>VDFB02271358.1:334097711-334328148 GCA_007258455.2 Sequoia sempervirens | reverse complement strand
ATTTTTTGAGAGTTCTTGGGGAGCATGATATAGCAATGGGATCTCATTTAGTCAGTCATTTACCTGAGGTCAATTCAAGAATGCTCATATGTTTTATTGGTTGAGTAGAATGCATATAGAGAGGGGCGTACCTCAAATTTAGAGTTTTTTTGAAGCTGGGCATGGGAAAGGGGAGCACGATGGAGCAGGTGCATGTGTAAAAAGAGCTCTAGTTAAGGAGCAATTGAAGATTTTAGGAGAAAAATTTAGTGATGCACATTCTATTGTTGATTAGTGTAGTTAAAGCATTGTCATAGGGAGGACACTTGATTAGCGTGCAGAGATGATTTTTGGTTGAGGAAATTAAGAGTGGGGAGGCAAGATTGGATTGTCATACAATCAAAGATTCTTCAAAAGATGCATTCATTTTGAAGCTCGGATGCAAGCACATGGGCCCGATTTGGACCGCGAGATTTGGCTTGTTTTTGTCAGAGTTGTATTTAGTGCGAGTGGGATCAATGCGACTCAAGTGAGTGGGTGGATACATGGATTCCATAGTATCTAACTCCATTATCTCAAACAATATCCATGAGAAATGACATAATGGAAAGTTCAGTTGATTACGACCGACTTTAAGATCTACTACAACCAGGACATGTTTTTGCAGTTGTTGCACCACAGGGGAATGAAGAGAGATCAGACTATTGGTTGGCTTGATGTGTGCAGGTAAAGCATAAGCTAACACAACTGATGGAAGATGATGATGGGTTCATGTTTCCTACAGGTTCAGTTGTGGTTGCAGGAACTTGGCTGCGAACATATATGGTTAGAAAGAATGGCATACCTGCATTTGAAGACTATGAGAAACACAAAACCATTCTCATGTATTCACACCTTGTTATAGCAACAAATTTTAAGTTGTTCAAGCATCATGCTAGACCAAAGACAAAACAACTATGGACACTTAGTAATGTTGATCATGAACCAATATTGGATACTCTTAAGCAAAGAGATGACCCTTCAGGCACACTTGAATAGCATTTTCAAGAATGGAAGGTACAATGCTTAGGTTCATTATGGTTAAGTTCATTATAATTTAATATAGATTTGTTAGTCTAACCATCTTTTCTATTGTGACAATATAGATTTCTCATTTGACAAAATTTGTGATATTTTTGGCACAATTGATCATGGACTCGCTGCACAATAGCCGGCTTGATCCTTTCTGAGAGGTATGCACGAAGATTACAGTAATATAGATTGGTTATTCTAAGCATTTTTTATAGTTTGCATTACCAATTCATCATCATTTAGGTTGTTTAGATTAATATAGATTTGTTAGTCTAACCATCTTTTCTATTGTGACAATATAGATTTCTCTCATTTGACAAATTTTGCAATATTTTTGGCACGATTGATCATGGACTGCTGCTACAATAGCTAGCTTCGATCCTTTCGGAGGTATGCGAAAGATTACAGTAATATAGATTGGTTATTCTAAGAATTTTTTATAGTTTGCATTACCAATTCATCATCATTCAGGTTATTTAGATTAATATAGATTTGTTAGTCTAACCATATTTTCTATTGTGACAATATAAATTTCTCATTTGACAAATTTTGCGATATTTTTGGCACTATTGATCATGGACCTACTACAACAATAGCCAGCTTTGATCCTTTCAGAGAGGTATGCGAAATATTACAATAATACAGATTGGTTATTCTAAGCATCTTTTATTCTAAGCATCTTTTCTATTGTATGTAGTTTAACTGCTAGCTTGATGGTTTGTACAGGTGCTTGTCAGTCCAGAACGTGAACATACTACTCTTGTGGAAGACTGTGCTCTGAATGCCTCTAATAGGAAAATTTTGTAAAATTTCAATTTTGAAATGTGAAACAATGTAAGAAGGCCATAATTGTGTATTGAGACAATTCTATAGTAACTTATTGTAATTAATCGAGCTACAACCAGAGGTTTTCTTCCTAGTTCTTTCCTACCAGTATGCTCGTTTGAACCAGGTTTTGTAATATCTCCTATTTATATATAATAAATTACAGTGGCTTGCCACTTTTTCCCAAAAAAATTAAGAAATGTCATGTGAAGGTCATTTCCAATGTAATTGAGTCTTTGATCTAGCAAAGTGGAAACAAGGTATTTGGGTGTGCATAATGTTCAAGTTGATTGAGTAAGAGTTTTCTAATGCATGAGCCAGGTGGCTTTAAACAACACATTTACAATTAAAGATGACGTTGTTATAATCTGCACAAGCTTGATCCAACCTTTTAGCACTTACAATTACAATTACAACACAATCTTGCTACCTTTTAGCACTTTCGACTCGTAAGGGAAATTGTCGGTCCAATGTAGCTTAGAGTGATTCGGAATATTTGGGTGCAAAAGAGGATCATCCATGGTGTAAACGTACCCATACGAACGTGTTGGAACAGTCCATTTGGTTGTACAAGTTGCGGAATGAAAGTTGCACCACTTTGCAGCTTTACACTGCTTGCATCTGGCAACTTTTCCATCCACTGAAAAGTCATCACCACAAGAAAACGCCTTTGAGATAGCAAAAACCGAGAGAGGTTTTTGTAGATGGTCCCAACATGATCACGTAGCCTCTGATGGAGAGTCTGTATGCCCCACAGTCTCCAAGAAATATCCCTTCAAATATTTCTGCCTTTTAGCACTTTGGACTCTTAAGGGAAATCATCGGTCCAATGTAGCTCAGAGTGATTCGGCGTATTTCGGTGCAAAAGAGGACCATCCCTAGTGTAAACGTACCCATATGGACATGTTGGAACAGTCTGTTTGGTCGTACGAGTTGCGGAATGAAAGTTGTACCACTTTGCAACTTTACACTGCTTGCATCTGGCAACTTTTCCCTCCACTAAAAAGTCATCACCACAGGAAAACGCCTCCGAGATAGCAAAAACCGAGAGAGGTTTTTGTAGATGGTCCCAAAAAAATCTCGTAGCCTCTGACGGAGAGTCTGTATACCCCACGGTCTCTGAGAAATCCCCTTCAAATATTGCTACCTTTAGCACTTTGGACTCTTAAGGGAAATTGCCGGTCCAATGTAGCTCGGAGTGATTCGGCATATTTGGGTGCAAAAGAGGACCATCCTTAGCGTAAATGTACCCATACAGACGTGTTGGAACAGTCCATTTGGTCGTACGAGTTGCGGAATGAAAGTTGCACCACTTTGCAACTTTACATTGCTTGCACCTAGCAACTTTTCCCTCTATTGAAAAGTCATCACCACAGGAAAACGCCTCTGAGATAGCAAAAACCAAGAGAGATTTTTGTAGATGGTCCCAACATGATCCCGTAGCCTTCGATGAAGAGTCTGTATGCCCCACGGTCTCCGAGAAATAGCCCTTCAAATATTGCTGCCTTTTAGCACTTTGGACTCTTAAGGGAAATCGTCAGTCCAATGTAGCTCGGAGTGATTCAGCGTATTTGGGTACAAAAGGGGACCATCTCTAGCATAAACGTACCCATACGGATGTGTTGGAACAGTCTATTTGGTCGTACAAGTTGCGGAATGAAAGTTGCACCACTTTGCAACTTTACACTGCTTGCATCTGGCAACTTTTCCCTCCACTGAAAAGTCATAACCACAGGAAAATGCCTTCGAGATAGCAAAAACCGAGAGAGGTTTTTGTAGATGGTCCCAACACGATCCCATAGCCTTCAACGAAGAATCTGTATGCCTCACAGTCTCCGAGAAATAGCCCTTCAAAAATTGTTTCCTTTTAGCACTTTGGACTATTAAGGGAAACTAGTGGGCAACAGAGTTAACTTCTTCACAAACTTGGTTTGAAGTAATTTCATTCTTTTTTGTGCATTTGAGAGACATTTTGACTAGAGGTCAGTCTATGAGCCCTTTTCTATGATATTACAAAAGGTATTGTGGACCTATATTAAGCTACCACTCTCAATATCATACAAATTGAACCTTGGCATCAATAGACTATGTATATCAAGCTACCACAATTATGTTGATGTTAGTAGCTTTGTCGATCTCTTCCAGCCATTCCAGCACATGACAGAGCTTGGAAAAGAGAGAAGGAAGTCCGCTAGCAAAGAGGAGAGTAGAGTCCACTTCAAGAGTAAAACATGGCACGTGCTAAGACTAAGCCCGCCCAACCATACAAAAGTGGCATACAATATAGCCAAGTCCACTCCAAGGAAATAATCAATGGCTTGGTATAAAGCAAAGTCTACTAGCAATACATAAAGGAAAGTATGCCCTTGTTTCTTGGCACAAACACTCAGCAAAGCCCACCCATGTTAAGAAAGGGATGTGTCAAACATGATTGAAGTCTGCCACATGTCTTGGCCATGAAACTTGACAAGGTCCACGCTTACCAAAGAGTGACATGGCATAAAAGATGGAATCTTGCCAAATCCGCTTCAAGAGGATAATGAGTGTCCGCACTTAGAAGAATATGAACATGGAAAGTGAATGAGTGAAGTCCGCTCAGCATGTTAAGTCTGAAATGGCAAGAGAAAAGAGGAAGTCTGCCAGCCTTAAAGTGAAATTGAGCTCGCCCCTCATTTGTAAAGGGTGGAGACAGTGTATAGAATTGTTGTGATAGACTATTTCTGATAATAAAAGCTCTTATGCATGATTTGATTTGAACCACTTTTATTGTCAAATAGTGTGCATGGTTGCATAACTTCTTCCACCATAGATTGGAGATAGATTAGAATTAGATTACACTTGGAATAAAATTTTCTTTGAAAGTTTGTTAGATGAATGCAAGATTTGATAAGCATTGATTTATGGTGGAACTTTTGCTCATACTTTCTTTGAACGGATGATTTTCGTTCAATGCATAAAGTTAGCCTGAGCTTACTCTGTGGATTCTTAACTTCTGTCTGGATAAATATTGTTCAATTGGAAGGTAGTTATTCATGATATGAAAACCATAAGCACATTTCCTTGAAGATTGCAATGGCTTTGTGTAGTTGGTGCGATTCCTGCGTGGCGAAACAAAGTTTGGTTTCGTTTCACCAAGTCAATACTGTCTCTTGAATTCTTAGGAAGTAGATTAGAACTTCTGACCCCTTGTCTCCTTTTTCAGTTTGTTTGATCTGCAACCCAAATAAAAGAGCTTCATTGTCTAGACCTTCATTGTGAATTGAAAAAATCCAGCGTAATTCCCCTTGTGATTACTAGCAAATCACAATGCCCATTGAGCTTACCACACATCAAGACTTGACATAAGAAACCTTGGAATCACCATATGATCTTCTCACAATCTTAGCATACGGGGTGGTTTTTCAAGAGAGGATAGGGTGTCTCTGGGCATTTTTATTCTGATGTACGAGTGTGTCATAAAACACGCATCAACAGGTTAAAGATAAGGATTTGACAATGCTTTCCCTCAACGGTTTTCCATTGTCTTGGGAGTCCTATATTCAAGGAATTAGTGCAAGGTCCAAACTCCCGAAGTTCGATCGTTTGAGGCCCGATTGCATTCATTATGCATCAAGATTGATGGTTAGAGGTGTTGGCCAAAATTATACTAATGAAGAGATTCATGTTCTTTCTGCCCAACCTTCGAAGAAGAAAGGAAGAAGTGGAAAGAAGGGATTCTTCAAGAGGAATCAAGACAAAGGAAATGATGGTGCTCCCCCTTCCAAGAAGAAGCGAGACTTGTCCAAGATTCAATGCTTTAGGTGTGATAAGTTTGGTCACTTTTCCAAACATTGTTCAGATAGACCTAAGCATCAAGCCTCCGTTGCAGATGTAGATGATGTTTCTCCATAGAAGAATGGATATTTCTTTTGCTCAGCATTGTCAAGTAATGTACCCACTGACACCAACACTTGGCTAATCAACAGTGGTTTTCTCAGAAAGAGGGAGTTGATTATGAAGAAAAATTTGCTCCTGTTGCTCGTTACACTTCTGTCAGAACTATCATTGCCCTTGCTGCATCAAGAGGATGGAAGATTCATCAAATGGACGTGAAGACAAATTTTCTCAATGGCGTGATTGAGGAAGAAGTTTACGTCAAGAAACCTGATGGTTTTGAGGTTCATGGGAAGGAGTCACATGTGTGTAAGCTGAAGAAGGCCTTGTATGGTCTTAAGCAGGCTCCTCGTGCATGGTACGAAAGGATTGATCGATACCTATCTAGTTTGGGATTCTTGAAGAATGATGCTAATTCAAATCTCTACTTCAAGGTAATCAATGGTGATGCATTAATATTGGTACTAATTCATGCTTCTAGGTTGCATATATATATATATATATATATATATATATATATATATATATTATTTTAACATGTTTTCTCCATTGTTTGGCCCCTACACCGCAAGTAAATGGTTGCATAGTGTGTGGAATGAGGGGACAGCAGGCTTGTAATTGAAATCTTTTCATCTATCAGCATCTAGTTGTTACTTATGCAATGTGAAGTAATGCTTTGAGTTTGAAAGATGTGCAATGCAATGTAATCAATAATATGAATAAATTTTTAATTATTTGTTATGTAATGTGAAGTAATTGCATAATTGCTTAGGTTAACTTTGTAAAAACTATATTGTAATTGAAATTTTTTCATCTATCAACATCTAGTTGTTACTTATGCAATGTGAAGTAATGCTTTGAGTTTGAAAGATGTGCAATGCAATGTAATCAGCAATATGAATAAACTACATAATATAACCATTCTTTTTATGCTATTGTACATCAAGATATTTAACCATTGCTCACTTGATTAAATTTTCAAAGAGTTTAATTATGCACATGAGGATGCAATTAAATTTTGATTGTCAACTTCTATATATCAAATTATCCAATAATCAAGTGTATGTCCATATACAAAATTGGCATCAACGCCAACTCAAATTTTTTTTTACAATATGTGGCATATGCCATCTCGGTATCTATTCAATATTTACATGCCAAAATGTCTATCTCATCCTAAACTACTGGTGGATCATAAAAAATGGAGCCTCTTTGAAACACTCATTGCCTCTAAAGGTAGCTGCACAAGAAAAAGTCAAACCACAATTAAGATTAGTTATACTATATAATTTAAAATCGAATAATTAACATCAAAATCAATATACATTAAATTATAATTGATCTCTAAAATTGTAATCTTGATTACCTGAAATATCCATCTCTTCAAAGGGTCAGGAGTCCTAGAATATGCCCCTCTCAAAGAACCGACCAAACCATCTTTTGTAATTTCAATCTATACAGGTGAAAAAAAACATAAAAGTGATCCAAGTTAGCATACAATTGTCAGTAATAGGAACATATAAATACCAAACACAAAATAAAATGAACACATAGTTCTCTAGGTTGATCTTTTTCTTTATCTCCTTTAGGTGTTTTGACACCTCCTCCTTGAGGTACTTCAACACCTACTCCTTCAAGTGTTCCAATATGTACTACTTCAGGCGTTGTGGCACTTGTCAACAAGGACGTATAGCTCATAATTCCCTGCACATAAAAATGACAAGTACATATGAAACTACCAATCTATGTCGATGTATGTATAATCAATATAAGATCTTAAAATTCTTAATTCAATCAAATTTGAGTTCAATTACCTTCCCCTTATCCAACATTGCACTTCCATAATCTGGACAAGGCTGCACCTCGCTCGCACTAGGTATTTCCCACAAGAGGAAAATAAGATAAACATATAAGTTATTATATAATTTCATTAATGACAATTCAAATGATAAGAAAGTATATAATAAATAAATGTAAATGAGTGAGTGCAAAAATATATACTGTGTGCATGTCGAGGCCAAATGAAATGGTCCTCAGGGTGCTATCCATCACTTGTGTCAGCTCCCCCTTGGACATCAACTGTTAAATAGACCATGTAAATAAATATTAGTACATTATATTATCTCTTATTAATATTCATTTAAAAACAAATGCAAGTTATGAATTCACAACTTAAATTTTACCTGTGTCACTATTCCAATGTCCCCCTCTCTAGCAGGAGAGGACTCTATACGGTGTGCTCCACTCCCCTACGTCTGATCTATAATGTCCACATCATGGAAGTCATAATCAGAAGTGTCCAAGGGATGCTCGGCAAGCTGTACAAGAGGACCCAAGCATATTTGGTGACACATGGAGAAAGTATGTGGTACACAAATATGTGGACCTGACGAGGATGACGCAGCAGCACTCGAGCCATCACCAACATCACCAAAATGTAGCTAAGCTACTACAGAAGCATGCAAAACCAAAAGACCACTCAAAGAGTGAATATCATGGATAGTCTATGTGGCCGCATCCTGCATAATATCTGGATGGTATACTGAAGGTGGCGGAGGAAGGGGAGGAGGGGGAACATATGGGCAAGGTATTACTCTAACTGCCCCTGGTCTATCTTGGGGCATACCTCCACCAATGCCCTGGAAGGGTTTAATGTCAAAGTAATTGACATGATGCCCTAACACAAACTCAGCATATAATTTTTTTATAAAGTAAAATGGTATATAAAAATTGTTGTTCGGTGGTTTCAAAAAAACCATACACCAACGATCCCAAAAGTTTTCTACAATGTCTCTATGAGTGCGCCATTTTATAGAAAGTTTTGGTTTATTAACATTAACCGGCAAACCAGTGTGGGGGTTAACAAATAAAGAGGCTATTTGGGCTTTGGTTATTCCGAGATCTTTCACATCGTCATAGGACAATCAACATGCATAATATTCTCTCATGTCTTCTCGCCATGAATGAAAGGCATTATGTTGCGAGGAGAGGGTTTCTATGTTTTTAATTATTTCTTTCATTGTGTTTGACATCTCAGATAATCGAGGGACTCTCGTATAAACTTCAGAAATGCCCCTTAATTGTTGTAATTTTTCAAAAATTAATTCTTCAATTGATGGTTGTGGAGGTGGTGGAGCATTTGTCATTTGTGCATTCTCATTGTCAGCAGCCATAATGCTTGATTAAAGTTAAAAACAAATTAATCTAATTAAAATTAGACATTGATATAAATGAAAATATTATAAAAATACCCTAGTTTTTAAAAAAAATCCAACAAAAACCCTAGTTTTTAACAAAAATCTATAAAATTCTCTAATTTTTAATCCAAATACATAAAAAACACTATTTTTAAATCAAAATCCATTACAAACATTCAATTTTCATCAAAATCCATACTAAACTCAATTTTTTCATAAAAAATCTATCAAAAACCCTATTTTGAAAAAAATCTATAAAAAATTAACTAAAATTACACAAATCTAATTGAAAATTTGATTAGAGCAAAGAAAAACCAAGAATCTAACCTTTTGAAGATGGATTTGCGTGAAAGTGGATATCTGATTTGAGAAATGAAGTTTTCACTATGCGCCCGCGGTTAAACAAATGTGAAATGACTTTTAATCAGGTCGAAATGAAATATATGTGTGTGTCGCAAATCGGATATCCGATCCAAATCAGATATCCGATATGGAAATCTAGGTTTGGGCTTTGCTTCGGTAGTGTGTACTGACACCCAAGCCACATAAAGTCAACTCGGCATTTTCGCATTTTTGAGTCGATGAAACATGTAATTTTTTCTCCATTGCCACTTTTTGGCATACCATGATCCTGCACATACCCTAAATGAAACTAGATCTATCTTATTTCCTCAGACTGAAACAAGCCTTTCTAATCCCATCCTTTTCATCAAATTATTACATTGTATTTATAGAATTCATATTCTATATCAATCAGCTAAGAATGTGGATCCAAAATCCTATTTTTGAGGGGTCGTTTATAAAACTTTAAGAAACTTGAAGTTGTTGTCCTCCATCATGCCACTTTTGTCTGAGTCATTTTATGATGCTTACTTCTCCTTCCTTTCTGCAAATCACACCAAATGCTCAAAATGGTTTTTATATCTTCAAATCTAGTTTCTAGATCATTTTGAATTTTTGAATTTCATTGAGAAACAAGGGAGATATCGCTATTTTACTGAGACTACATATTTTACTATTTTTGAGTGCCTAATTTTTATGAAGTCTTTAGTTCTCCACATGAATGAAGGAATTATTCTTCACTTTTCTTGCCAAAATGATTGATCATTAACATGAATAACATGGTATAATCATGCAACAACATTTGATTGATGTGGTAGCTTGAGTTATCTTTGGTGGAAGAAGGAATCATGAAATGTAATAATTGTGAGAGATCTTTGAACTCAACATGAAACAAATACTCATCCCATTAATTTTGGAATGTTGATGCTCCATGATTTTTCAATAATGTAGGAGTGTGCTGGGAGTCTTTTCTATCTTCTCATTACTTCTTCAAATCCTTAAAAAGATTTCAGGAGTTAATTGTCTCAAGTGTAGAGCTCTCTGCTGCAAGTGTCTAATGAAGCTTCTTCTTACCATGAATTATTTAATAACTCAGTTATCTACATTATATCATCTTAAACACTTCATGGAGACATATTAGAGGCAATTTAGATCACATATAATTACTAATAATAAATCAAACATCTACTTTATATTGAACTACTTTAAACAAGCTAAAGAACTTTCAATCATCACTTAAATCCACTTTAACATTAATGCATTAAGAAGAAATAAATGATTTTCTTTGATAAAATATGAGACAATTTATTGTCTCATCAACAAGAAGAACCCATTTACTATCTTTAGCTTAGTTGGAAACTTAGAATCACAACACCATGAAATCAATACCATAAACTAGTATTCATTTATGTACTTTTATTGTACAAAATTACTAAATCATGCAAACGTGCAGTATGGTAGATTCTTCATTGTGCACACATCCATTAGACAACTATTATACTTATGTTCTCTATCAGATATAATTAACTATCATGGCACTAAAAAAAAAATGTTTCTGTGTATTTTTTTAAAGATTACATCCCTCCTGATTTTACTCATTAAATATACAACATGATTGTCTCATGACCTTTGTACACCATGCTCTGCAATTGTAACTTCTTGAAGTTCTAAAACACCTGTTACCATATAAGAAGAGATAAAATGTATATGTATTTACCTTTCACTGATATCTATCCTTGTGGTTATGTCTAATGCATTTATCACAGAATGAAAGTAGGTCCATTATTGGTAGATGATCATTGTTAATATTGTCAACTCCTTGCAAGAGACAAAACATTTCTGTCAGAAATGACCAAAAAAATAAAATTCATGAGGCAAAAGAAGACCATTTCCATTCTTAACCACAGTTCCATAATCATGAAGCATGATCGCAAATATTCAGACATCAAATCACTTTTTTCTTTGTTCTATTCACTATTTTTTCAAAGGTCTTTGCTACTATTATGTTGTTTCAAAAGATATCTTGTCTTTTGTATCAAGACCATTCCATACGACTATAAAGAGTCTTCAAACTCCCATGACAAAAACAAAGATCAGATCACAAGTCTTGACATAGGATACACAATGCCAAACAAGATCATCATTATTAACTCCTTGGGTCGAAAGATAAGACAACGATTATCTCCTCCCGACTTTAAGCTAGTTCTTATGCATTGGATAATATCTTTTGATTAACATGCATTGATTTTGATTTTTTACCTCTTGAATCTTGTTTTCTTCTCCCTACTCAAGGTATTCTTTTGCTTTTGTTTGAACATGTAGTCCCTAGATGGCTTTATCATACTTTTCTTACACCATTGTGCTTTGTTTCCAAACCCATTACACCTATAACATATAATAGTGTTGTCTAGACCAAAGAGAGGATAATTTCTTCTAGGCATGTTGTATGAACCTCTCTTAGAATTCCTCACATGATTATGAATTTTATTCACCCAACAATTTCTTCTACAATTTATTTCTCTATGTCCATAATCATTACAACAATAGCAATAACCATGAAATTGAGAGTGGTTATAACTGATAAATGGAGATCTTGATGGTCTTTTTGTCCTTTCATCAACCCACTTATATTCTATATGAGCAACAACAATATGGTGACCACTATCAACCTTCACTCTTGGTGTTTTCTTGGCTATAAACTTCTTTCCATCTACAATAGCAAAAATTGTCTCATGTTTAGATTCAGAGCTTTGTCCAACTTCATATCCTGCTCCTGTAGGATCCTTGAAATGTTTTTGTTTTCCAATCATCTCATTTAATAAATTAGTGCTATGATCAAATTTTTGACTTTTATCTAATTGAACCTTGACACTTTCAAGCTCTTTTCTCAATGTAACTACTTCTCCTTCAAGCTTTAGACATTCAATATTTTTAGCCTCCAAATCAGACCTTACAGCATCTGCTATCCTCTTACATTCTTCAATTTCAATTTTTTGACTTATAATCATGTCATCTTTAAGAGTTAGTTCTTTTAACAAGGAATCATTAGTTGAACTTTTCTTCAATGAATTAACCTCATTTTTTAGTTTATTACACAATTCATCCTTGTATTTTAACTTGGCTTCCAATCCCTCTTCAGTCTTTTTTCTATCAACCATTTGGGCTTTCAGAAATTCAATAATCTTTTTATCATCATTATTATCTTTTATTATAACTTTATTTACATTGACACTTTCTTGTAGGCATACCTTAAGATCCTTATTTTATTTTCTAAGCCTCTTAAGTTCATCTACGAAAAAAAGTAGTTCTTCCTTCAAATCAACCTCGAATTCATCATTTTCATATTCCTTTTCACTTACTAAGTGAATTTTTTCCTCTCCAACTACATGATCACATTTAGTATTAACTGGCAGGGGTATTGCTTGAGACAAAACTTCACTAGACTTGACCCAAGTGTTTTTCTTTTGAATTTTGTTTCTTTTGCACTTACCCATGATACTCCTCTTATTAAGAGCTTGGTTGAACTTAATTTGGTTAGGCTTATGCAAGAGTCTATCTCTTTACACCAACATCAATTGAAATAAAATATGTTTTCACAAAACACATAAAATGTAGAAACAAACATAAATACCTTCTTGAACTTGTGACATATTTGAAAAAATTCCAAGACCAAAATCAATCTTAGGTTGATTAGACCTATATGAGGACCCTATGATCTAATACCAATTGTTGGAAGACTGAAATCACTGAGAGGGGGGGTGAATCAATGATTTCTAAAAGTCACAATTTTTTTTTAAAAACAAGATTGTAAGTTTGTTTTGAGCCAAGAAGACAAATGACAGAATGTATTGCAAACTTGAAATTTAAATCAAGGCACCAAAGGACAATTCAAAGAACATATTTTTCTTGTGCCAAAACAGTAGTGTATTTTCATGAACCAGGAATTTAAACAAGAAACTTCAACAGAAGGGAAATGAAACATTTTTACATGTATCAGAGCTCATTTTTAAATCAGAACTTTTTATGCATGAAACTTGACATATATATATTGGAAGATGTGAATTCAATATATATTTGGTGACACATTTAAAACAAACATTCTATGTTTGATATGTTGACTTAAACATTGACAGTGTTGCAAGATTGAAACTTAACAACATTTAATGCAACTGATGACATATTGAGATCAAACAATTAAGAACAATTTCACACAAAAACATCACAGAACACCAGAATTTGTCTTGAGTGGAAAAACCCTCTTGGGGTATAAAAAACCACTCAAAAAATATTTCCTTTATTCACTTAGAGCACCAAATATTTCACATTTAGGAGCACCAACTCCTTTTACAAGATTATAGGAGCACCAACCCCTTTTAATACACAAAAATTATAGCATCCTATCAGAACTCTAGAAGTGAAAATTTTGCAACTCTAGAATTACAATAGAAGAATATGAAAGATTTTCAATAATCCCATTGAAGAATATTGTATATCAACATCTTCTCAAATAATAAACAGATTTTTAATATAGAACAACTTTTTGTATCACTTAAAGAGTCCTCATAAAAATATCCTCTTCTCTTCACCGATACATCCTCAAAAATACCAAAGACCCTTCTTTACATAATCTCTGCATACAATTTTTGTAACTGTAAAAACCATCTCAAGTTAGGGTTTTTGAATAATAAACACTTTTACCAATTTTTAGCTAGAACCAGATAAGTATTTAGTTATAGCCCAAGAGAAGAATCATCAGGAACCCTATAGAATTGTTAACCAACCTCTTCAAACATATTCCTTAACAAAAACATTATCAACAAATTATTCACAGAACCAACATCATTAATCTTCTCTTTAACTAACAGATCCAAAACCCGTATTAACAAAATTTGGAAATAAATGATGGAAGAAACTGAATGAGTAACATGATAACCTATCAAGATATTACCAACTACCCAACATTGTGTTACCTGGTTCATAGAGGATAGAAACCAAAAACTAACCAAAGAAATATTTTAGCCATAACTGCCCAACAACATACTTCATTGACTGAGCTTCCATAACTACTTGGTGATACCATTTTTTCTCACTCCCTCTAGTCGACTATGCTATAAATCTAGCTCTCCACACCATTCTCAAGCTCAAACTAACCATTTTCCATGTCAGCTAAAACAATTTTGCAAGTATTCCAATCACGGTTAGGGTTTCACCTTCACCATTTGAATGATAATTACAAACTCGTTTTTCCCTATTCCTTCATTCAAACAAATACCAAACTCAAGTGCATAATGATTTCAAATCCGAATGAAATGATATTCTATATTATTTTAATTCCATGCACATGTCTAATAACACCAACAACATAATTACCATCTCAATTGCCAAGTCACACTATTCACATGTTCATTATTGTCCACGTGAGTCATGAATACTACAATGTCATTCTTTGCCTTTGATTGTCCAAGATAAAGTATTCAATACTTTATGCTAGGCCGACACAAATAAACATAGTGCCAATATAATAACCAATGTTGACTATCATATCAAAGCCGATACAAGCAGAAGTTCAAATGAACTATATGTACTATGATAAGCCCGAGTGTAAACCAAAAATACCCTCTGTGTAATACACAATGTGAACCATAGAACCCGATTACTAATAATGCCAAGTCAAAGCCATAAGATATGCAATAGAAATATGCATAATCAAACTTGAACCTGCAAATGTATACCTTTCCAAAGTATGTATGTTACTGACCATGGAGTCAAAAATACCTTATCAAAACCAATGTTATCATGTAAAATCTTGCCTTGTAGCTTCCTAAAAGATTACCAGTACCAACATGCATATATTAAGAGTATCAAGAGTTCATAGTCAAATGACCCATGATACATACTGATGGAAGCACTATGAGAACCACATATGAAAGTTCATATACAAGAATGTATCCAAATAGAGTGTCATATGTATCCATGTACAAGTATGTATCCAAACCAAAGTTATATTAAATTTTTTCCACAATGTTATCAAAATGTTACCAAGACAATTACCCAAACTGATGATGCATAAACAAGTAATCTAGAGTCATCATATATAACTAAATAACCATGCCATTTACCTGAAACAAATGCATGTCCTCAAATTTAGTTGTTCAACTGTCAACAAAATTTGTATGGAACACCCAATCTGAGAATGCATTTTATCAACATCCATCAAGCATATCATCACATATATTCTCATATCAACAAACCAACCACTTTTGACATCAAGGACAAACTAACTTATAAACAACTAAAAGCCAACAATCATATGTTATGGGATGATGTAATATTGGCAGGCATGCTTGGAGGAAGTGCAAGGTGGCGGCGAGTATTAATTGTAAAGAATGTTTGGGCCTCTGTATTTGTCATTCGTGCGACCATTTATGGTGCCCATTCTGTGGGAGAGTGTGTGTTTTGAAATTCATAGTGATGGGTTGCTTGGCTTGAGATAGCATTTATAGGAGATTTCTAGTAGTGTCCTTTCATTCTTCCTAGGTTGTGTTCATGGAGACGTCGATTAGTCTCTCATCGGGCAGGAAGCTTTGGGATTTTTACAGCTGAATTCGCCATGGCTGGATGAAGTCGGTAATTAAGGTTTGGGATGAGCTGGTGATGG
The DNA here is from genome assembly GCA_007258455.2 of Sequoia sempervirens. NCBI lineage: Eukaryota > Viridiplantae > Streptophyta > Pinopsida > Cupressales > Cupressaceae > Sequoia > Sequoia sempervirens. The sequence goes on along the minus strand of VDFB02271358.1, from coordinate 334,312,203 downwards.
GTGCTGTGGAGGTTCTCTTGGGTGAGGAATTAATGGCGACTGCAGAATAGTGGCAGATGAAATCAAATATAGTGGCATGGTTGTTAGCGTCTCTTTTGGACTTGGGCATTTTGAGGGCCATGGTGATGGTTATTATGAAGCATTTAGTTTGGGAGACTCTTCTAGAAGGGGCAATGGATGTTATCCTTGTGGCTGAATTGGGTGCTGGTGTTCCTCATCCCAAAGATTTACAAAGAGCATGGATTCTAGGTGAGCAGATTCACTTCTATCCATTCATTTTAGACATCAAGGGAGCAGAATTGTAGTGGCATCAAGCTCAAGAGAGGTGTGGTCTGATATTCCTCAAGAATTTCCTATTATTCGAGTTATTTGGTGGTGGCAACTGGCATAGCTTGTTTCATGATTATCTAATAGCTGATGGGGTGCTTTGGGTTGATTAATGGGTTTGGTTTTGATTATTTTTTGCTCACTTTGTCTAGTCTTTCGCGGGTTGAGTTGGTTGTTCTGGTTGTAGGGTTTTGTATTGGGGTGGTGCCTGCTAGGTGTCAGTTGAACTAGGCTGGGGTGGTGTTTTGGTGGTAGTCGAGTTTTGAACTGATACTATTTACTTTCTTCTGGATGTAATTGAAAATATTTTAATATTAATACAATGAAATTTTATGGATAAAAAAAAAACATTAGTTAAAATACTTAAATAATATTAATACTATATTAAAAGAAAAAGTAAATATATTAATATCAATTAAAATTATGTAAATTTAAACATATTTTTTTTATAATTATATAGTTTAGATTTAGAAAATAATATTATATAAATATATTATTAAATATTTAATGAAATATTAATTTTCAATTAAGAATATAAATTTTTCTTTTTCAAAATCCAACTCTTAATAAAAACATTCCTTAAAAAATGGAAAATTAATAGTTCACCTTCATACTTCCTAAAAAATCACCCATAGCACCCAAAAAAATTTAGCCAATCATGTTCACAAGACATAATTTCTAAAATTAATAAAGTTAAATAGTTTACATGTTCACTTTAGGAAAATTAAATTTTATTTGAAAATGATAAATATCTTAATTTCTAATTGGTTTAGAAATAAATTAATAATAACTAATTAATCAAGAAAAAGCAAAACTCATTGCAATAGTATTGTTTTTCATTAGAGGTAAAAAATGGGTTTTCAAGGGGCATTGAAACCCTTTACATTAGAAAGTAGATGAAAAAGAAAAAAAGATAATGAAGTAGAACACATCCCAACAAAGCGACCCATCAACAAAAAGTCAGCCAAAAAGGAGGACCCCACTAGCAACACTACATGCTTTTCAGTATATCCAATGTCTCTATGTCGCTAGCCATAGCCTTCTAAGCTTCATTAAGAACATCAAAAAATTCCTTCCCAAATGCCTGAACTTAAGCTTTAGTTTTTTTCCTAGTCTTGGCTCCAGGTCCATCCGTATTAACCTCAGAAATCAAAACAATACCCTTTTCCCCACCCTTCCCAACAACATCCTCCACCTCCATCGGCTAACCAGTAGTGCCAACCTCATTAGCATGAGCACTATCTTTATGCTTCTTAGCACTAACCCGAGGAGAAGTCACAACAGTCAAATCAAATTTACCAATAGATTTATGCACCTCCCCACCTCTTATCATAATATCCCAATTTTTCACCATTTGATCCTTAAGGATGAGGATTCTACCCTTAATATTATGTTTCATTTTGAGAGTTTCCTCCACAATAGTATTCGCCACAATGTTTAAGGAGTCAAACAAATCATCTATCTGATTCCGGATAGAGGACCCCTCAGCCTTACTGACCACTCTCCTAATCTTGACATTAGTTTTATTTAGCTCATGAAAAAACCATTTAAAAAGCTTAAAAAAGACAATGGAACCCTCACAAGCAGTTCCAAGCACATCAGACAAATATTCTCTATCAATATTAAAAACCCCTTTTCCTAAGGCATCTTCCTCCTCAGAGGAACTAACCCTTTCCTAACCACCAAGGGTGTCCTTACCTTTTTCACCAGTAATCAGAGTCTTGAGTTTGCAGATGGAGCTCGCTATCTCCTCCACCACCGCCTTTCTCTTATTAAGCCTCTCCAACTCCACATCCTAGGTTTCCATAGCATTATCAACATCCCTAGACTTATCTTTCAACTACACTTTTGGCTTGAAACTTGGGGAATCACCAGCAAAGAGGCCACCCGCAATAGTGAGAGGAAACTCCTCCAGAATTTGACCCGTTGTCCTCAAAACCATTTTCTTCCTACTTCCCTCCTCCAAATCCTTCTTGTGTTTGGAAACAAGGGGTGGCGAGGAAGCCTCCCAATACAAATCAACCTTCACACCTCTACTCAGCACAACAACAACCAACTTGTCACTATAGGGAAAATAACCCTCACTGACACACGGTTCCCCTTTTTTCATCTTTCCCATAGTAAAGACATGTGGACCCCCTCCAAAGAGGCAAGAGAATCAGGGATGTAGTCCACATCCTCCTCTGACTTGGACTCTTTTTCCAAAATCAATTTCCTTTTCTTGAATTTTTTGTTGGTCGGTTCCTCCTCAGAAGCAGTCTCATACTCTGTAGTAGGTTTGGGTTGTTTACCCTTCGGGGTGATAAAATGTTTAGCAACCTAAAAATTCTTCACATAATCAAAGATGAGGAGAATTAACCCCACATGTAAGATAGTTTTTCTTGTGATCCTTAAGATCCGCATCAAGAGACATTAGAAGATAATAAGGGAAAGAAACCCTCTTCTTATGTTAGAAGTGATTAAGCAAAATGAAATGGTAGGCATTTACCACTGAAAATTGGCCTTCCAAGGTTATGTAATGCATTATCTCTCCACAACATCTCCCCATAATTCCTTAAGGGAACTTCTTTGATATCCTCCACTCCTTTCCATCCTCAAATCCTGCTCTTCATCATCTTTGAAAAAGATCTTCATAGCGGTCTACGCCTCCTTTTTATCCCTAAAAATTTTCATTCCATCCATAGCCAAGCCAGTAATACCAGCAATAAATTCCTCATTGACCTCAAATTCCATCCCATAAAGCTTTAGCACCCTCTCACTCCATCCTTTAATAAAGAGTGCCCTTACCTGAGGATTATTACCATGTAATTTCTTTAGATAAGGAGTTAATCCTCCTTTCTCTAACACCTACCACACCTCCTTCCTATTCTTAGCAACTTCACTTGAGGAAGGTTCGGCCCTATTTCTATCTCCTCCTATATCACCACAATTAGTAGAAGATAACACCTTGAGAGCTCCAAGCATAGAGCAGAGAAAAATATGGAAGACAATGCAAAAACCACCCATAATTTGTGTGAGGCCAGAAATGGAACAAGGGAAAATAAATAGTCGTTCCCTACGACAACTTGTTCCCATACCATTCACTTGATTCAAATCTTGCTTCCCATCCTTTCTCATTATAATCAACCATGTGAGGAAAGGCATGCACGTCGCTAACCTTAAAGAGAAATTATTCAAATTAAAACTGGCTATCATGGTTCATAGTTGCAATAACCTCTATAGGGAGAGGGTCATTCAAACCCCAATCCCTAATCTCTCTAACACCAATGTTAGCAAAAATTTCCACTAACCCATTAACTTCCCTCAAAATGTGTGATATGTAATACTCATCAAAAGATTTCAAAATATCAATTGAGTCCCTTATCAAAGACTCAATATTCCAAGAGGGAGGGACAAAAAAATTTCAAGTTATTTATGATATTCAGAGAGTCCCCCTCCAACCACACTCTCCTAAAACCTTTGGATTGTGCCAATTTGAGACCATGATAGGCTGCAGCTCCTTCCACGTAGTGGTTTGTCTAGATTCCCAAAGGGAGCACCACAACAAAAATGAGCCTACCATTAGAGTTTCTTATCACTCCCCCACAACTGCTGGACCTGGATTCCCTTTCGTAGCTCCATCAAAATTGACCTTCACCCAGCCATCTGGAGGATCTTTCTACACAACATCTTCTCTAGAAGACTTTCCTTTAGTCACCAGAAGGGAGATATCACAAGGAAACTTCCACCTTTGAGAAATAGAGATATCATAAGGTCTAAGATTAATCTTTGACCCATTGTGAAAAGTGATCCCAACCAAAAAAAAAAAAATTAATGGAAGAACAAAATTTGTAAGCCATAGAGATAGTAGGAAGGGTAGAATTCCTGAAAATTATATTGTTTCTCTTAAGCCAAACACCCCAAGCAATATGAGGAAACGCCATAGACCACAAAATATAAAGAGTAATATTGATTGAAGGGCCAATCCATTAAGACCACAACTCTTTAATAGAGCCAAGAAACACCCAACTTAAGTTCCAAAGAGAGAGCACATGAGTCCAAACCATATGAACATAACTGCAACCAATCGGTAAATGGAAAGCATTTTCAACTTCTGCTTTACATAGAAAGGATTTGTTGGGCATCACAAAACCTCTTTTGATCAAGTTATCAATGGTTAATATTTTATTCTAGAAAAAGAGCCAACAAAAAGCATTAACCTTAGGAATCAATTTAGAGGACCAAACAAAATCCCAAAAAGGAGCAAAGCCAACAAAGGAATCATTAGAATGAAGAGTTGAACAAACATAAAATAAACCATCAGAGGAAGGCTTCCAAACAAATTTATCAAGAGAAGGGGAAGAGGGAATGTGCACCAAAGATATAGCCTTACACAAAACTTCCAAACCAGGTTCCTCATCATACAACTTCTTCCAATATCCTCCCTTGATATAGTCAACAACTAATCTTCAAAACTATCGCACACAAAGATCCATAAAAGGTTGAGCCCATGGCTCATCTTTGAGGGGCCTACTGCCAAACCAATTATCTTCCCAAAACAAAATATTTCTACCATTCCCCAATTTCCAAAAGAGACCCTTAGCCACAAGCCTTCGAACCTTAACAATACAATTCCAAAGAGCAGATCCAGACAGAGGGTTATGTTGATGATCATGTATAGTGTTGGTCTCTACTTCCAATGACCTCCTATTTTGTAATAAATCAAATATAGCCCCAGGCTATTTTATTTATTGATACTCCAAGAGGCGTAATTATTAAGAGACATATCTATTTGTTAAGACAAGCAAATCTTAATGAAGAGGCACATTTATTATCAAAACCGACCTTGATAGGAGGAAGCACAATTTTCAAGATATGATTTTGAGGAAGCCGACTTATCATGTTTTATGGATGCATCTCTATGAAGGGATATCTCCTTATGTTGGCCTAAATGATGGTGAAGGGTCACGTCCTTCTCTTGATAATGTATATATATCCATTCTTGTCCCTTTGTTTAGCATTCATATTCATCATAAGTCGTCACAATCATAGAGTGAATTCTATAGAGGAGCAAGTTGAAGAATTGTATAAAGCTAAGTCTCATTGTTGTGTATCTACATCAGTTTGTAGTGTCTCTTGTTGGCCTTCATGTCAGCCTTTGTAAAGGAGCTTCTTGAATTACATATCAATATATAAGTGATATATTGTTGCTGGGTTTTTCTCCCTCAAGAGGAGGCTTTTTCCAGGGTATCTGTTGTGTTATTGTGTCTGATTTTGAATTATTTTTTGTGCATTTAAATCTGATCACTAAATTTAACATGGTATGAGAGCGAGTTTGAGAATATCATGATCATATTTTTCCTCACAGCAATACTCTATTCTCCTCTTGATATTTAGTTGTCTATCTCTATCTTAGTCAAGATGGTGAATGGTTTGAAGATTGAGGATAGACTCGAGGGAGCATCCAACTATACATAATGGAGGTTTAGAATCATGCTCACATTGGAAGAGAATGATTTGGCTGAGTTTGTGGAGACCAAAGTTCCCGAACCAGGAGAGCAAGATGAGAAGTTGCAATGGAGGAAGAAAGACATCAAGGAAAAGAAGTTGTTGGTTGATTTCATCAAAGACATATTGTTCTGATTGTCTCCAAGTTGAAGATGGCAAGGGATATGTTCAAAACATTGGAGGAGATGTACGAAATCAACAACACAAGTTGAGCACTTGCACTGAAGCAACAACTTCACCATGTGAAGATGGTGAAAGGAGAAATAGTCATTGCCTATTTCATGAGGATTTCAGAATTGAGAGATCAGCTCTCTACAATTGGTCATGTTGTCAATGATAAAGATTTGACGATGCTTGCTCTCAATGGTCTTCCATTATCATGGGAGTCCTACATTCAAGGAATTAGTGCAAGATCCAAACTTCCTAAGTTTGATCACTTGAGAGCTGATTGCATTCAATAGGAGTCAAGATTGGTGGCTAGAGGCGTTGATCAAAGTTCATCTAATGAAGATATTCATGTTCTTGCCTCCCAAACTTCAAAGAAGAAAGGAAAAGATGGAAAGAAAGGATTCTTCAAGAGGAATTGAGATAAGGGAAATGATGGTGCTCCCCCCTCCAAGAAAAAGAGAGACTTGTCCAAAATCCAATGCTTTAGGTGTGATAAGTCTGGCCACTTTGCTAAGCATTATCCAACTAGACCTAAGCAACAAGCCACCATTGTAGATGTTGATGATGCTTCTTCGCAGAAGGATACATGTGAATATTTATTCTATTCAGAATTTTCAAGCAATGTACCTACAAACACTAACACTTGGTTGATCGACAATGGTGCCTCTCGACACATCACAGGTTTTAAGGAGCACTTATCAAGCTTGGTGGAGAAAGAGTCTTCCAAACAAGTCATTATTGGAGATGATGTAAGCTAATCCATGAAAGGGATTGGGACTTCTACTCTTCATTTGGATTCTGGCATCACACTTCAGTTGAGCAATGTTCTTTATGTTCTAGGAATCAAGTGTAATCTCATTTCAATTTCAGCCCTAGAAGATAAAGGATATCAAATTTCCTTCTCCAAAGGAAAAGTACTTATGTGTCCATGGAAAATTACAGCTTCAAGGATGCTCAAGTAATTGGAGTTAGACATGAGAGTCTCCACAGACTTTGTATGCATCCACTACAGGCATTAGTTCATGATTCTTCAAGTCTATGTGATCTTTGACATTGAATATTGGCTCACCTTCACTTTCAAGCCTTATGTATCATGGAGAAGATGGTGACGGGTCTTCCTAAGTTCAATCAGGAGCATGAACTTGCAAAGGTTGTGCATTAGGTAAGAATATAAAAGCTCCTTTCCATAGTAGAGAAAATAGATCTAAGTGCATTTTAGACCTTATTCATTCTGATTTATGTGGACCTATATCTATTCCATCTTCGAGTGGAAAGACATGGATTTAATTTTTGAAAAATAAAGAGTCTGAGGAAGTGTTAGGAAAGTTTAAGGAGTTCAAATCCTTGGTAGAGAATCTTTCTGGTAAAAGAATCAAGGTCCTCAGATCTGATAATGGTGGAGAATACACCTCTGGTAGCTTTAGGGATTTTTATGTTGATGCAGGGATTAAGAGGGAGTTGTGTGTCCCCTATAATCCTCAACAAAATGGTATTGCAGAAAGAAAGAATAGGATGATCGTGGAAGCAGGAAAAGCCATGATCCATGACCAAGATCTGCAAACCTTCTTATTGGCAGAAGCTTCTAGGACTACAGTATATGTACAAAATATAAGTCCTCACAAGATCCTAGAGAATATGACTCTGAAAGAATCCTTTACAGGAAAGAAGCTTGAGGTTAGTCATTTAAGGATCTTTGGATGTCTTGTCTATGTTCATGTTCCAAAGGAAAAGAGAACAAAGTTGGAGCCTTCTGGAAAGAAGGGAATTTTTGTGGGCTACAGCGAGACATCAAAATCCTACAGAATATACATTCCTGGATAGAAGTTGATCAAGATTAGTAGGGATGTCACATTCAAGGAAGATGTTGCATTCAGGAGATCCAGGGGCACTCATATAGAGATTGATAATAAAGAGTCACCTCAGGATATGGAAGTTGACCATACTCCTAAGATTCAGAGGGAGACTTCAGAACTGAAAAAAGACATTGATCCTATTGAACCCTTGGAACCTACTGATGGGCCTACCAACATTGTAATTGGGAGAAAAAGACCTCTATAGGCTAGGCGTACTATGCAAGAGGCTGAAAGTTTTACAGCTCCTAGAGGCACATTCAGAGAAAGTAAAAGGCCACATAAGTTCTCCAGTTATGTTGCCTTAATGAGTCAAATTATTGAATCCGAGCCTACCTGTGTTGAGGAAGCATCTAGTCAACAGTTTTGGAGAGATGATATGGCAGAGGAGTACCAATCAATTCTCAAGAATGATGTTTGGGACATTCTTCCTAGACCCGAGGGAAAATCTATGGTATCTTTGAAATGGCTCTTCAAAATCAGGCATGCTATAGATGGGAGCATTGAGAAGTACAAGGAAAGATTCATGGCTCGTGGGTTTTCACAGAAATAGGGAGTTGATTATGAAGAAACATTTTCTCCTGTTGCTTGCTATACTTCTGTCAGAACCATCATTGCTATTGCAGCATCTAGAGGATGGAAGATTCACTAGATGGATGTGAAGACAGCGTTTCTGAATAGTGTGATTGAGGAAGAATTTTATATCAAGCAACTTGATGGATTTGAGGTTCATGGGAAGGAGTCTCATGTTTGCAAGCTGAAGAAGGCCTTGTATGGTCTTAAGCAGGCTCCTCGTGCATGGTACAAAAGGATTGATCGGTACCTGTCAAGTTTGGGCTTCTTGAAGAATAATTTTGACTCAAATATATACTTCAAGGTAATCAATGGTGAAGCATTAATTTTAGTCTTGGGTATGTGCAGGATCATCATGGAAAAAATAGGCCCTTAAGTGGCAAAAAATTTAGAAAAATCAGAGTTAAGCAATTGAAGTAAAAATTTGAATAAGTTATCTATATTATTTCAAAAATATGTAAGAATAGAATCAGTAGAAAATTGAATGTTGTTTCTAAACTACTAGGTTTGTTAAAAATAAATAAAATCTATTTGGTCAAAATTTGAAATTTCAATGCAAGTAATTTAAATTTCAGGGAAAAAATAAGAAGTAGGTGTCCGTCGACCACCCTAACCACAATAAAATGATAATATTTTTTATAATATTTTAGATATAAGTAGAGGACTCATGTCCCGATGTGATGCACATTTTTTTGTAATTTTTTTCCATTTAAATAATTAATTATGATATTTTTATTACAACTTTTTAAAAAATATAAAAACTCGTATGTCTGACCACCTTAACTTGGTCAAAAATTCATGAAATTCAATTTTTCTTTTTTTAATCCAATAGTATGCGAAGCATAAAATGTGACACATGTTTTGGTTTCAAAAAATGTGATACCGTTTGAAAGATATAGATGTCTTTCAATCAGCCTATCAATCATGAGTTTAGTCATAATTTGAATAGAAAATGAATAATAATTACTTATTAAATTCAAAGTAAAGCATAATTTATATTGGTGGAAATCTGAGAATCTCCTTTAAAAACCCTTTTCATTTCATCAATTTTGGGTAAAAAAAAAGTCGTCAGCCACATACCCATCATATTGCCAGTTTTTGGCCCATCATGATCCTGCACATACCCTCTAATATGTTGATGATTTGATTCTTAATGGAGAAGATCACTTGATTCTTGAGTGTAAGAAGGAGTTGACTTTTGAATTTGAGATGAAGGACCTTGGGATCATGTATTACTTCCTTGGATTAGAAGTCTGGCAGAAACTAGATGAGATGATTCTAAGTCAAGGGAAGTACACCATTGATATACTTAAGAGATTTGGTATGATGGATTGCAAATCCATGTCTACACCTATGGAGTCCAACCTACATAAATTGGAGGCTGCATCTAGTTCATACTTGGTGGATCCTACTATGTATAGATAGCTGATTGGGTCCTTGATGCTTCTAGTTAACACTAGAACATATATTTGTTATGCTGTGAGTGCACTTAGTCAGTTCATGTGTGAACTGAGACAGATACATCTTGTTGCAGCTAAACATATCCTGAGATACTTGTGTGGCACAGTTGGATATGGATTGATATACTCTTCAGATGCAGACTTGGAGTTGCATGGCTATACTAATTTTGATTGGGAAGGGTGTGTCACTAATCGGAAGAGCACCTCTAGATGTTGCTTCAATTTGGATTTTGCTATGATATCTTGGTGCAGCAGGAAGCAGTCATCTATGGCATTGAGTACAGCAGAGGCAAAGTATATTGCAGCTTGTATGGCAGCTCAAGAAGTAGTATGGCTTCATAAGCTCCTTGTAGGATTGTTTGGAAAATCAATGGAGCCTACTATCATTCATTGTGATAACTAGAGTTGCATGAAGCTTTATGTCAATCCTATGTTTCATGATAGAATCAAGCATGTTGAGATCAAGTACCACTATATTAGAGATATGGTACTATGGAAGGCTATACAATTGAGGTATATCAACATTGATGAGCAGACGACAGACACTCACCAAGCCTCTCTCCATAATCAAGTTTGTGTACTTTCGAGATAAGCTTGGTATGGTGGAGAATCCAGCCTTAACTAAGAAAGAGTCTCAGCATCAGTGAGCCTTGTTTAATGAGTTCTTCTCTATGAGAGAAGTTCGAGGTGAAATCCCTTGTTTAATGAGTTCTTCTATATGAGAGAAGTTCAAGGTGAAATCCCTTGTTAATGCATTTCTCCTTGAGATTTGAGGTGAAAGCCCTTGTTTCCACCCTCTGAGAGAGTCATGGTGGATGTCATGTGTGTGAATCCATGACACATTTTGTACTTGTGTTTCACCCTCTGGGAGAGCCATGGTGAAAGTCATGTTGAGGTGACAACATCACGCAAGTGATGAACACTTGTACACACCATAGTATGGTTGTAGCCATTATGGTTGATATCATGTTGAGGCGATATCTAATATCACAATGAGGTGATATTATTCTTTTCACTTATGGTTGCAGCCATAGTGGTAGACATCACGATAAGGTGATTTGTCTTGTACAGCTGGAAGTATTCTCCCTAGCTGAGAGGGAGTGTTGATGATCATGCACAACATCAATCTCTACTTCCAGCGACCTCCTATATTGTAATAAATCAAATATGGCCCCAGACTATTTTATTTATTGATACTCCAAGAGGTGTAATTGTTAAGAGACATATCTATTTGTTAAGAAAATCAAATCTTAATGAAGAGACACATTTATTATCAAGGCCGGCCTTGATAGGAGGAGGCACGATTTTCAAGATACAATTTTGAGGAAGTTGACTTATCATGTTTTATGGATGTGTCTCTATGAAGGGATATCTCCTTATGTTGGTCGACATGATGGTGAAGGGTCACATCCTTCTCTTGATAATGTATATATATCCATTCTTGTCCCTTTGTTTAGCATTCATATTCATCATAAGTCGTCATAGTCATAGAGAAAATTCTATAGAGGAGTAGGTTGAAGAATTGTATAAGGCTGAGTCTTATTGCTATGTATCTACATCAGTTTGTAGTGTCTCTTATTGGCCTTCATATTAGCCTTTGTAAAGGAGATTCTTGAATTACATATCAATATATAAGTTATGTATTGTTGTTGGGTTTTTCTCCCTCAAGAGGAGGGTTTTCCCAGGGTATCTGTTGTGTTATTGTGTGATTTTGAATTAATTTCTGTGCATTTAAATCTGATCACTAAATTTAATAGGTTAAACTCTTGAGAAAATAATCCCCTAATACCATCAACACCATGTAAGTATTTACTCCAAGCAACTTTCACCCATTCACTCTTAGCCAGCAAAAATTTCCACACCTGATTTCCAAGTAGGGAAATATTAAAAGCTCTGATTTTACGGATACCAAGCCCACTAGCCTTCTTGGGTCTGCAAACATCATCCCAGGAAACCAAATAAATTCTTCTCTTATCCTCCACCCTAGACTAGAGGAAATTTTTCTGAATACTTTCCAAAGTATCCACAAATTTCTTGGGCATATGAAATAGACTTAGAGCATAAACAAGAAGATTCTGAAAAGTAGATGCAATAGTATTGTTTTTGATAAAGGGTAAAACGGGTTTTACAGGGACCCGAAACCACAAAGTTTACAAAAAAAAAGATAGGAAATTAAAAGTCCAACATGAAACACCAACTGAACAAAACGAAAAGACCGAAAAGCACCGTAACCAACCGCAACAGACCAAAAAGGTCAAGCAAAAAGAGCCAGCAAAGCAAACAACAAAAAACTGACTACAATTAACCCAGAGTCTTAAGGACAGACTCCATCTCCGCCTCCAAGTTTTGCATGTCATGAACTCCCTTCTTAAATATTTGAATCATCTTCGGAGTGGGGGGAGCCATTCTCTTCAGGTTGGCCCTGGTTCTCTTTGAGATGCCGACATTCGTCTCCTGGCTTTTATCATTGGTTTCCTCCAGATCTACCACGAGAGACCCCTATTGGGCTCTGACTAACTTCTCAGTCATTGCATTAATTATTATGGCGTTGTGTCTGGCCATTCGATTGTTTTGCTCTTCAATGGTTTTGATAGTATTCTTCATTTTCTCCACCTTTGTTTCAATATTTATGTTCTTGTCTACTTGGTACTGAATGTCTTTGTTGAGACCGTAATCTCTTCGTTCGTCATCTTTTTTTTCAATCACAGCGATTTTGGTTCCCAATTCTTCCAATTTACTTTGAAGGGCCCAATTTTTTATCTTTAGCTCATTAATTTCATTGAAAGTCATTTCGAAAGTTTGAAATGGGTATTAGCATTGTTTTTAGCTAAATTCATTACATCCATAGAGGGATCCCTACTAGAGTTAATTGTAATTGGATGCAATAGTATTTTTGATAACAAGTACTAATAATTTATCAATTGAAACAAAGAAAAAGAAAACTATAGGCTTAATTTATAAAACCTAGGGTTAATTTTGGGGTTTGTGATGTGCTTTTTTATAGTGTTTTATTAAGATGGAGATCAAAAAGGTGATTAGATTGATTTTCAACCATAAAGGTCATCCAATCAGGCATAGATCTGTATCTTTTTTAGCCTTGGAATGGATTGGGATTGATTTGTCTTGATTAACCTAATTGGACTATGTGACCTAATATAAAAATTACAAGATCCTGACAATTAGAAAACTATAACAAAGATGTGTACGTAGATCTAGGAAGGGAAGAGTGTTGTGTACCTATCATATAAATTTGGCATCAGTCAAAATAGGAGGACATAGGGATCTAAGGGAATCTCTATCCTTGTAGGGGTGTCCTGGATTTATTTTTGTAATTATTTGATGTCAGATCTGAGACTCTTGTTTCTGCTTGCAAACTTATTAGATCATTATCAGATAATTCGATAGGTGAGAATATATGAGTTGACAAGGTGTAGGGATTTTAATTCAATAATGAATAAATGATCTTCAAATTTCCTTTAATCTTCTCCAAACCTGCAGTCTACACATTCAAAGAGAGAAGTGTTGTGTCATTTTGGGGCTTGCCTTAGTCAAACCATGTGTTAGTGGTTTCCACTTCCATAATGGAAATGTCAATGATAAAAATGATAAATGATAGGAAGGAATGTTGAATAAAAAAATGTGTTGTAACTCACCAACCATTAATGGCCTCCTTGAAGGATTGAAGTCATACACATCACTTCAAGGTCTTGGATCTTGCTTGCTTGATTGCTTGAATTGCTTGTATTGTTTGGAGACCTAAAACAAGGGCTAGCCTTCAAGAATAATGATAACATGAATATGCATGAACTCACATAGGATTTTACATGATTATTGGATCTTGAATTACTACATTAAAGCTCTTAAATGTTGATCTTGAATTTCTTGATAATGCTCTTGATAATATTTGATTATAATTTTACCAATAGTTTTCTAGATAGATTTCAAATGATGTAGTAACTAAGTAATTATTTGCAATTATTCTAATTTCCTAAAATTTAGATCCCAATATCCAACATTTGCAAGTTGTATTTCAAATGTTAAAATGTTGACACCAAAATATTAAAATTTTGAGCCTAGAAAAATAGGGGGATAGAGCCACCCATGGGTTTCCTAGTCCTGCCCCTATTTTCTAGAATTTAGGGTGTTGAGGATAAACATTAAATAAATGTTTTTTTTTTTTTTGAAATTTATTAGAAAATGGTAAAAATAGGCCTCATAATGCATAATTTAGGAAATTAGGGGTTAGGATCAATAATTTAGAGGGAGAAAAATGTAGTGTGAAATTGTCAAGGGTGGCAATTTACACCACTACATTTAGCCCCCACTTTAGTGAGAGCAAGAACATATGTTAAGAATCACACTAAAGTATAAAATCTATGTCAAGAGGTGTATGATTGTACAAATGTTGAAGAGATAGGATGACTAAGGATCAAGGGAAGGAACACACACATGTATGAAATGTAATGAGACAAAATAGTTGCAAACATGAAGTCAAAATAGAATGTAGAGGAGGATAGGGATAAACATGAGCTAGCAATCCGTGTTATACTAGGATCCATATGAAAGGAATTCATGGCTCAGACAATAGAAAATTTTGATATTTTGTAGGTGAATCACAAACTAAAGGAAACATGGGATAGTGAAGTCTAATATTCACTAGGTGAGATACCAAACAAAATGAGAAATAGACAAGGTCTAGTGAAGTCTGATATTCACTAGGTTTGTATCCATAAAAAAGTAACAAAATGAGAAACATACTAGATCTAGTGAAGTTAGCTTAGATACTCACTAGGTGTGCAACCATTTACAACCATACGAAGAGTTATACTTCTTTATAACTCTGATAAGGTGCTACAAAAATTCTTAAAATTCTATGCCAATGCAACACTAAGCTCAACATATGTGAACAAAGTGAAACACAAATGACAATGTCAACACACCACTAAGTTCAATGTGTGTGAATAAAGCAAAAAAAAAATGCCAATGTTAATGTACCACTAATTCCAACACGTGTGAATAAAGTGAAGCACATAATGGAATGTATTCCCCCACCTTAAATAACTTGCTAAACACCATGTTGTGAGAAATTAATTTAAGGTAGAAAAATAATAAATTCCATGCAATACAAGGTCATGAGAGCTTATTTGGAAAGACCTTTTCCAATTATATGTTTCCAAATAAAGTTACTTCATGATAAGGGGTTTCCCCCAAATACAATACAATGAATACCATAAAGAATGAACACATAAGGGATCCATGGATCTAGGGTCAATATATGTATTTTCTATAGTGATATAAAAGAGCTCAGAACTAACATCATTCCCTAAATACTCGTGAAAAAATGAACACACTAGAATAATGACACGTAGAGAGAGAAAACAAACAAACTATTGTGTCAACATGGAAGAGACCTAAATGTCTCAATGCCTTGCATCATCCCCAAAAGGAAAATGAAAGATGAAATGAACAAAGTTCACAATATATAGAAGAATGGAGATAGAAATAGAAGAATGTCATGACATATTTGTTATCTTTGTATCCTTGTGCCAACAAAGAAATAAGAGTTGAATCCAAATAAAAATCACAAACAAAAAGAAACTCCAAGAAATGAAATGTGAAAGATCACACCATGGTCAATCAAGCACAAAGAACACATAAAAAACACAAAAGGAGTACCACACATGTGAGCTGACCTAATGTAAATCATTTGTATCCCAATCTTTCTCATCATATAGGGAAGGTGGACAACTACAAAAGGGGACTAAAACAAGTGTCATACTAGGAGCATCTCCAAGCTCAACACATCATGGGTCACTCTCATCATGAGGATCATCACAGTTCCCCCCATCTAAATTCATAGACTTTGAAAATAGAAAAGTAAGCTCATTGTGCACTTATTCATCAATTTTAGCAATTTCATCTCCATCATCCAAATTTATCACCATGGGATGTTTAATGATACTATCAATTGTATGTTCTTGTTTTACTTCTTATTTTTGTTCCAAGTCTTATTTTGGTAAAATTTGTAATTCATCTTGATTTTCTTCCACAAGTGTTTGATCATCAAGTACTGTTTTATTATTTTCTTCCAATTGATGAGCAACAACATGATGTCTACACCTATGATCTTTAGCTTTTATGTTTCTTCTTGTACAATTTTCAAATTTTGAAGGAGTAGGAGTTGGTTTCTTAACCATTGGTCTATTTTCTACCCTTAAGAGAGGAACTAAAGGAACCACCAGGAGTTGGGAAACTACTATTTCTTTAGCTTTATACACTTTTTTGTTTTTAGAGGCACAAAAGGGATAATTTGACTATCTATTGGTCTCTTATATGATATGGGTGGGGGAACTATCCAAAATATTTACCTTGGTTACTTGGAAGGGCTTTTGCTTCAGGCATAGGTTCATCCACAGCTGGTGGAGGAGGAGGAACAACCATAAACCTATCATCCTCAAGTGGGATATTGCTAAGGGATAATTTTGCTATACACATTTCTTTAAGCTTTTGATATGATCTAAAAAATAAATCCTCACAAATCTTAATAGGTTCCATAGGTTGAGGCCAAACTAAATCTAATGAAAATTTTACACGAGAGGACAAAGGATTAGACCCACTATGACAGACTATAAAAATTTGGTTTTCAAATGGAAACTTTATGCACTTATGAATAACTGATGAGATGAAATTAATGGAGTGTATCCATGGGTAGCCTAGCTTCACATGGAATTATTTTAATTTTGAGATGATGGAGAATGATACATCTAATTATCTTGGTCCAACTTTAAGAGGAAGAGTGATCAAACCTATTGTAGGGTGAACAAATCCATCATCAATTTTCAACTATGCTTTCAACTGTTCATAATAATCTTGATAAAGTTCATGCACAAATGAGAATTCAAATTAGTGATCACATTCTCTACATGCATGGGATCAATGAGTATTACAGTTGTAGGCTTTTCATTAATACGTTTGAAAATATAATGAGGACCATCGGGTGGATGTATGGATGCATCACTATGAGTGAAAACAATGTCAGGTAACAAAGTGGTTTGGCTCTTACGAAGTTGGACATCTATGAGAGTGATCATATCTTGTAGACTATCCTCCTCATCACTCTTATCATCATCCTTATCATTATTCATGTCATCAATATTATCAACATTCATTTCATCATTCTTAACATCACAATCTTGCACAAAGTTGGATGAATGATTTGCCATTGGATTGGTAAAAATTTGCAAGTTATGATTAGGTGGAGCAGAAAATTTATTTCCTTTATCATTAACACCACCCAACTGGATGTGACTAGAATTCATGAGGTCTTGAATTTGATGTTTAAGATGCATGCATTATTTTGTATCATGTCCATTTGTGCAATGATATTAACAAAAGGCTTTTGGATTGAAGTTTGAAGGTACATGTTTAGTTGTGTCCATAGGTCTAATAAGAGGCAACTGGATTAAGTTCATTTTCAAATCTTGCAACATGATCAAATCGAGGGAATTAGTGTAGTGCCCCTCCATATTTGGCTCTTGCTTGAGGTATGATTAATTTTATTTGGGTTGTTTGAATTTAAATGGGTTGATTAGGTTGTTTAATTAAATAAACGATGTTGTCAAGTGGGGATATATGTGGTGTCGAGATAATTAAGCTATTAAATTAAGGGATTAAATTATAACATGTTTCTACAATTAAATATAAAGATAATTATTGCTTAATGGTTGAATTTAATTAATAAATTTAAAAGTGAGAAAACATTAAAGAAAATAAAATATTAAAATTAGAATTTAATTTCGAATGAGGAAAAAATGTAAGAAAAGCAATTAAAGGATAGAAAGATTTTGCATGCAAGCATGCACAACTTCAAACTATTGTCCAAAAAGGAAATTTGAAGTTTAATTGAAGATTTTTGTGTTTTAATAGATTTTTGGGATTTGGAAAATCGATCAGCCTTTCTTGTTGATAAATAATTAGCCTTTTTGAAAGTGTTGGGGGAGAGAATGTTATTTTGGGGATTTGAACAAGAACTTTCGCTCTACAGTTAAATTTTCCTTATCAAATAAAAATACAGTTTAGAAATATTGAAAATAGTTTTTCGGTGAACGGATTGTGGTTGCGAAGGAGGTCATTGCAGCGCATCTTCTCTCTTCCGTCTCGAAGCATAGGACATCAGATCACATGAAGAGTTTGGAGTGGCCAAATGATCTGGGTTAACACATTTCCTGGACAAGGCATTCTCTTCTCATCCTCGGTCATACTTGTTCTCAAGTTCGGGGCTGTAACTCTTCTCTTATGTTGCCTCATCATGCAATTATATGTATATATATGGCTAAAAAGAATAAAGGTTCTTGTTACTAAGCAAGCATGCGGGTTATTAAATCCAACCCTGTCCCTTGTGATAACGTCCTTTTTGTATTGGGCGGTTGAGTCAGTTTTCAGACTATTTTTAATCGTTTCTTTATTCCCTCTTGATTCTGTAGTTGTTGTTGGGGGAGTCTAAATGTGATAGGCTCGGTCTAGGATTCTTTAGTTTTATCCGGAGTTGATAATGCTTTTGCAACGCTTCCTTAATTGATCACTAGGTGTTTCTTCGTTTATACGCTACAATATTGCATGTAAATCTTTTAGGTAGTCTCTAGATCTTCCATAATGTTATTTTGGCTTTGATCCATTTTGCTAATGCTCCATCTTAACCGCAGATTTTATTCAACCGAACGCTTTTATATATCAAATGTTGTTGTGACTTGTGATCTCAATCGAAAATTACTTGTTTGATAGATTCCTCAACGTCATCAGCCGCCCCTACCCTTCTATTGCACAAACATATCTTTTGATAACGTATATCTGCCTCCGCAACGTTGGAAGCTATGAGTCATGTCTAGTAAGGTATCTTGCCTCCGTAGGTTCTCTCCTGCATTCTTGCCATCTCAGGGCGCACACCCCATTTCTTCTGTCACCTCTGCAAGATGATTTAGAGAGGGATATTAGTCGCAGAATTTTAGATTTCAATGGCGTTGCTGGAACTTACTCAGCCTATATTCACATGTGTTTCCCAGATAGCCAACGCGGCATGATGGTCAACCTATGCGCACCTAATGATCAACTTTATATGTAACGCAATTAGGTTTATTGTTTGTGTGAAATGCGCGCAACCCCACCTTCGAAACCTGTATTGCTGCATGTGCCAGAACGCGAGCAAGTCTCCATTGGTAGGACGTATTCCTTAGTGCAAGATTATTTTTTTGTTTGCTTCTTTAAGTACACCAATATTCTCCACAAGAACATCGAACCTCCAATAGGTTGGGAAAAGCATCACTATAAGACTGGGTTTTAATCAGTGTATTTATCATCCAATGTAGGGCAGTCATATGATTATTTCACCGGTCACATTCTAGTGTAGGCATTCGGTTATAATGGTTATATGTATTGCTTTCATTTGTCTTCAACAATAATTATATTTTGAGTTAGTCGTTCAAGAATGAGGTCCGTCTCTTCAGTTAAATTAGCATTCGATTTCATTTATAAGTGTGGTTCTGAATATCATTGTAACTAGAAAATAAGGAACGGCTTTATATAACTTATCAAATGTAGGTATGATATATGGTTGTATGTTGAGTAACCGATTTCTATTTTGAATTAGCATAGTTGTGAGATAGGCGTAGAGTTCAGGTGATCCCCATTCAATTTACAAGTATCTTAGTATGAATTCGAGTCTCTAGCATTCGGTTGTTTTGCTAGTTCTTATTGGACCTCCAAGTAAATCGATGCCATTCGATATTTGTTTCTTATGTTTTGGCATTCGATATACATGTAGCTTTGTTATCTTTTTTCTACTTCATATAATTGGCTGTATAAATTTAATCCGAAGTGTATTCAATAATATGTCATTCAATGATTTGTATTATGGTGAGCATATAAGTATTTGAATATGTATCTATAAATATATGTGTAAGTTTATATTGTTAAAAGTGTATGTTATTAATATTAAGTAGTTATGTTTGTTTTTTTTTATTAATTATGTAATATTGAAACACACACTGTTTAGGGTATGTATTATTAGTTTATATGTGAGTTCTTGTTATGCATAAATTATTATGTTTTATTAGTGGAAAAAGATTCAATGTTACATATACATTACGGTTTTAATAAAAAGAAATAAAATTTAAAGTAATCGTTAATTGTGTTTTATAAAAGAAAGATAATCTTACAAGATTAGAGATAAGCATTGATATTGTTTTGTAATTGGAATAGAAGTGTGGGGGTTAGAAAAGAAATTGGAACAACAAGAAATAATTTGTACATGTTTAGTTATTATTCAAGTTACTTAACTATGTGAAATCATTCTAATTTTGGAAAAATGTTCTAGAAAATATTAAAGCATTACTTAATTAAATGGTTCTAGTTGATAGCTTATGGTAAATGGCAATATGGGAAATAGCATAGTTAATTGCAAATATATTTGTGATGGTCACTTGGTATGTATATTCAATCTATATAAGTAAGGGTTTTCCCTTGACATTCTTTATTAGAGGATTGAATTAGTTGTTCCGGAAAGGGTAGATTCCTTTATTGTTTCTCCCTAATAAATTACCTCTGTGGGAGTATTTAGGATTGAAATGCATAGTCGTGTATCAAGGAATTGGTCCATGGTGGATTGTTGAATGCTTACTTATGTGTTGGTTTAGCAGAGTTGGGTGAATTTGGCTATTGTTCAAAAGGGAAGTAATGATTGATATATATATATATATATATAGGGTATTTATGTTTGTAAAGCAAAGATTGTTTGAATAGAAAAGTTATGTTAGCTTTAATTGAGTTTGAAGATCTCCTTATGAGGTTACCACTCTTATACTACACTTGTTGTTTTGTGATTATGGGTTTTAAATAGTCATTTTGTGATCTGGATATTGTTGCCATTTCGATGGGGAATCACTGTGTTAGTAATTTTTTAGTCTTCCAGAGGTTATAGGGGAAGTATGGTTTTTATTTGCATAAGCTGGTATGGGGGTTGAGGATCCAATGAGGCTACCTGGGTAACCTGAGATGGGGGCTGAAAACCTAGGAAGATCTGCATTAGGTAACCCATATCAAGCCCTTAGTGTTTGCATCAGTTTTATGTTGTTTTACTTGGAAGTGGGTGGTTTCATGATTTTTTCATTTGAAAGTGATTGTTCTTTATACTTGATTTATTTATGTGGGTTTTGGCCTTACACTCTGGTCTTGTTAATTATGGAGACTTTGTTTGAGTGGGTGCATGCCTCAGTTTATGAGATAATTTAAGTGGATTTTTATGTTGTGCAAGTTGGCTCACCCAGTTATTGGATTGTTGATTCTTTTTTGCTAGTAGGGGGAGTGGCTTTCAATGGGGGTTGGCACACAAAGTGGCGTATGGGTAACTCATTGAGATTTTCTTTAATTAGTGATAACCTAATAATTAATTAGGAGGTTTGGGTAGTATTTCACACTAATAAAAGATAATGGTGTATGGTGATCCAATTCTTGCTTACACAACCTTCTAAAGACCTTTTCACTGTCTCCTTCCTAGAACCTGACTCCAATGGTTCTTGTTGAGCTTGGGTGATTAACCAAGCCCTGCTCCAACTCTTCTCAAAGAGTTTTCCACTTGTGCTTAGGTTAGGAAGACCAACACCATTTGAAACTGCATTCTTCTTCACAACACATAGAAGGACCTAAGTGCTAGCATCATCATCTGACTTGAACTCTTTGCAGGGGAGTTAGAAACTTTGTTTCCTTCCATTTCACATTCAATTGAATGCATCTTGCTTGGTGTTCAACCTTCAAACTACCTGCTTTCATGAATTTGCCTTGGACTGGCCTAATTCCTACTAGCCCTTACCAGTCCCTTTTTGGCTTTTCTTGTTCAAATTTGACAAACAACCTAGCAAATAAACTCCAGTTCCAGACACCCTTTTTGGACTTTTAAATGTTTCACAGGGTTTCAGACCCCTACCTCATCTGTACAGTGGATTCCTATGATTAAGGACAAATAGGCTAATTAGGCCTAATTCTTAGGGTTTCTAAGGTTTCTTGTTAACTTCTCACACTAGTGGATTGTTCAAGCTTCCATCACTTTTAGCATGTCAAACTGTGACCAAGACCTCCCTGAAACCGTACAGGTTCCGTACTGTACCTTCTCCCCTGCCTAAGTTCTTCAACTTTTACCTCTCAAACCTCTAACCAGGCAGTCCTAGCTCGCCTAGGGTTTGATTTTAAAAACACTTGCTTGGCTCTTTGGATCTCCTACTGCTAAATATGTACAAAGGCATGGCTCCCCTATCATTTCCATCCAAACTCAGGAAAACTCTGTGGTCAGATTTCATGGGGGAGCCATTTATTGACTGACTGCTCAAAACTGGAAATACAAACCCTCTAAACTCTAATCTAAGGATTCAAGTCAACCACTCTACTCTACTCAACTTGAATACAAAATGAAAGTGAACCAAATCTATTCTAAGAACACAAAATCAATACTAGATCAGTATTTACAGTGCCCTTAACAACTTTGTTTCTCAGAATACACGGGTAACATAGGGAAAATGCAGAATTTTTCTTATTCACACAAAAGCCAAAACTTTTACAATGCATCCAACTACTCTCTACAAGCCACACCTCTACTTTTTGATGCCTTCTCCATCATTCAAGGGGAGTTGCTCGAGTCCACATCCCTGATTTCAAGGGAATCCAATATAACAATGTTGCATGCAATTCCACAAATATTGCCATGCAACTTTTACAACAACATTTTGCAACTTCCACTATGTCATGATCCCGAATCCTTGGACCTCTAACACCTTGATTACGAGCCACCAACATCTTAACTGCCTTTTGGAATCTTCAAACAACGAGGATGTGGTGTTAACACGTTTAAAGCTCATCCTTCCAACACAAACTGTCCAAAGCTAAATAAAGCAACATTTATGAACAATGATTCATTAAGATGAAATTAGTCCTAATGACTAACTCACCACACTCCACCAAGACCTTCTAAGGTCCAAACTAAACACACAAACATCCTGACTTGGCTAAGGTCAGGTACAAGCCAAAATTGATGACAAACAACATGGAGATTAGGCTAGGTGCCCCTGCACCATCCTCCCCAAAACAAAAAATTTCAATCCACCCTTGGATTGAGCAAGTTGAGATCAATGCCCAACTTCTTGAACTCTGCCTCCTTGATCCACACTGCATCTGCATCAGGTTGTCCATGCCTCTTGATCAGGTGTTCTTTATATTCTTTGGTCCTAGTTCTCTTGTAGACCCTGGTATCCAATATCTTATCAGCTTGCTTGACTACAGTGGAGGGAAGTTTGAGTTCTCCCACATCTTGGATGACTTCATGGATGGTTTGATCCATGTTTGGTGGTGGTCCTTTGTAGTGAACTAAGTTTGCAATGTTAAAAATAGGGGACAGTCCACTGTCATCTGGTAATTGCACCTTGAAAGCATTACTACCATACTTCTCCAAGATAGGACAGGGACCTATCCTCTTCATTTGCAACTTATGAGGAACTCCTTTCTATAGTCTAGACTTGTTCAAATGCACCATTACTAGGTCTCCAACATTGAATTGGACTTCTCTCCTATGCTCATCCACCTTAGTCTTATGTTTCATGGTGTTTTCTGCCAGTGTTTTTCTGACTGTATCATGGATCTCTTGCATTGCACAAGCAAAGTCATCAGCATATCCACTTCCTTTGACTCCATCCTTCAACTCTCTCAGCTCATAAACACCTCTAGGATGTAGTCCATAAATAATTTCAAAGGGACTCTTCCCTGTTGATCTATTGATAGTATCATTATATGCATATTCAGCTTGCCCAATCAATTGATCCCATTGTTGACCATACTCCTTGGTCAAGCATCTTAAGAGATTTCCAAGTGTCCTATTCACAACTTCGGTCTGACCATCAGTTTGGGGATGGTATGCAGATCCAAAGGATAAATTGGTGCCCATTCTTTTCCAAAGAGTCTTCCAAAAATGACTCATGAACTTAGTATCTCTGTCTGATACAATGTTGATTGGTAAGCCATGAATCCTTACTATCTCTTTGAAGAAAAGAGAGGCTATTTGACTGGCATCATTGGTTGTTTTGCATGGCACAAAGTGAGCCATTTTGTTGAATCTGTCTACAACCACATAAACACTGTCCATGCCTTGCCTAGTCTTGGGTAACCCAACTACAAAGTCCATACTCAAACATTCCCATGGCCTAGTAGGGATAGGTAGTGGCTGATATAGGCCTGCATTTGAAGAAGTACCCTTGGCCTTTTGACACGCTACACAACTCTCCACATACCTCCTGACATCTAGCTTCATCCTTGGCCAATAGTAAAACCTTTGAACTAGTTCCTGAGTTTTGGTGATCCCAAAATGACCACTCAATGCACCATTATGCTTTTCTTGTATCAAGTTCTCTCTAATAGAACCTCTAGGAACACATAGCTGATTTCCTTTAAACAAAAGATCACTTTGCAAGGTATATTCAGCATATTTGCTATGAAAATGATTCTTGTATTCAGCACATACCTTATAAATTTCTGCAAAATCTTCATCATCTGCATATAGATCCTTGAAATGATCTATTCCCATGCTCTTCAACTGAATTTCCTGAATTGTGAGGACTCTTCTGCTCAAGGCATCTGCCACTTTGTTGAGAGCTCCTTTCTTGTGCTTGATATTGAAAGTGTAAGCTTGTAATTACTCCACCCATTTCATGTGTCTGTGACTCAACTTCTCTTGTGAATTTAGGAAATTGAGTGCTTGGTTGTCTGAATACACAATGAATTCCTTGGGAAGCAAGTAGTGCCTCCACTTCCTTAGAGCTTGGACCAACGCATACATCTCAAGGTCATAAGAAGAATACTTCTTCTTGGCTTCACTTAGCTTCTCTGAATGAAAAGCCATTGGTCTTCCCTCTTGACTAAGAACAGCTCCAATAGCTACATTGCTTGCATCGCATTCAATGGTGAATAGCTTCTCAAAGCTTGGTAACACCAAAATAGGTTGGGTAGCTATCTTTTTCCTTCAGCAACTCAAAACTCTTGTTAGCTTGCTCATTCCATACAAACTTAGTCTTCATTCCTCCTTTAATGGTATCCAACATAGGAGCACAAATAGCACTAAACTGTCTTATGAATTTCCTATAGTATTGAGCAAGACCATGGAAGCTTCTTACCTCTGTTGTTGTCTTTGGAGTAGGCCAATTGAGGATTGCTTCCACTTTGTTGCTATCCATCTTCAAGTTTCCATGTGATAGCACAAATCCAAGGTACACCAGCTCTGTTTTGATGAACTCACACTTTTCTAGATTGATCATCAGCTTCTCCTCCTGTAGCCTCTTGAAAATCAACTCTATCTGTTGGAGGTGCTCTTCTCTTGTTCTGCTATAGATTAGTATATCATCAAGATACACTACTACAAACTTGCCAATGTAGTCTTTGAGGATTTCATTCATGAGTCTCATGAATGTGGAGGGGGAATTAGACAAGCCAAATGGAATAACTAGCCACTCATAGAGACCCTCATTATTTTGAAAGCTGTTTTCCACTCATCTCCCTCATGTATCCTAATTTGGTGATAACCACTCTTTAAATCTATCTTGGTATAGTACCTAGCTTCACCTAGACAATCCATGAGATCTTCAATCCTAGGGATAGGGAACCTATACCTGATGGTTATCTTGTTTATTGCCCTGGAATCAGTACAAAGCCTCCATTCTCCTCCCTTTTTAGGTGCTAAGACAGTGGGTACTGCACATGGACTAATGCTTTTCCTAATGAGACCTTGGTTAAGAAGTTCTTGAATTTTCCTGGCTATTTCCTCATTTTGTTGAGGTGTCATCTTGTAAGCTGCTTTGTTTGGAAGGGTAGCTCCTGGTATCAAGTCTATCCTATGACTTATGGCTCTTTTGGGAGGTAATGTTGCTGGTTGACCACTACTTACTATACCTTCATAGGTCTGCAACAATTTTTGTATCTCCTCAGGTAACCCTTGCTTTTCAACTGCTTTCTCTTTACTCACCTCTCTTGGCTTGATCATCACTACATAGCCAACTCCTTCTCCTTCTTCCAAGGCTTCCAAGAACTCTTTTTCACCCACCATGAGCAGTTTAGAACCTGCTGTCTGCACCTCTGTGTCTTCTAGCAAAGACTGAATCTTGAAGGTTACATTGTCTTTCTTGAAGGTGTAGGAATTCCTTGCTCCATCATGCACAGCTTGGCGGTCAAATTGCCATGGTCTACCTAGGAGCAAGTGGCATGCATCCATAGGTAACACATCACATAAAAATTTGTCCTTGTACCTACCAATTGAGAACTCCACCCATGCTTGTTCATTCACCAAGACATGATGACCTTTATTGAGCCATGTGACTTTGTAAGGATTGTTGTGGGGTATCCTTGTCAACTTCAACTTGATGACTGCCTCCTCTGACACAATATTGTCAGTAGAACCTGAGTCAATGATGACTTTACACACTTTCCCCATCATCTTGCACTTTATCCTAAACAAGGACCTCCTTTGGCTTGGCCCTTCTTTAACCGGGTCCTTGATCAAAGTTCTTCTCATCATGAGGTTCTCACCTTCCTCTGAATTCAATGGAACTTCAGGATGCTTGTCTGCTGCAGTAGTCTCATCATGTACCAAATTAGTTCTTTTGTCACCACCATGAGAAGTACTACCTTTCTCTAGACATCTATAGGCCGGGTGTCCCAATTGGTTGCAGTGGTAACACTTCATGTTAGTGAAGTAGCTGCCTCTTCCTTGTCCACCACTTCTTCCTCTGGAGCTGAAACCTCTTCCTCTACCACCTCTACTAGAGCTTCCTTCTTGCTGTTCTGAAAATCTGACTTCTCCTTGGGCTCTTGGTTCTGAACTTCTTCCACCATAGCCACCTCTTTGTCCTCTGCTATCTTTCCCTTTACCTCTACTTTTAGGGCTTTGTTCTTGCTTCTTTTTTCCTTTCTCCTCTATCTTCAAAGCCATTTGATAGCATTGGCGGACTGTTTTGAAGTTTACTAAGCTCATATCTTCTTGGATAGACCACTTAAGCCCATTCAAGTACCTTGCTAGCTTGATGCTTTCATCTTCAACCACCTTTGATCTGAGGCATAATTTTTGAAACTCCTCAGTGTATGTTTGGACATCCATATCCTTTTGCCTAAGATTGTGTCTTCTCCTATGCAACTGAACTTCATAATCATCAGGGAGATAGGTTTTCCTTATCTTAGTTACCATTCCTCTCCATGAAACTATGGGACCTTTTCCTTCCTTCTCTCTTTCAGATTGTACAAACTTCCACCATGTGAGAGCTGCTCCTCTCAACCTTGACTTGGCCACTTTTACCTTTTGGGCCTCTGTTATTCCATCACATTCAAAGTGATTTTCAATGCTCTCAATCCAGTCCACAACTAAATCAAGGTCCATTTGTCCACTGAAAAGTGGCACTCCTTCCAATGCTTTACCACTTAAGGCCTGCAATGCCTTTAAGAAGGGTTCCTCTGCAAGAACATGATCAGGCTTTGGAGCTTCCTCCTCCAAGTCCACTTCTTTTTCCTTTGCTTCCTACTCTTCCTTCTACTCTATCTTGTCTTTCACTTTATCTATTGTCTCATGGACTTCATCCAAGAGCTTCTCCACTTGAGATAACCTCTCTCTTAGCAACCGGTTATCTTCCTCTTGCTCTTCTACCTTTTTATCCAACTCAGCATTAGTCACCATGGTTCTTTCCTCTGGTGTGTTCTCTCCTACTGACTCAGTGGGCTGCAACATCAATCACAAGCCTTGAATGAAACATTTGCTCTGATACCAATATGGTGTATGGTGATCCAAAGCTTGCTTACACAACCTTCTAGAGACCTTTTCACTGTCTCCTTCCTAGAACCTAACTCCAATGGTTCTTGTTGAGCTTGGGTGATTAACCAAGCCCTGCTCCAACTCTTCTCAAAGAGTTTTCCACTTATGCTTAGCTTAGGAAGACCAACACCATTTGAAACTGCATTCTTCTTCACAACACCTAGAAGGACCTAAGTGCTAGCATCATCATCTGACTTGAACTCTTTGCAAGGGAGTTAGAAACTATGTTTCCTTCCATTTCACATCCAATTGAATGCATCTTGCTTGGTGTTCAACCTTCAAACTACCCGCTTTCATGAATTTCCCTTGGACCGGCCTAATTCCTACTAGCCCTTACTAGTCCCTTTTTGGCTTTTCTTGTTCAAATTTGACAAACAACCTAGCAAATAAACTCCAGTTCCAGACACCCTTTTTGGACTTTTAAATGTTTCATAGGGTTTCAGACCCCTACCTCATCCGTACAGTGGATTCCTATGATTAAGGACAAATAGGCTAATTAGGCCTAATTCTTAGGGTTTCTAAGGTTTCTTGTTAACTTCTCACACTAGTGGATCGTTCAAGCTTCCGTCACTTTTAGCATGTCAAACTGTGACCAAGACCTCCCTAAAACCGTACAGGTTCCATACTGTACGTTCTCCCCTGCCTAAGTTCTTCAACTTTTACCTCTCAAACCTCTAACCGGGCAGTCCTAGCTCGCCTAGGGTTTGATTTTAAAAACACTTGCTTGGCTCTTTGGATCTCCTACTGCTAAATATGTACAAAGGCATGGCTCCCCTATCATTTCCATCCAAACTCAGGAAAAATCCGTGGTTAGATTTCATGGGGGAGCCATTTATTGACTGACTGCTCAAAACTGGAAATACAAACCCTCTAAACTCTAATCTAAGGATTCAAGTCAACAACTCTACTCTACTCAACTTGAATACAAAATGAAAGTGAACCAAATCTATTCTAAGAACACAAAATCAATGCTAGATCAGTATTTACAGTGCCCTTAACAACTCTGTTTCTCAGAATACATGGATAACACAGGGAAAGTGCAGAATTTTTCTTATTCACACAAAAGCCAAAACTTTTACAATGCATCCAACTGCTCTCTACGAGCCACACCTCTACTTTTTGATGCCTTCTCCATCATTCAAGGGGATTTGCTCGACTCCACATCCCTAATTTCAAGGGAATCCAATATAACAATGTTGCATGCAATTCCACAAATATTGCCATGCAACTTTTACAACAACATTTTGCAACTTCCACTATGTCATGATCCCAAATCCTTGGACCTCTAACACCTTGATTACGAGCCACCAACATCTTAATTGCCTCTTGGCATCTTCAAACAACGAGGATGTGGTGTTAACACATTTAAAGCTCATCCTTCCAACACAAACTTTCCAAAGCTAAATAAAGAAACATTTATGAACAATGATTCATTAAGATGAAATTAGTCCTAATGACTAACTCACCACACTCCACCAAGACCTTCTAAGGTCCAAACTAAACACACAAACATCCTGACTTGGCTAAGGTCAGGTACAACCCAAAATTGATGACAAACAACATGGAGATTAGCCTAGGTGCCCCTGCACCAGATAATGGATGCCTCTCTCATGGTTCAAGTGCTCGCATAGGCTTGAGATGAGATGTGAATGCCTGGAATGGAAAATCAACCACCTTGTCCTCATGAAAGGTGAGTTGATTCCACATGTGTAAGAATGTGAGCTAGGGATGGGTTGAGGTTGCTAGGGTAACACAAAATGGGGACCGACAACCTATTAAGATCCACATTGGGTAACTCATGTCGAGCCATGCGATGACACTCTTCCCTTTAGCAACCTTGTATGTTTGTTGCTCCCCTCTTCTTTTTTTTGTACCTATGGAAGTAGATGTTTCTTGTGTTTGTTGTTGCTTTTGTTGTGGAGTCTTGTTAGCCTTGTTCACTTGAATGTTTTATGTTGTGGTACCTTCTTGTCATCTCCTAGCACAACGGATGGGCCTTAGGGCCCACATGGTTGGGTGGAATGTGCTATGCACCCCATTGGGTCCCTAGTTGAAGATCCAGTTATGCAAAGTTGCACTATTTGCAGTGACTCCAGAGTTGTACCAAATTTGGAACTAGTCTTGATGCTTTGTATCCATTCATTTTAGTTGTATTATTCCATGTTATTGTACTATTCTCGTTCATGTTGAGAAGCACTATGGTATTGATGCAATCCTTGAACAATGCATCTTCATATTATTAATGTAATGAATGTAATCTTTGACATTATCTTTTGATCACTAATGGATGCTTATCATTTATGTAATATATATAGACCCTTGGTGCTATTATGTGGTTATTGGTTTATAATATATGATTTTAAATGGTTTTGTATCTATGAAAGTATTTATATTCATTGTGAGGGATATTTATGTAGCATAATAGATGTTGTTTATTCATGTTATATGATGGTGTTAAAATTTATTCATGTGAGTAGTTTATCTTCGTTATGGGATCGGGATGATGTTAGAAATGTTTGAAATGTAATGCAATCATGTAACCCCAAGGGAATTAGTTAGTGGGTACATATGTGCATGGTTTCACTTCTAGTATTGTAAGTTAACTTTTATCTCCATTAGTGTTAAAAAAAATAAAAATTGTGCTATCATTGTTAGTTTTAAGCTTTCCTTGGGGGTTTGTGTGGCGGGGCATTACAATTAGGCAATTAGGTGACTTGCCTATGTCTTGGTTGAAATTGGTACAGAGTTGAAGTCGTAGTTGCAACTTATGGTTTGATGTGGCTTGTTGTTTGAAGTGTATTTATCTTGATAAAGTTCTTGTGTTGTTTCTTGAAAGGTGGATAGTTGTTTTGATGCACAGATTTATATTTATTAGTAGGAGTTGATGAAGATGTCTCTTCATACTGACTAACTAGATTTTGATAATCTTGAAGGGTTGTTACGAAGTGTATAAAGGATGGACATTTCACCAACAAGATTTAATCCCTTATGCCTAGTTGCAAATTTTCAATGAATACTCTTTGAACATATGCATTAGGAATATTAAGGTTGATTTGTGAGCAAAGTAACTAAAAATTCCATATAAAAGTCTATTACCCTTTTTATTTTTCCTTTGTTTTTATTTCACAAAATTAGTTAATGTAATTTTAGGTCCAATATTTAGGGTATGTGCAGGATCATCATGGAAAAAATGGGCCCTTAAGTGGTGAAAAATTTAGAAAAATCAGAGTTAGGCAACTTGATGTAAAAATTTGAATAAGTTATCTATGTTATTTCAAAAATATGTAAGAATAGAATCTATAGTAAATTGAATGTAGTTTCTAAACTACTAGGTTTATTTAGAAAATAAAAAAATCTATTTGGTGAAAATTTGAAATTTCAATGTAGTAGTACTTAAATTTGGGAAAAAATAAGAAGTGTCTGTCTGACCACCCTAACCACAATAAAATGATAATATTTTTTTATAAGATTTTATACATAAGTAGAGGACTCATGTCCAGATGTGATGCATATATTTTTGTATTTTTTTTCCAAGTAAATAATTAATTATGATTTTTTTTATTATAACTTTTAAAAAGTATAAAAACTTGTATGTCTAACCACCTTAACTTGGTCAAAACTTCATGAAATTTGTTTTTTCTTTTTCTAATCCTATATTATACAAAGCATACAATGTAAGACATGTTTTGGATTGAAAAAATGTGATACTGTTTGAAAGCTATTTATGTTTTCCAATCATCCTATCAATCAGGACTTTAGTCGTAATTCAAATAGAAAATGAATAATAATTATTTATTAAATTCAAAGTGAAGCATAAAATATATTGGTGGAAAGTTGAGAATCTCATTTAAAAACTCTTTTCATTTCATTAATTTTGTGTAAAAAAGGTTTGTCATCCACATACCCTACAAATACCCATCATATCGCCACTTTTTGGCCCATCATGATCCTGCACATGTACCCTTTAATTGAAAATTTTGGAGGAAAGCTTCAACAAGTTCATTGAAAGAATGGATTGAGTTATTTGGTAATGAACAAAACTATTCTAAAGACATGTCTTCCAAAGACCTAGGAAAGAGTTTAGCTAAGATTTTATCTTCAAAAATGAAGTCACTACACAAGGTAGTATATTCCAATATATGTTTACTAGGGTCTCCTTTACCTTTGTACTTGTCAAAACAAGGTATCTCTATGTTTTTTGGCATTGGTGTTTTCAAGATTTCAAGTGACAATGGGCTTATTTTGACATATTGCAATGGTTTTCCATTTTGTTTTTGGTTCATTGTGGAGATTTGTTGTTGAAGTGAGGTTACATTTTGTAAAAGTTGGTCAATGACTAAATCATTGGTTGATATGTTTTGGGAATGTGATGAATATGCTCAAATTGTGTATGTGGTTGGTGGATTACTATGTTGAAAATTTATGAGAGGGGATAAAATTTGAGGTGTAACATGTGAGGACCCAAAACCATAAGGATTTACATTGCAATGGACTAAGTTTGGAGTTATGCCAATGCTTGGTTGTATCATTGAAGTGATAGTTGGATTCGTTTATGTGGGGATAGAGCCTATAGTTATAGGGAGGGAGACTTAATTTCCTTAGATTTTGATGAATCCCAAAATTTGAGCACAACTAGCCATTATAGGTACATTAGCATCAACGATATGGGATATGTTAAACAAAATACCTAATCCTTGAGAATCACTAATAAACTTCCTTATGTTATCTATTATAGGGATTGATATGCTAGATAGGGATTTAGTACTCACATAGTCTTGAAGTCCTTCTAAATATTTGTTCAATTGTTTCAGTTTTCCTTTAGGGTCATGAGCAACAATAGTCTCAACATCCATAAAAATGGCTAATTTTAAAGTTGTCAATGGTATGGTAGCATTAGGGATAGTCCAAAATGAGATGAGTATTGACAAAACTTTGCATGAAAGAGTTGTAAGATTCAAGATCCACAATAGATGTAATAACACCACAAGATGCCATAAGTCTACAACTATGTCTTACTAAAGTATTGGCAATAGGACACTAGGTTGTGAAGCTCACGTGAGCTTCAAAACACTAATTTTACCCAACATGAACAATAAACAATCAAATAATCATAGTAGAACAAGTAGAAACCAAATTTAGATAGTAGAAGCAAACAAAAACATAGAAACAAAAGTGAGATTTTTTTTTCAACCAATAGTAGCAGGACAAAGCCACCCAAGGGTGCCTATGTCAAGGACAAGGGATTAGGAATTTCAAAGTTTGATTGTGTATTATATTGTTCAAGGTTTCTAGATCTATCTGCAAATAGGTCTAAAAGTGAATATCTTTCCAAAATTTATGTGATTTATGCCAATGCAAGTATATAACAAATGTGTGAACAATAAATGAGAATTTTGAATGCAATTTTTTGACCTAAAATATATCAATTGACTAATTATAAGATGACTAAATCTGAAAATGATGATTTTGATGTAATTCTAAATCAAAACAATGCAAAAAATTTCACTTTTTTGAACTATATGAAAGATGCCTAAATACATGCAATTAAGAATTCCAAATCAGAGATTTGCAAGCAGAAATAGACTAAAGACATAGAGATAGAGACCTAGGTAAATTTTTGTTGATTTGAGTGTAGTAAAATAGAGGTTCCCAAGGGCATCTATGCACTTGATAGGGTTTCTAAAAATTAAAAATTTGAATGTTTGTTAGACTATCTAAGGGTTCTTTTATTGTGTGCAAGTAGGTTTACAACTAAGCATTTTTCTAGAATTTTCTCAATTCAAGACAATGTAATTCAAATGCAAATGTGTAACAATTCTTGAAAAAAAATATGATAATTTTGAATGTAATTTTGAATATAGATCTAACCTAAATGACTAAAATGAACCTTGATGCAACCTATGATGTAATATGATACACATTTTTTTGAATTTTTATGTCTTTTATGATGTAAAAAATGAAACCCTAAATGAATAATACAAAACAATGTAATACAAAACTTAGATCTATTGATGAAACTTTTAGAAGATCTATGGTGTTAATAGGTTGAGTTCACCAAAATGAAATAAAGAAAATAAAACCCTACATTTAAATGTATAAAACTTGGGATTAATTTATTTTTGATGTGTTCTTTTTTCTAGATTTTTATTAAGATGGAGATCAAAAAGGTGATTATATTGACATTCAATCATGAAGGTGAGCCATTCAGACCTATATCTGCATGTTTTTGAGCTTTGGAATGGATTGGGATTTATTTTCCTTGATTACCCTAATTAGTCTATTAGCCCTAATATGAAAATTGCAAGATCCCAATAATTGAAAAACAGTAACAGAGATGTGCAGGTAGATCTAGGAAGGTTAGAGTGTTATGTACTTGTCATATAAATTTGGTATCAGTAAAAATAGGGCATAGGCTCCCAAGGGAATCTTTGTCCTTGTAGGGGTGTTTTAGATCTATTTTTTTAGTCCTTTGATGTTAGATTTGAGACTCTCATTTCTGCTTACAAACTTGTCAAATCACTATTAGATAATTTTGTAGGTGAGTTTTCGTGAGTTAAAAAGGTGTAGGGATTTAAATGAAATAATGAATAAAGGATGTTCAAATTTTGTTTAATCTTCTCCAAACCTACAACCTGCACATTCAAAGAGAGAAGAAATGTTGTGTCATTTAGGGGCTTACATTAGTGAAACCCCATGTTAGTGTTTCCACTTCTACGATGGCAATGTCAATGATAAAATTGATAGGAAGGAATGTTGAATCAACAAAGTGCTACAACTCACCACCCTTCAATGGATTCCTTAAAGAATTGAAGTCATGCACATCACTTCAAGGTCTTTGATCTTTCTTGCTTGATTTCTTGAATTTCTTGGATTTCTTGGAGACCTAGAACAAGGGCTATCCTTCACAAACAATGATAACATGAACATACATAAACATACATAGGATTTGAAATGATGCCTAGATCTTGAATTGATACATTAAAGCTCTAAAATGTTGCTCTTGACTTACTTGATAGTGCACTTGATAATGCTTGATCATAATTTTTCCAATAGTTTTCTAGATAGATTTCAAATGATCCAATAACTAGGTATTTATATGCAATTATGCTAACTTCCCAAAAATTATATCCTAATAGCCGACATTTGCATGAAGATTAATTTTAAATGTTAAAATACCGAAACTAACATATTTAAATTTTGAGCCCAAAAAATAGGGGGACAGAGCCGCCCATGGGAATCCCAATCTTGACCTTATTTTTTAGAATTTAGGGTTGTGAGGGAAAAAAATATAAAAAAATACATTTGTTTAATGCTTGCAATTTATCAGAAAATGGAAAAAATAGACCTCAAGATGCAAAATTTAGGAAATTAGGGGGTCGATTAGGCTCAATAATTTAGGGGCAGCAAAACATAGTGTAAATTTTTCAAGAGTGACAATTTACCATATTACACCCATTATTTAATTAACTATTAATTTTACCTCTCCCACATGATTAAATAATTTTTAATTATGTAATTATTGATTTTCCTCACATCTTATAATTACGTTATTTTTATAATTATTTAATTACTAATTTTCTTTCAACTTGCACATGGCATATTCCATTATCAAAAAGGGAATATTCATTTTTTTTTAAATATCTTCTCTCCAAAATATCTTTAACCAATTTCCTTGAAATTGGGGATATTTTGAGTTCTCATTGATTTTCATCTCTTTAACTCCTTGATTTAATCTCAGCTATTGATCTTCATCTTGAATAACCACTATTGTTCAGATATCTACATTTCTATAAAACAATCCTTCTATTCATCAAAATCATTCACAATCATTCACAATTCTCATAAGGAATTCATGGCCTTTTTAAAAGAAATTTGAGCATTTGAGAAACCTTTTTGTGAATTAGGATCATCAATCCAATATTTTGCAACATGGGTTATGCATAATAGAGCAATCCACACATCAATGGAGCATAATCCAACAATGGGATTACAGGTTTGCATGTTTCAATTGTTTTAAATGTATTTGAATTGATTTTCATAACTTTTGTTTAATTGTTTGAAGCGTTGCTTTTTAATTTCATTGAGTACAGATGTAATTTATCTTTCTTTCTTGAGATTTAAGTGTTTTCTAACCCTAATTTCTTTGATTAAGTTTTCTAACCATTTCCCATTATTCCTAGATATAACATTTTGGCATGCCTGATAGGACCCACATTCTTGAATTGGCATCTTTTTGAGTTTTTGTTGACTTATAAGTTACATATGCTTTTGCAATAGAGTGATACTTTTGCTTTCTAATGTAGAGCAGGGAGGAAAACCTCAACCAAACACAATTCAAGCCAAATTCAACAACTCGTCAAGTCATAAAACCCCAACTTCACCTTATTCCTCAATTATTTCATATTTCTCTTGTAGCCATCCAAACAAAGAAATCAAAGCATATCTTGCATAATACCTTACAAACCCACAAACCCTTTATCTTTTTAGATACCCATTATAGCTTACTTTAATGTATATCAAATTTGTATAAGCACTTGTTTTGGACCATTACCCCTTAAAATAGATTGGTACGCTAAAAAGGGCTACAATTAGCCCTCTTTTACACAAGTACTCACTAAACACCTTCTAAAACCCAAAACTCAATTGAAATGTTCTAAAAAAACCTAAAATGGTTTGAATCCACAACTCTCCTTAATTGAACCAACCAAAAACTTGTCAAAATGTAGAACCCTCACCTTAGGCCAAACTAGGCTTGAAACGAGGGTTATTGAAAACCCACACTCTAGGCTTCTAACCTGCCAACCAAGACCTCAAACACCTTTCAATATGTCTTCCTATGCTATTCCAACCATCACTTATCCTTTAACACTACAAATTCATCAAAACCCTACTTGAAAGCATCACTTTTCAATCCAAATCTCATCAATTTGCAACTAGGGCAGCATCTTACCTCCTCCAAAACACCTTCCTTGCTCTTGAAAACTACACCACTAGAAAATATAAACCTACAGGAGCCATTCCACCAAGTTTAAACCAATTTCACTAGGTGGAATGGCTTAGGGACCCATTTTTTACTCTCAAACTCGATTTTTTTGAGTTATAGACCCGTTCCAGAAAAATGCTTGTAAAAACTTCAAAACTTGATGAAATTCAGTAACTCTAAAGCTAAAACAACCTTAAGACATGTCCCTATCTAATTCACATTTCCTTGAATTCAAACTCCTTAGTACGGAGCTGTACATAGGTTTGAACATCAAGTTTTCCAAAAAAATGCAAGGAAATTGTCTTATTATTGATTCAAATTTTTAATACAATGCTTCCAACCCCTGCCTTGAATTGTGTGAGGCCATTTTTAAACATCAAAACTAACTGAAAAAACCAACCAACCCCCTTTTTAACTCCAAATTCCTATTGGTATTCCAATATTTGCATTTTTTTGCAACTTTACAATATTGCATTTTGACATCTTTTCCACAATTGACACCAACCTAATAACTTTATTCTAACCACCCTAAAATGACTCAAGATACATCATAAATGGTCTATTATGACCCTATCGATGAACTTAAACTCAAATACACCAAAAACTTGACTAAGAAACCATATTTACAAAACCTAACATCATGGTGCCCTTGCACCATTTTCCTTGTAGTGATGCTTTTGTCATGTTTCAACACTTTTGTCAAAAGATAACAACACTTTTACCATAGTTCAATTATTTTGACTTACGCTTTTGTATTTCTATCCTTGCAAGTACATCAATGGTTTGTAGGTTACAATGATGCATATGTTACGACTCAACACTCATTTTGTGTCTCAAAACTTTTGAACAATTACAATGACATGTTTGAGGCAAAGTGATGTGTTTTAGGCAATTCAATGCTTCTATTTCAATTATAGTAAAACTTTTGTTTTTGTGCTTTGAGATTTACCTAACCCTAATGTGTGACTTGTTCTTTGATCTTTTTTAGGACTAACTTAGCTATGAAACTTATGGAAAACATTGGGAGAAGATAAAATTAAGAAACTACTAACAATTTTTCTTGTAGGGTTTTTTTTCTTCACATTTCAATTTGGTGCAATAAAATTGAACAAGAGAAATTTCATATTTGAATTTGGTGCACTAAAAATGGTGTTTTTGTCATGTTTAGTAAGATAGTGGTGTGTATGCTCTCTCCTTGTGCTACATGTGATCTTGGAGATCAAAAGCACCATTAATTTACAATTTTTTTGTACAACCGAGGTGTGACTATTTATATATTCTCTTCCCTTGCGATTCTTAAGAATGATCTAAGGAATCAAAAATAGTGTCATTATTGTTTAATTCAAATAGGATTCCTTCTTGAGGATTTCATCACCTCAAGGTTGGCCTCAACCACATTTTTGGGATGGGTATATAAAGGGGAGAGAAATAAATTTATACCCCAAGGTGTGGCCAACATCCTTTAAGGAAAGCCTCATGACCCTCAATCCATCGAGACATGTATAGGTGATGAGCAAAGGAAAGATCCCCCTTGACTATGGAATCCATGGACAAGACCACTATTCAATGATTCACCACTAAAAACCTTATTTATTAGTATCCTTTAAGATTATTAGTAGTTAGCTTGGGATAATGTAATGTATAGTATCATGTGCTAAGTAACTCATCATGTACTACCTGTTGACGACTATTTTACTCGCAATAAACAGGTTGAATTAAATCTTCACAGACAAGACCACGAAGAGCCTATCCTTCTTGAAATATATGAAACAAAGGCAACGTAAGAGGAAATTCTGTATTCACAGAGCAAAGATTGACTTTTTTTCAATTCCAAGTCTCCGATAACCAGGTCATGGTTGCACTAGGGTTGCTCTCGAGTAATGATATGATATTTGTTGTTAATCTCAAAGGGACTACGATTATCTCTGTTATTTCTTTAAACATTTTACATCAACATTCCTAATTGAAATGATAAACTCGAACATCATGAAACCAAAAGATTTAACATAAAATTTTGTGAACTATCTCAAATTCTTTGCTATCACTTAAGTAGATTTAGCATTAAGCATTCAACAACTTCATGGAAAATAAAAGATTTTCAAAAAAATTATTTGCATTCATTTTATATTTTTTGGAACATTTTTCAAAAATACTAAACATCTATTCTAAAACAAAGTATAAAAAATATTGAAAAATAAAAGTTTCTACCGGTTATTCTCCATGGATGCCCCAAAGAATTAATCAAAATAGAGCAAACCATTTTATATTTCACCCAATTGCTTCACAACTACATATAAAAAAGTGCAAGATTTTAAAGAGAGGGCTTTGTTTATGGACATCAAGTAGGTTTTGTATGCACCCTTAAACAACGTAGCATATAGTCTTGTTTGACCAAACATACAAAACCAACTACAAAAGATACTTAGATAGGTAGCTATCCATAAAGCTATGGTATCAATTAATTTCTACATGCATACAAATTTTTATGCTGGAATGGTTCAAAAATTAGGAAAAAAGAACAAAACTTAAAATAATTTTATGCTCCTCTGACATCCACAAATTCTGAACTTAAACCAAAAATGAAGCATCCTCTGACCTTTTATAGAACACAAGGCTCAGATAGGATAAGACAACTACATGAGAGGAAATATAAGGGACCAATCTCATCAAGGCACATGGAATATTGTGACCAATAGAAGAATTGCAATTCAAGTCAATGGAAGTCAACTCCAATTACTTGTTGAAGCTCTTCAGTTTATACCTTTTATTTGGAATCTTCGCCGGGATGATACTTTGAATCATGACAATATGTAGGGGCTTCTATATATTCAAAATGATAAGGTGGAATTTTTTCCCCCTACACTTTGCTTGGCTCAGGTTTTGTCACTCTTGGGAATGGGCTCTCCCAAAGATTAGCATTTGTTCCCACTGCATGTGAAATACCGAGATCCCTATAATTTTGGTGGACTCAAAGTCGGCTGTATTATCACCTCCCAGAGTGATCGAACTTGACTAAAAGTTATTCCATCCATGATTCAAATTTTCTTGACCGTCCTACCCGAGCTTTGAATCACAATCAATATCTCCTACAATCACAAATTACATATATTAAATCCCTTTTTAAACAAAAAACATCATAACATCTCATCTAAATAAAACCATTATTCAAATGTTAGTACAAAATCTCCTAAATAACTCACTTTCAAAAAGCATATAAAAAATCTTTGTACATATACTGGATCACTGGGATCATTATACAAATTTAAAAATTTTAACATTTCATTTCACGTTGCAACCCGATACTCGATACCTGATATTCAGCTTTACCCACTTAATTTCCTGCACCTTGGTTATATTGGAACTCCACTAAACCAGGCTCCCTCTTACTGGACTCACTCTTACTAGACCGGAGTCTTTCACTTGAACTTCACAATACCTTTTTCCTTTCTATATTTCCAGTACCCAATACCCAGTGCACAAAACACTTACCATATGAAGTACTTTCTTTTATCAAAGATTTCTCCTTCTTTCTTCACTTCTGGTGATCTTCCAATTTTTTAGCTCTTTCCATAAGGGTTATATTTTTCCACTTGGGTCCCCAAGTCTTTTCAGTCTTGGGGTGTGTTGTGAGACCACACACCAACTTGCAACCAATAAAACCAAATTTAAATTAAACTTGAAATTAAATCACCAGTTATAAATTAAAACTTAGACATATTTTTTAGAAATAGCTTTCTGCCTTTACTTAGATTCTGGTATATAAAGTAAAACTCTACTAAAAACATCTATGTGTTCTCTTGATTAATTCTAGTTTTCAGAACTTAGTAAAATAATTAGTTCATTAACATTGAACTACATAATATAGTAATCCTCCAAAGCCAACCAGGGATAGAGCCTTGCTGCTAGACAAGCATCTATAGCCTCGACAAGGCTATCTCCGTAATTCCCCCAAACATAGATCTACTACTAGTCAGGCATCCATAGCCTAAGTAGAGTTATTTGGATAGCCTAAAGAGTTGATATCACTTTCTTTCTTTTAGAATATAGTAATGATAGCTCATTTTTCACTTTTGATATTGCAATAATAGCTCTTTTATCAACTTACAAGCATTGAAGCATCACTATTAGGTTGGGAATTACAGTGGTAGCAAATGTTACTTTTTTATTTTTCATTCAATGTAAATTCCTTCATCAATTCACTGCTTCCCAAAAACTTATTTAATGATTCCCTACAAGTGTATGTTTCCAACTAAATTTCACTAATTATGCCAAATCCTAACTAATTGTAGCTTGTTATATGTTAAAAAATATGCATAAATTAAAATTTAGCAATAGACAACTTAATCACCAAATTTAAATCTAAATTTAGAAACATTAGTTACCACCCCTAACTTTGAAAACTTCTGCTAACTATCTCGACTTGATGGCACTGCACTTCATTAATGGATCAACATGTCATGATTACCTTGAAACACAATGACACTATTTTGCATTAAATTCACACGCCTTGCTTAGCACGTATTATCTCTTTAACTTATTCAGGTGATGATGTGTAATGTCTTGCCGAATTCATTCTCTTGTATAGTCTGCACACATAACAACTCCATAATTAATACAAATTTTTTAAACAATTTGAAATGACCACTATTAGTTTTGAAATCTCCAACTTCCTTGATTCACAATCTTCGTACTGCTCAAATTCGAAGCAATTTCACTAGATATGTGTAAAGAATTTTTTTTATTTAACCTTTAATTTTGAAGATTATTATTCAACTGCCACCTCGCATACGATTTCCAAAAAACCAATTACTCAAGGCAACTATGTACCGTTACTCTATTTATGGCTCTTTATAAATTCATGCATTTCATCACGAATTCTCCACACTTCTCTTTTCTTTCTCTTTTTATATATTTTCTATAATTCCGCTCTATTCTTGGTTTTTACATTTGCTTCTTAGCCATGGATACTCCAATTTGTTTGGGTTGTTCTCATAGACAAAAGTTTTTCTTGGGGAGAATCACATCACAAAGGCTTGAAAAGGTCTTTATTATTAGGACTTCCATTTTCACTCTGCCGAACTTATGCTTAGTCCTTGGGGAAAGATATGTTGCATCTAGCCGCTACTTCTTTTTTTACTCTGACATAGATTTTCACTTTGTAGCATCACTTTTGGACATTGGACTACTTGTTGAAGACATTCATGTTGCTTCCAACTTAATAGTGAAGCCTGAATTCTTGGAGAATCTAGATACCATTTTAGTTGTTGCAAATCTCACCATTGGGATTCCCTCCATGGATGATATTCCTCGGTTCCTGGAAAATGGGGAAGTGGTTCCACTTCAACTTTTTTTTACTGATCTCCATATCCAAGATTTTGAAACTCACCGGGAACTCACCTACATAGCGTATTTAGCCTTGATAGAAGAGGCGTCCCAAATCGACTAAATGGCTACTATTATCTACAACTTTGCTCACCTTTCTTTTTGAATTTTTTTTCATTTTTTGATGAGGATTTTGATATCTGATGTATATACATGACATACACACACAGGCACACACACACACACACACACACACACA
Source organism: Sequoia sempervirens (assembly GCA_007258455.2). Lineage (NCBI taxonomy): Eukaryota > Viridiplantae > Streptophyta > Pinopsida > Cupressales > Cupressaceae > Sequoia > Sequoia sempervirens. The sequence goes on along the minus strand of VDFB02271358.1, from coordinate 334,269,896 downwards.
CACACATATATATATTGGTATCTTTCTTAAAAGTGTGTTTTATTGTGCATGGCTTTATTGTCTCATTTTCAGTTTAGTTTTGCAAATTTTTTGAATTTCACTCTCATGTATAAGATAAATTTAAGGAGAATTTGCTAATGCAGAGGCTAAGCAAAAGAGGAACAAAAAAAAGTGAAGCAAGCAAAACAAAAAAAAAACATAAAGAAAAAACCCTAAAAAAAACTAAAAAACTAAACTAATCCTAACTACCCTAACTTTAATATCAAAAAAAGATTAACTCTAACAAAGCAATTTATTTCAATTTCTATAGCTATTTCCTCTACAATTTTAGTACGAATTACAACAGATTTGTCTTTAAACTCTCTAATCAAAATTTTCAATATTCTACTATAATAATGGAATATCTTAAATTTTCTGCATTTAAACATCATAAATTTGAAGGTGTACTTACCCAAAATCTAGCTCAAATGTATGAAAATGATCTCATTAGAGACCGATTGCACACATTTCATTTGGTTTGGCAATACTCTACCTTCTCCCAACCCTAGTCCATTTCCATGAATAGTGGCATTCAATTCTCTATTTCCTTCTCTTCTGAAAATCTTCATATCTTCAACCCTATTTTCACTGTGCATTTTTTTAGACCAAGATATATCACTATTTATATTATTATCAGAAAGAGAAAAAGTAAAAACTTGATATTTTGTATCTTGTATAAAATCAGGAAAATGTCTTTTTATAGCTGATGAATTCCCAGCTTGAAGCATAATACATGTGTTTCCCGCTCAATTTTCTCACTCCATCTCGTTATCTGCATTTTCCACATATACAGGGAATGATGACTCGCCCATGTATTTTTCTCGTTTATGATGAAATATTTTTGAATCTCGACATTTTCGCCTATTCCCCTGCAAAATGTTAGAATTTTCTTTAAAATAATCATAGTTTCCTAACTATTTTGGTTTATTCGTTAATTTTTTAATATTTCTGACTCCACTGGGGTAGAATGTTTTTCTCATTAACAATCCTTTTCTTTTAGCAGTTAAAACTTCTTTCGTTAACCAAATTGCTCCACTTATGGCCAAACTTACCCTAGTAAAAAAAGTTTCACACTCAAGTTCATCGTGGTCAGTTGTATCATGAATTCTACACTTTGTGACTACCAAAAGTAAAAAAACTCAAAGGATGCAGTTTTTGATTAAATATTTTACAAAGTTTTCCAATTTCCATAATGAAAACCAACTTGCATTCAATTTCTCATTTACAAGCCTTTTTCCAAATTTAGGAATAACATTTCAAGGCACAATTCTCCAATTCCAAAGGATAAAACCTAAAATATCAAAGAAACAAGAGAGAGATATATGTGTTTTCTACCCTCGCCCTCCTTCTAGTACCAGTTTCTATTGATTACGGTTTTACTTGCAGTAAACAGGTCGAATAAAATCTCCATAGACAGGACTACGAGGAGCCTATCCTTCTTGAAAGATATGGAACAAAGACAACCTAAGAGGAAATTCTACATTCACAGAGCAAAGATTGAATTTTGTTCAATCCCAAGTCTCTAATAACTAGGTCATGGTTGGACTAGGGTCACTCTCGGGTAATGATGTGATATTTACTATTAATCTCAAAGGGACTACGGTTATCTCTATTATTTCTTTAAACATTTTAGATCAACATTCCTAATTGAAATGATAAACTTTAACATCATGAAACCAAAAGATTTGACATAAAATTTCATGAAGTATCACAAATTCTTTGGTATCACTTAAGTAGAATTAGCATTAAGCATTTAGCAACTTCATGGAAAATAAAATATTTTCAAAAAAATTATTTCCATTCATTTTATATTTTTTGGTACATTTTTCAAAAATATTAAACATCTATTCTAAAACAAAGTATAAAAAATAATGAAAAATAAAAGTTTCTCTTGGTTATTCTCCATGGATGCCCCAAAGAATTAATCAAAATAGAGCAAACCACTTTATATTTCACCAGATTGCTTCACAGCTACGTATAAAATGGTGCAAGCTTTTAAAGAGAGGGTTTCATTTATAGACATCGAGTAGGTTCTGTATGCACCCTTAAATGGTGCAACATACAATCTTGTTTGGTTGAACTTAAAAAACCAACTACAAAATATACTTAGATAGGTAGCTATACATAAAGCTATGATATCAATTAATTTCTACATGCATACAAAGTTTTATGACGGGATGGTTTAGAAAATAGGAAAAAATAACAAAACTTAAAAGAAGTTTATGCTTCTCTGACATCCACAAATTTTGAACTTAAAATAAAAATGAAGCATCCTCTAGCCTTTTATAGAACAAAAGGCTTAGAGAGATAATCCAACTACATGAGAGGAAATCTAAGGGACCAATCTCATCAAGGCAAGTCAAATATTGTGACCAATAGGAGAATTGCAATTGAAGTCAATGGAAGTCAACTCCAATTACTTGTTGAAGCTCTTCAAGTTTTACCTTTTATCTGGAATCTTCAGCAAGATGATACTTTGAATCCTGATAATATGTAGGGGCTTCTATATATTCAAAATGATAAGGTGGAATTTTTCCCCTCTATACTTCGCTTGGCTTTAGTTCTGTCACTCTCAGGAATGGTCTCTCCTGAAGATTAGCATTTTTTCCCACCGCATATGAAATACTGAGATCCCTAACATTCTGGTGGACTCAAAGCCATCTGCATTATGACCTCCCAGAGTGATTGAATCAGACTAAAAATTATTCCATCCATGATTCAAGTTTTCTTGAACGTCCATACTCGAGCTTTGCATCACAATTGATATCTCCTGCCATCACAATTTCCATATATTAAATCCCTTTTTAAACAAAAAAAATCATAACATCTCATGTAAATAAAACCATTATTCAAATGTTAGTAAAAAATCTCATAAATAACTCGATTTAAAAAAGCATATCATAAATCCTTGTCCATATATTGGATCATGGGATCATTATACAAATTTAAAAATTTTAACATTTCATTTAACATTGCAACTCAGTAACCGATACCCAGTATTCAGCTTTACCCACTTACTTTCCCAAACCTCGGTTATACAGAAACTCCACTATACCAGACTCCCTCTTACCAAACTCACTCTTACGGGACTGAAGTCTTTCACTTGAACTGCACATTACCTTTCGCCTTTTCTATATTTCCGGTACCCGATACTCAGTGGATGAAACACTTATCATACGAAGTACTTCCTTTTATCAAAGATTGCTCCTTATTTCTTCACTCTCAACGATCTTCCATTTTGTTAGCTCTTTCCATAAGGGTTATATTTTTCCACTTAGGTCCCCAAGTCTTTTCAATCTTGGGGCATGTTGTGAGACCACACAACAACTTGCAACCAATAAAACCAAATTTAAATTAAGCCTAAAATTATATCACTAGTTGTAAATTAAAACTTATACATATTTTAAAACAATAACTTTCTACCTTTCCTTAGATTCTGGCATAAAATGTAAAACTCCACTGGAAACATCTATGTGTGCTCTTGATTAATTCCAATTTTTAGAACTTAGTAAAAGAATTAGTTCATTAACATTGAACTATATAATATAGTAATCCTCCAAAGCCAAGTAGGGATAGAGCCTTGCTTCCAGTCAAGCGTCCATAGCCCCGACAAGGTTATCTCCATAATTCCCCCAAACATAGCTCAACTGCCAGTTAGGCATCCATAGCTCCGGTAGAGTTATTTGGATAGCCTAAAGAGTTGATATCACTTTTTTTTTTTAGAATATAGCAATGATAGCTCATTTTTTACTTTTTATATTGCAATAATAGCTCTTTTATCAACTTTCATGCATTGAAGCACCACTATTAGGTTGGGAATTATAGTGGTAGCAAAGGTTACTTTTTGAATTTTCATTCAATGTAAATCCCTTCATCAATTCACTACTTCCCAAAAACTTATTTAATGATTCCTAGTAGGTGTATGCTTCCATCTAAATTTCACTAATTATGCCAAATCCTAACTAACTGTAGCTTGTTATATGTTAAAAAATATGCATAAATTAAAATTTAGCAATAGACAACTTAATCACCAAATTTAAATCTAAATTTAGAAACATTAGTTACCACCCCTTCAATTAAATTTATGGCAACTTTGAAAACTTTTGTTAACTATCTCGACTTGACAGCATTGCACTTCATTAATGGATCAAAATGTCATGATTACCTTGAAACACAATCACACTATTTTGCATTAAATTCACACACCTTGCTCAGCACGTATTATCTCTTTAACTTCTTCAAGTGATGATGTGTAATGTCTTGTCGACTTCATTCTCTTGTATAGTCTGCACACATAACGCCTCCATAATTAATACAACTTTTTAAAACAATTTGAAATGACCACTATTAGTTTAGAAATCGCCAACTTGCTTGATTCACAATCTTCGTACTACTCAAATTCGAAGCAATTTCACCAGATATGTGTAAAGAATTTATTTGATTTAACCTTTAATTCTGAAGATTATTATTCAGCTACCACCTTAGATGTGATTTCCAAAAAAAAAATTACTCAAGGAAACTATGTACCGCTACTCTATTTACGACTCTCTATAAATTTGTGCGTTTCTTCTTGAATTCTCCACACTTCTCTTTTCTTTCTCCTTTTATATATTTTATGTAATTCCACTCTATTATGGGTTTTTACATTTTCTTCTTAGCCATGGATACTCCAATTTGTTTGGGTTGTTCTCGTAGACAGAACATTTTCTTGGGGAGCATCACATCGCAAAGGCTTGAAAAGGTCTTTATTATTAGGACTTCTAGTTTCACTGTGCCAGACTTATGCTTAGACCTTGGGGAAAGATATGTTGAATCTAGCCGCTACTTCCATTTTTACTCTAACATAGCTTCTCATTGTGTAGTGTCACTTCTAGACATTGGGCTACATGTTGAAGACCTTCATACTGCTACCAACTTAATAGTGAAGCCTGAATTCTTGGAGAATCTGGATACCATTTTAGTTGTTGCACATCCAACCATTGGGATTCCCTCCATGGATGATATTCCTTGGTTCTTAAAACATGGGGAAGTGGTTCCACTTTTTCCTTTTCTTACTGATCTCCATATCCAAGATTTTGAAACTCACTGGGAACTCACCTACATAGGGTATTTAGCCCTGATAGAAGAGGCATCCTAGATCGACTAAATGGCTACTATCGTCTACAAATTTTCTCACCTTTCTTTTTGAATCTTTTTTGATCTTTTGATGAGGATTTTGATATCTGATGTATATACATGACATACACACACACACACACACACACACACACATATATATATATCTCTTTTTTGGTATCTTTCTTAAAAGCGTGTTTTACTATGCATGGCTTAATTGTCTCATTTTTTGGTTTAGTTTATCAAAGTGTTTGAATTTCACTCTCATGTATAAGATAAATTTAAGTAGACTTTGCTAATGTAGAGGCTGAGAAAAAGAGGAACAAAACAAAATGAAGCAAGAAAACAAAAATAACAAAAAGCAAACACAAAGAAAAAACCTTACGAAAAAACTAAAAAACTAAACTATAAAAAATTAAACTAACCTTAACTACCCTAAATCTAATATCACAAAATATTAACTCTAACAAAGCAATTTATTTCAATTTCCATGGCTATTTCCTCTATAGTTTTAGTACAAATTATAACAAATTTGTCTTTAAATTCTCTTATCAAAATTTTCAATATTCTACTATAACAATGGAATATCTTAAATTTTATGCATTTAAACGTCATAAATTTGAAGGTGTACTTACCCAAAATTCGGCTCAAATGTATGGAAACGATCTCATTAGAGACCGATTGCACACATTTCATCTAGTGCAACAATATTGTACCTTCTCCCAACCCTAGTCCATTTCCATGAACAGTTGCATTCATTTCTCTATTTCCTTCTCTTCTAAAAATATTCATATCTTCAGCCCTCTCTTCACTTTGCATTTTGTTAGACCAAGATATATCACTATTTATATTATTATCAAAAAGAGAAAAAGTAAAAACTTGTTATTCTGCATCTTGTATAAAATTAGGAAAATGTCTTTTTATAGTTGATGAATTCCTAGCTTGAAGCACAATACACACATTTATCGCTCGATTTTCCTACTCAATCTCATTATCTGTGTTTTTCGCGTATATAGGGAATGATGACTCGCCCATTATTTTTCTTGTTTATGATGAAATATCTCTAAATCTCGACATTCTTGCCTCTTCCCCTACAAAAAGTTGAAGTTTCTTTAAAATAATTGCAGTTTCCTAATTGTTTCAGTTCATTGGTTAATTTTTTAATATTTCCAACTCCACTAGGGTAGAACATTTTTCTCGTTAACAATCCTTTTCTTTTAGCAATTAAAACTTCTTTTTTTAATGGAATTGCTCCATTTATGGCCAAACTTACCCTAGTTAAAAAAAATTCACACTCAAGTTCATCGTGGTTAGTTGTATAATGAATTCTACACTTGGTGACTCTACCAAAAGTAAACAAACTCAAAGGATGCAATTTCTGATTAAAGATTTTACAAAGTTTTCCAATTTCCATAATGAAAAGCAACTTGCATTCAATTTATCATTCACAAGCTTCTTGCCAAATTTAGGAATAACATTTCAAAGCACAATTCTCCAATTCCAAAGGATAAAACCTAAAATATTAAAGAAACGAGAGAAATATGCATCTGCTGCCCTTGCCCTCCTTCTAGCACCAGTTCCTATTAACGACGGTTTTACTCATAGTCAAAAGGTCAAATAAAATCTCCACAGACAAGACCGCAAAGAGCCTATCCTTCTTGAAAGATATGGAACAAAGACAACCTAAGGGGAAATTTTGCATTCAGAGCAAAGATTGACTTTCGTTCAATCCCAAGTCTTTGATAACTAGGTCATGGTTGCACTAGGGTCGCTCTCGAGTAATGATGTGATATTTGTTAATCTCAAAGGGACTATTGTTATCTCTGTTATTTCTTTAAAAAATTTAGATCATCATTCCTAATTGAAATGATAAACTCAAACATCATGAAACCAAAAGATTTGACATAAAATTTCATGAACTATCACTTAAGTAGATTTAGCATTAATCATTTAGCAACTTCATGGAAAATAAAAGATTTTCAACAAAATTATTTCCATTCATTTTATATTTTTTGGAACATTTTTCAAAAATATTAAACATCTATTCTAAAACAAAGTATAAAAAATACTGAAAAATAAAAGTTTCTCCTGGTTATTCTCCATGGATGCCCCAAAGAATTAATCAAAATGGAGCAAACCATTTTATATTTCACCAGATTGCTTCACAACTACCTATAGAATGGTGCAAGTTTTTAAAGAGATGGTTTCATTTATGGACATTGATTAGGTTATGTATGCACCCTTAAATGACACAACATGCAGTTCCTGTTGATGACGGTTTTACTCGCAGTAAATAGGTCGAATGAAATCTCCACAGAAAAGACCGTGAAGAGCCTATCCTTCTTGAAAGATATGGAACAAAGACAACCTAAGGGGAAATTCTGCATTCACAGAGCAAAGATTGACTTTTGTTCAATCCTAAGTCTTTGATAACCAAGTCATGGTTGCACTAGGGCGCTCTCAGGTAATGATGTGATATTTGATGTTAATCTCAAAGGGACTACGATTATCTTTGTTATTTCTTTAAAAAAATTAGATTAGCATTCCTAATTGAAATGATACACTCGAACATCATGAAACCAAAATATTTGACATAAAATTTCATGAACTATCACAAATTCCTTACTATCACTTAAGTAGATTTAGCATTAAGCATTTAGCAGCTTCATGGAAAATAAAAGATTTTCAAAAAAAATTATTTCCATTCATTTTATATTTTTTGGTACATTTTTCAAAAATATTAAACATCTATTCTAAAACAAAGTATAAAAATATTGAAAAATAAAATTTTCTCTTGGTTATTCACCATGGATTCCCCAAAGAATTAATCAAAACAGAGCAAACCATTTTATATTTCACCAGATTTCTTCATAGCTACATATAAAATGGTGCAAGATTTTAAAGAGAGGGTTTTGTTTATGGAAATTGAGTAGGTTCTATATGCACCCTTAAACGGCGCAACATACAGTCTTGTTTAGCCAAACTTACAAAACTAGCTACAAAAGATACTTAGATAGGTAGCTATCCATAAAGCTCTGATATCAATTAATGTCTACGTGCATACAAAGTTTTATGCTGCAATGGTTTAGAAAATAGGAAAAAAGAACAAAACTTAAAAGAATTTTATGCTCCTCCAACATCCACAAATTCTAAACTTAAAATAAAAATGAAGCATCCTTTGGCCTTTTATAGATCACAAGGCTCAAATAGGAAATATAAGGGACCAATATCATCAAGGCACATGGAATATTGTGACCAATAGGAGAATTGCAATTGAAGTCAATGGAATTCAACTCCAATTACTCATTGAAGCTCTTCAGGTTCTACCTTTTATCTAGAATCTTTTCCAGGATGATACTTTGAATCATGATAATATGTAGGGGCTTTTATATATTCAAAATGATAAGGTGGAATTTTTTCCCCCTACACTTCCCTTGGCTCTAGTTCTGTCACTCTTTGGAATGGTCTCTCCTGAAGATTAGTATTTGTTCCCACCACATGTGAAATACCGAGATCACCAACATTCAAATGGACTCAAAGTTGTTTGCATTATCACCTCCCAAAGTGATTGAATCAAACTGAAAATTATTCCATATGTGATTCAATTTTTTCTAACTATCCATACTCGAGCTTTGCATCACAATCGATATCTCCTGCAATAACAAATTCCATATATTAAATCCCTTTTTAAACAAAAAGATCATAACATCTCATGTAAATAAAACCATTATTCAAATATTAGTACAAAATCTCATAAATAACTTGCTTTCAAAAAGCATATCATAAATCCTTGTACATATACCAAATCATGGGGATCATTATATAAATTTAAAAAATTTAACATTTCATTTCACGTTGCGAGCCGGTACTCAGTATTCAACTTTACCCACTTACTTTCTCGGACCTCGGTTATACCGAAACTCCACTATACCAGACTCCCTCTTACTGAACTCACTCTTACCGAATCAAAGTCTTTCACTTGAACTTCACATTACTTTTCACTTTTTCTGTATTTCTGGTACTCAATACCCATTGCATGAAACACTTACCATATGAAGTACTTTCTTTTATCAAAGATTTCTCCTTCTTTCTTCACTTTTGGTGACCTTCCAATTTGTTAGCTCTTGCCATAAGGGTTATATTTTTCCACTTAGGTCCCTAAGTCTTTTCAGTCTTTGGGTATGTTGTGGGACCACACAACACTTCCCATTATTGAGGTGACTAACATTCCTTGATTTGGACCTTGTATTTTTAAGCTAGGAGGTGCAAAGGTGGTACATGAACTTCATATACTCTAGTCACCCATTCATTGTAGAGGTATTTTCTCCAACAAATGGGATTAATATAAGTTAATACACCCATTCTAGTACTAGATAGGTTGTGTATTTTTGGCATGTATTCACTGTTTAAATACCCATGACACCAAATAGCATGCTCTTGTTTGAGAAGACACACAAATATATCCAAAAAATACTTGGAGTTAGTCCTTCATGTTACTCTCTATTGTATTTAATAACTTTCCATATTAGACTGTAAACTAAAGTTAATCTTCAAACAATAAAAAAAAAAATCAAAATCCTAGATTTATTTAGGTCAACTTGCAAAACCTTATCTTTGATTCACAATGACACATTTGGTTGTCATCCTATAGTGCTTCTATAGTTTTGAAATACTTCTAATTGAATATCAATAGGTTTTATTTTTCATATCAACTCTTTTTATTCTACATATCGGTGATTCTATAAAAATTGATGTGTTTGTCCAAAACTGCTCTTTTTCAACACAAAACAACACTTCAACACTTTTGAGTGTGAAATAGTTGTGTTTTTGACAAAAATACTACTTTTGAAAATTTTAGTCACTTTTGTTAGGGGCAGGCACCTCTTCTAAACAATTAATTCTATACTTTTTCATGCAACACATTTTATTAGCAGTCAAAACATTCCAAAATTCTCAAAATCTTAGATTCCAAGAATCCATCATTAGTAATTATAGGACCAGAGACTTTTACTAGACAAAATTTTAGTTATCACCAACATCCCAAAACAACAAAAACATTTAATCTTCATCCCATATCATTCATTCACTTTTGGACCTATTTAATCACATCTTAGTGTTCTTTCGATCAAACATAAACTTCACCAAACTAGAAAAATAACATATCCAAACAACACCCAAAATTTGACATAAGTCATTGATTTAGATCTCATATATTATTCTCTAGTTTAGCTTCTTGCTTGAAAAATAGTGGTTTTCAAGTACCTAGTTAAATTAACATCAAATCTTTCTAAGCTATCTTGCTTACTAGTCATCATCTACTTCCAAGTTTGTAACCTCATTATCCTCTTCCTTCGCTTGGACTGACCAGTCTAGGACAAGTAAGGATTATCATCAAAAACCCATCAAACATGAGATCTAGTCAAAACTTTGTCTAATTGGAGATTTCATATCTTCCACACATCCAAACAACATCAAAAAATTGGTCAAATCCTACTTAGGTGTCATTACTATTCCAACTTGAAACAAAAAAACATCCACTCAAATCATCCTCGTCCAATTTCACATCCCACAACTCATAGGATCACTACAAGTTTTATGCCTATAAAAGGGTCCCAATATAATTTAAACATGGAATCCAATCCTAGTAGTTATAGTGGACCCACTGCCACAAGTTCTATTGAAACAACCATGGTAATCCCTAGTGTTGAGTTTAATCCTAGAAGGTATAGTACTCCACAACAAAAAAAAAGATTCATCATAGAAGACATTACTAATAAAAATGGAGGGTTCATATAGTATACTCCTGAAAAAATCTTAGAGATGACATAAGACCCATCTCTTGTTAGAGAACTTGATGCCATGTTATAGGATAACCCTAATCAATCCATGCTCAAATGTGTAGTATAATATCTACATCAAAAATATATGTACATAAGGCTAGGCATAGCTAACGAATGTATATACAAAAAATATCTATCTACATAGATATATTTCTTTATGAAAAATTGAATACAAAAACATACGCATAGTCTACATGGAGCTTCCTCTATCCTCCTAATCAAGAGGAGAATTAGGAGGTGGAGGAACCATTGGTTTTAGTGGCTATTATCCCTATCCATCTGATCCTTGTGGCTACTAAGATGGTTGACCCATGGAACCAGCCTCTAATCTATCCAACCCACCTATTGTAGCACTCCATGCTGAGAACCTCGAATATCTTTGGGTTGTTGGTTACTACCTGATAGAGAGTCTAGTAATAAGTGGCCTCTCTCTAAAATTCAAACCTCTTGCATATGTTAAGTTATAGGGATCATATGGCCATACCTAGCTTCCAATTGTTTCCTCTTGCCTCTCTCTTCATCTCTCTCATCTATCAGTTGAATCACTTGTGCCTTCTCCTACTAGTGGTAGATGATCTCAGCATCCCTCTTAGTAGTACATTGATCTCTCTTACCTATTTATTTATCTCTCTCAACAATCCTCTAAATAAAATATGCATCCAAACTATCCCTCTCTACACAATAGCCATCCCACTCCCTATAGACCTAATCTCTCTCGGATAGTGTAATGGAAAGGAACATGTCATCATCTCATCTACCTCTTTCATCTCTCCTCCTCTCCTCTGCTCTAGGTTTCGTGGTAGGAACTACCTACTACTGTTGTCTTTGGTCTCCTCCATCTCTCCCTGCATCCTCCTCCTTGGTTTCCTCTACTCTCATCCTCTATCTTTGAGCTATCTTTGGATTCCCCTCCCACATCATCCATCCTCGTACTACCCCACCATTCAGATGGGTGAATCTTAAAGGTATCTAAGGGACCCCCTATGTTTCATAATATGAAGTCACCATTAGATTTTATAGCCCATCTTCCCAAATCCAAGAAAGAGGAGATAGCTATGAAAACTTGTCATGGAAACTTGTGCCATTTCCATGGGTCCCCGCTCTGCTATCTCTCTAGTCATCTAAGAAAACACTACATGATATTCATCTATAGGAATTTCTTGCGGCTTCCAAAATTGATGTCGAACTCTATCAAGAAAATATCTCTCAAAGATATGTGCAGTTTGGCCAATAAACCATCATGTCTAATGACAATAAATGTGATGAATATGATCGTTTTAACATGCATTGTAGTGTAGCCGAAGTCTCCAGGTGAACTGATCCATATCATCAAAAAAATTTCTCCAATAATGAAGATCACCAAGCCTCCAATGTGTAAGCATGGTATCATTTAATTAGACAAATGGATCTCCAAATTCTCTATGTTCCTCTCCAATTAGTCTTGTAATGGCAATATGCTCCCATGCCCAAACATGGAGAAAATTCACCCCTTCCAACAAGTTAGTATCTGACCTAAGGACTACTTGATGCATGTCATGATAAAGATGCACAAGGACACAAGGTACCCACATAAATGTAATTCTATCTTGGATCATTCTCTTAAACATGAGTACCCATCCAATAGGAAACCCCATAGATATTTTATTAGGCATGATCTGACCATATATCAACCCTCCTACTACTAATATGATATCATCAACTACTCCAATATAAGGCCTCAAGTAAATTTGTCCATTTTCAATATGTAAGTCACCATCCAACAACACTCTTTGTAATGACTCCATCCTTTTGGCTAGATTGTAGACAACTCAAGTACCCTCAATGGGAATCCTCAAAATATTCCACACATCCTACAATGTGATGGTAGCCTCTCCTATGGGAAATCTAAAAGAAGTAGTCTTTGAATGTCATCACTGAATGATAATTGTCATAAATGCACAGTGAGCCTAAATTTCAAGCATGTAATTAATATAGTATAAATTGATTAGAGATAGGAAGTCTATGTTGAGCTCACCAAGGAGAGACATCTAGTCTAAAACTGATGCAAGAAAGCTTTCTTGCAACTCTCTACACTTCAAAATTTACATAAACATTTTATGAAATAGAATTAATCAAGCACCAAAAATCAATAGCAAGAGTAATTCTTATTATCTCAAAAACACATGTGAATCAATGTGCAACACATACAATAGAAGAGAGACACAATGACAACCATGAGGACTAATATTACATGAAAAATCAAGGATGAATTTCTTGCTATAGGAAATATTAACAATCTTAAGTATGCAAATAGTCTATCTCCCAAACCTTGCAATTTCTTTCATGCACCTACATGCAACTTTTGGAAATCAAAACATACAATCTCCAATGTCTGAAAAAAATGATATACCACTAATTTTTTTCTTCCAACAAAAAACTCTAATCTAAAAATGCTCCTTTAGGAAGATGTTATGCCCAAATCCTTTTTCCTCAAAAATCAGGAACCAAGCCAAAAGAATAATCAAAAGTAATTAATCAAAACCATACCAAAATCCCAAAAATACCACCACTTCAAAATCCCATGCCCCCTTTTGGAAAATTAGTTACAAGCAGAAAATTGAATTTTTTCCAACTCCCACTTCATGTTGATTTCTCCTCCTTCCTGGTAGTCCACCATTAGCCAACACCATCATCCATCGATTCTCCATTTTGAATTGTTAGTTCAAATTTTGAAACACCACTCAGCCTAGGTTTCTAAATCATTCCTATATCATGATGATTAATGATTACCAAGTCAAATATTCCTACACTCCCAAAATCCAATGCCTAGCTTTCCTTTTTGACAATTAAATTAAAATATTATTTAATTCAACACACTTCCCAAGGTGAAATTCAAACCAAAACATGTACAAATAAATTAATATAATTTTTGGACTTATTAATATTAAAATCACTCTAAAATATTCATGAAAATAAATTCACAACAAAAATTGAACAAAAATGAAATTTTCTAGTTGGTTGGAAACCATAGATGTGCCTACATCAGACAACCACGGTAGAAGAAAAGTGACCTTGTCACTTCTCAAGAGGGTAACCAAGGAAAATAATCTCAACTTTAGACAACCAAGATGAGTCTTCTATAGGCCTTCCAAACCATTTTACCAAATAATCCATATACCACTTCTTCCTTGTACTTTTACTCACTTCGTTGTCCAAGATTGTCTCAATCTTCTCCTTCTCTTAAGTAGGTGCAGGTGTATGTAACTATTCACCTAATGTACCATCATCACTTTCAACCTCATGAAACTTTTTGAGATCAAAAATATTAAGAATAGGTGAAATATTAATCTCACTTGGAAACTCTACTTCATATGCATTGCCTGAATCATGCTTGCTCACAATTTTTCAAGGCCCAAACTTCTCCATTTTCAACTTTTTGTAAGTACCCATTGGATATATTTATTTTTGAATATGTACCATTACCACATAACCAACCTAAAACTCCTTATGTCTCCTCTTCAAATCAGCCTCAAGGAATTATACTAAAAATTCATTTTATTTATGTGATTCCTTACCTCTTCATGTATGCTCTTTATGTGATCAACAAATTCCTCTGCTTTTGTACTTTTCTTTTCAACATTATCAATCATTTTCAAATCTGAAACAGCTCTTGGGCTACTTCCATAAACTATTTGTAATGGATATTTACTTTTAATTTGATCCACCAAGTTGTTATATGCAAATTCTTCTTGAGGTAGAATCAAATTCCCACCCTTTTGGCTTGTCTTCAACTAGGCATCTCATCAAATTACCCAAGCTCCTATTTTCCACCTTTGTTTGACCATCTATTTGAGGATGGTGGGCTGATAAAAACTTCAAATCAGTCCTTATCTTCTTCCATAATTTCCTCCAAAATTATCCCACAAACTTTTTATCTCTATCTAAAACAATGCTCTTTGGAAGATCATCTAGCCTCACTACTTCCTAGAAAAACAACTTTGCAACATGCATAATATCATTAGTATTTTTACATGAAATTAAATGAGCCATCTTGGAAAATATATATACTACCAAAAATATTAAATCATATCTCCTTTGGATCCTTTTCAAATCAAAAATAAAGTCCATACTAATCTCTTCCCATGGCCTCTCGGGTACTGGTAAAGGTTGATATAAACCTGTGTTTTGACTAGTCCCTGTTGCCACTTGACAAATCTTGAAAATTTTCACATAGTTTTTGATATTTTTCTACAACTGAGGCCAATAATATTTTTCTCCAGCAAGTTCTATGGTTTTATCAATTTCAAAATTCCCTGCAAGTCCTCCACTATATTATTCTTTAGCCAAATTCATTATCATTGAACTTTTAGGAATGCACAATTTGTTACCTTTGAACAACATACTATCTTGGATTAAATAATCCAACCACCTTGTCCTATCAATTAAAATAGACTCTTTTCAATCCTTCCAAGCCTCTCCAAAATCTATATCCTCTTCATACAACTCCTTCAACTCATTGAATCCAACAACCTCAACCTGCATTTCAATTGGCAAACCTTGCCTTCTACTCAAAGCATTTGCAACCTAGTTAGATTTCCCATTTCTATGTTTAAAAAAAAAAGTGTAAATTTTGAAGAAATCTACCCATTTCATATGCCTCTAATTTAACTTCCCTTGACTACTCAAATATTGAAGTGCTTAATGATTAGTAAACAAAACAAACTCCTTAGGAAAAAGATAGTGCCTCTAGTTTTTCAATGCTTTCACAATAGCATAAAATTCTTCATCATAAACTAAATATTTTTTTTTCATCATTTATCTTCTCACTAAAGTAAGAAATGGGTTTACCTTCTTGACTTAGGTCAAATCCAATCACATTACCACTTGCATCACAACCAACTTAAAATACTTTGCTAAAATTTGGAAGTTCTAAAATAAGTTGCCCCATCACTTTAGCCTTCAACAAATCAAAACTTCTTGCTTCCCTTGTATTCTGGATTTAAAATCTCTTTTATCCCCTCTCATGGTCTAAGTTAGTGGTGCACAAATACTACTGAAACCTCTAATAAACTTCCTATTAAAACTTTCCAAACCATGAAATTATCTCACCTTTGTAGCACTTCTAGGTGTAGGCCATTCTAAGATAGATTTCACCTTTTTGGGTTCCATCTTGATTCCTTCTCCTAAAACAACAAACCCTGAGTATACCAACTCCCTCTTCATAAAGCTACACTTCTTCAAGTTAATGAGAAACTTCTCTTCTCTTAACTTTTCAAAGATAAATCTGATATGCATCAAATTCTCTTCTAATGTCTTACTAAATATTAATGTCATCAAGATAAACAATAACAAATCTTTCAATGCCTCATTCATAAATTTCATAAATGTACTAGGTTCATTAGTTAGTCCAAAAGGCATGACCAACCATTCATAAAAACCTTATTTGGTCTTGAATTTTGTCTTCACTCATCACCTTGTCTAATACAAATTTTATGATAGCCACTCTTCAAGTCAATCTTGGTGAAGTATTCAACCGCACTCAAGAAATCCATGATATCATCCATTGGAAATGGAAATCAATATTTGATAGTGATATTTTTTATATCTCTTTAATACGTGCACATTCTCTATTTTCCATGTTCCTTTGGTGCCAAAATAGTAGGAATTGCACATGGACTTAGGATCTCTCTAATCAAATCCTTTTGTAACAACTCATGCACTTTCATATTCAACTCTTCACTCTCTGTAGGAGGGCTAGAGTCTTATGTGTTGTGTTAAAGTTTGTGTTATGCATGTTGGGGTAAGTGTGGAAATGTTGGATTGTGGTAAAAAACTTCTTTAAGGGCACTTTAGTGACACCCAATGGTAACAGTTAGCAAGTGAGGAAATGCATTTAAACCCATAATCAATAAAAATAAATAAATAAGCAATTGAAAACCATATTTAAATGGGTTGTATTTAATATTCCTACTAATTTTAATGTGTTTTTTATTCCTGGTTAAGACATAAATGTTAAGCAAATAATAGCAGGGGGGAGGAGGTGATATAGCTTGCATTGTATTTAATGGAGAGTATCATAGTTTTGATTTGTAGTTGTGCTCCACGTTGGAAACACTCGAATGAGCAAGGGATATCCATCTCTCCTCCCTTCACCATGATGTTCAAGGATAGGGCATGGATTTGAATGAGCACAGTGGAACCCTTACATGGGTTGTGATGTCTCCAGACTCAACCCTTGTTATAAAAAAAATGGCATGACTTAGAACATTTCCAGTTAAAACAATAAGACAAAGAGTAGCATAAAACAAGATCAACAATGGAAATATATATATATATATACAAAAGGGAAAAGATGAAATTTACAAACTTAATCCTATGAATTAGTAGGTATTGAGCCTCTTTGTGTTGAAGATATAACATTATAGCCAGCACCGAAAACCCTCGGCCACTACCATTTCTCAGTCTCTTCATATAAGCACCCTAAATGGAAGCATAGATCTGGGATCAAATCAAATGAGCACCCAAGTGTACAAAAAAAAAAAGAAAAAAAACTATAGGGTATGTCTCATTAGCTAGGGACAAAATGGTTACTGCCTTCAATCTTACGTGTGGCCCTCATGATGTTAGAGCTCTCCCCCTCCTCAACACCATAGTCGTCGCACTACATTTGGGTGACTTGAAAAAAAAAAGAAATCATTATGAGATTGGAAAGATTAGGGTTTCAAAATGTTACTTTCCAAGATTTATGGCAAAATTCTTTCATGGAAGGCACCTGTTGGTTGTTTTTAAAGAACCTATCAGATCTCACAAAGTACCTATGAGCTTGCCAAACTCAATTCTCGAATACTTGAGAGATAATTGGCCAACGAATGAGATGAAGCTATAGTGCTTCTTCTCCTGTACTTCAGCCTTTGCAAGACTCGGGAGGGTGATCCCACAATGTATATCCTACAATTCTTCTAAACAATTATCTCACACATCGTATGAAAAAGCAGATATATTCCCATCAGAAGCTAAATAGATGAAATCCTTCAATAAACTGGAAATTCCTTAAAAGAATTAAATACCTAAAGTGGAGAATACCATACAACACCAACCACAACAAAAAGTAGATCAATTAAGAGTTAATTTATGAATAGTGTTCTCAAATTAAAGACTAGACCCTTAGGAAATCCATTTGACACTCTCAAACTAGTGCCTTATCACAGGGAAGGAAGTCAAAACAAAGCAAATTGAACTATAAGGTGATTTTAATTCCAAGAATCCATGATCTTAGTGAAATTCCATTACAATTCATGTATTAATACTCAAATTCCATGACTACTTATAAGATCCACTAAACATCCACGGGAATTCATTCTTTAATTAAGGTAATTTAACTAGTTCATTAAACCAGAGCCATAAGTAAAACATACTTCATTGCAAAGCAACAATGAAAATCAATGAAATGATCTTTGATCGAATTCTCATTAATAATTCACATAAAGTGTATAGATGGAGAGACACTGGACTCAAGAAATTTTCATATTCAATTTAGATATTGCCTAGAAACCATACAATTAACAAAATATACCTGCTTAACTCATAACCTAAGACAATGACTCAAAAAATATTATCTTTGTTCTTTCAACTTGCATAACTTAGATCCATAATTCAAAAAAAAAAAACTATACAAATGGCTTGAAATTCCCTTTTATAAGAGCAAGGGAGCAAAACAAGCTTGAGGCCGAATAGTACACATGTCACATTTCAATTTGACCGGTATAACACATATTACCTTTGTAATTATATTTACACTTTCGATTGGAGGGAACGTATATGAGACAAAGATTATTTCCATTTGCTAATTAAAATAGAATTGCCTTCCAAAAGGCACATGTTGAAAAGAATAATCTTCTAACTATTACAGCATATTCAATTAATTGAGAAAAATGAAAAAAATGTGTAAAGATAGAAAAGGTGAACAAACATCCAAGTCAACATCCACATCATCAGCAATCAACATTTACCTATGGTACTCTCAATCAGGAGACACATATCTTTTACCCATTATAATCTCAAAGGATAGACCTGCATTATACTTGACCAAGTATATGTATTTTTCATTCTTGTACTCATAGATCCAATCCATCAATAAATATTATCTTCCACTGCTCATACTCTACATTAGATGGCCAATTGAAATTACTGATTGCATCCATCATCTTTCTATAAGGAGAATATTTTGTCATTATTGAATTGGATTCCCTATCAAAGTCTTCTAGAGAGTTGATGATGAAAGAAAAAATTTCCAAAGCATATTTTAATATATCAATTTCAACCTTTTCATAAATAAGAATTGCTTGAGAAACAATTGTAGTGTCCACCTAGTTCTTCCACATTCGCAAGGGCTTCACCACATCATAGGTATGTTGAATTTCAGGCAACAATGTCAAATCTTCCTCATCAAACTTGGCCTTCAGTTCTCTTATCTTCTATTCTAATGGGCCAGCATACCCTTGAAACTTTTGTTACTTAACCTCACTAACAAATTTATAAGTTGGGACCACTCTTGGATATCTATCCTCCTACTATCTAGCCCCAATTTCCATGAACTTCAAATTATCAACCCTAGGAATCCACTTATCTAGGATTGGAGTAGCCAATTCCTTATCCCTCTGAGATAACTTTATTGCTCCCAGCATTAAAGAATAATTTGCATGAACACTATTTAATTTACCTTGAATATTTTTATTTAGATGTTTCAAAATAGTGTGAACAATATTTGAATTGTTCATATGAATGGTGTTCTGAACTTCTTCAAGCAATTCTTTGTATACTCCAATTTGTTGCAATAATTCTTCCTCGATGGGCTCAGTTAGTGGAACTGCACCTGATGTGCTAGGCTCTTCAACTGTGAGTGGATCTTCACCCATATTATAAGGCACTATTGCTAGAGATTTCTCTAGTGGAGGAGGAGGGGTATGTGTGGTATGACTTGAGCTAGTTGGACCTAGATTTTTCAATGTTCCCATTTGTTGCTTCCACAATGCTACTTTAGTTTCCAGTTCAGCAACCCTTTGTTGACTTTTCTTATATTCGTCCACAAGTTTATTATATTTTCTTCTTTACATGTCTCTATTAGTGGTGAGGTTCTCCAATGTTGATTTTGTGAACTTAGCAACATTTATTGCCATGTTAGCTTCCTCCAATGATGGGGTGTCTTCCACTCTCTTTATAACTAGTTTCCTACTAAAATCACTTGGTTTTGTAACCACTGGCTTCCTAGATCCCAAGGACAATGACCAAATAGCTAGGGAATCCCACTCTTCACTAAATGTTGATCCTTGAAGAGCCAATTTTGCCTCCTCATTTTGAAATTAGGGCCTCTCATACCTCCTTATGGTATCCAATACCACTACATCAGTAATGTCCCATTCAGGAAGTAATAACACACCACTTTTTTTTACAAGGGCTCTGCCCTCTTTAGCTATCATATTTTGAAATTATTTCTTCATGGCCTTCCTTACATCTAACTGAATTATAGTCTCAAGTAGCTCAGAATGTAAGCTCCTCTCTCTAGCAACATTCTTAGCATATTTAGAGCACTTTTCCCTCTACACAAAATCTCTAAATGCCTTTGTTTCAATGAAAGAATCATCTTCCATGAATGCTTTACATGCTTCTTGACTCAAATCATCTCCACTATTCAAGCCCCTAAGATTAGCCTTTCCAAGTCTAACTCCATCTCCTCTTGAACTTGAGGCAACATCTCTAATGGTAGAAGGCATTCCTTGTTGCATTTCTTTAGGAGTATTGAGAATATGATCCTCCTCTGTGTTCGGGTAGTCAACTACCTTTTCTACCTCAACCTTTTTCTTCTTCATAGCCGGTTGGTCTATTGGAAGGGGACCTCTTGGAGGTGATTCTATATCAATAACAACAAGTGGGGTACCTCTTGACGACAATGGCACTGACCTCACAGGAGAGCTTACTCTTGACCCCACTGATGTAGCAGGGGTTGGAAAATTTTGTTGTTTCTTTACTATCTCATTCCTAGAGTAAATCCTTATCTTCTTTGGTAATGGTGGTTGGTAAGTAGGTCTCTCCTCCAACACTACGTTGGGATCCTCCTCAACTTCCATTGATTTCCCTTTATTTGTAACCACATGCTCTTCCCTCAAGACTCTCACAATTCTCTTAGAATTATTCATAACATGTGTAATCCTATTGAACTCACCCCTTATATTGGGAATAATTTCATACTTAGGATTAGATTTCTTAACATTATCCACCATTTTATTGAAATCCAAATACTTTTCTTTTCTCTCCTCTTGTTCTTAGAAATTAAAAGCATTCATGATTACATCCTTAGGACAGTAAAAATTATGCACAAAAGCGCCACTCCTATTCTTTTCCTTTAGTGTCACAATAAAGCCCTTAGGATCATGGTTCCTTGGGAATATGGTGTTCAAGTTTTAAGGTGCAAGAAGTTTCAACAAATCTGTCCATCCTCCCTTTGTTATCACAAAATCTGCAAACATTGTGTAATCTAGGAAGAATGAACCTTTCCTCAATGTCTCAGGAAAATGTGCCATTTGAGATCCTCCCAATTGTCTCATGATTTCCAAGAATCCAATCCTCAATGGCACATCCCTTGGTAATACAAACGGAATGACATTTGTGCCATAGACTCTGAAAAATTGTTATGTGGTTATATGGGATTATGTCTCCCCAATTGTGGCTCAAATTCAAATTTGTTCTCCTTTCCATGGGCCTCAAGAAGTCATGTATTTCCCTGGGGATCTAGGGTGGATCATACACTAGGAACCTTCTCAATTTTGAGGAAAAGGCATTATGGAAAACCACATAATCAAATTTATGATCATCCTTGTCCAAAATTTGGGTCTAGCATTGGACAGGTAGATCAATGTCATCTTCCCTTTTCTTCAATGTCATGTCCTCAAAATTCTTCTCACCCTTATGCAAGAACATATGCATCAACAAAGAGTACCACCATAAATGTATCCAATTCTTTCCACTTTTTAGATCAACCAAACCCTTTTGAATGTGTTCTGACAAATATGTGACGTAGTCATAGACTACATTGAAGGTTGGGTGTTGCAGATGGAATGCCATGTAAATATATTCCCTTGGAAAGGTGTCAAGTGGAGTAAAACCAATGATCTGAAACAAAGAATACATGGTCTTCTTGAAGTAATTATAAAAATATTTCATGGCGAAGGGTTCATGTTATTCCCTACCAATCTTTATTTTCTTCCTATTCTTCCACATTCTGGTGCTAGTAGTGTGCATAGGTGACATTGATGTTCTAAGTAGCACTCTAGTATTCTCATACTCCTTTCTAAAAACACCCATGTCCAAAATAATTATATATTTTCTCCACTCATGTAGTTGGAAAATATTTGTAATCTATTCTCTTGTTATCCTCAACATCTCTTTTCCATCAAATGTTCTAACCATCTTGGAAATTGGGTCATATCTTTCAGCAATGTCCTTCAATAAATCTACATCCATTTACACTTTGGGAACTACCAGCTTTCCCATGTCTAGTCTCCAAGGGTTGGATATTGGAACCCCAAGATTTCTATTCCTTAACCAGTGTTAGAACAATTGCTATCCTGTATAGGGAACTTTTGCATCCTTAATGAAACATTGTTTATCCATCAACTTATCAGTAATTTTAGGACCATAGAATACAACCTTTCCTTTAGCCTTTTTATTTGTGGAGGGTTTTAATTGGTCAACTATATCATAGGATAGCAGTCTAGATGTGGTTGCAAGGCTAGCAGTTTGTGCTTTGGACGCCATTGGTAACAAAATTAGTTCAGATAAACTTAGGGTTTTGGCATAAATGGGTTCAAGACCTAGCTTCTCAATTCAAACCTAGGGCTCGGCTCGAAGGTGCAAAATTTGAAAGGTTTGATAGAATTGTGATTTTAAAGCAAATTCAAACCTCAAAAAAGAAATTAAAACAAAGCACAAAGCCAATTCAACTGAAAGCACAAGGTAAAAGCACAAAGTTGTATCACACTTTTAGCCAACTTATCAGCACAAGTTAATTTAAGTATTTCTAACTAAAAAACAATTTTGGTCAAACATATGATTTAGTAAGATTCATTCTAGCTAAGTTAGATACTTCCACAACTTTCTCAACTAAAATTGTTGGCAAAAAATATATGGAGCACCACTTTGAGTCCAATTTACAAAAAAAATAAAATTATTTGAAAAACTTGAAATTTCAATAACTCCTAGTAATATAAATAACATTTTTTTTTAAATATAAAAAATACCCTTTTGTAGATCCATAAGTGTAGTTTTCAAAAATATATTTATTTTAATAGTTTAATTATTATTTATATTTATATTTTTTAGTTTTACTAAAAGCAAGTTATCATCACAAAATATTAGGTTGATTACCATGCCAAGGAAAAATATTAAAACTTATTAAAAAAAATTGAAAAAAATATGATGCACTAGATAAAAGAATCTATTTCAAGATGGTATAATTTTTTCCCCATTTTAGATAAATATTTAATATGAAAGTTGGCATCCGATGGAAATAGCTTTTTTTTTATTCATGCACATTTTAATATTTATTTAAAAATATATATTTATCAAAATTGGAAAAAATAATATCCATGCACTAAAGTTTCAAGTTATAAATACACACAAAAGATTTGAAACAAAAAAATAAATTTACTATAAAAAATTTGATGTCTCATGCAACTTCAATTGCCAACATTTTATCAACTAAATTATAGTGTTAATTTATTAAAAACTAGTTTAAAATAATTTTTTAAACTTTTTTTAAATAAAAACATAAAATATACTACAAAATACATATTTTACTAGTTTACATCATTTTAAAATTCAAAACATATATGCCACTTTTTAGTGATTCAAGTTTAGGGAAAACTTTAGTGGCGAATCTTCGCCAATTGGAAAATTCTAGAAATCGGCCGAGTCAAAATTGGTGAATTAATCACACCAACAGGGTGTCCAAATCACCCAGATTTTACGAATTATTAGTCCAATGCATGTCCATTCGCCAATGATTTATTTTATGAGCATATTTAAGCAACAAAATCACCATAACAAACTATGCATTTCAAATGGACCAACATATTTTTGCCTGGAATCCCATAAGCATGTAATAAAACACCTACTTATTTGCTAATACTATTAAAACAACATTGTATCAGGACCCATTTCACCAAATAGTTGCTCGTGAAGACCCATTTCACCAATTAAAATTTATAAATAGTTGCTTATGAGGACCTATTTCACCAATAACATTAAAAAATAATTACATTTGAGGACTCATTTCACCTTGAAAATTACAACGTATCATTGTATAAGCACGTAGGATTCACCAAATTTTTAATATACCATTTTAAAATCCCACGAAATTCACCAAATATGGATTGATATAAATAAAATTGAAATTGTCATTTATTCTTACACATTTTGTTCAGTTTTGAGGTTCTACTTCTTGATTTAGAAGTCAGCTAAAGCCAAAAACATTGACTTAAAGGTGAGTGATCATTTCTTCATAGTGTTATTAGTTATAATAATAAGATTTCTTTATCTCTTTTCCATTCTTGCTTCAGTCTTAAAGATGATATTGAGTAGGGAATGGGATTTATATTCTATGTCCTTAAACAAGAAGACATTTTTTTCTAGCTTTTATTTGAAGTGAGAGATCAATATGTTGAGCAACAAGGGTAAGACTCCTCAGGGTAGTGAAGAGACTGGGAGGCCAACAAAACGCCCAAAATGTAGAGGTACCATATAGTCTTACTTTGGAATTGGCAAAGCTTCTGATCCATCAGATCAAGATGGAGCTACATCATTAACTCTTCCACCAAATATTAATGAAGGAATTCACAATACCTCACTGCCACCAAAAAGTCAAGGTGAGATTGTCATTGAGTTAAATCAAAATGTATCAAATGAGGATGGAAATAATGCAGAAGATGTTCCAATGGATATCCTACTTAGCTAGAATGAGATAATTGATTTGGATGAGGATGATGTTGGTAGCAAGAAAAGAAAAAGAAAATCAAAAATGGGGTGTGAGTGGGAAATGACAAGGAATTTTCAACATGGTTGGTTGTCAAAGTACCCATTCATTGTACCAATAGGGAAAGAAAATGATATTGAAAGTGCAACAGAGGCCAAATGTATGATTTGTAGTTGGAAATGTGGAAGAGACAAGACGTTGTAGCTAAATCTTCACACTATAGAAAAGCATATTGGTAAAGTTTATGAAAAACAAATCATAGACGGAAAGGAACAATCAATCATACGATGGAAATCAAAGGAAGAATGTCTTCATATTAGGTATGCCACTGATTATGAAGAGCATGACCAAATAATGCTGAAGCTTGTTGCATTTCATGGTACACTTGAGGCTTAATTTGGAAAAGCAATGGAAGCAACAAATCTATCAAAAATTGTTTAGATGAGTGTTGTTTCTCATATTTTGTCCAAAGGGCATCCTATGACAGAATACCCAGAATATTCTAGTTGATTATCTTATTTGGGTGTTCCTGACTTTCCCTTCTCACATCAGTCAATAAATACTGGATGGGAATGGGAAAAATATCTTGTTGTAGTGGAAAAGGAAGATTTAAAGGAGAAAGAAAAAGAGTCAAATTTCATTGCACTATCTTTAGATGAAGTTACTACAGTAGACAATACTTCTTGGGTCTGTATGCATTTGTATACTGTAGAACAACATGTTTTCCAAGATCATCTTCTTTGTCTTTGTAAAATTAAGGATAGTTCAACATCACAAAATCTATTTGAACTAGTCAAAAAATCTTTGAATGAAATTGCAAGTATGGATGAATTGACAATTGCCAAAAAGTTGGTGTGTGTAGGAGCTGATGGAGCTATAGTGATGCAAGGTCAAAGGAGCAGTGTTTGCACAAAGTTACAAACTACTTATGCACCATACATGATTGGCATTCACTACATGGCCCACATAATGAATTTAGCATTCAAAATTGTAAGCAAGTTTCCTACAGTATCAAAAGTTAAAAATATAGTTTGTGTGATCCATGCATACTTCTGTTGAAGTCCCAAACGTTTCACAGAATTTCAAAATTTTGCTAAGGGAATAACACTAGGAAATAAGCTTCTCAAGTATGTTGATACCAAATGGATCTCCCTGCATGGACCAAAAAAATGAGTTCTTTCATAATATCAATCCTTGATTGGAGTGATGTACGAGTATCACAACATAGTAGACAAAGCTCTTGACCTCTTACATAGGTTAAGCAGTATAGAGACACTCTTGACTTTAGCTAGTCTTCTCCTTATGTTGGATGTGATGAACAATCTTGTGAAGAAAGCCCAAGATTGAACTATGTATATTTATGAATATGTGAATCTATGTAAACATACATGCTTGGCCCTCGATCATCTATATCTAGATCTAACACAAGAAGGCCCAAATTATTTCTTGTGGTGGAAAGTTACTGATTTGAATAATCCTAATAATTATTTATAGTTTAATGCAAGTGGGAACTTATGTATCTATGTACATGGATATGAGATACCAATGTACCATTGTAAGACAACCAGGAACTCTAGTAGAGAAGTAGTTGTTAACGAGTAATATTTTAATGGAATTGCTAAATTTGTTAGTAATAATTTGAAGGAAATTGCAAAATCTCTTTCCTCAGAGATTCGTGAAAGATTCACTCAACATGAAATACTTGAAGCCATGGGTATTGTGTATCCTCAATTTTGGGTAAACTGAGATAACCCAAAATATTTTCATGATAAAGTAAAAATATTGATCAAACACTTTTTGAAAAGTGTAACATAAAATGAGTAGACAATATAAGGAATTTTAAATGAATCTAAGCTTAGACAATAATGTAGGAATTTTGCAATAGCTATGAAGGACCAGTATAAATCCATGGGCATGGAGAAGGCCTTTGAATCAGGATCAATAAAAACATTTGGACAAACTTAGGTTAGAGTGAAATAATGTGTGATTCGATATTAGAATATTTTAAACTTGTTGATTTATGTCAAACAATGATATTGGGGTCGGTGGAGGATGAAAGAGTTTTCAGTACATTGGAATTTTTGAAATCAAAGTTAAGAAACAAACTAGACAAGAATTTGGAAAATTTCTTGAGGATGAAAGGAACTACGTAGAAAGTCAAAAAAAATCCTTTTGAAAGGGCACTCACAATCTGGAGTTCCAAATGTGAAAGAAGAGGGACCAGGTTGTGCAACACTCCAATTCTAAACATTGGTATTGATGGCACTGGTAGTGGCAATGGGATTGGGATAGATTACATTGACACAAATCACACAATGAATGTTGAATTTGAGACATAGGCCAAAGAAAATGAAGAGCAGACTCATAATCAAGACAACTCTTTTACTTTATCTCAAAATGAACATCAGTTTGAGGACCCTAACTCCGTTTGGGAAATAGAAAAGAATTAGAAACTTTTAGGTATTTATACTACACTTCAGGAATCAGTTTCCATTGTCCCAAACTGTAGTTGATGATATTTTATATTGTATTCAATGAAATTTTGAATTATTGCACTTCATGATATTTTATTTTATATTGCACTTCATGAATCATATTCCAAATTGTAGTTGATGATATTTTATATTGTATTCCATGGTATTGAATTTGATATGTGATTCTGCATCATTTTCAAAGAACAACACTTATCACACTACTTATAGATTCCTATTGCATTTCCATTCACACAATCTTTGATAAATAACTGAAAGGAATATTAATCCATTCCTTGAATAGAAGCTAATAATTCAACATCCATAACTTATAAATAACTGTTGATTATTTTGAGATAAAGGTTTTAGAGCTTTTATTAATCCAATGTTAGTGTTTAGGGTTTTAGCTCTAAAACCTGTCTCAAATTTCTTAAGTCTTAAACCCTTGGTGTTTTAACCCTTGTCTCACATATCCATAGTTAGACTCTATGAATATTTATCTGATCCACTAGATAGGTATATGAATTCATGATTTAATAAAAGCATTTTAACCGATCCATTGAACCAGAGCCTAAATTAAAACATACATCAAAACACAATGACAATGAAGATTAATGAAAAGATTCTTGATCAAATTTTCATTAATAATTCAGATACAGAGTAAAGTTGGAGAGATGATAGACTCAAAATACTTGCATTATTGTTCAGATATGCTTAGAAACCATACAATTAACAAAATTCACTTGCTAGACTCAAAACATAAGATACAAACTTCATATGCATTCTCTTTATGTTCAAAATTTGCATAATTTGGATCTAGAATTCAACAAGAGAGCTGTACTAATGGCTCAAAATTCCATTTTATAAGAACAAGGGAGGAAAACAAGCTTGAGGCCAAAAAGTACACATGTCACATTTTTATTTGACCACTACAACACATTCCATTTTATAGTTATATTTACACTTTTCAATTGGAGGGAACATACTTGAGACAAATATTATCCATTCACTGAAGAAAATAAAACCACCTTTCAAAAGGCACTTTGTTGGAAAGGAATAACCTTCTAACCATTGTAGTATATTCATCCCATCAAGAAAAATGAAAAAAATGTGCAAAGATGGGAAAGGTGAACAAACATCCCAGCCAACATCCACATCATTAACGATCAACATTTTCCATTTACCTATGGTATTCTCAATCAGGAGACACATATCATATATGCATTATAATTTCAAAGGCCAGACATATACTATACTTGACCAAGTATATGTGTTCTTCATTCTTGTACTCATAGATCCAATTCATCAATAAATATTATCTTCCACTACTCATACTCTACGTCAGATAGCTAATTGAAATCAATGATTTCATCCACCTTCTTTCTATATGGAGAGTATTTTGTTATTACTAAATTGGACTCCTTATCAAAATCTTCTAGAAAGTTGATGATGAAAGAAAATTTCTCTAAAGCATCTTTTAATATATCAATTTCAACCTTTTCAAAAATAATAATTTCTTGAGAAACAATTGTAGTGTCTACCTAGTTCTTCAACATTTGCAAGGGTTTCAACTCATCATAGGTATGTTGAATATTAGGCAACAATGTCAAATCTTCCTCATCAAACTTGGCCTTCAATTCTCTTATTTTCTATTCTAATGGGGCAGCATACCCTTGAAACTTTTGTTCCTTAGCCTCACTAAAAAATTTATAAGTTTGGACCACCCTTGGATATCTATCCTCCTACTGCTTAACCCCAATTTCCATAAATCTCAGTTTATCAACTCTAGGAATCTATTTATCTAGGATTGGGGTAGCCAATTCCTTATCCCTCTGAGATAACTTTATTGCTTGCAGCATTGAAGAATAATTTGTATGAACACTATTTAATTTACCTTGAATCTTTTTATTTAGATGCTTCAAAATAGTATGAACAATCTTTGAATTTTCCTCATGCATGGTGTTCTGAACTTGTTCAAGAAATTCTTTTTATACTCTAATTTGCTGCGATAATTCTTCCTTAGTGGGCTTAGTTAGTGGAACTTCACCTGATGTGCTTGGCTCTTCAACTATGATTGGATTTTGACCCATATTATAAGGCACTATTTCTATAGATTGCTCTGGTGGAGGACGAGGGGTAGATTTGGTATGACTTGAACTAGCTGAACACTGATTTCTCAATGTTTCAACTCATTGCTTCCACAATGCTACTTTAGTTTCCAGTTCAACAACCCTTTGCTGACTCTTATTATATTCATCCACAATTTCATTATATTTTCTTCTATACATGTCTCTATCAATGGTGAGGTTCTCCATTGTTTCTTTTGTGAACTTAGCAACATTTATTGTCATGTCAGTTGCCTCCAATTTTGGGGTGTCTATCACTCTCTTTATAACTATTTTCTCGTTAAAATCACTTGGTTCTACAACCAATGGCTTCCTGGATCCCAAGGGAAATGACCAAACAGCTAGGGAATCCCATTCTTCACTAAATGTTGATCCTTGAAGAGCCAATTTTTCCTCCTCCTCAATTTGAAGTTATGGTCTCTCAGACCTCCTTATGGTATCCAATACCATTGCATCAACAATGTCCCATTCGGGCAGCAATAGCACACCACTTTTCTATACAAGGGCTTTGCCCTCTTTAGCTTTCATATTTTGAAATTCTTTCTGCATGGCCTTTCATACATATTCTTGAATAACACTCATAGGTAGCTCTGGATGTAAGCTCCTCTCTCTAGCAACATTCTTTGCATATTCATAGGCCTTTCCCCTCCACACAAAATCTCTAAATGCCTTTGTTTCAATGAAAGAATCATCTTACATGAATGCTTTACATTCTTCTTGCCCCAAATCATCTACACTATTCAAGCCCTTGAGATCAACCTTTACAATTCTAAGGCCATCTCTCCTTGAACTTGAGGCAATATCCCTAATGGGAGAAGGCATTCCTTGCTGCATTTATTTAAGAGTAATGAGAATATCATCCTCCACTGTGTTCAAGTAGTCAACTACCTTTTCTACCTTAACCTTTTTTTTTTTTATAGGTGGCTGGTCTGAAGGAGGGGGACCTCTTGGAGGTGATTCTATATCAATAACAATTTGAGGGGCACCTCTTGGGGGTGATGCCACTGACCTCGTAGGAGAACTTACCCTTGACCCCTCTGATGTAGCAAGGGGTGGAAAAGTTTGTTGCTTCTTTACTATCTCCTTCTTCCTAGAGTAAATCCTTATCTTATTTGGTAATGGTAGTTGGTAAGTAGGTCTCTCCTCCAACACTACATTGGGATCCTCCTCAACTACCACTAATTTCCCTTTATTTGTAACCGCAGGCTCTTCCCTCAAGACTTTCACAATGCTCTCAAAATTATTCATAACATGCATAATCTTGTTGAACTCACCCCTTATATTGGGCATAGGGTCATAGTTAGGATTATATTTATTAACATTATCCACCATTTTATTGAAATCCAAATATTTTTCTTTTCTCTCCTCTTATTCCTGGAAATTAAAAACATTCCTAATTAAATCATCAGGATAGTAAAAATTATGCATGAAAGTGTCACTCCTATTCTTTTCCTTTAATGCTACAATAAATCCCTCAGGATCATGGTTCCTTTGGTATATGGTGTTCAAGTTGTAAGGTGCAATAAGTTTCAAAAAATCTATCCATCCTCCCTTTAGTATCACAAAATATGCAAATAATATGTTCTCTAGGAAGAATGAACCATTCCTCAGTGTCTCAAGAAAATGTGTCATTTGAGATCCTCCAAATTGTCTCATGATTTCCAAGAATCCAATCCTTAATGGAACATCCCTTGGTAATACAAATGGAGTGACATTTGTGCCATAGACTATGAATATTATTATGTGGGGATATGGGATTATATCTCCCCAATTATGACTCAGATTCAAATCTATTCCCCTTTCCATGGGCCTCATGAAGTTATCGATTTCCTTGGGGATCCAAGTGGATGATACACTAGGAACCTTCTAAATTTTGAGGCAAAGGAATTATGAAAAACCACATAATCAAATTTATGATCATCCTTGTCTAGAATTTGGGTCCAACATTGGACATGTAGATAAATGTCATCTTCCATTTTCTTTAATGTCAAGTCTTTCTCAAAAAATTTCTCACCCTTATGCAAGAACATATGCATCAACAAAGAATACCACTAGAAATGTACCCAATTCTTTCCACTTTTCAAATCAACCAAACCATTGTGAATGCGTTCTCACAAATGTGTGGCATAATCATAGACTACATTAAAGGTTGGGTGTTGTAGATGGAATTCAATGTAACTATATTCCCTTGGTAAGGTGTCAGGTGGAGTGAAACTAATGATCTGGCATAAAAAATACATAGTCTTCTTGAAGTAATTAGCAAAATATTTCATGGGGAAGGGTTCAATTTTATCCCTACCAATCTCTATTTTCTTCCTATTCTTCCCTATTCTGGTGCTACCACTGTACACAAGCTACATTGATGTTCTGAGTAGCACCCTAGTATTCTCATACTCCTTTCTGAAAAAATCCATGTCAAAATGAATCATATCTTTACTCCACTAATGCAGTTGGAAAATATCTGCAATCTATTCTCTTGTTATCCTCAACATCTCTTTTCCATTAAATGTTCTGACCATTTTGGAAACTGGGTCATATCTTGCAGCAATGTCCTTCAACAAATGTAGATCCATGTACACATTGGGAACTATCAGCTTTCCCATGTCTAGTCTCCAAGGGTTGCAAGGAACCACAAGATTTATGTTTCCAAACTAGTGTTGGAACAATTTCCATCTAGTATATGGCACTTCTGCATCCTTAATGAAGCATTGTTTTTCCACCAACTTATCAATAACTCTATGACTATAGAATACAAACTTCCCTTCATCCTTTTTTGTTTGTGGGGGGTTTTAATTGGTCGACTATATCCTGGGATAGCAGTCTAGATGAGGTTGTAGGGCTATCAGTTTGTGCTTTCGGTGCAATTTGTAACAAAATCTGTTTAGATAAACTTAGGGTTTTGGCAGAAATGGGTTGAAGACTAATTCAAACCTAGGGCTCAGCTTGAAGGTGAAAAATTCAAAAGGTTTGATAGAATTGTGATTTTTTAAAGAAAATTCAAACCTCAAAAAAGTAATTAAAACAAAGCACAAAGCCAATTCAAATGAAAGCACAGTTAATTTTAACCCTAATCCCAAGTAATCTAAATAAAGAACATAAAACTATATTTGATTCACTTATAGGTTTTAATCAAAGGAAAACCCTAATATTGATCACACTAAACTCTGCATATAATCTTTTCAATCTCTTGTACACTCTAGATTTATTTTCAAATTGCAACTCTCAATTATGGAAAAATTAATCATTTATGTCCAACATGAGTGAGGTTGGGTACTGGTAGCTTTGGAGGTCATTTCTACCATTATTGCTCACTCCCATGAAGAAAAAATGGCAACCATGGTCGTAATTTCAATTTTAAAGCTCCATCGTCTCTCTCCAAGAGAGATGGCCTTTCGAATGACTCAAATCAAGTCAACCAAGTTTGAATTCATGTCACCATTGTGCACCATTCAATTGGCCAACACAGGCACAAGATCTAGACACCAAATCATCCACTCCCTGGGCCCCACCTTTTCTCATTCCAAAAAATTGTGGAATCCATGTGGCAGTAGCCCATTGACCCTAAGGCTTTTATTAAAGCCTTATTTTAATCCCACAGGGTGAGCGAGGAACGACTAAGATTTAATCTCACAGTTGTATCCCATTTGTTGATCTGAAATCTTTAGAATGTCAAGTTCCACATTGAAGAACGGAGCCCACATGTATGGAAGTACATGCATCAATAACCTATGACCTCAAGGATTTTATTAAAGCCTTATTTTAATCACACGGGGTTGGCAAGGAACGACTAGGATTAGATCTTACGATCGGATGGTTGCATATTCTGGACATGCAAATAAAGTTATTTTTAAAATGGGGACATCACTAGGTTGATGAGACTCGACCCTCATGATTAAAGACTTAAGATTTAAGGATTTTTTCATAAAAAAATTTGGTCTGACTTAGGAAATATTAAACAGTAAACAAGAGCACAATGACCAACAAACCTAAATAAAAGGGTTGGTAATACAATGACCTCAATGGCTCACATTGCAACTTAAAAGAATGATCATCATGTATGACAGGTCAACGCAAAAATAAAAGCTTCAGGGTTTATGACTGCGAGATTTTGAAAAGAGGGTTTTCATTCTAAACCCTAAACCTTACCCATGGACACAAAAGCTCACAATCATGACAAGGTGAAATCAACTGACAATTTTCAAAAAATTTAGGTAGAGCTCTACCAAACTGATTATAAAGAGTTTCTGATACTCCAACATTAGAAGCAGCTGACATGACCATAAACATTGCTAAGCTCACAAAAGCAACAGTTGAGATCCTTACTAAAGATAGAGGCATGCATAGAAGTAAGTATAATGAGCTTATTGATGAATATAATAAGATTCAACAAAAGGTTGCTAAACTTGCAATAGAGCTAGCATTATGGAAACAACAAGTGGAAATATTAAGGTGAAAGTATCAAGGACCAACTAGTTCAAGACATGATGTAACCAGGGAGTGGATGATTGCTCATGAGAATATCTTTTGGTTTGTTGTAACCATTTCTTAAGGAAATTACCAGTATAATATGCCAAATGAAAATGTGACATGCGTACATATTAGCCTGAAGCTTGTTTTTCTCCCTTATTTTGAGTCTATCGTCTCTCTAGCTATAACATTTTACATGAATTATTAATGAAATTTGATCAATGATCTTTCATTAATCTTCTTTGTCATTATGCGCTGATGTATGTTTTAATTTTGGCTCTAGTTTAATGAACCAGTTAAAGTAATTTGATTAAAGCATGAATTCATATAAATATTTAGTGGGTCTGATAAGTAGTCATGGAGTTTGAGTATTTATGTGTGAATTGTAATGCAATTTCACTAAGATTATGGATGCCTGGAATTAAAATCTCCTTATAGTTCATATTTTAATTGTGTTAAAAGTAAAACTTGAACATGTACTTAGTGATTCATCAATCAACTCAAGGCTTGATAAAATATTAACAATAGTATTAGTAGCATATACAACAATGAACATCAGCATTCATTTAATGTGTATCTAGTAGTTGAAACCACTACCAAACTTTTTCGTCAAATGATAAAATAAATAATATATATAATTGAACATCAACACATTATTGAAGTGTGAATTTGAGATTTTTTATTGATTTTCACATGAAGGAATACATAGAGGCATTGGCAATACAAAATATTGCTCAAATACAACTCTGTACAAAGCTGAGTTGGAACTTGGAAACTCATATTATCAAGAATCAAATCACTATATCACCTTTTCTAGCAACTTCCACTATTCAGGTGGTGGAATTGTCATTTTTCCTAACTAATGTTGTTTGACTTGAAGATTTGTCAACAATTCATGATTGAAATTGGAACCTATCTTGGATTCTTCAGTCAATTTTGTATTCAAGGTTAGCAATGGTTTGATGGAATCCAAATAGTTCACCACATTTGGGTTATGAGGAAACTGGTCCAAATCAATCTTCCTTGCACCCTCCATCTTCTTTCTAAAATCATTATTTCCAATGAATCGCTCATTTGTGTCAAAAGCCTCTAGAAAACCAAGATTTGTGAAGTTCCTTACCTTTTCATCCACCTTCTTCATCTTGTTTGCAGCCAAATGCAAATATTCCTTTGTTTCACGCATTCTCAAACACTTTTCAATGATAGATGACAATTCCATTCATGTAGCAAGCCAATTAGTAATCCCTTTTGATTTCAAAACAATGTCACTAGATTTTTAGACTCTTTGTTGAACTCGATTTGCAGATTTCTCTAATGCTAGCACATTTTTGTTGTCCACTAAATATTTGTTGAGCTTCTTATAATGTTGTTTGATAGCATCAATCAATTGAAACATGTCACACAAATGATCAATCCTCTACAATATTTCATACCAGATCTTTTGTTTCATATGCCTCATTGTTTCTCCACAAAATGAAGATAACTTATTTTTGCAAGACTTAATTTCATTTTTTGCTTCCATCAGCTCTACCTCTAATCTTTCATTTCTTTTTCTCTCTTTCTCCAAATTTTTTTCCCACTATGCATTTCCATTCACAATACTTAGTCTTAATTTTTCTGAAGTATATTTTTCCTCATCATATTTCTCATTGCTCTCATCTAGCCTTTGCTTTAGTTCATTAAATTCTCTCTCATTTTGTTTATCCTCTTTGCTTGTTGATGTAGAGGCGGATATTTTTATTCTTTTTTCTAATTCATTACTCTTGTTATTTGCTACTTTCCTCTTTTCTTTCTCATTTGCTAGTTCTTCCTATAGCTTTTTCTATTTGAGTCTACAACCTTTTTTTCTCTCTATCTTGCTTTACCAATGATGTGTACATATTCATTGTTCATATTTGATACATTAATTTTGTTAGTATTTTTTTAGTCTAGAAAAATCTAATTGAATATTGTTCACCTAGAATTCAGATCAAGCCATCTGATTAAATTATGGTTTGTTTTGAACTATGGGAACAAGAATTGTGTACTCCATGATTTCTTTATTTGTGTCAAATGTGGGTAATACCATGGTTGTTGCAAGATCTTCAAAGTTACAATAGACGCACTCTCCATGAGTTGCTTCTTTTCTTTTTTATTCAAGTCTAATTTCTTTTTAAACTCTTCAATGTAATCAAAACCTAGGGATGCAGGAACAATGGAATGCTTGAATGGAAAATGAATAGGAGTACTTACAGTTGTTAATGATGTTGTATCCACACTAACTGGCAGTGGGGGAGTTCCTAGAAATAACTCTTTTGTTTTGGATCCACTGGTGGTGTGATTTGGACCTGTCAAAATCCTTTGCCCCTTTTGTATGCCTTGATCACATGGTGTAACTATGGTATCTTGTATTGTTTTCCTCTTGTG
Source organism: Sequoia sempervirens (assembly GCA_007258455.2). Lineage (NCBI taxonomy): Eukaryota > Viridiplantae > Streptophyta > Pinopsida > Cupressales > Cupressaceae > Sequoia > Sequoia sempervirens. The sequence goes on along the minus strand of VDFB02271358.1, from coordinate 334,233,427 downwards.
TGTAATTTTTTGTTGTAGCACATGTTGACCACTACTAGTACTACTACCCACACCATCACCACCAGAGGTAGTTCCAATTGCACTAAGCTCTCCACCATGGGCATGCCCTAGTTGTGATTGTATGTGACCATGAGGATGAGGATTTGAAGCTCTAACAAATTGAATTGTTTTGGCTCTACTTGTATGCCCTTGGTCTACTTTATTAGCTCCATGGCCAAATTTATCAACTGGTTTTCTATGTTGTACATCTATTATTGTAGGAATTCCTTGTCCTTGGGACCCCAAACCACCACCTTCATAACCCATTTTTTTTCAGCTATGGCTACTCCTAAAGTATATGCTTCTTTTGTGGCCTCACTTAAACTATATTTGACATGGCTTTGTTCTTCCCTATCATCATTAAATTCATCATCAATTTATTTGTCTCCATGTTCATCAGGATTCTCTATATTCCAAATTTTCTAAACTCATGATATTCTTCATTATCTCCATACTCTACAAGAGCTCTTGGATCACCTAGCTCCTTCCTCATAGACCAAAAGGAAGCAATTTTTTATCATGAATTTTTTTTTATATGTAACTTCCTTCTCTAGAGAATATGGTATTTTTACTCTACTAGATGGTTTATAACTTTTTCTCATAAAAATTGTCGTACCTCCTAATTTTCTTTTGATGGAATGCCATAATTTCTGCTAACAATTGTTCAAAAGAAATACCATTCTCAGCAACAATTTTCTCCATTACTATTTTGACCTTATCACAAGAATCCTTATTTCTCAAGTTTTCAAGAAAGTGTTTACTTTGATGTTGAATTCTACTTGTAGCATTCTTATTGTTCACAATAATTGATTTAATGGTGTCACATGGATCATAATGTTAGTGATAGATAGCATCAAAATTAAAAAAATTAAAAAGATTATGTGCCACACTAAATGCTTTTCTCTTGAATGTGAACCCTCCACATGAAAAAGGTAAAGAAGGAAACAAGGTCTTCTTTTGCTGACCAACAAAGTGTAGTTCATCAGTACTCTACATCTGCCTTACATATTCCAATGCAAAACCCTTTATGTCATATGTATTGGAAGTTTGTATGGTTGTACTTTCGATCCATAAAATCTTAGCACAGTATATTCTTCCATTAAGTACCAATCAGCCAATTGTATTTCTTTTCCTAGTTGAATGCAATATCTACATGACATAGGAAATCTAGGCATTAAAGTATTTGTAATTTCTTGATGCAATGGAACCAAAAAGTAGTCTACAAAATAACTGTAGTTCCTTCGAGAATCATGCATCCTTATCTCAGTGGTCCAATCATATACTGGAGCCATTTTATTTTCCTCAGCATTACTATAGGGTTGAATTTGAAGCTTGTTGGTTTGAAACATTCCTCTAAATTTGAATAGAAAAAGATAGCACAAGTAGATTGTGAACCTAAATGTCTTGGTGGAACCTCCTTTAATCATTAAAAATTGTTTATGCATGGATTCTAAAATGTGCTCAATAAAATTATATTTGACATTTGGAACACCATGATGGATATTATATACCATTTCAAGGAGGCTTGCACCCACTTCCTATTAAATAGGCATAGGACAACTAAGAGTGGGAGTGAATTAGTTGTCACAAAATTCAAACTTAAAACTTCAATACTTATCAATTCCAAAACCACACTATTTTGTTATTAAGAGCATGAAACACAAATAACAGAAAGTAACTCAACACAATGAACATATTTTTACATGGAAAACCCAATGAGGGAAAAACCATGGTGATGGATAACTCACAATATAAAGATTATAAAAAAAAGGCTCACTACCAAGGGCTCATTACCTAGAAGAGGACTCACTGCCCAAGTACAAACACTCACTACCTACATAAAGGACTCACTATCCATAGAAAGGACTCATTGTCCAACAGGGAGACTCACTTCCTACAAATACAAAAGAGAACAAAAAGATCCACCACAACAATTAACACATTCGCAGCTTGAATAAGGATTGTAGAAACCTTTAGCTCACTGCCTTTAGGAATCCAACACAATGAAGTATTGGTGTCTCAACTTACTTGCACACACACTTTTTCTCTTATGATTTGTGGCTCACTTTCATCACTTTTCATCACACTATCATACAATTCTTCATAATTCAACTTGCGTTTATACCATCCTCAACCTTAGAAACTTTCTCCAAGGTCAGCCACAAATACTTCAATTCATAAATTCAAATTAGGTCGGCAACTCAAAATTACCACTGTGGAAAGGAATAAGAGTGCAAAAATTAAAACATTTAACCAAGACCAAAAATAATGCCTTAGATCAACCACACACTTTATTTGTTTAATTTTATTCTTCGAATGAAGTGTAAACACTAGGTTGGCCAAACCTAATGAAAACACAAATGAATATTGATGTACATGCTTCCCAACATGAAGATGACATGTGGATTCCACAAAATGCTCCATTATGCATGAGAATACATCTTATATTTCTTTAGATACATCCACAACAAATGAAATATGCTTCAAACACTGAACACCTTTCACCAATTCATCTGGACTTTGCAAACACACACAACAATACAAAAACATGACTTTTGGATCACCAAACTTCAACCTTCTTTGCCAAAACCTAGAGAACACCAACTCAAGACATATCCCAAATCCATAGGTTCTGAAATGAAACAACGAAGGATTGCGGAGTAGAAACATTTCTCTCAATCGGTAGAAGATCAACTCTGCTAGAACAATTCACACACTAGTGAACATAACTTTCACATACCATCATACTAGAAGCTAAAACTTATGATACATCACCACAAGATCACCATTATCAAATCTACATATCCGCACAGGAATAGGATCAACATAGGAGAAACGTAGAGAACATATCGGAGCACATTCTAAACACATTCATCACTCTAACTTCTCTTCTTTATTATTTTTTTCAAAAGAACTTGGAAACTCACCAACACAACACATCTACAACAACATAAAGATAGCTCCATGTACTCACAATATCTCAACTATGCATGTACTAAACTATGTTGACAGCAATTACAACATTAGTGACAACACCACCAGACTAGCTCATACTTGCAACACTTCCAAATTGCTATCAAGTCTAAGGAAAAATGCTAGCATGGAAATAGTATCCTAAAACCATGGTTTTAAAATATCCAAACCATAAGGAGGCCTATGATCACCTTTCAATTTGTTTCTATCCTAAACTATTTTATTTAAGAAAGAATTTTTCTCCATTTCATCCACTACTTCATAATCACTAGCAAGCTTTTCTAGGTCAATGTGGACATTTCCAAATTCTTCGGTTATAAACCTCGACACTTTTCCAAGTTCTTCTGCATTAATGGATAACAATTCTTCTTTGCTATCTTTATTAACAATTTCTCTTTTGTTATCATCATAATTTTGGGCACAAACCATGATAAATTCTGGGCAAGGGAAAACCTCATGTAACATCATGCACCTAATCCAGTTACCCACGGTGTACTAATACTATTAACATGCATTTTCTTTGCAACCTTATTTTGAGATGAAAATATAAGTTCTGATGTATGCCTACCATAGGTTTCAAGATCATAAATATCATGGTATTCATCAGTGAAACTTGGAGTTTTAAGTAATTTTGCATAATTTATTTTTTTATCTGACATTGCTCGAGTGGTACTGATGGTAGGCATGCTTATACAATGTGAAATTGTGAATTCCCTATTAGTCCTCCTTAATTTTTCTTAATTCTTAAGTCTCTTAACCCTAAACCCAAACTTCAAAGTTTGAAAAAAAAAGATTTTAAGAAATGTCAAACGATGAAACATAGCCACAAGAATTCTTTCACTTACCTAGATTTTGATTCTTGAAAAGATTAATGGTGAAATTTGTGGAAACTGGGTTACTAGAATGGCTTTGTTGGAAGTGGAATTGAGGAACCCAAAACAAGGTGGTGCACTACAATGAGCAAATTGAAGACTGAAATTTACCCGTGTGTTGACCCTCTCACTTAAAAATAAAATCACTTAGTAGTAGAAAGTGCATTTTTTTCTAACATTAAAGTGAATGAAACGTCTACATGTTGCTTCTAGACTACACAATTAGTACATGGCTGACAACATTTAAAATAATCCATTTAGTCCTGCATTAACAGCAAATTCTAAAGCATTGATCTTTGTAAATCTAACAGTTATAGGGTGATTTTGGAGGTTTAAGTTCACAAGCCTAGCGCTCTATGCATTTCATTCCAGAATGCAACTACAACCATACATCAAATTTTCATTGAACAGTTGATTAATTTATGATATAAATAATAAACATGTGTTTTAAAGTTGTTTTAAACTTTAATGCGCTAGGATTGACATCAAGGCCAAGGGGCCGGTAACTTAACGTTGCAAAGGACTTAATAAAATGAATAATGATACTAGGAATTGGGGGAGAAGACCAATGAAAAATTAGAAATCAATAACATTTTGGTAAACCCTAACAAGAGTGACAACTTTCAATGTATAATTATTTTTCATCAATTTGATGGAAACTTTCTTTTTTCATTTGTATTGCTTTATGTTTTTGTTGGCTAATAGATTGGGCACCTTGAAATATCACAATTCCATGTCCAAATTATAGGGTAATAGTTTTAAATTTGCATTCAATTATTTCATAAATAGATAATACTTAATTTCTTAAAGGAAAAAAAATTGATTTGAATAGATTCATAGACACTAAACTCAAAAAATAATTCTTTACTATAGAATAATGAAGAATAACACAACCATTTATTTTATTACAACTAAATTACAATGTCACATTATTACACATCTTTTTAAAGATGAGTGGAGCATGCAAGTGCCAAGCTCATGTTTGGTATAAAAAATATATGTTACTTTACATAGTACAAATACAAATGTAAGCACCAAGCTTCTATTGGACCACTGGTGACAACGTAATACAAATGTCTCTCTAAAAATAAATGCATGGGACTTTCTGGTTCAACCATGGGCTTTGAAAATAAATGCATGGGACTTGCTTGGTAGGCCATGGGAACTCAAAATAAATTCACGGGGCTTTCCTAGCCAACCATGTTGGGGAAAGGGGAGATGTGAAGATACAAAATGTACTTATCCCCTTTGTGAACCAGAGTCATGCAAGAGATGAGGGGTAGTAAGATTACCCCCATCTTTTACACACAACCTCCATGCACTAAAATAGCACTTATCTCCATCAGAGCTCCTCATCCTGGTTTAAAACCTACTTCAGAAGTTAGGTGAACCAGATCAACTTCTTTCCAATTCCACCCATTCTGAACTTGAAGGAAATTGGTCTTTTACTCTATAAATACATAACTGGAGGCAGGAGAATTTAGAGTATCCCCAATAATACCACATCATCTTCTTCCTAAATCCTGCTTAACTCTACAAAATGAAAACCCTTATGACAATTCAAACATTGCACTCAATAGTAAATCCTTTAGCCTTCAATGAATGATTTCAATTGTGCTCACTATCCTTATTTATGGGCCAATAGTGCCACTACCAGCCTGATCCATGTGTACACCTCACATGTGTCATGTGCAAGGTTGGGTATAATCATAATCATGATTTGCACAAACCAAAAAACCAACTTAATTGATTCCTGTAACTTAAGCCTTACATTTACAATTTAAATGTTTAATTTGATTGATGTCTAGACTCTGGCAGCCTAGCTAAATGCAAATTGTACCTCAAGCTGACAAGCTATCAATTATCAAAATTGCTAGTGCCACTCAAATGATATGAAATCATTACAAATCTTGTTTCACTAGATCACTGGATTATTGACATCATCATCTATGATTCTACAATACATTGTGCAGTTTTCAATATAAAGCTATCCAATCAATCACTCTGGATGTTCATATGGCATTAATCTCTATCATTGCCTGTAGTACCACAACCACACTTTCTTTAAAATCGAAGATTGAAAATTTCAATAGAATAAATGAAAGGTAGAGTAATTTGATGCATTGAAAAGAGAGAATTAAATGTCTCATTTTACCTTAATCATTATGAATGTCCACTTATAAGTCAATAAATTTTGCTCACTTATGATCAGAACTATATGTTGATAATTACTATTAGTTTTAAAAGCCAAATTTCTATATTGATCAAAGAAAAAAGGATTTGCAAGAATGGAGCCATGAAAAGTATTTTAATTTAAGTAGCTATTGCTAAAGATTGAAGTACATAGTGCATAACCAGCATGGCCAAAAAGCCACTAACCATGAAAAAAAACCAGTCACAAAGTACATATTACAAGAACTGTTACGCTGTACAATAAAATATAGACACATGACATGTCACACAATTCATTACTATTTTTTTTTGTAACATTAGCTAAGGCCATCAACCAGGTGTTTGAGTAGAACGTGAATCAAATTTAAAAAACTAATAGCAGAGAAGAAAAGTGAATCACCCAAAACCTTCCTCCAAAATTCCAAAATCTTTAATGATTCAGTTTTCATATCACATATCAAATCCCATCTTATATTAACTAGGGTAAGATCCTACACTGTAGAAGCATGCAATTCCACTTTCTTGAAGATTCCAGCAACAAGCACTAACCTACTTTCAAAATTGTAATGCTCCAGCACCAACTTCAATGAAGAAATAGAGTAAATGAAAGGATGCAAATAACATATTGCCAACATTTTCACCAAATATTTATCTAGCAAAATGTCCATGCAATTGGACAAGAAATTTGAAGCTACCTCAAAATATAGAGCATGAGGGTTGTTTTGAAGCCATTCCCTACAACAATTATTCTTATAGCATCCTCAACCTGCACACAAGGAATTGTAAAAACCATACCCAACTTTCATCTATCATATGCATCGTCCCTTCTTTTCTCCCAAAAACATTTGGGTAGCATGACACACCATGAAGACTCCATAATATCATAGTTAAATTGAGAATAAAGAAGAAATAAATCAAAGCCAAATATATTATAAATGATATGAAGAACATCAAGTTGGTGAAGTATATATAAAAGTTAGAACGAAGACAATGAGTATGACATCAAATACTCACAGTTAGCAATTTTAAATTTTCCAATAGCACTATCTTTAATGTGACAATTAACATATATTTCAACACTTGAATCCTTAATCATTGATGTGACAATATTATTTCAAAAAAATTGTGACAATATTATTCCAAGTTACCCATGAGAAAATCCACATTTCGGCCTCCTCACTTCCCCATTGGATTTAACCCGTGTGCAACTTTTAGCAATGGGGAGGTGGGGAGCGGCCCAAATTAAAATTGGTGCTTCACATCTGTGTGCTCTTTGCTTTAATACCATTCGCCTATGCATAACCATCAGACCAAATGGATGGCCTAGATTAAGATTTCTTTCTTACCTTTAAAACAAGTGCTTAAAAGGTATGTTCGTGATAGATGACAAGATGGCTGCATCAATCAGCATTAATTTCATGGTTTAGAACTTAATTCGATTGGAAATTTGGGGGAATGTGTGGCAACTGGTAGCCAGTAGGATCACAAAAATATTTGTGCATAAAGAATGCATGAAACTTTTCATGTTTGTTTTCATTTCTTGGTACAGTCTCAACTCTCCATAAGGTTGCAAGAGGTTTTGCTACAAATAGGGGTTGTTGTGCTCATTTTTCTCAAATTGGCTTAGTACTCTTGACAAACACTAAGGGGCAATGGAGACTCCTTTGTTTCTAAATTCCATGAAGCAGCATAATGCTTTCCATGATGAAATCACTAAGAAATGACTGAAAGGGATAATCGTGTCCAAGCACCCACTAGTACTCCAGGTGGTGAAGAGTGTTTTGGGCCCAAAATTTCTGCTGGCTACCCACAAGCTCAGGGGGAATTCAGAAATACCCACTAGGTTTCTAGCAATGCTCATGTACATGGGTGTCTCAAAATCTTGGGGGAAGAAGCTATGCCAAATTATTTTTCCATACTCTCTGTTGGAAATATCGATACATCACTAAACAACATCAATGACAATTTAATGAATCCTCTACTATTGCACTACTACAGGGCTCGTGGGAATGAATGGTTGGTACCAAAGTTTCCCATGGTGTGCTCACTGGTCCATGAAGCTCTCAAAAACCAGTGGGGGGAGATTGACCGGTGTATCTACTTTCTTCTACGTGTGGCTAACATTCTCAAAGACTGGACGAAGTGTTGGGTGAAGCTGTTGCAATGGCATAAGCTCTCAATGAGGAAAGATGGTCTTCAAACGAGGAGGATTGGGAGCTGGGAATTGGTGAAGAATGGGTAGTGAATGACACCAGGAGCTGTGAAGAATGAGAAAACCATCCTACCCATAGTTCCTATGGTGGTGATTGTCCAGTGATTTTGAATGCAATCAAAGCCAAGAAGACCAGTGAGGTTGGTTGTAGCAAAGACCAGAAGACCAATAAGGATGGTTGCAGCAATGCATAATCTAGTGTTTATGGAAGGTCATTTTGGTTTGTGATGGTTTGCAGTCTATATAAGTGTCTAGTGTCAATCCAATCAATACTTGGGTCTTTAATGTTTTATGGAAATGAAGGAATGTTAAAACTCTTTTTGATTAATATAGGGTGTTGCCCCATTTAGCATCTATTTAACTATCAAAAAAATACATGTGCTTAAAATTTAAAAGGCTTCTTTAGTATTGCATGCTTTAACACTAGTTCCTTAATATTTCTTTAATATTTTGCACCTTGCTATATTTCCTTCGACAGTTCTGATCGTTCCTTAATATTATTTTGGTTGTCATGACTTTAAGTGATTTAATAAGTAATAAAATCTCAACCATTCATTTCTTAAAATATAATGACTTTAGTGTTATTCTGAAGGTTTCAATTTGCAAGTCTAGTGCTTTAGATATTTACTTTCAGAATGTAACTACAGTTTTCCATCAAAAATTCAACGAATAGTCGTGGTTATATTGATTTGTGCTAACATCTGGCTACATATATGAAATATCCTTTGCACATATTTCCTTCATTACTTTGGTCTGGGGATTCAGTTATTTAATAAGGTTGGTAATTCAGCCTTGTTCGGCCTTTACATCCTTTGCATAAAATGGTCTTAGGTTTTTAAGCCTTGGTCCTACATTCTTCCTAGGTGGTCCCTCTTTTAAAACAAACTTTATGCATGTGCATATTTCTACCACTTAAGTTCTTCTATCACTCATCGCCAAAATCCTTCAACCCATCGGGTTCATTACTAGGATGAACGATGAGCCTTGATCTCACCATGTGTCCACATCTAACGGTTCTAGTATTAATCCAGAGGTTTCAATTTGTAAATCTAGTGCTTCAAAGATTTAATTCCAGAATGCAACTATAGCCTTCCATCGAAAAATTCATCAAACAGTCATAGTTATATTGATTTGCGTTGACATTTCGCCACTGAATTTTTTTATTAGTTTGAGATTATTCTAATTCGCCAATGTTTTTTCTTATTCATTTGAAAATAGGTTTAATTCGCCAATGAAAATTATTTTTTGGTTTCAAAAAAAATTTAATCACCAACAATTTTTTTTTCTCTATTTTGAAAATAGGTTTAAATTTTTCAGGATTTTCCACAGACTTCGAGTGATTAGAAAATATTTTCCAATTGAGATTATTTTTTTTCTCGAAAAAAAAAAATTGCCACTAAAATTAATATTTTTATTGGGAAGTATACAAGATTCACCAGGATTTTACACCTTCAGCGAGGGGTGGTTTTTTAAAGTTATCCCTGTTCAAGTTTAAAAGTTGGATCAGTGTTGGTCATTTCCTTTATAAAGTGTGACACAGCTTTGTGCTTTTACCCTACAGTGAGTTTTAACCCTAATCCTAGGTAATTTGAATAAAGCACATAAAACTACGTTTGATTCACTTACGGATTTTAATTGTAGGAAAACCCTAATATTGATCATGCTAAACTCTGGAAATACTCTTTTCAATGTCCTCTATGCTCCAAATTTATTTACAACTCTCAACTATGAAAAAATTAATCATTTATGTCTAGCTTGAGCAAGGTTAGGTAGCTTTGGAGGTCATTTCTACCATTACTACTCACTCACGCGAAGCAAAAAATAGCTACCATGTTCGTACTTTCAATTTTAAATCTCCACCATCAATCTTCAAGTGAGATGGCCTTTCAAATGACTGAGATTGAGTCAATCAAGTTTTTATTCATGTCACCATCATCCATCATTCCATCATCCAACACAAGCTCACCAACTAGATATCAAATCATTTGTGACTCTCTGGACCCCACCTTTTCTCATTCCAAACAATCATGGAATCCACATGGCAGCAGCCCATTGACCCTGCCACTTTTATTAAAGCATTATTTTAATCTCACGGGGCGAGCGGGGAACAACTAAGATTTAATCTCACTGTCATATCCTAGTCATTGATCTCAAAGCTTTAGAATGTAAGGCTCCACACTGAAGACCAAGACCCATAGATATAGTGGTACACACGCCAATAGCCCACTAACCCTGCAACTTTTATTAAGCCATTATTTTAATCGCACGGGACTGGTGAACTATGACCAGAATTAGATCTTGTGATCGAACGGTTGTCTATTTTTCACATGCAAATAAAGTTAGTTTTAAAATGGGGACATCGCTAGGTTAATGAGACTCAACCCTCAAGATTAAAGACTTAGGACTTAAGTTTTTTAACATAAAATATTTTGGTCTGACTTAGGAAATATCAAACAATAAATGAGAGCTCACTAACCGATAGACCTAAACAAAGGGGTCGGTGATACAATGACCTTAATGGCTCAAGTTACAACTTAAAACACTGGTAACTAGGTATGGAAAGTCAATGCAAAAATCGATCCTTCAAGACTTATGACTGTGAGATTTTAAAAAGAGGGTTTTCATCCTATACCCTAAACCCTACCCATGGACATAGAGCTCAAAATCATGACAAGGAAAAATCAACTAATAATTTTCAAGAATTTTAGGTAGAGATCTACTATTGGCTCGTGCTTGTGGATGCATACCCCTAGTGGGTATGGCGAGAATCCAAATCTTATGGGGAAGCAGACCAACATAGAGAGACAAAAAAGACTAGGAGCTTGCTCGAAAAAGGAAAGCAGACACAACCTAAAGTAAACAAACCAAACCTATATACATTATTTACAAGGATATACAATGTACATGGAAGATAACCTATTTCACAAGAAATAGGACTTCAAGAACTGTCCATGTACTGGAAGTTTGATATTTTCACCTTCCAAGGACTATAAGAAGTATGAGTCCTCCCCATGCATATCTACAATCAAATATGGCCCAAGCCATAGAGGATCAAACTTCCCATGTTTTCCTTTGTCTTTCATCCTTACATTCCACATTGAGACCATGCATCCAACTTCAAATTTCCTTTCAATGGTCATTTTTTCATACATGTTTTTGACTTAAAGTTTCCACCTCTCTCATTTCTTTTATGAGCTTCTCTTCTAGTTTTGTCAAGCTCAATTAGCTCTTCCATCTTGTGTTGCATCTCATCATAGATTTTATCATCATATTCTTGAAAAAAATTGTACATATTTATCATTTTTTTATGAGGTATCCTTGCTTCCACCCCATATACCAGGTTAAATGGTGATTTCCCAATGAAATTTTTAATTGTAGTCCCATCTGCCCACAATGCAAACTGCAATTTTGAATCCCATGCCTTCTTGTTCTTCTCAATCACCTGTTTGATGATCTTCATCAAAATTTTGTTCTTCGATTCGACCTTTACATTCCCTTGTGGGTGATAAGGAGATGAGTAGGAAACACATATGTCATGTTTATTGAAAAAATTAGTAAACTCTTCAGATCTGAATCACATGGCATTGTTAGAAATAATTCTTTCTAGGACTCAAAATCTACTTAATATATTATTCATTAGGAAATCAATTACCACTTTGCTTGTTTCCCTTCTTGTAGGAATAGCTTCTACCCACTTTGTAAAGTAGTCAGTTGCAACAAGGATCCATGAGTGACACCCACTTGATTTTTCTGACATCTCTCCAATAAAATCAATGCCCCATTGTTGAAAAGGATCCTGGATTGAAACTGATCTAAGAGGAAGGTTACCAGAAAATTTTAACTAACCAGTGAATCTTTGGCAAACATCACACTTCTTAACAAATATATGTGCATCTTTGAACATAGCCACCAAAACCTTGCTCTTAGTACTTTGTGAGAAATTATTTTGGCCATGTAGTGACCTCCACAAGCTCCCTTATGAATTTCAATCAAAAGGTCTTCAGCCTGATCTCCATCTACACATCTGAGTAACACACCCTCTGGGATTCTCCACCAGATTTCACCATCAATAATAATATATTTAATAGCCTGCAACCTGAGAGTTATCCTTTCATTATTGGGCATGCCTTCAGGGCATTACATAGTCTATAGGTACTCTACAATTCTTCCATACCATCCACAAGTCTGCATATCACATATGGGTGCAACATTGTCATGTTCAACTTGATTGATTTGATTAGCTTCTAAATTGGTCTCAAACATCAACTTGGCCAGACCCTTTCCTCTCACCAGATTTGTAATCTAGATGTCAATATTGAACTCTTGTATCTTATTGATCCACTTGCATCTTCGACCTATGGTAACCTGTTGAGTGAAAATATCCTTGACTGCTACACTTGGAACATATGCTACACCAGTTGCTCCAGTCAACTATGGTCTGAAATTCTTAACAAGCTTTACCAGGGCATATGCATGCTTTTCTGTCACATCATATTTGAGCTCGACAACCTACAAAGACTTGCTGAAAAATGCAATAGGATGCTCAAAACCTTCATCATTCTTCTGCAACAATACCCATGTCACTGTATGAAATGAAGCAAAGCTAAATAACTGAAATGGCTTTGAATAATCAGAGGATTTGAGAATAGGTACTTCCTTGATGGAATCCTTTATGGCTTGAAAAGCTTTGGTAGGCTCTTCTATCCATGTTACCTTTTCTCCTTTCTTCAGCATTTTAGAAATAGGCCTAACAATTTCAATAAAGTTTATAACAAATCTTCCTACAAAGTTGATTTTCCTGAAGAAATATTGGATTCCCTTCACATTTCTAGGTGGTGGGATCTTGTCTATTGCATTTAGGGTCAATCCTAACCCCATATTTTGAAACAATATTCCCCAATATCTTTCATTCCTTAACCTCAAAAGCGCATTTCTTAGGGTTCAAGGAGATCCATACTCCAAAGCTCTGACAAATATCTTTTCTAGATGTGAACAATGATCTTCCTCATCCTTGTTGTGTGCAGTCAAATCATCCTAGTATATAACTAGGAATAGATCAATAAAATTAGCAAAAGCCACATCCATGGCTCTTTTGAATGTAGCACCATCATTGATCAGGCCAAATGACATTATCACATATACATAAGTCCCCCATGGTGTAGTGAATGTAGTTTTATATTGTTTTGATTATTTCACAATGACCTGGTTGTAACCTGAGAACCCATCCATCATCGACAACAATTCACATCTTATAAATTTTTGTAGTAGCCTCCATATTAGGCAATGGATAATTTTTTTTCAATCATGCCACATTTAAATTTCTAAAATCTATACAAATCCTTAAATCACAATTATTATTTTTGACTAGAACTAAGTTTGAAACCCATGAAGAATTCCTTATAGGCTTACTAATCCTAGCATCTCTTAATTTTTTGAGTTCTTCCTACATTTTTGGCTGCAATGTGGGATTTATTGGCCTTTGTTTTTTTCCTAAAAGGTTTTGCATCAGGCTTCAAAGGTATCTCATGCTGAAATAAATCCTCCCTATAGGCCTTTAGGTCATCATATGACCATGCAAATACATGTTTGTACTTCCTCAATAGGGAAATAGGCATGGTTCTGACATGAGCTTTCATTTTATTCCCTATGTACACCTTTTTGGGAGCATTCTCCATTCCAAGATTTATTTCCTCCAAATTTTCCTTATGGGAAGATGATTTCTTAACATTTAATTTATCAGGGTCATCAAAGACCCTCTTTAATGTAACCAGTCCTTTGGGAATATTTTTTGTTTTCAATTGGACCACTTCATTCCCAAATAATGTCTCTTTTCCATCAACCTCCACCACTACTAAGCCAAAATCAATTTCTTGGCTTTCATATTCAATACAATGCAAAAATTTCAAAATATCATTGTCATCGTCAAATAATTTCTAGTTACAAATATTGTCAAGCAATGCAAGCCGAGTTTTCACTTCTATTTTTGAAATGCCATCAAAGGTGACATCATCTAATCTGACAACAATATTAGCTAAGAAATCTTCCCTAACATTCATTCCCCTTTCTACCCAGTCTATGTTAAAAGCATCAAAGGCCTCAATAGTATCCCAAACTGCATTCCTATACTACTTAATCCTTTTATTTTTGGAAACAATTTTGATCTAACCTAAGAAACCACTAATTTAGAATCTCCCAAAACTTTTAACGTAGATTTATTCCATTCTTTGAAGCTAATTTCAAACCAAGTAGTAGATCCTAATATTCGGCTACATTATTTGTGCAAGAAAATTTTAACAAGGGGTACTTGAATGTTTTACCTTGTGGGGAGATGAGAATAAATCCTGCACTTGAGCCCTCCTTGGAACAAGCTCCATCAAAATGCATGGTCCAGAGAGCATCTTCTTGTGGTGCATCGAGGACCTCCTTATCAATTGGTACAGGCTTGACTACTTCCTTTTGTTTCAATTCTTCAACTCGAAAAGTATCTAAACCAGTATCTACAAAGTTAATTATTATTGGTTCTTTTGGCTCCTCTACATATTCAATCATGTGGCGCACTCTTGGTTCTCTAGCAATCTTAACATCCTTTTGGTTAATTGAGAAAGTAGCGAATGACAAATCACACTATATACTTCCACCCATGGATGCACTCCATTGTCTTGACAATAACATCCCATAAGTAGGTGGAATTTCCACCACTGTGATACTCATAAACAACTCCTTCTCAAGGTAAGCTTCTAGCTTGTATGGAACTCTATTAATTACTCCTATAATAGGCACCTCTCTCGAGTCCATAGCAAAAGATTTCCCATAAGTGCTATCAACCTTCAAACCCATTTCTTCCATGATTTTAACTAGCATCACATTGTTTGAGGCCCCTGAATCAATCATGCAATTCTTAAGAAATTTCCCATCAATAATAAAGCTTAGAAAAAATGGATTCACTTGGCTTGGGTTTGCAGTAACTGTAGTTCCCAGATATATTTTAGGATTTTCATTAATCACTACTTCCACCTCAACATTCTTCTCTTGACTTTTACTTGATTCAGGTTGAGCAGTCACCACCTTATCCTTACCACCCATAGCAACATTGTTGATGAGAGAAATTGTCTTATTCTTATGCTCATCAATTCTCACCATTTCTAACAATGGGACTATGACTTTAACTTGAGACAATACTTGGAACATATCTACAGGAGAATACTTTGGTAACTTATGGAGTATCAATTCCTTAGAGATTACCTTATCATCTTGTCTTTTGACCTTTTCAGCATTTGGCTTAGGATCCTTAGCCTTCATAGCCTAAGGAACAACTTCACCATCAATCTTAGCCTTACTACCCTTTTTAGCTCAAATTCTCATCTCCTTACCTTCTTTAGGTTTTGTCTCTTCTTTCCTATTTTCTATCACAGTCCCTTTATTTCCTTTATTATTCTTCTTGATAAACATGTTGCTAGAGGTACCCTGAGTACCATTTATAATCCTATTTCTCAAAAGAATATTACTTCTTACTTGAGCAGCCAATGCAATTGTGAAATTTTTAATTTCTTTGTTTGAAGGTCTTCTCAAAGAAACATTGTCTAACTCAAGAGTGTAAACAATGCAATCATTCTCTCCTTCTTCATTTGAAAATACTTGTTGATGGTAAGAACTCGCTTCTTGACTTTGAACATGTGCATCACTTCTATTGGGCTCATCATCAGAGGAATACTCATCACAAGAAAAATATGATTTGGTCATAAGCATGTTCACAATTTCATCTTGATCATGAGGAGCATCATAACCTCCTTGATCATTTGGTGACTCTTCTATTGATCTTGCAAGAGCACACTATTGTGAAGAGTCGGGAATTTGACATACTCCACACCATGGTAAATATTTAGTGACATTTTTGGAATGATTTTTCAAAGGATCAGGTGTGCTTTGAACATTTTTTTGATTATTATTAACTAGCTTCCCATTGTGCCAGTTAGTATGGTAAGGGTAGTCTTGCAATCTTGGTGGCCTTTCATTTCTTTGGAATTGTGGCTTATCACTCTTTTCCACCTTCTGCAACAGAATAAGAACCTAATCCAACTTTTCATCAGGGACTACAGCTTTACCAACTTTTTCATTTTGAGCTCTTAGATTCTTCAATTGTTTAGGATCATCTCTCCTCCCCACTTTACCTTATGCTCTCCTAATTTTTTCTATATATACTGCCATTTTGTAGTATTCTCTTAGGTTCTGTGGATTCTTATCTCTGAATAGGTAACACATCTTTGATTCATAGGCAAGCATTTTCATTAGGCCTCAAATAACCAGGGACTCTATTCATGGCCTTTTGGAATCTTGCATTAAACTCAGTTGCCATTTCATTATGTCCCTTTGTGATATTTTTAAAATCATTCAACCTAAACCTAAGATTAGTTTGGTCTCCATACTATTCTCTAAAAATTCTATAGAAAGTATCCTTGGAATCAATGCTTGCATCTAGCAAGCTCCTATACCAATCCCTAGTGTCTTCATTCAATGATTGCATAAAGTATTTTATAGCAACATCATCATCCCAGAGTTCAAAATCTTCCACAAAACTCTGAAATTCTTTCAAATGATCGTCACCACTGAGAGCATTGTTACCAATAAATTTGGGTACATGTTTTCTTGCACTATCTGGGATAGGATTTGGGTACCCTGGGATGTTCTCAAAACATAGTTTCCTATATCTATCAGTATACAATATTCTTCTTCCAAAGGGTCCCTCTTCCTCATTTTTATTTTCATGATTCCTTCTCCTTTCATAATTATTTTTGGGCCTTCTTGGTTGGGAATCATATTGATCATATCACTGGTTTTTCGTAATCTTATTTTCTAGCTATGGGGATGATTTGGAAGGATTTGTACTGGATAAGGGAGTACCATGAGGATTTGAAGGTGATATATGAGCTTGGGGAATCTATGTTTTAGGAGCAAAATTCTTTATGGGAGATTCTAGGAAACCTAACTTTTGTTTAATTTTTTTGTTTACAGCTAGTAGTTCCATCTCTTGCACTTTCCTATGCAACTCCCCATTTTCTTTGATCAACTTATCATCCAAGGAGATAGAATCATCTTGTGATGTGTCCTTAGAAGAACCTCCCTCATTTATCTTTACTCCCCCCATGGGTTTCTTTCCCTTATCCACAATCTAAGGGATCTTGTTTGTCTTTATAGGGATAGGGTCAACTAGAATGGAAGCCTTTACATTCTTATCATTCCATGTATTTACATAGGAATTTTTAGCCAAAGCAGTTATAGGAACTCTTACCACAATCTCTGTAATAATAGGATCATTTTTTTGGGAAGATTTAGCTACTAACTTATCCAGTTCTTCCATCTATTCAACCTTTCTTTGCAACATATCTCTCTCAATCATGGCATCTCTTATCCTCTTCTCTTTCTCTTCATCCCTCTTTTTCCTATTTCATCACATCTTAATGTTCTTTCCCTAAGTCATTGCATATCATTAAAAACTTCTTCCTCCTTTGGTAAAGTGGTATCAATATCAGATGTTACTACCATTTCAGCATAACCAAGAGTATTTTCATGGGCATGTTCTTAGGCATACTCATCAAAACTAGTCAGCAAATCTTGAGGAAGAGGAGTATTCATAATATAAGTTGTAGCTAAACTCCTTGTAGCTCTAGCATGACTAGCACTGACATTATCTTGTAAGATCCTTTTCCTCTTTCTCCTCTATTTATCCATTAAGTCTTAGCTAGAGCATTCTTGACTTACAACATTCTTCATTATAACTTCTCCTCTTTCAGGAGAAGTAGTATCACTAAATTCTAACAAATTATTTTCTCATTCATAACTTGAACTAGAATGAAGTTCATGTTCAAGAGGAGGATGAGAGGTAGACTTACTTGTTTCTCCACCATTTTCTTTCACCCATTTTTCACAGGTATTCTTGAGAAATTCTCCCTCCATTTTCTACGCTAGATGTTTCTTCATGTGGCCATGAGTTCCTCGCATATGTGATTGAATCTTCTTTGTTTTTATCAACCTTTGCAATTTTCTTCTATTCTTCTTCTTTATTTCTTTGATGTATTCAAATATTGGCACACTGGTGTAGATATTTTAGAGTCACCACCCAAATTCCTTGGGATAAATTCGTAGCAATTGTGTCACAATTTATGCAAATATCATGAGAACCTTACATATTCATACAATATTTGACAAATATGGGGAGCTTTTAGTTGAACTTTGAGCAATAACAACACAAAAATAGTGGAAAACTTAACATAAACTTTAGTGGGACACTTGGCAAAGACTCAAGTAATGGTTAGCAGAAACTTCAAATAGACCAACCCTATAGATAAACATCACCATATATTATAGTGACCTTTGATAAGGCACTCTAGAGAACAAACATTTACCAAACTTAAGGCCCCAGTAGAGTCCCAAATCTATTAGTTGTTTTTAAAAAACCAATCAGATCTCATGAAGTACCTATGAGCTTGCTAGACTTAGTTGTCGAATACTTGAGAGATAATTAGCCAATGAACGAGATAAAGCTATAGTGTTTCTTCTCCTACACTTTGCACTCTACAAGACCTAGGAGAGTGATCCCACAATGTATATCCTACAATTATTCTAAACAATTATCTCACACATTGTATAACAAAGCAAATATATTCCCTTCAGAAGCTAAATAGATGAAATCCTTCAAGAAATTGGAAATTCCTTAAAAGAATAAACACCTAAAACTGAGAATACCATACAACAAGCACAACAAAAGGTAAATCAATTAAGAGTTCATTTATGAATAATGTTCTCAAATTAAAGACCATACCCTTAGGAAATACATTTGACATTCTCAGACTAGTGCCTTATCTCAGGGTAGGGAGTCAAAACAAAGAAAATTGAACTATAAGGTGATTTTAATTCCAAGAATCCATTATCTTAGTGAAATTGCATTACAATTCATGCATTAATACTCAAATTCCATGACAACTTATAAGATCCACTAAACATCCATGTGAATTCATGCTTTAATTAAGGTAATTTAACCGGTTCGTTAAACCAGAGCCATAACTAAAACATACTTCATTGCAAAGAAACAATGAAAATCAATGAAATGATCTTTGATTGAATTCTCATTAATAATTCACATAAAGTGTATAGATGGAGAGACAATGGACTCAAGAAATTTGCATATTCAATTCAAATATGCCTAGAAACCATACAATTAACAAAATCTACCTACTTACCTCATAACCTAAGACAATGACTCAAAATGTATTATCTTTGTGTTTTCAACTTACATAATTTAGATCCAAAATTTAAAAAAAGACCTAAATAAATGGCCCAGAATTCCCTTTTATAAGAACACAGGTGAAAAAAAAGCTTGAGGCCGAATAGTACATATGTCACATTTCAATTTGACTGTTGTAACACATATTCGCTTTGCAGTTCTATTTACACTTTCAATTAGAGGGAACATATATGAGACAAAGATTATTTCCATTCACTGAAGAAAATAGAACCACCTACCAAAAGGCACATGTTGAAAAGAAAAATCTTCTAATTGTTACAACATATTCACTTCATTGAGAAAAATTACAAAAATGTGTAAATATAGAAAAGGTGAATGTTCAAACATCCAAGTCAGCACCCACATCATCAATGATCAACATTTACATGTGTTACTCTCAATCAAGAGACACATATTTTAAGCATTATAATCTCAAAGGCCAGACCTACATTATACTTGACCAAGTCTATGTGTTTTCCATTCCTAGACTCAGAGATCCAATTAATCAATAAATATTATCTTCCACTGATCATACTCTACATCAGATGGCCAATTGAAATCAATGATTTCATCCATCTTCTTTTTATATGGAGAGTATTTTTTCATTATTGAATTGGATTCTTTATCAAAGTCTTCTAGAAATCTAATGATGAAAGACAGTTTTTCCAAAGCATTTTTTAATATATCAATGTCAACCTTTTCACAAATAAGAACTGCTTGAGAAACAATTGTAGTCTTCACCTGGTTCTTCCACATTAGCAAGGGTTTCACCTCATCATAGGTATGTTGAATGTTAGGCAACAATGTTAAATTTTCCTCATCAAACTTGGCTTTTAGTCCTCTTATCTTCTATTCTAATGGGGCAGCATACCCTTGAAACTTTTGTTCCTTAACCTCACAAAAAATTTTATAAGTTGGGGCCACTCTTGGATATCTATCATCCTACTGTCTAGCCCCAATTGCATGAACTTCAAATTATCAACCCTAGGAATCCACTTATCTAGGATTGGAGTAGCCAATTCCTTATCCCTCTAAGATAACTTTATTGCTCACAGCATTAAAGAATAATTTGCATGAACACTATTTAATTTACCTTGAATATTTTTATTTAGATGTTTCAAAATAGTATGAATAATCTTTGAATTGTTCTCATGCATGGTGTTCTGAACTTATTCAAGCAATTGTTTGTATACTCCAATTTTCTATAATAATTCTTCCTTGGTGGGCTCAGTTAGTGGAACTGCACCTAATATGCTTGGCTCTTCAACCGTGAGTGGCTCTTGAACCATATTATAAGGCATTATTGCTAGAGATTTCTCTAGTGGAGGAGGAGGGGTATGTGTGGTATGACATGAACTAGGTGGACCCTAATTTTTCAATGTTTCCACTTGTTGCTTCCACAATGCTACTTTAGTTTCTAGTTTAGCAACCCTTTGTTGACTCTTATTATATTCATCCACAAGTTCATTATATTTGCTTCTATACATGTCTCTATCAGTGGTGAGGTTCTCCACTGTTGCTTTTGTGAACTTAGCAACATTTATTGCCATATCAGTTGCCTCCAATGTTGGGGTGTCTACCACTCTCTTTATAACTATTTTTCTGCTAAAATCACTTTGTTCTATAACCACTGGCTTCCTGGATCCCAAGGACAATGACCAAACAACTAGGGCATCCCACTCTTCACTAAATGTGTCTCATTGAAGAGCCAATTTTGACTCCTCCTTAGTTTTAAATAAGGGTCTATCAGACCTCCTTATGGTATCCAATACCACTGCATCAACAATTTCCCATTCAGGCAGCAATAGCACACCACTTTTTTGTACAAGGGCTCTGCCCTCTTTAGCTATCATATTATGAAAATATTTATTCATGACCTTCATTACATCTACCTAAATAACACTCTTAGGTAGCTTCAGATGTAATATGTTGTCTCTAGCAACATTCTATGCATATTCAAAGGCATTTACCCTCCACACAAAATCTCTAAATGACTTTGTTTCAATGAAAGAATCATCTTCCATGAATGCTTTACATGCTTCTTGCCTCAAATCATCTACACTATTCAAGCCCCTAAGATCAACCTTTCGAATTCTAAGGCCTTCTCCTCCTGAACTTGAGGCAACATCTCTAATGGGAGAAGGCATTCCTTGCTATATTTCTTTATGAGTAATGAGAATATCATCCTTCTCTATGTTCGGGTAGTCAACTACCTTTTCTACCTCAAACTTTTGCTTCTTCATAGGTGGTTGGTCTGATGGAAGGGGACCTCTTAGAGGTGATTCTATATCAATAACAATAGGTGTGGTACCTCTTTAGGGAAATGGAACTCACCACACAAGAGAGCTTACCCTTAACCCCTCTGATGTAGCAGGGGTTGGAAAATTTTGCTTCTTCTTTACTGTCTCCTTCTTCCTAGAGTAAATCCTTATATTATTTGGTGGTTGGTAAGTAGGTCTCTCCTCTAACACTACATTGGGATCCTCCTCAACTGCCAATGATTCCCCTTTATCTATAACCACACACTCTTCCCTCAATACTCTCACAATGCTCTCAAAATTATTCATAACATGCATAATCCTATTGAACTCACCCCTAATATTGGGCATAGGGTCATAGTTAGGATTATATTTCGTAACATTATCCACCATTTTATTGAAAGCCAAATATTTTTCTTTTCTCTCCTCCTATTCCTGGAAATTAAAAACATTCTCGATTACTTCCTCAAGATATTAAAAATTATGCATGAAAGTGCCACTCCTATTCTTTTCCTTTAGTGCTGCAATAAATCCCTCAGGATCATGGTTCCTAGGGCATATGGTGTTCAAGTTGTAAGGTTCAAGAAGTTTCAAAAAAAAAATTCATCCTCCCTTTGTTATTACAATATCTACAAACATTGTGTAATCTGGGAAGAATGAACCTTTTCTTAATTTCTTAGGAAAATGTGCCATTTAAGATCCTCCCAATTGTCTCATGATTTCTAGGAATCCAATCCTCAGTGGCACATCCCTTGGTAATACAAACGGAATGAAATTTGTTCCATAGACTCTAAAAATTGTTATGTGGGGATATGGGATTATGTCTCCCCAATTGTGGCTCAAATTAAAAAAAATTCTTCTTTCCATGGGCCTCAAGAAGTCATGGTTTTCCTTGGGGATTTTGGGTGGATCATACACTAGAAACCTTCTCAATTTTGAGGAAAAGGCATTATGGAAAACCACATAATCAAATTTCCAATCATCCTTGTCCAGAATTTGGGTCCAACAGTAGATAGGTAGATTAATGTCATCTTCCCTTTTCTTCAATGTCATGTCCTCAAAATTCTTCTCACCCTTATGCAAGAACATATGCATCAACAAAGGAACTTTTTAGATCAACCAAACCCTTGTGAATGCATTCTGACAAATATGTGGCATAGTCATAGACTAGATTGAAGGTTGGGTGTTGTAGATGGAATGACATGTAACTATATTCCCTGGGCAAGGTGTTAGGAGGATAGAAACCAATGATCTAGCACAAATAATACATGGTCTTCTTGAAGTAATTAGCAAAATATTCCATGGGGAAAGGTTCAAGTTCATCCCTACCAATCTTTATGTGCTTCCTATTCTTCCCCATTCCGGTGCTAGTAGTGTGCACAGATAACATTGACATTTTGAGTAGTACCCTAGTATTCTCATACTCCTTTCTAAAAACACCCATGTCAAGAGGAATCATATCTTTGCTCGACTCATGTAGTTGGAAAATCTTTGTAATCTCCTCTATTGTTATCCTCAACATCTCTTTTCCATCAAATGTTCTAACCATCCTGGTGACTGGGTCATATCTTGCAGTAATGTCCTTCAATAAATCTACATCCATGTACACATTGGGAACTACCAGCTTTCCCATGTCCAGTCTCCAAGGGTTGTAGATAGGAACCCCAAGATTTATGTTCCTGAACTAGTGTTGGAAAAATTACCATCCAATATAGGGAACTTTTGTATCCTTAATGAAGCATTGCTTGTCCATCAACTTATCAATAATTTTAGAACCATAGAATACAACCTTTCCTTCAACCTTTTTGTTTGTTTAGGGTTTTAATTGGTCTCCTATATCCTGGGATAGTGGTCTGTATATGATTGCAGGGTTATCAGTTTGTGCTTTGGATGCCATTGGTAACAAAATTAGTTCAAATAAACTTAGGGTTTCAACAGAAATGGGTTCAAGACCTAGCTTCTCAATTCAAACCTAGGGCTCGACTTAAAGGTGCAAAATTTGAAAGGCTTGAAAAAATTGTGATTTTAAAGTGAATTCAAACCTCAAAAAAATAATTAAAACAAAGCACAAATCCAATTTAACTGAAAGCACAATGAATTTTAACCCTAATCCTAGGTAATTTGAATAAAGCACATAAAACTGTGTTTGGTTCACTTACGGCTTTTGATCACAAGAAAACCCTAATATTGATCATACTAAACTCTGCAAATACTCTTTTCAATCTCCTGTATACTCTATATTTATTTGCAACTCTCAACTATGCAAGAATTAATCATTTATGTCCAGCTTGAGTGATGTTTGGCAACTTTGGAGGCAATTTTTTCCATTACTACTTGCTCGTGCGAAGCAAAAAATGGCTACCATGGTTGTACTTTCAATTTTAAATCTCCTATGTTGATCTTCAACTGAGATGGCCTTTTGAACAACTCAGATCAAGTCAACCAAGTTTGAATTCACATCACCATCGTGCATCATTCCATTAGCCAACGCAAGCTCACCAATTGGACACCAAATCATCCACTCCTTGGGCCCCACCTTTTCTAATTTCAAGCAATCATGGAATGCATGTGACAACAACTCACTAACCCCATGGCTTTTATTAAAGCCTTATTTTAATCCCGTGGGGTGAGCGGGGAATGACTAAGGTTTAATCTCACCATCTTATCCCATCCTTTGATCTCAAAGCTTTAGAATGTCAAGATCCACACTAAAGATCGGGACCCACAAATACGGTGGTACATGCATCAATATTCTGCTAACCCCACGACTTTTATTAACCCATTATTTTAATCGTGCAGGGCTGGCGAGCTATGACCAGGATTAGATCTTGTGATCGGATGGTTCTCTATTCTGCACATGCAAATAAAGTTTGTTTTAAAATGGGGACATTGCTAGGTTGATGAGACTTGAGCCTTAGGATTAAAGACTTAGGACTTAAGTATTTTTACATAAAATATTTCAATCCAACTTAGGTAATATTAAATGATAAAAAAGAGCTAACTAACTGATAGACCTAAACAAAGGGGCCAGTGATACAATGACCTTAATGGCTCAAGTTACAACTTAAAAAATCGGTAACCGAGTATGGCAAGTCAATGCAAAAATAGATCCTTCAAGGCTTATGACTGCGAGATTTTGAAAAGAGGGCTTTCATCCTATACCCTAGAAACCCTACCCATGGACATAGAAGCTTAGAACCATGACAAGGAAAAATCAACTAACAATTTTCAAGAATTTTAGGTAGAGATCTACCAACGCCTAAATTTCCTCCAATTTGGGCCTATGTAGAACTAAGAAAACCATTTAAAAATAATAATAATGTGTCATCAGGCTTAGCTAAAAAAAATTTATAGAGAAGTAAATCTTATCAATATTGATGCATGGGGCATGAGAATACATTCTCCACTCCATCGTAATTGTAAACACTTGAGATTTTAAAAAGTGGGGGGGGACATGTAAAGCGAGCCTAGTATTAGGTTGACATATCAATATTAAACTCCTTGCCCAAGAATGATATGTGGTGGAGCACAATATTAGATTAGATTCACATTAATATTATAAGAGAATTTAAGAATGTAAACAAAAATCGTACTAGTAAGGGAGAGGTCCCAATAGTGGTGCACCCTAACTTTATGGGTTGACATAGCAATGAACATGCAACATTGACATTAAAAAATTATATCCCCCAGTGGCCAGGGATGTGGACAATTCAAATATTTCAGTTCACCTGCATAGATTGAGAAAAAAGGTGTCATCAACATGCTTTTTGTTGAGGGTCATAATAGATCCCCAAAAAAATTTAGACCAATAGTGGTACATTAATTCATGTTTTTTAGTGTGTCAATGTGGCATCATATGATTTGTTTCGTTTTTAATATAATGGGCATATTTCTTTCAACTATTGGGTCCTCTCTTACAATTATTAGTTCCATACTTTTAAAATATTGGGCTTTGAATGTACATGTACTATGACAACTATTGGTACCCACACCACTATTGGACCCTCTCCCCTAAGATGGATGAGCTTCGGGTAATAAAAACAATAATTCCTCAATAATGAAAAAGAAAGAAACAATAAAAAAAAGAGTACCTAATGCCTTTTGCTTAGAAAGTCAAAATTTAAAAGGGAAACATGTGAACATTAGTTTATTTTAGTAATTTAAAATACCTATGATTACTTTTATTTAAATTTTAATATTAAAAAGATTTTATTAAAAAATTTGGTAGTGAGTGAGGAATTTTATTTTCTTATAAGCAATTATCTTATTTATTTAAACATTTAAATGATATGTTAATTTAATTATGAATTATAGAACTAGAATGCTAATAATCAATTGTGTTAATTTTAAATAATAATAATAATGATGATAATAATAATAGAATAAAAAAATTATAAAGTTAGTATATTTTTTAATTATTATCTAATATGCTGGTATTGGCATGGTGTGATGGTTTATAGGTGGCCACATTGTTGTTCTTGCTACCAAGGTTCAAACCCTGTTGGGGTGGTATTATTAAATGGTTGTATCTGATTCATAGCTCTGGTCAAAAGCATTTACCCCTTGAATTAAAAATAAAAAATAAATAAATTATTATCTAATATATTAAGAAGAATGGTAAAATTAGTAAATCATAGTATAGTTTGGGGATACAGACAATGTAACATTATTTAAGTAATATTATTTTATCAATGATAAAATTTATGGCTAGTTAATTTAATAAAAATATTATTGTAGTTTGGGTAAAGATTAATGTTAATCTGGTCCTATAAGGTCAGCATGCTATCAATGTTAATTAAGAGGTTAAAATAATAGTGTTCCATGGAAAAATAATAATACAAATACTACCCCGCTCTTGCTTCTCTCACCCCACTCTCAGACAAGGTGTTCTCAATGGCATTGCTCAAGTAGCTCAATGGATGATTATAGTTAGCATACCATATTTAGTCATGGTTAGTAGTTATTAGTAGTTCTTATGTTGTAGAGTTAAAAAAAATTGGTTGTGTTGTGTCCAAAGTGTAAAAATTTTGGGCATGACACTTGGTATCAAAGCCTAGGTTCCAACACTAAGAACTCTAGGCATGTAATTGTGTATAATTATTTATTCATTCACAACATTGTGTAGGATGGTTAGGACAAGGAGAGTTTAGGGATGTGATCGTGGTCGTGGATGTGGTGTAGGGAGGGGGAAAGTAGATTCATCACCAACAGGGACCCACATTTCTAAGGCAGGTCATTTGGATCCTCCACCGAATTAACATTAACTCCAAAATCCTCCATGCCATAGAGGATTTGATTGGAGTTATTCACATTAGACTATCACCTGTAGTGGAGGACCATTAGTGAGAGTGTTCACACCACTCTTCTCAGGCATGCAGAGATGAGTATTGTGATCGTAACAGGTCTCCACTTCGTGGTCACACATAGCATTGTGAGGATAGAGAGATGGAGTCTGATGTAGTGGTCGGGATGACATCAACCATCTTGTAACATGAATCCATAATTTGATCTTCAAAAGGTCTCTCAAAGCACCAATTTGTCTCTTTAGTGAACTAGGCACCCAGAGGCTCCAACACACTCTTATTGTTTCAAATATTTTCCAAGACACCAAGAGGCATCTAACAAGATTAAATTTCCCAATCCAACAAGGCTAACTCACTTTCAAAGCCTCAAGAACTTATGTTTGCACTTTCACCATTCAAGCCTCCATTCACCTAGTAGGATTCCAAGACCTATTTTTGGATCTTTCCTCACAATCAACCACCCAAACTCACAAATGGCTTACAATTTTAGGGACACATTATATTTCTACAAATCATATCTCAAATTCACCATAGGGTTCTTCAGACTATCAATACCCAAATTGACTTTCTAAGCTAAAACAGGCTCCAATTAGCCCTATTTTCCAAAGGACCTTGTCTCTAAACTTATCACAAACTCCCAAAACCATAAAAAATCTTAGAACTACCCTCAAAACATATGATTCATCAACTTCCAAGGTACCATACACATATTAAGGCTTATTTCTTCAAAACCCTCTCTTTTCACCATTCTAACTAGGGTTTATTGAAAGTCCTATGTCCATACCACTCTCAAGCCTAAAACCACTTTAATCCTCCATAATTTTACTTGAAAATTCCCAAAACAACATTACATTATGCTTCCCTCTTTATTCATACACACTTCCTTCACAAAACCACTCATTTTCACTTGTTTTCACCCCTTTTCCAACTAGGGTTTCAACCTTCCTCACACATCTAACCACTTATACTCACTTAGACCTTCTATACATAACTAAATACTTCCAATAACAAAAATTTCAATGGATTCTACTATGTATTCTTCCCCAAGCATTACTTTACTCTTTCTAGCCTTGATTCTAAGGCCTAAAACTTTGCTTTTACCATAGGGCAGCGTGGAGTTCTCTCTCAAAATTTTCTCAACCTCAATCAAACCTTCCTATAACTAATTATAACCTAACAAGTCCCATTCCACCTAGGTACATTAACTACAGAAGGTGGAATGGCCTATTCATTACATTTTAACCTTCAAAACACTAATTCCCTATTTTTTACCAATTTCAATGAATCAATCCCTAGTTGGCTCTAAATCCACTAAAACTCCTCAAGAATGAATTTTTGATGAGGCCAACACCTTATTAAAACATTTTCAAACCATTAAGAAGCCAAACCCTATTGTACGGAACCATACACAGGTAGAAAATAAATAAAAACTAAAAAAATTAACTAAAATTTGTATTCTTTGATCAATTCTTCTCCAAAAACTCTTCAACCAACCTTCCTTGATCCTTTAAGAGGAAATTTATACATATTCCAATCCAAAACTACCCATGAAACGCCTATAACTGACCATACAACTACCTAGACCCTTCACATTCTTCAATTTTGCATTTTTTTGATAATTTGTTGACAACAATTACATCATTATGTAATTTTTTGCATTTTTGAACCAAACTAACACTAAAACCCCCAATTACATCAATTATGGTCTTAAAAGACCTTATTTAACATAAAATGACTCAAATTACCCCTAATTCCTATTCCCTCCTATAACCAACCTTCAAATAATGTTTTTTTTGCAAATACATGCTTTAGGTGCTCCTGCACCAGAGTTAGAGTTAGTGCATTTGGAGGTACCACCAGAGATGCCACGGCCAGAGAGAGCCAATGATGTTAGGAAATCTAGAGATGTAGGAGGGGATATTCATGACTTCCTTGGGTTATTGCCACCTAATTTATTAGGAGTCATAGATGGTGTAGAGGTTGAGGCATGGCTTATACATATTGAGAGGTGCTTTGGGTTGTGTACCTATACGAGCAACCTAGAGGCACATTTTGCAATAAATTTTCTTAGAGAGAATGCATCCATGTGGTAGCATCAGGAGGAATGCGAACATCGCCTCTCTCTTGATACTCTTACTTGGGAGACTTTTCTAAAGAGATTTAGAGCACTAGTACTCCTATCAAACATATTTCTTTTATATCTACAAGATAGCTTTACACAAAACATGCATTCAATGAATTTCAAGGCAACATACACTATTTGGAAGCACTTTATTTATTCGTACACCAGAAAAGGATTGTATTTTCAAATCACCCCAAGACACATAGATTTATAACTAAGAGTTACAGTGTTTTACACTTAGCTATTCGCTTACATTATGAAGTCAAATGATGAAAGTGACTCAAAGCCTCATATGGTCATTTCAACCATCAATCACAATAAG
This sequence comes from Sequoia sempervirens, assembly GCA_007258455.2. Classification (NCBI taxonomy): domain Eukaryota; kingdom Viridiplantae; phylum Streptophyta; class Pinopsida; order Cupressales; family Cupressaceae; genus Sequoia; species Sequoia sempervirens. Next base: position 334,203,876 of record VDFB02271358.1, on the reverse strand, counting down.
AAGATAAACACAAAAGGAAATTCACACACAAAGAACATATGGACAACACTGACCAAGAATCCTAGTGTTGCAACTAAGCTCTGTTTTGATTGGGGTTATTTGTGCTAGACATAGTGGAGGACTATCAGTGAGAGTGTTCACACCACCCTTCTCGGGCCCACAGAGACGAGTACTACAAGCGTATTAGGTCTCCCCCTTGTGTTCATGCAAAGCATCATGAGGATAGAGAGAGGGATTTAGAGTCGGTGAATTTGGAGGTACCCCTAGACATGCCACCACCAAAGAGATCTGATGATGTTAGGGCACCCAGAGATGCAGGAGGGGAGATTTGTGACTTCCTTCAGTTGTTTTCACCTAATTTTTTAGGAGCCACAAATGGTGCAGAGGTCGAGGAATGGCTTATACATCTTGAGAGGTTCTTTGGGTTGCACAACTATACGAGCAACCTAAAGGCATGTTTTGCAATACATTTTCTTAGAGAGAATGCATCCATGTGGTGGCATTAGGAGAAACACAAACATCACCTCTCTCTTGACACTCTTGGGAGATTTTTCTAGAGAGATTTAGGGCTTGTTGCATATCAAGGCACCTCAGGCAGTGTCGTATAGATGATTTTCATTACCTTCATCAATGAGGGATGACTATTGCTCAGTATGAGAGTAGGTTTCTTGAGTTGCTTCAGTATGTCAACTACGTCCAAGATGAGAAACTTCTTGTCAATTATTTCATTAGGGGCCTGAATGTAGGAATTTCAAGCCCCATCCATATGGACACTCCAAAGAGCCTTCAAGCCACTATGGAAAAGGCCCTTATTACAAAAGAAAATTCAAGGAAAGTCCTAGGAGGAATGTGAGCAGTTTCAGAACCACAATCAGGCTTCTCAATCATAGAGTTTTCAGAGACCACCATTCTCTCCTACAAGAGGGTCTAGACCTTCATCATTGCCACCTAGACCACTATAGTAGTAGCAGAGTCAGAGGCCTAGGTCTCAATAGGGTTTCTAGGGCGGTTCTAGTAGAGGATGGCAGGAACAACGATCATGACATGATCAGCATCCTCAAACACGGGGTGCTACTCCTACATGTTCATAATAGAGCTTTAGAGGAGGATTCAGTGGGCCTAGTAGGACTGGAGGTCAGCAGGGTAACATGACTCAAGCAATACAAGTTCAGACTCATAGACCATGCTATGTATGTGGTGCAGTGGGACACTTGGCTAGGGAGTGTCCCCAAGGTTTTGCTTCTAGAGGACAACATCTAGCAGGGTCAGAGCTGATAATAGGTAATATGGGTAAATCCCACCAAGTCTTTGCAGCAGTCAAGAACCACCAAGTTGAGCATCAGGCCACAATTATTGAGGCTCAAGGTATGATTAGTGATGTGCATGTTTTTATTTTGTTTGATTCTATGGCATTTGATTCCTTTATTTCCCCATCTATACTGGAACATTGTAGGCTAGTGGCATCTAAGTAGGATGATAGGTGGGAGGTTGAGTTAGCCTCAGGGGCTAAGGTGTCAGTAGACTCTCTAGTGAGAAGTTTCCCACTACAACTTGGAGGTGTGACTATTTTAGTGGATCTTCATGTCACTCCATTAGGTTCATACAGAGTGGTGTTGGGTATGGATTGGCTTGATGCACATCGGGCTAAGGTGGATTTTCGTTGAAAGGCGATTGAGTGTGTAGATGATCAAGGTGTTTCAGTGGTGATTATAGGAATTCAAAGACCTATCTCCCTTTGCATGATTTCCACTATGTAGTTGAAGTGGTGTTTGCAAAAGGGGTGTCAATTGTTTTCCATTTCAATCAGTGACAGAGATGAGGATCAAGAGGCATCATTAGATGATCACCCCATTTTGAGAGAGTTTGTAGATGTGTTTCCCTCAGAGCTTCTAGGGATGCAACCTCACCGAGAGATGTGTTTCACTCTCTATAGGAGACATCCTATGGGCTGATTTGTTAGGAAAACTTGCTTCTGCTATCAAGTCAATTTGGTGACTTATGCTTCCCATAGGTGGCATCCCCTTTAGTGCATTGTCTAAAATAATGTCGTGAAAATTTTGCAAAAAATTTGCAACTTCCATATGAACATCTTCCATCATTTCTTGGTTATATTTTGCAATAAAATAAATAAATATTCTTATGCTTCATACAATCTAAAAGATTCCTAGCATGAATTACACAAATCCTAGCATTTCTTCAAACCTTACCCATTTCCTTGTTCAATGGCTTCAACTTATGCCTTACTCCTTCCTTCATTAATGAGTATGTGTTAGCATACTCATTGTGCATGGATTTCTTGTCAAATTTGTGTGGCCTCCCTAACAACACATGACAAGAATCCATAGGAATAATATCACATAAAATATCATTAAAATAATATCCTATCTTAAACTTTACCAAACTTTGTTCATTGACGATTTTTTTTTTATCATTTTGAATCCAAGCAATCTGATACAGATGCGGGTGCCTTCTTCTCTCAAGCTATAGTTTTTTTAGCATCTCTTTAGAGAAAAAATTATTAGTACTTCTACTATCAATAATCACACTATATACCTTCCCTTCACATTTTCATCTCGTTCTAAACAAGCTCTTCCTTTTCATTGGTTCATTGTCTTCATTTAGAAGGGCTCTCCTAGTCATCAAAGTTTCTCCTCTTTCAGCTTCTTTAGAGCATGAAGAATTTATATCTTCTTCATTCATGTTTTCTGCTCTAGCATGGTTTTCAAGTCTCCTATTGTTCCTTTCCTAATTGTGGGCAGTCATATGCTTTATTTCCCTCTTATCCACATCAAAAACATGTGCCTTGAAAGCTTTCTCTTCCAAATCCTGTACCCAATCTTCCTCTACCTCTAAATTTTTTCTCTCTGGGATGGTAATAATTTTTTTATTTTTGGTTTTTGCTACTACCTTGGTCTTCAAACTTCTAATTTTTTTGATTTCCTTCATAACTTCTTCCTCCACTCCTTCCACCATGACCTCTACCTCTTTGTTTACTCTCAAAAAATTTGTTCAATATTTCTTCTACATTCAATGCAAATTGATATGCATCCTCAATAGTGTACATCCTCACTAATGCCAAATCCTCTTGTATGCTTGGTTTTAACCCATTAATTTAATGGACTACCTTCTCCTTGTTTTCTTTAGAATGTCCAATTCTTATCAAAGCTTTGTGAAATTCCTTTGTCTATTCCTTCACAATTCTTGTTCCTTGCCTCAAATGTTGGATCTTTTTTAGTAGCTCCAACTCATAATCCACTAGAATGAATTGTCTCTTCATCTTCCCTACCATCCTATCCCATCTAGAAATTTTATCTTTTCCCCTTCTTCTACTTTCTAGCTGAATTTCTTTCCACTAAATTTTAGCACATCCTTTCAAATTGGTTTTAGCAAATCTTACCCTATTAGCATCTTCAATCTCTTCAAATTCGAAGAACTCCTCCATGTCATTTATCTTGTCTATCAATTATTTTGGATTCAAAATCCCACTAAATTTTGAAACCCCCATTTTTGGCCTCTTCCCAATCTTGTTGATGGCTTCCAACAATATTATTTCTCTAAGATCAATCTCATCTTGTGCTTCTTCTACAAATGGTTCCTCTTCCTTTGCTTCATCTTCAATGTCATCTCTTTCTCTATGCACAAGTCTTTTGCATAGCTCTTCTTGCAAAGTTTCAACTTTCCTTTTGAGGGCTCTGAAAAATTCCATGTCATGAGGGTTCTTACCTCTACCTCTACCTCCAACTCTACCCCTTCCTCTTGGGGCCACTCTTGGAGGCACTTTTATCAACACCCACACTCATAGGTCCTACCACAAACTACCTCTCTTTGATTCTCTTCTTGAAGACTCGGGACAACCAGCTCTAATACCACTGATGCAATAGAGATTTCTTACAACTCTCTACACTTCAAACATCACACAAATATTTTTTAAAATATAATTAATCAAACACTAAAAATTAGCAACAAGAGTAATTTTTATTATCTCAACAACACCTACAAATCAATGTGCAAAAAATACAATGGAAGAGAGATATAATGGAAGACTTGAGGACTGATATTACATGAAAAATCAAGGATGAATGTCTTGCTACAGACAAGATTAAAAATCTCACATATGCAAATGATTTATCTCCCAAATCTTGCAATTTCTTTCTTACACTTGCACACAACTTCAAATCAAAACATATAATCTCCAATGTCTGAAACAAATGATATACCACTTATTTTTTCCTTCCAATAGCAAAATACATTCTTAAAATTCTCCTCTAGGAAGATGCTACACCCAAATCCTTTTTCCTCAAAAATCAGGAACCAAGCTAAAAGAATAGTCAAAAGCAATTAATCAAAACCATACCAAACTCCCAGCAATATGACCACTTAAAAATCCCATGCCCCTTTCTATAAAATTACTTACAAGTAGAAAATTACCTTCTTTCTGAATCCCATTGCATGTTGATTTCTCCTCCTTCCTCGCAATCCACCACATGCATCGTCATTCATCAATTCTCCATTTTGAATTATCAATTCATATTTTTCAACTCCACTCAGCCTAGGCATCAAAATCATGTCTATAGCATAATGCTCAATAATTATGTAATGCACTGCCACGCAACCCTAGGGAAAGTTGCAATTTACTAAACAAATGAACCAATTTTTTTTTTATATATAAGAACAAAATCAACTAACATGCAAGTTCACTTAACCATTGCCAACCATTTCCCTAAGGCTACGAGACCATGTTAATTAACCAAACGCAGAACATGAATTAAAACCATTTCATAATTACTTAACAATTAAAGTTCACATACATTCCATTCATAACAATTCACATCCAAGAGTATGAGATACCACTTGATTCCAATAACATAATTTACAATATGATTACAATACTCATTCCCCGAATGAGGTAAATCCAACAAATATGATTACATATTACAAATTCCACCTCAATAACAAATGAGGGTAATAAAAATTACAATATTAACTGAAATGACTAAAGCATGATATGAAATTGGATCCCACGAGCTCTCCAATTGGAAATATCATCCGCACGAACAAGAAGACAAACCAACGGATTAAGGAGCACATGCCACCCGACCACGTGGAATCCCAAAGAATCCACTCCCTCTGTGCTAGGAGATAGTAACAAGGAATTCCTACACAAGGCCGTCTACCACTAGACATGGGCTAAAACATAGCTGAACTGATACAACTACAATCACAAGGTCACTTAACATCTACAATCATAATGACACTTAACCATTACAATCACAATGTCACTTAACACGAGGTTACAATGCTTCCAGAGAACAATGATCATGTACATCACACAATAACTGATTAACTATCGACATAGGAAGAGTGTCATGCATAATTTTCCATGAGTTACCCTGGCTCAACCTTCCTAGGCTACCGGACCCCCATCCTGGGTTACCCTGGCTTGCCTCTACCGGCCGTCGGACCCTCACGCAAAACTATGCGTCCCATCTCGTCTCGAGCCTTATCATTCACTTGCTTCACGAGAGAGGCATTCATTATCTTTATTAGTGTGAAAGATCCCCATTAATTCTTTTAAATTATCACTTAGTTAAACTCTAGGTGAGTTACCCTGGCACCCCTTTGTGTGCTGGACCCCCACAAAGAGCCACTCTCCTATCGACAACACAACCACAATATGTAACTAGATAACACGACCTCTCCAATCCAAGGAGGTAACAAAACAAGGAAACTCACTCCGAACACTGGAGGAAAACAAGGTCAAAACCCTCTCCAAACACTAGAGGCAATAAGGTCAAAACCCTCCCTAAACACTGGAGGAAAATAAAGTACAAACCCACTCCTTCCAAAGGAGGTACAAATCTCATTACCCTCTCCTATTTCTGAGGCACAAATCCCCGTTCATGGGAACCGGGTACAACAACATAGTACAACTCTACACAATTCCCAAGGCGATTCACAAATCGAACCTCTACAAAAAACTTTCCACCCTAGAGAACTTCTCTAGAAGACTTACATAGACCCTTAATCCCATTCTCCCAACATGGAGAATGAAAGAAACATGATATAAAAGCATTCCAGGCAACTCAATATCTAATGTTAGGGTTTCCTAAACCCAGTCAATCACAGTTTTCAATCTTGCATTTACTCAATCAAATACATCAAACTCACTTCCCAACATTGAAGTATTTACAACCCAATCATTTACTCTAAATTTTACAAGTAACTTCTCTAATCAAAGCGTTCAAATAAATATAGTCATTCGACTAAAATAATCAATCATTTCTCTAGTTTCACGATCATAAACTATAAATGAAACCATTTGTTTAACAAAACATTTAGATTAAATAATAAGTCAATCAATTACGTCACACAAGAATTAAGTAAATAATTAACCTTATCCGCACAACTCAATAGTAACTCAAAGCATGTTGACAACTTTAAGGGGGTTCAAACCAATAGTATATTTCGTTTTCCCAATTACATATATTAATAAAATCAGCCTTTGAAAATGAAAACACTTGATCATTTAAAATCTACCTTTTTAAAATAAATCATTTGAATATAAAATCCACTTTTGCTTCGATTACGTAACCAAAAGTCATCTTAAGATAATCAAAATCAAATTATAAATAAGTCAAACATTTGACACGTATATTCATCTGATTAGAATAAATCATTCGATAACTCTAAGTTTCCCGATTATATTCCTTAGTTTTACTATCATATCCCATAATCCAAACTATTTAAATAAATAACGTCATCGGATTAAGATTAAAACAATCCTATACTCTAAGTTCCACAATCGTATACTATTATTAAAACATCTGGATAATTAAACATTTAGATCAAACAAATTAGTCTTTATTTCAACTTCGCATTAAATAAATTAACTAAATCTCATCCGATTCAAATGTATCATTCACTATCTCTAAGTTTATCAATTATATTCATAATCAAAATATTTTAATAAATAAACATTTAATCAAATTTCTTAACCTATATTTTAACATAGAATAAATTAATTAACCAAAATCATTATTTTAAATAAAACGTTTGATCATACATCAATTACATTCCCTCTATAGCAATGCGATATACATTTCAGATTAAGTTCTATTTTTATTTCGATATTCAAATATCATTTAAATGTGTACCTCTAAAACATCATTTAGAATCCCAAGATTTCCTGGTCAAAACAAAATTTTAAATAAAATCGATTAAAATAACTCTGTTTATTCCAACTTGATGGTAAAATCAACTCCTTAAATAAATTATATTTAAATAGAACATCTCTTAAATATATAATTATTCTTTAAATATTTATATTTAAAAACTTCCAATTTAAAACTCCATCTTACTGCTTAACGCAAGGAAGACAAAACATTAAATATAATATATATACACATTATATATATTATATATTTTAAAATTCTATATTTAATATATATTCATTAAATATATATCAAATATCTATACATAATCAAAATTTAATAAATATAATATATATATATTATAATAAATATGTAATATACATATAATTTAAAATTAATATATATATTATATACATATTATAATAAATACATATTATAAAAAAAGAATTAAATAATAAACTAAAAAACTTTAATAAGTTTAATTTTTTATAAAATAAAGAAAGGCCCAAAGGCATGTGGTTGCCACGCAGCCCCCAACAGGGACGCACCATTTGGTGGCTGCTACGCAACCCTCACAGGGGCACGACCCTTTTGTTGGCTGCTCTACAGCCCCCTCCCCATTCATGGGGAGCGTTGCACAGCTAGCGCCCCCATGGATGGGGGGTGGCTATGGGCAGCCCCCACATAAAACTTAAAAATAAATTTTATTTTATTTTTTTGCATAATTTCGTTCAAAACGAAAAATGAAAAATTAAAACCCCAGAACGAAATTTTACACAGCCAAGTTTTTTGAAAAGAAAAACTTCCAGTATGCATGGATTTTTACATGCAAAATATATATCATTATACAGCCCAAATTAGGCAAATTTTCTTGAGGAGGAGATTTGAGAAGAAGAAATTTAAAGTACATTAACTTGATGAATTTTTCTGGGTTTTCCCAAATTGAAAAATTAGTTAAATCTTTTCATTTGAATCCCTTCTAAGATCTATTGCTAGTTTTAAAACGAATTATCATGGGTTTTAATTGAATTCAAACAATCTTTCAAGGATTTCCACACAGCCAAACAAAGATTTTCAACAATCATCAAAAGATTTAAGCTCTTCTGATTTTTCTCCAAAGCTTCAAGATTCCAATGGAGCTTTCAAATCCTCTTCAAATCCAGCTCAAGCACACCTTCAATCTCCTTCACAAATCCAAATCAAGCCACCACCAAGAAGATTTCTCCCCAAAAATTGAAGGATTCCAACTTAGATACCATTCCCTTTTCCAAAATAGGGTTTTTCCCCAATTTTGGTCAAAAACCCTAAAAATCCCAGTCACCAAATATATTTTTTAAAAAATGGGAATATTTCTAATTTTTAATTCCAAACCCAATTTCGAAATTTTAATTCAAAACTCATGCATTTTCAAATTTTCATTAAAACATAAGCATTTCAAAGTTACAAAGAATATATTTCATCTATAATTTTCAAAAGTGAAATTAAAACACATTATCATATATTTATTTATGTTAATTAAATCTTAATGTCCACTATAACTTCCATTTACAATTTAAATTTGAAACTAATATATAATAACGCCAAAACAACTATTTTAATTAAAATCACCATTAATCCAATTAACCACTAAACTCAATTTAATTTTTATTCATTAATCAAATCAATCAATAACCCAATAATTATTTTATTAATTAAATCAATTAAATCAATAAAATAAATCTTATTTCAGCATTGCAACTAAACACATTTAATCATCAATTAAACTACACCTAGCATTTAATAAACTTTAAAATTTGAAATTAAATAAATACTCAAGGTGAAACTGACCAAATTAAAATGACTAACCCCGACAACAACCCGACAACATGTTATGACTAGGGTGATGACTTGGCACGAAAAACCTAGCTACTATCTCCCAATCAGTTTCCGTTGGTCAAAGGACACGCTCAAACCTATGAACCAGGTGGAGTCAATGTCATGTACTTGTCAACCTGCAACAAAGATTACATCGAACATGCATATATATACAATATGATCAAACACACCGTGAAGAGGAAATCTCAGAATCGTAGGGCACTCACAAGCGAGTGATACAATCTCGTCCCCTTTGCCCATACAATATCACTAACTGATGCATCTAACATCAATAACATGATCAACAACGTAAATCATCATTAAATCAAATATCTTCTAAGTTAATCCAAAACATGCCATAAAGATAACATCAGAATAAATAACATCATGTCAAAATATAATGTCTACATCACTTAACAGATAACGGTCAAAAGTAACCAAGTTCCAAAATCAAAGCATAATCAAACACAATCACTACAAAGAAAACACTGCCGATCAAAGAGCCAAAACGGAGGGGTGTTACAATTACCAAGTCAAATATTCCTCCACTCCCAAAATCCAACACCCAACTTTCCTTTTTTACTATTAAATTAAAATATTATTTAATTTGGCATGCTTCCCAAGGTGAAATTCAAACCAAAACATGTCCAACTAAATTAATCTAATTTTTGGACTTATTAAAATTAAAATCACTCTAAAATATCCATGAAAATAAATTCACAACAAAAATTGAACAAAAACCAATTTTCTAGTTGGCTAACAACCATGGATGCACCTACATCAATAAATCTCGATCTTCTCTCCTGTGACAGAATAGGATCTATTATTTCCTACAAGCATAGAGCCCACAACATTAATTTTGTCAAATTTTTGATAAAAACCTAAGTATGTCAATCCCTAAAGAAAAAGTGACCTTTTTATGCAAAAGCATCATTTTATAACATTCAAAATTAGACGCTTTCAAAAGTATCAATTTCCTTTTTAGAAGTGAGAATTTATACAAATGTGTCACTTTATCACAATCATATGCAAACATGATTTTCATAAGTGACATGGTATGTCAAAATTGACAGGTTATAGCATAAGCGTAACTTCACATTTCAGAATCATCGAATCGTGTTTCATAAGTGTTGATCCTAGATCAATTCATTTGTTTCCCTCCTTTTAGATAGTAATAAATGAACCTAAAACTATGTACAAAAGCATAAAGGTAAAACACATATTGGGGGGCTTTCTCTCACAAGTCACTAGAAGTGTCAAACTCAATCTGCATGGTGTGTAGCATGAGGTACAAGCACCATTTTTTTAAGGTTTTTTGGAGGGACGAAGGCTCAAAGATTCAAGAATCATATACTCAATGGGTGAAAATGACTTGGAAATGTCTCCAAATTATATATATGTATATACATATATATATACATATATATGTATATACATATATATGTATATATATACATATATATGTATATACATATATATGTATATATATATGTATATACATATATATATATATATATATGTATATACATATATATATATATATATATATGTATATACATATATATAACCCCCAAACCCTAGAGTTTCATCCTACATCTCCTTTTAGTTTATTCTTCATCCTTCACCATTTATCCTGATTAGTTTCTAGGACCCCCAGGACATAGTTTTTCATCTTCTTCTTGTCGAGCTAATCCCATCATCCTATCATGAGCTTGACCTGAAAATTATTTTTCTAGTGGATCTCTCTAGGGGGCAGCATCCTTCCATCCATCCTTTGTCTACTGGGGCATAGTGGGGCATCAATTTTTTTATTTTTTATTTTTTAGCAACAATATGTCTTTAGAACATTGCAATAGGTACATTGTCTCAAAGAGGGGCAAAATGTAGACACCTAAAACTGTCTAATTGCATTACACATTCATATTCACCTAATTGACACCATTTTCATTATTATCTCTTGATATCTCAATTTAATTAGATAATTTCTAATTATCTGATTCAATTCATTATTTTTATCTATTAATTGAATAATCAATTTTATTTGATTAATTCATCAAAATTCATCATTTTCCCTCTTTCCACATTAATTGAATAATTTTGAATTGTTTAATTAAATTCAAATTTCTATCTCTTCCAATTTGATTAAATAATTCCCAATTACTTAATTAAATACTAATTTTCCCTCTCCCACATGATTAAATAATTTTTAATTATTTATTTAAATATTGGTTTCCTCTCATCTCACAATTAAATAATTTTCTTAATTATTTAATTTATAATTTTCTTTCAACTTGCACATGGCATATTCCATTTTCAAAAAGGGAATATATTCCTTTTTCAAAATATCTTCCCTCCAAAATATCTTTAACTAGTTTCCTTGAAATTAGGGATATTTTGAGTTCTCATTCATTTTCATCCCTTGATCTCCTTTATTTAATATCATCCATTGATCTTCATCTTCAAGGTCAGTGTAGGATCATGGGGGTCCAAACTAGGCCCTTAAGTGGCAATGAAAATTCAGAAAAATGAGTTAGGCAACTTGACATAAAAATTTGAATAAGTTATTAACATAATTTGAGACATATGTAAGAATGGAATTTTTAGAAAATTGAATCTAGTTTATAAGATACTAGTCCTTTTTTGGAAAAAAGTAAATTTATTTGGTGAAATTTTTTGATTTCAATGCAGTAGTACTAAATTTTCATGAAAAAATAAAAAAGCAGGTGTATGTCTAACTAGGTATAATCAGGGACCATTCTGGTTGCCTGGTTGCTGCCTATGCGGGGAAATTGTGCAATCATACTAGTAACCAGGCTGAAGGCATGGCTCTCTTATGGGGTCTTAAGATTGTGCTATCAATTGGTGTCAAGACTTTGGAAATTGAAGGTGATTCAATGCTAATTGTGGAAGCCACTAAAGGGAATATGAAAGAGGGATGGTCGCTAAATGGCATTCTGGAGGACATTTTCCCTCTCCTAAATGCTCTTCAAGACTTTTCTATCCAGCATGTCTTCAGGGAAGGGAATGTGACTGCTGACAGCTTAACGGCGGTGGGCCTTGATATTGAAGGGCTTAGGTGTTGGTGAAATGAGGTTTCTTTGCCCCCCTCGGCTCTAGTGTGTTTTAAGGAAGATCTCAAACATCTAAATGATGAGTCCTAGATGGTGCTTATGTATTTGTGTCGAGCTCCTTCTAACTTTGGTTGGAATTTCTGGCGGGAGCTGGCTTTTGAATTTTTGGCCGTTATGTGAGGTGATGGGTTTCATATGTTTGGCCAATGGCTTGTACGACCTCTTGCGGGTGGATGATGTGGCGAATCTTTCTATCCTCACTGACTGATGGTGTCATCATTTTTTGAACCCCCTAATTTTTTGTGTTCACCTTTTTAAGCCTGTGGATTTCATGAGATTTTTGGTGACAGCTAAGTACTACGATGATATCATGCCCTTACATGCTCTAGGTGATTCGCACGAGGGAGTTATTGCCCTTGCATGGGTTGCGAGATGTCACATTTATTGCCTCTATTTTTTACTTTTATGGTCACTTTTTGCTAGCCTTTCCCCTCTCGATGCTTCTAGAATTGACTACCAACTCTTCTGCCCTATTTCCCCTATTCTGGTCATTGGCATTTTTGGTGTGGGCTCTATGGGTGGGGACAAAGTGCGTGTGGAGTCGGACAGGTGTAACAAGTGGAAAGTGGATGCCACTATTTGGCACATCTGTAAAGAGGGAGGAATTGCGCAGTATATGGAGGCCATGACTGGTCATGATGAGGGCTTGTCCCACAAGTTTGTCACCTCATGGAAGGAGGGTAGGGTCACCATCGGTGGCATCTCCTTTGAAGTTTCTAAGGAGGTCATTGCTAGAGTTACTAGGCTCCTGAATAGTGGTCATACTTGGAAGAAAACTACGAAAGTTCTAGACCAGGTTAGTCTGAATCAATTTTTTCGTGGAGATGAGAAACCTATCAAGCTGTAGGGTGGCTTTGATCGCGAGGCGCTGCCGGAGCCATGGGATAAAGTCTGTTTGATTATCATGAAATATTTCACACTAGAAGGAAGGTATGGGGTCTGCTATTATTACCACTTTAATTTCCTCAACCTCCTTAGGAACCATCTGCATATTTCTATTCCTTTCTTCCTGTATCATGCTCTTGATAGCACTGTTGTGGAGTTTAATGAAGCCACTATTTCTGGAAAGAATTATATATCCTTCACTAGGGCCTTATGTCTAGGCTTTACCATTTCCATATGGTGCTTTGCCCTGCTCGGCCTATCACTATGCAAGAAGCCCCATCTCTTCCTGCTCTCGATGAAACCCCAGTTTCCTCTACTCCCCCCTCTACTAGTATTTTGGACATGTCGGGCCCAAGTAAGAAAAACTGCCTTAAGAATCCTACTTTGAAAGCCCATCCCCATGGTGCTTCCCCTATTTCAGGCCTGGGGGATACGGGTAGGGAAAGAAAACAACTTTCCCCTACCCCGCACCCTAAGGCTAAAGCCTCTAAGAAAGCTAAAGTCTACCATCAAATTGATTCTGACATTGAGATCACTGAAGAAGTGAACACCCCTCGTCGATCTTTTAGACTGGTTTGTAAGCAGAACAAGGTCAGAAGCCTCTGACTCAGACAAGAATCTTGAGAGTAACAGTGAAAGTCACGAGGAAATGGTGGCGGGAGGGGAAGGCCAGTCGGTGTCGGCGCATAGTGCTTCCCATGTGTCAGAAATTTTAAAGAAGGGCCCTTCTGGTGACAATGTGCTAGAAATTAGCCCTCGGTCCTTTGATGCGGTTAAAGGTAAAGCACCCTTGCAGGAAGACCACAAGGAAAAATATCTAGCTGGGGAAGATGTTGGTATGCTAAAGGGGAGACTAGAGCGGTTGGAAAAGAAGGTCCAGGAGGTGTCCCAATTTTCCTTGGGGGTCATGCACAGGTCGGCCACCAGTCTTTGCTTGCTGCAAAAGGAGAAGTCTGTAGATGGTGCTGAAGATGATGCTGGTTTCAAGGAGCTGCTCAAGTTCCTCATGGCGGATTGGGCAATGGCTACTCATGATATACCTAGCAGGAAGGATAAGAATTAGGCTGTTGGGCCTGTTTGTTCATGTTTATTGCTATGTCTTGTTGTTTTTTTTTCTGCTTAAACTTGGTGGACCCCTGGTGGTCTTTGGACTTAGTTGGCTGGTTTCTGGCTTACTTAATGAACTTTGTTATCCTACTTTTTCTGTTACTTTTTGTTTTTTGACGATGTGTTGTGGGTGATGGCTTTCTCTCTGCTGTCACTGTGTTGTTAGTGTGTTGTTGTTGGACGGCCTTTATGCCTTGTACTTATGGGTCAACACCCTTGTTTTGCTGCTTTTTATTTCAAAAACCAACCTAAGTACAAGAAAAATATAATATATTTTTTTGAAACTTTCAATATAAGTAGAGGACACATACCTGAATGTGCCACATTTTTTTTGTAAATTATTTGGAAGTAAATAATTAGTTATGATTTTTTTATTAGAACTTATAAAAAATATTAAAACTTGTTTGTCTAACCACCATAACTTGGTCAAAAATTTATGAAATTATTTTTTTCTTTTTTTTTTATCCTATAGTATAGGAAGCATAGAATGTGTTGTATCTTTTAGATTAAAAAAATGTGAAATTGTTTAAGAATTATAGATGTTTTTTCAATAAGCCTACCATCGGGACTTTAGTTAGAATGCATGTAGAAAATCAATAATAATTATCTATTTAATTCCAAATAAGGTATATTTTATATTAGTGGAAAGCTAACAATTTTCTCAATAAACCCTTTTTCGTTTAATCAAATTTGGAAAAAAGAGTCATCAGTCACTTTTTGGTCATATCACAACTTTTTGGATCTCCATGATCTTGCACTCACCCTTCAATCTCCACTATTGATTAGATATCTATATTTCTATAAAAGAAGAATCCATATTCATCAAAATCATTTAGAATCATTCATAATTCTCATAAGGAATTCATGACCTTTTTGAGAGAAATTTGATTATTTGAGCATCCTTTTTGTGAATCAAGATCATGAATCCAAGCTTTTGCAACATGGATTATGCATAATAGAGAAATCCTCATATCAATTGAGCATAATGCCACAATGGGATTATAGATTTACATGTTTTAACTATTTTAAAATTTTCTTTGAACTTATTTTCATAAATTTGTTTAAATCTTTGAAGCATTTCTTTCTAATTTCATTGAGTATGGGTGTAATTGATCTTTCTTTCTTGAGATTTTAGTATTTTCTAACCCTAATTTCTTTGATTATTTTTTCTAAAAATTTCCCATCATTTCTCTACGAAACTTTTAATGTAAGACCTAGCTACCCTTTAGAGGATTTCAAGCAATCAGTTAGAAAAATACCAACTGATTGGTGACTCTACTAGGGAACATGCATAAAAATTCTATTCTAGTAGTTTCTTCTTGGGTAGAGTCTAAGAAAGAGTTGCATTGAAAACCTTTTATTGTCTAAATCCAATTATACACAAGATTGGTTGTGTTTGTAACTCACAAATTTAATAAAATTTGTTAAATCTTTATTCCCACTTATGGATGGTGACTCTGAAGAATATCCTTGTTGTTAAAAATTTAAGAAAAGGATCATCATCAAATATGGATAGAAGATCACTATTTAGAACTAATCCTAGTAAAAATCTAGCTAGTTACCTTCAACCTCAAAGACAAACATGGAAAGCTAGAGACATTGATAAGCCTTTTCAACTCCTTGTCAATACCTTTGTAGATAATAAGGAGATTGTATTAATAACACCTATTATAGGAGGTGATAATATCCAAATACCTATTATTAATATTGAATACATGAGAGATGAGAGATTTATGTTAGATCATGATGCATTTATCGCCAAGCTATAGAAAGAAAGAGAAAAAGTTCAGAGAGATTATGACCTAAGAAAATTTTTATATGCATTGGCCAATTCTCTTACAGTGATTGTAACCATATAATTTCAAGCCAATCCTACAAATAAGCCATCAAAATAAGGAATTACTTTATACTTAGGCTTCGAACCCCCTAATTATCATGTTATTTTATATAAAAGTTCACATGTTTATATATCTTCACAAAAATCCTCTACATCTAGACATCAAATTCAGATTGAAGAAGAATTGCTAAAGTTGATGAACTTAAGGTAGAATTAGAAAGAATGGAAAATATTAGAATAAGATATGATTTGAGAAGAAAAATAGATGTTTAAAACTTTCTTATGGGTTAGGAGATCCATCTATCTCTAGTTCTAATCCACAAACTTTTCCTTCTAGAAACATGCAAGTCCAAAATATTCCTATAAGCTCTATCCAAAATATACCATTGATAAATGTTACGGCTTCTTCTCTTTAACAAATAATTTTATAAACCTCTTATACCTCATAAAAATTTACAATTAACCAAAATATACCCACACCAAAGCCACAACCTTAAATAAGCTTACCACAATAGAATGTGGTGGGTTATGGCAATTTCCAACAATTATAATCTAAATTTGAATGGTCAAGAGGGTGGTCAAAATTTTAATCTACTAGGGGTTCATAATGTTGTAAATCAATAGAATATTCAAGTTAATCATCAATAATATGTTGTTCTAGTAAACTTCCAAGCTAGAAGACCCTTCAAATTATAAAAGTATAAGTAGCTAGATTTTACTAGTATCCCTAGATACCCTAATGTGCTCCCTAATTATGTAAGACATGTATTATCTAGATTCTCTAGTAATAATGCATTGTTAGGGGAAGATCATCTAAGACATTCCTAAATCTAATAGATGAATTTGAGTTAGAGGATTAGGATGTGGTAATAAATCTATTTATGCAATCTATAATAGTGTCATGGAATAGATTGGTATAGAGGATTTATAGATGCAATAATAGTGTCATGGAATGAATTCAAGAGGAAATTCAAATAACATTATGGTGTTGAAAATTATCCTAGATTCATCATAAATGATTTCACTAGCATTAACAAAGTTTACAATGAATCTATGTCTAAATTTAATACTAGGTTTGTTAAGGCCATGAACAAAATCCTACAATATATGAGGCCAAGTGAACCCATGTGTTTTTTCCTATAATATAATTCTTATGATGCCAAAATGGGCTATGAATCAAGTGATAAGGATCCACATTCCTTAAAATTTGATTTAACGAAAGCAATAAATATTTGAAGTAATATAAAAACATCTCAAAATATGAGTAAAAGCGATGATGAAAAAATCTTGTAAAATCCAAAAGGGAATAAAGAAAAAATGCCTCCATCTGAATATACGCTTGATAAGGTAATGATTTCCCTGAAATAATTAAGTTACGAGGTGGCTAGAAATGAGAAAGGCTTTTCTCATGACAAACCTTATTACCAAAAGGAAGAAAAAATGCCTAAATTGTCTAACCAGCCTTATAATACAAATTGGAATAGTGGGAAACCTATTTCAAATAATCAAAAGGGAATACTTACCAAATATACTCTTAACCCACTTAGGAGTACCAATGCAAACCTGGCTGAAGATAACCCTTGGTGTGTGGCCTTCTAATTACCTCATTCTCCTAGATAGTGTATGGTTGCACAATATTTTGAAGATCATTCTAATCCTTGTGTTGAGTGTGATAATCCTCATGATGAAAGTCATGAGATTAACATGATGTCAACAAGAATATATTCTTCAAATGAAGAATATTATTTTGATGAAGGATTTTTTGAGGTATATGATCATGATAGGAGGTATTAGAGGTATGAATATCATCAACATGTTTTTTTGATAGTGAATAAGATAAAAAAATTGAAGTTCATAATGTTGAAACTTCTAATTTTGATGTCAGATTAAGAAGGCCTTCTAAGGATGAGATCAGAGCATTGACTGTGAGTGATATTTCTCAAGTGAAAATAAAACTTACAATTTAAGGAATAAAGAAATCAATAATAATCAAGGTA
The DNA here is from genome assembly GCA_007258455.2 of Sequoia sempervirens. Lineage (NCBI taxonomy): Eukaryota > Viridiplantae > Streptophyta > Pinopsida > Cupressales > Cupressaceae > Sequoia > Sequoia sempervirens. The sequence continues at coordinate 334,185,914 of VDFB02271358.1, read as the reverse complement.
GACAAGGAAATTTTTTTATAAAGGAGAAAAAATGAAGCAAATTATCTCTCCCATTAGGAAAACAAAAAATCCTGAAATAAAGGATAGGAACATAAAAAGTTAAGAAAAGGGTCTTGAGAGGCCTGCAAATTATATTGTGTCACCTATTACAAAGGATATTTGTGATAATATGTGGACAAAGAAAGAAAAGTAAAATTCTCAATGTAATCAAAGAATTGGTGTGGAAAATAAAGAAGAAAAGACTAGTAATCCAATTACACCAATGGATTAGACATGAAATATTCCTAAATGTATTTGTATGGAGATGGAACATGTCTTTTCATAGATCAAGGTTTATATCCCTCTATTATAAATGATGAGGATTGGATAACATAAAGACAAGGAAGACACCCTTATCAATTGTGTAGTTATAGCCTCTATAAGAAAGAAACAAGTTATTAACCTACTTGAAAAGGGTAAAAAGCAATCAAATTGGGTTGAAATAGAAAAGAAAAATACTAAAGTACCTAATGTGTACTTAGGAACAACATTAGAAAATTTCCCTACTTAGGTTGATCATTTTTATGTCACCTTGAAAATAAATGATAAGTTGATCAAGAATTCCATGATAGGCTCCTTCCACCGATGGTATGCCCTTAACAATCATAAAGGAGCTAGAACTACAAGTTAGTAAAGAATATGGTAAATTTTTTGCAATAAATTTTGGGGAAGTTTCTATAGTGAGAATTATGAAGGATGGATAGTTTAAACTAGTTTTCATCCTTGAGAAATAATTTCTAATGAATGTGATTATAGTAGACACCCCACCTTAGTATGGGATGTTATTATCAATAAAAAGTGTTGCACTATGTTTTCATTAGTGTTGGCATCGATGTCAACCTCTAGTGTAGTTATGGTGAGAAGGTATTTGTGGTGTTGAGAAGCTGTTACATATGTTGTGGATGTGTTGAGAAGATGTTTTTGGTGTTACAAATGTAGAATGGTCACTTGGTTTCCAAGTTCTTTTGAGAAATTTTGTATAAAGAGTGCACAAGGTGACAAAGGTGTGTTCTATATTGTGCTCCACATTTATTTATGTCTAAAGATGTTCTTGTGTATTTTGGATATGATGATCAACAATATTTAGGGATGTTATATCCATATTTTTAGGTTTTGGATCATGTGGTAGTAGAAGATGTGTTTGACAATGTTTGGTTGGTGAAGAAGGTTGTCTAGGAGAAATGGAATTTCTCCACATTTCTTTGTGTTGAGGTTTCTTGCCTTATGGATTTTGGAATATTCTAATGATACTTGTATCTATCTTCCCTTGGATTTTTTGGTGCTCAACTATTTCACAAGCTTTATTCATGTGTTGTATCTTAGTGGCAGTTTGACTAGTTACACAGGACGATAGTATTCTTAGTCCCATGTGTTTGTGCTAGATTTTTTGAATATTCTGCTAGTATTGGAATATTCTAAGATGTTCAATCTTGTCACATGGTTTGCAAGATGTTTTTAAACCTTGTGAAGTGTGAAAGTGGTTGGATTGTTACTGCTAATGATAGTTTGGCTGACCTGGCATGTTAGCACTAATTTTAGATGTGCATCATTGTTTGTGGAAGCATGGTGTAGCATGTTAGTGTATATTTGGGTCCTAGTTAACCCTTGGTTTGGTCCATCTTCACTTATTTCCACTGTAAAATTGTTTGGTTCTAACCTATTTGGTGGTTGCATGTTTGAGGTGCATACATTTCATTAAGGCCAACCTAGAGAAGTTTTTTGAGGTCGTAGAGGATATATATGCAAGATTAATTGTTGGAGAAGTGTGTGGTGTGTTGTGTGATATAAAATGATGTGTGTGTGATCAAGTGTTTCAAGATATTATTGTGAGCATGAACACCTATGACTACTAGAAGCAATGAATAGAATTTTTCTACATTTTACAGTGCCTAAAGATGTTGGATGTAGTGAGATGAAGGTTGTGGATGGTGTAAGTTATTGTTGTAGATTCTCCTATTGCTTTAAGGTAGTGAACCTACTTGTAATAGTTTCTTCTATTATCTTTCTATTCTAGATAGTGTGTCCTCTAGCCAGCAAGCCCTTAGGAGTGAGCCTTTCTTTTCTTTTGGGAAATGAGCCCTTTTGACAATAATCCTTTTTTAATTGGTGTTATTATCCATATATATGTGAGTTAATCCTTATCATGGTTTTTCCCTTATTAGAGTTTTCTACATAAAATTTGGTGTTCTATTGTGTATGGTTATTGTTGATGTTTTGTTTATATTCATGCTAATGCTTAATAAGGTTTTGAGGGTTTTGATGATAAATGTTTGAAGTTTTAATGCGCAACTGATTCACCCCCCTCTTAGTTGTCTTGTGTATCTAACAATTGGTATCAGAGCAAGGTTCCTTGGAAGAAGCTTAACTGATTGAGGTATATCCAAATGGCACACAAGAATGTTGTCAATGCTCATATGTTTGATGAAACAAATTATGTTTTTTGGAAATCTAGGATGGAAGCCTTTCTTGTCTCATTATGGTTTTGTGTATGGAAGTCAGTTGAATATGGATACACTATACATGCTATTACTTTCACAAGTGAAGATGATATCAAGGACTATGATAATAAGGGAAAATCAAGGAATTATAACTTGAGTGGGATTTTTGATTAATAACTTTTGAAGGTGATAGGCTACAAAACTACTAAAGAGGTTTGGTTAAAGTTCCAAAGTATTTATGAAGGAGATGCTAAGGTCAAGAAAAAAAAGATGTAAAATTTTGAAGCTAAGTTTAAAACCCTAAGGATGTCAAAAGATGAAGATATTCTAGGCTAAATGCTCATAGTAGAAGAAATTTTTAATGAAATCAATGGTTTTGGTGGAAAACTGGAGGAAAGTGAAGTTGTGAAAAAGGTATTGAGAACTCTTCCTAGATCTTATAGTGTTAAAGTTTCTACTATTGGGGAAGCTTAAAATTTGGATCAATATATTAAAGATCAAATATTTGGTTCTTTAACTACTTATAAATTAAGAGAGTTTGACAATGATGCTTCAAGGAAAGAAACTACTATTGAAGTCAACAAGAAAGAGAAGAATGATGAATCTGATCTGAATGATCTTAATGAAGTGGAAGAAAATATTGTAAGATTGAAAAACGGCACTAGAAAATATAGAGGTAAGTTACCCTTCAAGTGTTTCAATTGTAGAAAGATAGGTCATTATGCCTCAAAATTTCCAATCAAAGTTTTAAATGGAAAACATAAATATCATAAAGGTAAATATTTCAAGAAGATTTATTATGTGAAAGAAAATATTAGTGTATATGATGATAACGAATAAGACTATTTGGATGATGAAAGTGATGAATTCTTGTTCATGGCTTTGAATGTTGGAACTAATTCTACTAATAATGAAAGATGTGTGAAGGAAATTTCTTTGGAAACATGCCTCAATATTGAAGGAACTGTGTTGACTACCTTTCATGCAAGAGAGGAGAAAAACTACTGGATAATAAATAATGGATGCTCAAATCATATGATAGGTGATAAGAGTAAGTTTTTTAAGCTTGAAAAGTATGATGATGGTTTGGTTAATTTTGGTGATTATACAGCTACTAAGTTATGTGGAAAAGGTTCAATTATTTTTGATGGAAAGCATAAGATAGATGATTTCCTTTATGCCAAGGGTCTCTGGCATAATATTCTTAGTGTAGGAAAAATGTGTAGAAAATGATACAATCTAATGTTTCAGGATGATGTTAGTGAAATTAGAAGAGGAAGCTCCAAAGCTTTGATTGTGGTAGGAACAAGGATAAAAGGAAATTTGTATCATCTCAAAGGTGGTGGTGTTAAGTGCTCTATGACTCAAATCAATGAAAGTTGGCTATGGCATAGAAGAATGGGTCACATCAATTTTGATAGAATATTGAAGATTAGCTTTACTCAAGCTATGAGAGATCTACCAAGAATTACAAAGCCTATCAATGCAATTTGCAAAGAATGTCAGTTTGGAAAGAAGAAAAAGAAGAGGTTCAAAACTAAGGAATATTCTACAATAGGACCTTTGGAGTTTTTGCATATACATCTATGTGGACCCACTAGAACAAGAAGCTCTCAAGGTGATAGGTATTTTATGTTGTTAATAGATGATTACTCTAGAATAACTTGGGTGACCTTTCTCAAACAAAAATAAAAAGATCTAGATACGTTTAATGGATTTAAATTTTTGGTTGGGAATGAAATGGATTTGAAAATTAAGTTTTTAAGGTTTGACAAAGGCGGTGAGTTAACTTCAAATGAGTAACAATTTTTATGAAGATCATGGGATAAAGAGACATTTTCAATTTCTAGGACTCCACAACAGAATGGAGTTATGGATAGGAAGAACATGATAGTTCAAGGGTCAATAAGAACCATAATGAAGGAAGAAAATATATCAGATGTCTATTGGAGAGAATCTATTCATACCATAGTGTACATTCTCAATAGAGGAAAAGAAAGAGTAAACATTTCAAAGACACCCTATGAGATATGATATGGAAAACCTCCTACTGTGAAATAATTTAGAGTGTTTGGAAGAAAAATTTATATCAAGAGGGATGATGAAAACTTAGGAAATTTTGATACAAGATCAAATGAAGGGATCTTCCTTGCATATTCTACAAAGATCAAGGAATATAGGTTGTACAAAAAAATGTTAAAGAAGATTTTTGAAAGTGCAAGTGTCAAGTGGATGAAGAATCACATCAAAGCTCATTGTTGATAGAAGGATATGAGTCTAATGAACCCCCTTGTAGAGAAGAAGGGAAAGAAAAAGAGAACAAGAAAGATATGATAGTGGAAGAAGATGAAGCTCTACAAAAGAATCCTAAGAATCCTAAGTACAGTCAAAGGAATCATTCTAAAGATAAAATCATTGGAGATAAGAGAAAAGGTGTGCTGACAAAGAGAAAAGTTGCTATGATAAAGTAATGAGTCATATTTTGTATACTTTTTAAAGTAGAACCTAAAATAGTAATTGAAGCATGCAAGGATGGAAATTGATCAAAGCTATGGAAGAAGAGTTGACGTAGATTGAGAAGAATTAGACATGTGAACTTGTCCAAAAACCAACAAACAAGAATGTGATAGAAACTAAATGGATTTTCAAAAATAAATTGAATGAGAATGGAGATTTTTTCAAAAACAAGGCTATACTTGTGTGTAAGGGATACTCACAAGTGGAAGGAATAGATTTTGAAGATAATTTTTCTCTAGTACCAAGAATGGATGCCATTAGGGTATTTTTGGTTTTTGAATAATGTAAATACTTCAAGGAATATCAGATGGATGTTAAGTCTACATTCTTGAATGGTGAGTTAGAAGAAGAGGTGTACATTGAACAAATAGAAGGTTTTCATTTTTCATAAGATCTTGATATGGTTTTCAAGTTGAAGAAGGTGTTGTATGGGCTCAAATAGGCTCCTAGATCTTGGTATGCAATATTGGACAAGTACTTATTGCAACAGGGATTCAAAAAGGGTATTGTAGATAGCAACCTTTACTTCAAAGTTGAGGGAGATCAAATCCTAATTGTTGTTGTATGTGTTGATGATATAATATTTGGAGGAAATGAGGCAATGTGTAAAAGCTTTGGAGAGGAGATACAAAATGAGTTTTAAATGTCAATGTTTGGGGAGATGACTTTCTTCCTTGGGCTGCAAATCAATCAATCAGAAAAAGGTATATTCATTTCACAATCAAAGTATGTTATTGAAATGTTAAAGAAGTTCAAAATGGAGGATTATAAACTAGTATGTACTCCCATGGTTACTAGTTGTAAGTTAAGAAAAATGATGAATCCCTAAGGTAGATTAGACCAAGTATAGATCAATGATTAGTGGATTTCTATATCTAACTACAACAAGACTAGATATTATACAAGTAGTATGTCTTATGGCAAGATTTCAAGAAGATCCTAGAGAATCACATGTGGCAACAGTAATAAGGATATTTTGATATTTGCAGGGCACTCTGAACTATTTTTTATGGTATTCTAAGGATACTAACTTCTCTTTGAGTGCTTATATAGATGCAGTTTGGGAAAATTGTGCAGATGATATAAGAAGTAAAAGTGGAGGTGCTTTATTCCTTGGAATTAAATTGGTTTCTTGGTTGATTAAGAAGCATGATTCAATATCATTATCTACTATAGAGGAAAAATATATTGCTACATCATCTTGCTACACACAAGTGTTGTGGATGAAGGAGACATTGAAAAATATTAGAGTATCATATGATGGATCTATTTCTATCTTGTGTGATAGTACAATTTCTATCAAAATTTCAAAAAATCTAGTAATGTATTCAAGAAAAAAGCACATCTCTATCTAGTATCATTTTCTAAGAGATAAAGTTGTTAAGAATGAAGTAATGTTGGAGTATGTTCCTACAAAGGATCAAGTAGTAGACATTTTCACAAAGGCTCTTCCAAAAGATACATTTGAGTATCTTAGGAAAAAGCTAGTAGTTATTTCCCCTCCTCTAAACTAGATGCATAAGATGGTTCATTTTTCTAGGGAGCAATTCATGATTTATTCTTTATCCTAGATTGATGGAGGATACCTCTTAGGGGAGTAGGTAGTGGTGTCTTTGGTTGGTGTAGTCATGGAACATTAACAAATAAAGAAAGAAAGAAAAGTGGAGAGAAAGAGAGAGAAAGAAGTGTTGTATGGAGGTGTTTCCCTTTTCCATTGATGTCAAAGGGGGGGAGAGTGAAACCTGAAAAACATAAGAAAGGGAGAGAGAGTGAAATAATTTCTAAAATATAAGAAATTTCCAAGTGAGTGGAGAGCTAATTTTGCACAAGTTCTTTTTTTGTTGATGGTTTTTCAAAGCAACTATTTCCATTAATGACAAAGGGGGGGAGCTACTTTTGCACAAGTTCTTTTGTTGTTGATGGTTTTTCAAAGCAATTATTGCCATCAATGACAAAGGGGGAGTTTTTTGCACAATTTTGTCATTAGTGTTGTCATTGATTTCAACCTCTAGTGTGGTTATGGTGAGAAAGTTTTTGTGCTATTTAGTAGGTTTTGCAAATGTTGTAGTTATTTTGAGAAGGTGTTTGCGGTGTTGTAGATGGAGCATGGTCACTTGGTTTCCAAGTGCTTTTGAGAAAAAATATACAAAGAGTGCATAAGGTGACAAAGGTGTGTTTTGTATTGTGCTTTTCATTTCATCATGTCTAGAGATGTGCTTGTGTAGTTTGGATATGATGTTCACTATTGTTTAGAGGTGTTATATCTAAAGTTTTAGGCTCTAGATCATGTGGCAGTAGAAGATGTGTTTGATAGTGTTTGGCTAGTGAAGAAGGTTATCTCAAAGAAATGGAATTGCTCCACATTTCTCCTATTGAGGTTTCTTATCTTGCAGATTTAGGAATGTGCTAATGATACTTGTATCTATCTTCCCTTATATATTTTTGTTCTTAGCTATTCCAAAAGCTTGATTCATGTGTTGTATCTCAGTGGTAGTCTGACTAGTTGCACAGGATGATAGTATTCTCAGTTGCATGTGTTTGTGCCAAAGTTTTTTAGTATTCTTCTAGTGTTGTAATATTCTAGGATGTTGAGTAATGTTGTCACATGGTTTTCAAGATGTTTTCATTCCTGGTGAAGTGTGAAAGTGGTTGGATTGTTAGTGCTAATGTTAGTTTGGCCAACCTAGCATGTTAGCAATGATTATAGATGTTCTTTTTTGTTTGTGGAAGTATTGTAGTGTTTTGGTGTACATTTGGGTCCTAGTTAACCCTTGGTGTGGTCCACTTTAACTTCTTTCCAATTCAGATGTGTTTGGCATCGACCTATTTGGTGGTTGCATGTTTGATGTGCATACATTTCATCAAGGCTGACCTAGAAAATTTGTTTGATGTCATAGAGGATATATATGCAAGGTCAATTGTTGGAGAAGTGTGTGGTGTGGTGTGTGATACAAAATGATGTGTGTGTGTGTGTGATCAATTTTTGAGATTTTAGTGCAAGCATTAACGCCTATGACTACCAAAAGTAGTGAGTAGAAGGTGTTTACGTTTTAGAGTGCTTAAAGTTGCCAGAGGCAGTAAGTTGAAGGTTGTAGATGGTGTAAATTTGTGGTGAATTCTCCTATTTCTCTTAAATAGTTAGCCTCCTTGTAGCAGTTTCTTCTATTCTCTTTCTATTCCAGATAGTGAGTCCTCTAGGTATTGAACCCTTGGTAGTGAGCCTTTCTTTTCTTTTGGGTAGTGATCCCTTTCGACAATGATCCTTTTATAATTGTGTTGTTATTCAAATATATATGAGCTAATCCTCATAGTGTTTTTTCCTTGATTAGGGTTTTCCACACAAAATACAGTGTCCTATTGTTTATGGTTGTTGATGTGTTGATGTTGCATTTGTTTATATTCATGTTATTTCTCAATAAGGTTTTGAGGGTTTTAATGATAAGTGTTTGAAGGTTTAATGTGTTGGTGATTTTTCCAGCTAACCTTGGAATTTTCTAAAAGGCAGCTAGCCTTAATATTCAAAAATCACCAAGGACTAGTGGCCAACTAACAGGTAAAGACGTTCAGACTTTTACCCCTACTCTTTAGGCTCTATGAGACCAAGGATAGTATTCCTTCTTGTGTTAATTTGATCTCTTCATTCCTCAAGAACACTAAACAACATAGATTTGTTCCTACTAAATGCAAATAGATGTTGTTTACTGTAGGCTTGGCTAACCTTTAAGTAAATAACCACCTAATGCTAGGAAATAAATGATTCTTTATAGCACATACATCATAATTGGAAAATTTAATGATTTATAAATTCATTCTCATTTGAATCTCAACTCTAAAGTATGATCAACTCAATTGTTTCATTATTGTAAACAAATGGGCCAGTGCTTCATCAATTGGTAAATGGAGTCAATCATGCAACAACCAGTAATATATCAGATACTGAATTTAGAAATGTGTTGACTATTGTCATAAAGATTTGCAATATGAGAATTCACTATGCCTACAACAAGACTTCTTATCAAATCCTAAGTAACTCCTTACGAATCGGTGATTCATGTTAAGCATTTAATTAACTCTTTGAGTTAAAGCCAAAATAGAGCCACACATTCAACTGAACCATTGAAGATGAGCGAAAAGACCATTGATATTTTCATTCATAATTTGTAAAAGAGAATATAGAGGAGAGCATTGTCCCAGAACTAAAAATTGCTTGAATATCAATAACTTTATAAAACTAATTTAATACTGTCACACTTAACTCCTAACCAAGACAATATATTGTCTATTCATTTACATCATTTACAGTATGCTTCCAATTTGAGCAAATTTCTACCCAGACCTCCAAAGATTTCAAAATTGAACCATTACAATGAGAGAAGAATTAGAAGATAAAGAAAATAGAAGACACAAGAGCAGCCCTAAACTGAATCAATATTTAGGACAACTACCAGATTCATCTTCGTTAATCAGCAATAGAAATTGAGAAAATCCTCTCTCCTCACTTCCCTTTACACAACAATCTCCTGCCACTGAATTTTTCCCATTTTACCTTGCAACAAAAAATTCATCCATCAGTGAAAACCATTCACTTAGCTCCCCTGCAGTTGAAAAGTCATCTTGTTCTTCTAGTGAAATCTCTATTTACTTCTTTTTTCTTACTGTCTTATTTCACCTTCAGCTTAATAAAATCATCGTTCATAAAATGAAAAATAGATTCACTTTATAAACTATTTTCCCGTGCCACTTTTATCTTTCACTTTGCATTACCATATTCATTTCTAGCATTTAACTGTTCTTCCTACTTACACCCATAATGTTTTAAATATTTTATTTAAAACACTTGCTCGTGAATCATTTAGTCACTCGCAAATTCCTTTTAATCTCCCTTTTACCCTTTAAAATAGTAAAATCCTTTTCTTTTAAAAGTTTTAATAAACCCATCAGGCAAATAAAACAATTACTCCTACCTTTAACCATTAAAGAGGGCCCACCATTAGCTTCTCCAGCACATCACCACTCATCTCCAGTTCACCTTCTACTTTGAGGGCTCAACCAGCGATGGGCGATGGAAGCTATCGCTCATTGCTAGTTCAATTTGAAAAAAGAAGCCACGACTAGCGACGGGTGACAGGGAAAAAATGCCCCAAATTCCTTCAACTCCTCCAATCCTTCTGGTATTGAATATTGACTTCTTTTAGCAGCACAAGTGTTTCCTTGCCCCTCTAGAGTGCATCCCCAAATCAAAACTAGGTGCAATTTGTTTTCACTTGAGCCCATGCCATGTATTGCCCTTTATAAAACAAAAGAAACCACTACTAAACCATCACCGACAGAAATGCTATCACTGCATTGAAAGGAAGGGAAGGCTCTTAACCAACGATTAGTGATGGAACAAAGTCCATCACTCACATGTTACCATCACTAATTCATTTCCTCATTTGCACTTCAAACTGGCGAAGTGCAATGGCTTTTTGCCATGCCTTGGAAACTGTAAACATTAAAAAGGTCATCCAAATCAAGCATTCATCGTTGGAAAGCATTGCATCACTGGTCTCTTCCTCCATTCTTACTTCAAACTGGCGATGGGCAATGAGTTTTGCCTACAACTGTGAATGTCGTGAAAGCTGCGTCTAGACCAATCAGAGCTAAGAATTAAACTGGTTTGTCCTCCAGAACATTAGAAATGCATTTATATTTACCCCTTTGTATTTTCACAATATTTAAAATAATCAAAATATTTTAAATATTGACATTTGAAACTTTAGAAAAAATGTGACTTTTAATTACGCTTGCAGGCCAAATGGAGAAATTTACTGCATGCAAACCGAAACACTTGGAGCAGTGAAATTTTGTGTGCAGCCATAATCAATTATTTAGAGAAAACCCATTACCTCCAATTTTTCCCAACCCTCAAAATTTAGGTACCTCCTTTGTATTGCCCCTAGGAAGTGTTAGCCATGACAAAAGTACATTAAAATAATGTATCAAATGACCTCCATTTTTTATGAAAATGGAGTTGTAGAGATTTTAGACCAAAACAAGAAGTGGGTTGTCATTAGAATTGAAAAATTTGGCACTTTCTGGAACACGATTTTTGGCCATGTCACGATTAGAAAGCAATTAAATAGCCCATCAAAACTTATCCTGGAGGCGCGAAATTGAACAGGAGTGTAGAAACTTGACCCAAGAATGGAGTGCAATAGATGGTTTGACAAAAGGGATCCTGATGTGAAAGATATTAAATTTCAAATTTTCCCTATCAAATTTTTCTGCAACAGTTGTTCAGAACCAACTAAAATTCACTCAATCACCTCTTTGTAAAAATATCAAATCAACTCCTAGCGGGCTTCCATTGGAAATAGTAGATCATTTTAGTACAGTGAGCATGTGTGAAAGAGTAATTTTCTTGGATCATCATTCATCAAATAATATTAAAGGTCAAAGTTGACCTCCTTGAAAGGTTTCAGAACATGCAGGTGCAAAACTGAATAAATTGCATTTGGTTTTGGCCTGGTAAAAATAGAAAATCTTATTATGAGGCTCTGAAACTGGACCAGGGAGTACACTTTGGTATGGAGAATGGAGAGAAACAATCATTTTGTCTTGAAAATCAACAGGCTCCAAATTATAACCCTCCAAAGTAGGTCATTTAGGCATATTTTTTAGGGGTATCTCTAAATGTGCAAAGGCAAGGTTTCAATATGGGCATCTCAAATTTGCAAAATTTGAGAGTGCCACCATAATGCACAGTTGATTCACCCCCCTCTTAGCTATCTTATGTGTATAATAAAATGGTATGTAACTATTAGTGAAAGCACACAACTAGACTTATCTTATGCCATGATCCATACCAATGGAAAGAATGTGAGATCGAATAGAGAAATAAGATTTTCTACTCTTCTTTAAGATCTATACAAGATGAAAAAGTGTGTTTTATTGCTATTGATATAGATAATTTTAGAGTTGAAGAATCTTCATCTAAGAAAGCAAAAATTGCACCATTGGCTCAAGAAACAAAGGAACACATTCAAGAAAATGATTTTTGGTCTATGTATTTCATTGGGGCATGTTCAAAAGAAGGAGAAAGTGTTGGGGTGATTATTATATCACCAAATGGTAAGTGCTATAAATATTCATTCTCTTTCAAATTTTAATGCACAAATAATGTTGTTGAGTGAGGCATTGCTATTAGGGTTTAACATGGCCATCAAAAATAATATCAAGAAACTTAGGGTTATAGGGGACTTGGATTTAGTAATTTCCCAAATTAGAGCTAAATATGTGTCTAAATGTAAGACACTAAAGCAATATAAGGTTGATGTCTAGGATGATATTGAAATGTTTGATGCTTTCTCCATTGATTGGATGAAAAGGTCTAAGAATGCAATGGAAGATCTCATTGTCATCTTAGACCTAATGAAATAAAATTTGTTGGAATATCAAAGGTTAAGGTTAAAATAAGACCTTCAATTCCAAATAATATTTTTAACCCAGAGGTATTAAATGATGATCAAGACTTGTTGAAGTTTCTCCACTATGTAGATGAATACCACAACCAGGAAATTAACTTCCAAGGTTTTGTTAAGGTGATTGATGGAAAGGGGACCGGTTTTGGCAATGAGATTATTCAATTGAAAAAAAAAAACTCTCAAACGGACTAGTAGCTTTAGAAATATTTTTTATAATGCAAATAAGTTTGATGCAAATCCAACTTGTGCACATAAATAAGACTTGAAAGAGATAAATTTGGGAACAATGTATTAAAAAAGGTATACATTGGGAAAATATTGAAATCAAAGGTCAGAGCTATGCTTATTTCCTTCAAACATACAAGAATGTGCTTTCTTTGTCCTAATATGGTCTAAAGGCATATAGAGAGGACTTATTTCAACATTAAATTCCTCTAAAATTGGATGCCAAACCCTCAGTCAAAAATAGAGACCAAACAACCATACATTGGCACCCAAAATATAGCAAGAGCTAATGAAACTAAGGGATGGAGGCATCATTAAGCCTATCAAACATTACACTTGGGTTTCTAACTTAATTCCAATAAGAAAGAAAAATGGAGACATTAGATTGTGTAAATTTTAGAAATCTCAATGTGTTTTCACTGAAGAATAATTACCCATTGCCAAACATGGAGACAATATTGCAGAAAGTGATTAGTTGTGAGTTATTATCCATGATGGATGGTTTCTCAAGTTATAACTAGGTAAAGGTAAAATAATAAAGGTAGTACAAGACTGATTTTACTACACCATGGAAAACATATGTGTATATTAGGATACCATTCAGCCTAAAAAATGGAGAAAAATTTCAAAGAGAAATGGATGTTGCTTTTACATACCTCATTGATATAATCATGGTAATCTATCAGGATGACTTTAATTTTTTGAGAAAATAGAGGACATTGCATACATCTTGAAAATATTTTTTCTAGAGATCTTGAATATGGAATTTCATTAAATCCTAAGAAATATGTGTTTGGGGTTATAGAGGTAAAACATTTGGGCCATATTATGTCAAAAGAAGGAATAATAATATATCCTAAGTGTTTTGTTGTAATAGAAAGGATATTTCAACCCAAAAATATCAAGGGAATTCAATATTTCTTTGGCTAGTGAATTTTCTTAAATGATTTGTCACAAATTTGTTGAGATAAAAAAGTTTATATCCAAAATACACAATAGAGGGGAATCCATATCCTAGGGAGAAGAGCCAACTAAGACATTCTAAAGAATTAAGGAAGCAATTAAACGGACTCTTGTGTTAAATATCTATATTTTTCAAATCCTTTCTAGTTTTTTTATTTTCCTACTTTTCATACCATAGCCATTTTTTTATTGAAAAATAATGATGAAGGGTATGAGAAACCTATTTATTTTTCAGTAAGTCTCTCCAAGCCACATAACTAAAATATGACATCATGGAGAAGCAAGCTTACGCTCAGGTTAAGGTAGTGAATATTTTTATACCTTATTTAGTAGGGGCTAAAATAATTGCTTATTTCTCAAATGTTGTACTTAAGGACATATTTACCTAGAAAGAACTGATAGGGAGGAGCTGTAGATGGATCAATAAGATCTAGGAATTCAACATAGATATACAAATAACAAATCTTATCATAAGAAAAGGGTTAATTAATCTTATGGCTAAGTTAAACCTTGAAGTGAATCAAGTAAATTGTGTGGATACAAGCATGACCTCAATGGATTACAAGTTGCAATCATCTCCATGGTACAAAGATATTGTGGATGATCTGAAGAACATGTCATGTTTAGAAAACATGAATGATGGTTAGAAGAGGACTCTAAAACTACACTCTATCAAACATGTGCTACAAGATGATCTATACTAGAGAAACATAGATGATATATTTCTCAAGTGTGTGGATGAGGAAAGGGCTATCCAAATCCTTGATGAAATACATAGTGGAGTCTATGAAGGAAATCTTATAGCCAAAACAACTTCCCACAAGATCTTTAGATTTGGTTATTTGTGGCCTACATTTTTTGTTACCACCTAGAAGCTTGTAAGGAAATGTGAAGCATGCCAAAAGATTTTCAGAAAAATTGAAATATTTTAGAGCTTTACCTATAAAACCAATCTCTATAGAAGCCCCTTTTTAGCAATGGGGTATTGATTTTACTAGAGAAATCACAAAAATATCTATTAGTGGACATAGGTGGATCCTAGTAGAAAAAATATATTTTACTAAATGGATTGAGGCCATCCCCACCAGGAAAGCCACTAGCAGGGTTGTAATGGATTTTATATTGGAAAATGTTATCATTAGATTTGGAGTGTCGTCTAAAGAATTTACAACTTTTTTCCATCAATATGGAATCAATTTTTCTTACTCGTCTCTCTATCATCCACAAGGAAATGGTTAGGTAGAATCAAACAACAAGAGCTCGGTTAAAATTGTGAAAAGAATGATTGGAAAACATAAGAAGTCTTGGGATGCTAAGCATATATTTTCAATTTGGGATGGTAGTGTGACCATCAAAAAGACTATGGGAAAATCTCTCTATGAGTTGGTATATGGGTTAGAGGAAGTCATTCTTATAAGCAACTTGTTACCCATTTAAAAATTTATCCAAAAAAATAATGAAAATATCTATGATTCTAACATGTAGAATAAATCAATTTAAAGAGTTGGATGAGATTAGAAGGTTGGCATAACAAAGAAATATCAAACAACAAGTCAAATATATCTTTGATATAAGAGCATCAACTAAAAAAGTTTGAAATTAATTATATGATCCTAATATGGAATGCTATATCCCAAGACAGGGAGAAGCGTGGAAAATTTGATGCCCTCTAGGTTCGCCCATATCTTGTTGCAAAAACCCATGGTGAGGACTCATACTTTTTATAGAATATAAAAAGTAAATTTCTAGAACTACCAATGCATGGAAAATTCCTAAAACCCTACTTATCTTAAAGTAGATATTTTCCATGCGTAATGTATCATGTGTAATTTATTTTTTTTTTCTTTTTTTTTCCATTTCTTTTTAATTCTTTTTCTCTAACCTGCTCCCTCAAAGTTCTAGATTCTCGCATTTCTTCCTTATAGTAATTATCCCCAACAAGAGCCACTAGTACTGCTTTTCCAAATTTTTGGTTTTCTGATCTTTCCAATCCTCTAAAGTGTCTAAGTTTCCTCTTATTTGCAAGGGAACATAAAATAATACCAGCTACCTTGATCACTTGATCCCTTAAGTTATGTCTTTAAGGCCTCTTCTTTGTTGTTATATAATAGACCTTGTCTACCTGAGTACCGGCTAGGCCTACTCAATTTATACACCTTTAAATGAATGCTTAATGCTTAACCTTTGTGCTTCATCGGGCCCCACTCAGCACATGGCATAATTTCACAAATTCCTCTCATTTCGTAAGTTTTTTTATTATATTATTATCTCCTTGTGAACATGTGAAATAACTATGCATGTCCCATCACTGCCGATTTTAATGGTCTTCCATGTATCAAATGATGAAACTTGTTCCCTTTTGTTATTTTTGATTGGCTACCTACTCTTTAGGTTCCTGATCTATTAAGTTTCTGCGCAAAGTCTCCATAGTCGTGTATTACCATCCAGGCTGGAATTTGACAGCCACCCCTACCTGTCATATGAAAATTTTGTGACGGTTTGTTCATTTAAATGCCTCACTTTACGTTTTACAAAAAAAATTAATTGTCAAAAGCTATTTAATTTATATTAAAATATTATTTATTTTATTAATCATACATATTAAATATGATTTTTTTTTTTATAAATTTCTATTTTTAATAACACAAGTAATTTGATTTTTTAAAATATTATGTATCATATAAATTAATTAAGTATTTTTTATAGGAATCATACTTCTTAAAAATACCAAATAAACAATAAAAAATATAGTAATTTGATACAAACCTTCATTATATGATTTGCATATATTTAAACACAAAAAACAACTTTTGGAAAGAAAAAAACTATTTTCTTTTATTATTTTTAAATTGAGATGCAAAAATTAATGATGCATTATATAGAAAATAAACAAAAATAAATGTTATCAAAGGTCAAGAACTCTTCTTGACTTTGTATTCTTCCATATTTGATATACTTTATTCCAATTTACATCATTTTCTTGAGGTCCATTTAAAGACACTCTCATTAATGCATCCAATGTATCCAAACCCAACTTTGAATTTCTAACATTTTTGATGATGTTTTGTTTTGAAAATCCTCTTTCACAATCAACAGTACTTGCAGGAATAGTAAGCACAACTTGCCATAACTTGCCATAACTTCATCATATGAGGATAGCTTCTATGCCAATATTTTGTGTTACGAAAGAATTTTCATGCATCTTTCATCTTAAAACCCTCACAACTCAAATGCAATGAATCAACAAAAGAGTTTAACTCCCTTTTACAACATGTAACATCAAATATGGATACAAATTCATTTACATTATTTGAAGTAGTATGTTGCAAATGTTGGAGAAGCTTATCAAGCCAACGCTCTGAGATATTGTGATCTAATGGATAATAAGAAGGACTGAAGACTGAAGAGTTTTGCAGCCAATCCTTATTCAACTCATTGTCTAAAATTTCAACATGCTCACTAATAAAACACAACTACTGTATTATCTTGAAAAAAATCAAAGCCAGTGAATAGCCTATAAAAAAAAATGCTTTAAGGAATCAAAGCCGGTGAATCGCCTGTAAAAAAAATGCTTAATCCTTAAATGTTGTATTCTGTTGAAAAAAGCTAAGAATAATTATTTGTAAAAGGAAAATAAAATTTCAACAATGCTATAAAATAAATGCTTTGAACAGTGAAAATTTGTGTTATGTGATTATTCATAAGGATATCCTTTATATATTAAAAAAATGTAAAATTAGAAAATATTGATAATTAGAAATAAATCTAAAAATCTTAAATTTAATGTTAAAGTTTCTAAATTATATAGAAAATAAATCTTGTTAAAATATTCAAAAAGTTAAAAATCAATTATATTCTATTTTGAAAAGATTTTGAATTAACATAATTTTTATAATAAATATTATAAATCATATATATTAATAAAAAGCAATGATAACTATTAGTAAAAATGTCAATTTTTTTAAAAAATTAGAAAAAACTATATTTAATCTTGAAAATATTCTATTTTGAATTAATAAATATATTTATAATAAATTATATATATTAATATAAAGTGAAATTAGAAAAAAGTATTCCAAATCTAAACTAATTTATATTTTTATCATAAAAATTATTTTAATATATATATACAATAAATTTTTATGGTTTAATAATAATTTTAAGTGTCAATTTTATAGTTATATAAAAATATAGCAAGTCAAATGATACGGTCTAATCAATTTATAGGTTGTAATATACAGTCCAAAATGCAAAAAATAGTCAAATAGACCATCAAATTCCAGGCCTGTTACCATCCCATTTTCCTAGTGTCTCAGGGTTATTATAGTTATTGCATGTTATTTTAGGTCTTTTAAGTCACCTAAGCTATATGATTTGTGGAAGCCCTTTGTTTATTTAAGATTTTCTCCGTGAAAAAGAAAAATGATATATGTTTGTGCTTCGGAAAGGGTTTGTTTCCTTTTCACACAAACTTTCTAATATCATGAAAGTTTTTATATCCTTTTTGTTCCCACCGCAAGTTCCCAAAATCGTGTCATGTGTCATTCCTTATTTTATTCCATGATTTCACATAAGTTAATATCTTCATAGGAAAATCTTGTTAATTGTTTCCATCTCTATAAAGCCCTGAAATAGTGACCCGTCCATGTTTTGTAGTAATAAAAAGAGGTTTCCCATTTTGTGCAAGGAGATTCAAACATCAACAATAACCATTGATTTTTGGAAGATCAATGGTCTACATTCAAATTAAAAAAATCCACTTGCAAGGTGCGCCTTCATGCATAAAAAAATTAATAGGGGTTTGGTTGTTACCTACCCAAATTCTCCCATATCTCTACATAATTCAATCCAAACTTGTCATTATTAACATTAGAAGATTGTCATAGTGAAGGTTGCAATGATTTTTGGCATAGTAAGGGTTTTCTTAAGCTTTCTCAAGGTCTACAGTTGTGACAAAAAATATGCTATTTCCTTCCTATGGATTTTCTTTCATTTAGGAAGTATTAGTTATAGTCTAAAAATGGAAAATTTGAAGGTTTGAAGGATAATTAATCTTGGCATAGTTGCATTTGAATTAAAATTATAAGTAATTGCAAAAAATATAGGCCCTAATTTTGTAATCAAAAGACATAACCCTCTAAAAAATGGCTAGAAATTCAAGATGGGTTAAGAGGGGTTTAGATGAGGATATAATGACTCAGTTGCCAAGATCATCGAAGATACATAGAATTGATCAAGGTTTCATAATTTTATCTGATAGGATGCGTAGCATTGTAAATTATCACCCATCACAATTTTACACTACGTTTTGCTCCCTCTTAAGTACATGGAGCTAATTATACAGCTATTTTCCTAAATTATGCATTTTGTGGCCTATTTTAATATTTATTGACAAATTGCATGTACAAAACCAAAGCATTCATTTAATATTTTACCCCCGATGCCTTAAATCCCACAAAATAGGGTTAGGATCTAGTTTCCTAGGGTGACTTGGTCCCCCTATTTTTCCTCCAAAATTGAATATTTTAGAGTCAGACTTTTATTATTTGAATCTCAAATCAGTATCATTTATCAAGATTTAATTTTTGGGAAATTATAATAATTGGATATAAATACCTAGTCATTGCATCATTTGAAAATGGAACTAACATTAACAGGAAAATTTTGTGATCAAGTAATTATCAAGCAAGTCAAGAGTAGTCAAGAGAATATTTATTGCAACAATTCAATATTAAAGCATCATGTCAAAGTGTATGCGAGTTTGTTCATGTTTATGATATCATTTTTATTTTATTTTCTAACCCAGTTGTATCCCTACAACCCAATAGCCCTTACCTTTGGCTTACTTTTATGCCAATTTTTGGGGTGCTAAAGAGGCAAGTTGGGGTGAGACTAGTCCACTGGAGTTGATTGTGTGTGCTTAAACAACATAGTTGACGCTTAAATCCAACTGACAAGAATCAAACCTTTGACCTACATGGGACGAACCAAAGCTTTAACAGAACTATGCCAACTAATTGAACTAACATGTTTATGTTATCATATTGTTTGTGAGATCTAACCCTTGTAGGTCTTCAAGTAGATCAAGCAAACAAAAATAAATCCTTGAGGATATTTTTATCACTTCAATCCTTCAATGATCTATAAACTCCTTACTATGAACCATTTAACAACTATTAGATTCACCAGGATACAAATTTAATTTAAGATCAAAACTGACGATGCTTGTGAATTGAGCAAACAAACACATGAAATGCAGGAAAGTAAAGAAGCTGACAATATCATGCACCAAGAAAAGAGAGAAGATTTGATAACGAAGTTCACTAGATTCTGGCTACGTCTCCAGATCCACAAAACAGCATGATCAATGCCATTATTATGATGCAACTGCTTTTACATCACCATTGTCTTTTACTGAGTTACAATCTGCTTCCAAGGAAGATTCTCGCACTTCAGGCTCTTCCAGATTCTCGCACTTCAGGCTCTTCCCACTTCCACACTGCAATGAAAGGATCTATTTGGCAACATGTTCGTGTCTAACTCCTTCGTCACCTTTACAATGCTATCAAGTAATAAAACTGCAACTCACACTCTCTCAATTAGAATACATGAATACAATACATGAGGCATCAAGCCTTTATAGTCGACTTAGAAGTCGTACAATATCCTCTTCAAAGAATCAATGAGTTTCTATCTCTTCCTATTCTTCTAAGAGACCACTCATAATTCTCTCAAAAGACTCACTAAGTTTTTATCTCTCCATACAAGAGACCACTTAGCTCACAAAACTCTCAGAACCTCTGAATGAAAAAATCACTCCTACCCCCCTTTTTATACATAATTTTGGCTAAAAGGGCCAAAATCCTCCATAATTAATAAAATAACCCCTTAAAGGAAAACAACAAAATAATTTCCCCTTAAAAGCCAATTTTTTTTTTTAAAGCCCTATGTCTTATTAGATTTTCGAGCTAAGAGGTTATGGGGTTTATTTGTTTTTATTTGATTTTAAGCCTCCTAATAACCATTTAAAAGGCTATTTGTATGGAGAGGATAACTCCACAAAAAAGAGGGTTTACAACAACTCAAGAGAAAATCTCTCAACTCCTTGAGAATAGGAAACTAGGTGTGAGGTGGAACTAATTCCTTTTTTTATAAATTAAATGAATAATATGTGAGAATTCTACTCACTTAAGTATTAATCATTTATTTTTAAATTTTTTTACCTACCATCATCTTTTTTAGATTTATCCTAAGGTGAGAAAAGTAGGAATTTTTTCACCGTCTGACGAGCCCCTGCACCTATTTTGACCAATCTTTGACCAAGCATAACTCACACATATGAACTCTGTTTTATGTGAAACAAGTTGTGTCGGGTTCGTCTTCGCAAGCTCTCTAGTTTGACTCTACTTTCGCCTGATTTGGTAACAGTCAATTTTTTGGTCAACCATCTGGCATCCTTAGCCCTTGTTGAACTTTGACCAAGCATATGTCGAGCAAAAAGACTCCTTTGACGTGCTTCAAGTTGCATCAGGATCATATTGTTGTGCTCTATGCATTGATGTTGGTTTCAAGAGATTCTGAGCTAGTTGAATTTTGAGGTCTTCGAGATCCACCTAGATCATTCAAGGAAGACATTTCTGAGTGGTGAATTGTAGTCCATTGTTGATTCTTCATTCATTTATCATTTAGCCTCTATCCCTCAAAATGATAAGATCTCTTTTATTACCATTTCCATTGTGGAGGTGGAAACACCAACATGGGTTTTGAATGAGGCAAGCCCCTACATGACACAACCCTTTCTCTCTCTTTGAATGTACAAGTTTCAGATCTAAAGAAGATTAGGAGAAGTTTGAAGGTTAATTGTTCATTATTGCATTCAAATCCTACACCTTGACAACATACATAAACTTGGTTATTTCAACACCTGAAACAAATTTGACAATGCGGCAACTAGGGAAAGAAGACTCTAATCTGACTCTAGAGGACTATGAAATTAGATTTAGAATTCATCTATTGGGGCATAGTCATCTAGGGTGACTTGGTCCTCAAAAATCAGCTTCAAATTCATATCATAGGTGCATAGAACACTGCTTAGTCCATTTCTGAAATCTGAATTTGTTTGTGACTTTCTAGATTTGATATATTTGCATCATTATCCTAGTTAAATCAATGCATTTTATTCCAAAATCCATTCCAAGTTTTTTCAAGGGAGGTTGACTCACCTTTCGATGCAGGAGCATCCATGGAAAATTGGCAATCAACATCACCAAAAATATTTGTCATTTAATTTATTTTAATTTTGTTTCCTTAGGATAGATTAATTAGATGTTGAAAAATAAATGTAATATTAGGCCAAAATGTTATAAATAATTATTGGCCTCAATATTGTAATTTTGGTGTGTTGTCTAGCCTAGGTGGTATTCCAATCCTCGTCATTTATTTAAAAATTATAAAAAGGAAAAAGAGGGCGTTGGATTTTGGGAGTTTCAACTTTTGAAAAATCATTGATTGATCCTAAAAAGTTGCAAAAGAATATGGGCACCCAAGTTGAGTTTGCAATTACTTTTCTAATTGGGTCCCTATTTCCTAGGAGTGGGAATCTTGCATGTTTGTTATTCTTGGAGAATTTTTTGGGAGTGGATTTGGAAGGGTTTTTGGAGAAATAATGATTCTAAAATATGAAATTTAATGCATCATTCAAAATTGGGCGTGGCATTTTGGAGGTGGTGAATAGAAAGGTAAATTTGACATTTTTTGAGGGAGAGCTTATTGAATGTTTTTGAGAAAAGGAAGAGGTGGAAATAGCATTTTGGGGAGAGGCCAAAAACACCATGTTTTTGCAAGTTTGAAGAGGTTTTGAACAACAACAAGTGAAGGATATTTTGTGGGTGTTTGAAAAAGACCGCAAGATTATTTGCAGCTAGTTTGCAGGTTGTAGATGGAGGATTGGAGAGTATATGTTGCAAAGCTGATTTATTTAAGTTTGTAATAAGATTTATTTTGGTTATGATTAGCCCATGTAGTTGTAGCTTGCATTTGATTTTAGTAGTTTTCATCAGCATATAAATCTGCAATATGTTTGTAAACTTTTGAAGATATCAATTAAAACTTAAAGTCCCTTTCTTTCATACATTCTCTATGTTTTATAAAACACTTTTTTGTAGTTGATTTGATGATTTTGCAGTAGTAAGAAGGTTGTGCCCTTTATGTTTGCATTAGTGGTATCAGAGTGGGTTTTTCTTGATTCTACAAGTAGATCGCCGAATGTGAGGCAACTTGTAGCAAAACCTGTGGTGGTGGTGTGTGTGATTTGTGTGCAGACAGACTGTTGAATGTGAGGCAATTTGCACCAAGACTTGAGGGTTGGATTGTGTGAGAGATTTGTTGCATGTGTATATGAAATTTGCAAGAAAAGAACTATTTAGAGGGTTTTGGAAACTTGTGTTTTGAGGCTTTGTGAAGTCTTGAGAATGGAAAAGAGAATGGGAAAGAGGACTTTTATTATTGGATGGATTCTGACAATTCCCAGACTTGAGGAATTCAGAGAAAGAATTAGGAAGGATAGGGTGAGATAATTTAGGGAGTTGAAGCAACAATTGGAAGAATTGGAAGCAGATTTGGAAAGGAGAAGAGAAGATCATCATAAAAGAGGTGAAGGTAATTTTATTAATTGTTCTAATGATATTTTGAATACAAGAATGAAAGAAGATGAAGCAGATTGTCATACATATGAAACTGAGGAAGAAGAAGACGATGAGTGGGAAGAAAATTTTGAATCTGAAGCTAAGGAGACAGGTCTTTTGGAAGGCATGAAAGATAAGATGAAAGAATTTGTAACAAAGAGTGAAGATGAAGATAAAATTGCAGCAGTTGAGAGTCCTTTGAAGGACATGGAGGAGATGGTTGTAGCTGAGAAGAAAGAAGAGGTAAAATCTGATTTTTGTGAAAATAATGTTGGAAGCAGCAAGTGTAGCAAAGAATGCATTGGTAGATGAAGAAATTACAGATGAAATTAAGGAAGAAGATGAAAAAGTGAATGTTGAGTTGATTGGTAAACTTCCCTATGTATCAGTTGATGACCTCTTATTTGATACAGAGATTAGTATGACAAATATTTTGTTGCAAGATGAAAAAGATGAATTTTTTGATTATGTTACTAACATTGATGTGAATACATAAGAGAAAGAGTTTGCTTTTGAAAACTATCTTTCAGGAAACATGGGAAAAGAAGAACACAAAGACCAAATCAAGGTTGAAGATGAATTTTTTTTTGTAGAAATAATAGAGGAGGAGGTAATAAATGAATTTGATTATTTTACTGAAGAAGAGGAAACTAAATTTTATGATTTTTCAAAAATTAATAGTGTATATGGTGGGAGATGAACTATGTAAAAAGAAATAGGAGGGGAAGAATAAAAGATGGAAGAGATATCAAATAGCAGGGAAAGAAAAGAAGGAATAATAAGGAAGATGAGGTAGAGAAATGGATTCAGGATGAGCATAGCATTTACAAATGTTTTGATTAATAGGGAAAAATAGGTTTTGAAGGGACCTAAAACCCTTTACATCATAAACAAAATGCTACTCCAAAAAATATTCAAAAGTCTACCAACAACAACCCAATAGCCAAAAAACCAACCACCACAGGTGCCAAACTAAAAGAGGACAATCAACAACCAACAACACCCACCAGCAAAACAACAACAAAAAAACCTACAAAAGACAAACACCAAACAAAAACAAAAAGAAACAAGAAACTAGTTAAGGCCACTCAGAGTTTTGGCCACCTCAATCTGCTAGTTTTTATGTTTCTCAACCATATCCAGTAGTTCCTTTTTCTCAGCATCAAAAACTTTCTTCCATTCAGCTGACCCTCTACCAACAAGTATCTTGTCATCATCCTTCACAAAATTTTTACCCTTACCCTTAGCCATTTTCTCTTTCTCCATGATCTTTGAGAAGAAAACCTGATCTTCTCTGAGCTGCCTAATTTTTTTAAAGACAATTTCCAAAGCTTCTGCACTATTCTTAACTGAGGTGTGGCTTACTTGCAACAATTTTTTGATATCCCCATTAATACTAGCAACCTTGGCCTCAAGGGGCTACATTCTATCCTCACACAATGCCTTGAAATCATTAAATGAACCTTCCAGTTCCACCATTCTGTCAATCACGGTGTCAGACACAGAGGCCTTCTGAACAGTTTGCGTATTCGCCTTTAAGCCTCTTATCTTGATATTAATTTTGTTGAATTCTTGCAAATTCCATTTGACCAATTTGAAGGTGCCCATTGCCCCAACCCTCGCCATATCCAACAAACCAAACATAGAAGTATCATCCTCATCCAGGTATGAAAAATCCTTCGAAAGAGGATCATTAATTTTCAAGGGCGGATTAACATTTTTCTTTTCCTCCTCCTCCACATTCAGATCCCCAAACTCCTTAACTAGAGACACCTCAGGCATGTCGTGAATTGGAGAATCCTCCATAGTCACTATTTTATCCGTAGGAACCTTACCTTCCTCTTCCTCCTTAGAGTCCCTAGCTATAACTACATAATCCTTTTTCTTCAAATTGGCCAACCTCTTCACCAATCTTCTTAGTTTTGCAACCGACCCAACATTCACTTGGGCCCCAACCTTAAGAGCCCCACCAACAACACCTTTATCAATAGCCACTTCCGCAACCTTAGGAGCGGACCCATTTGACCCAACCTTCGTATCATCACTCCCAGAAAAGGCCAACCTCTTAGGAGCCCTATTACTCTTAGAACTCACCACCTTCCTTTTCTTGGAATCCGAAGCCACAGCCGCAGGGAAAACATCTTCCTCATCCTCATCCCAGTCCTCCTCCTCCTTCGACGAGGATTCTGAATCCGACGACCCTGATAAATCACTTAAAACCTCTTCCTTGCCTTTGATGGCTGGAGTCGGGGTTAGAGATTGGACATGCTCCATAATAAGCAAAATTAGCCCATCATGGAGGATAGGGTCCCTCCTATTCTTTAGATGATCATACATCGAGGATTCCAATGAAGATAAAAGGAAGAAGGGAAAGGAAATAAATAAACCATGCTTGAAATGATTCAGGAGAGTGAAACGGTGGCCAAGAAGAGCCTTAAATCTCCCTTCTAGTGTCATGTATTGCATCATCACCTCTACAACCCTAGCCAAAATTTTCTTAAGGGAGGTTCTGTCATAACCCCAATTCTCCAACTTGACCAAATTCTTTAGCTCGTCATCCTTAAAAAACCGGTTCATTGCTTCTTCATTGCCCTTTTTGTCTTTGGAAAATTTCCTTCCCACAATTGGCATTCCTGTAATGGTGGCAATAAGGTCTTCATTCACCACCACCTCCATCCCTTTCAACACCATCTTGCGATTATTCCAAAGAGAGACAAACTTGGTCGAGGCATTAGGGTCATGACCGTTTAATCTCTCCAAAAATGGAGTGAAATTGCCATAACGAAGAATGTTCCAAAGCTTTTTCTTTCTCCAAATATCACCACATGAGTGTGGCTCAACTCGACTTCTATCACCGCCTATGGTACCCCAAACAAAACACACAAAACCCTGGTGAAAGATACCCAGATGAAAACAAAATACCCATAAAACACCCAGAAAATGTGCTAGATGGGAAGACGCACAAGGCCATAAGAGCCACATCAACTTATCCAATGCCATCATTTCTTAAAATGTTTCTATCATCCTCGAGAATGATTGACCCTTCCTCCCACGAGCGAAATTCACTAAGGCTGACAACTAAATTGGAAAAATAATCAGCAAGAGCATTTCCTTCCCGATAAATGTGAGAGATGTGAGTCTCATCACAAGATTGTAACATCATTACCGTATCCTTTATTAACTAATCCATGTTCTAGCTTGGGGTATGAGAACTGCGTAAATAGTTTATGATATTCATAGAATCACCTTCTACCCAAACTTTGGAAAACCCCTTACTAATAGCATATCTAACACTCATGAACACAACCTCCACCTCTAGGGGATGATTATTCTATGTACCCAATGGGAGTGCCACCATGCCAAGAAGTTTGCCAAAGTTATGTCTTAACACCCCTCACATCCAACAGGCCCGGGATTCCCCTTCGTTGCCCCATCAAAGTTAATTTTAATCCACCCAGTCGGGGGTGGCTACCATCTTGTGTTCTTCCTTGCAACAGAGCTAGCCTTGGGATTAATTACAGGAACCAAAGAAATTTTCCAATTCTAAATCACCTTAAGATCATCTCCAGTAAGGAACATAGTCGGATCACACTAAGCAGAGTTAGATCTAATGAGAGTAAAATTCTCTAGGATAGCGCGATGGACTTTGATGAAAAGACTCTCAACCTTCAGCTTGGATTCTCAAAAGATCCTATTATTTCTTTCTTTCTAGATTCCCTAGGAAATATGCGGGGCCATAAGATCCCAAAGCCCATGCAACACATGAGAATAGGAAGGGCACTTCCACGAATCATAAAACTTAGCCAAAGAGTCTAGAAAGACCAATCCCAAATCCCAGAGTGTAAGGAACTTGCTCCACAGGGCAAGTGAGTAATCACACCCAATGAGGATATGGAAATCATTATCCCCATTAACCTCATAGAGGACACACCTATTAGGAATTGCAAACCCCCTCTTGCAAATATTGTCAATCGTAAGAATTTTATCTTGCATAATCAAACAGTAAAAGACATTCACCTTAGGAATCAACTGCTTATTCCATAGTTGCCCCCAAAATAGAAAAGACTAAAGAGTAACTAGGGAATTAAAAAATGTAGAGGCCACAAAAAATTACCACTTGCACATGGGGCCCAAACCACTCTATCCACCCTAGGAAACATTGGAATCCAAACCTTACGTAAGAAATCCTTAAGAATCTTCAAAGACAGATCCCAAACATCAAAATTCTTCCATTCCCCATCCTTGAAGTAATCCACCACCTTGACTCCAAAAATTTGTTTACATAGGGGAGCAATAAGAGGAGCCCAAGGGAGAGAAACAAGAGGGAAATCCCCACACAAAATGTCATCCCAAAAGAGAATACTAGTCCCATCACCCAACAACCACTTAACACCTTTAACAATCACATCTCTACAGAGCAAAATATTCCTCCAGAAGCACAAACTAGGTGGAATCTCCTCAGAATAAAGCATATCCCAAGGCCTATCCAGACCAAACATGTACTTATTACTCGCCAAAGGAGCCCACCCAGTATCCCAGGAGCCTCCAAATATTTTTAGCCAAAAGAGCCTTATTAAAATATTTAATATTTCTAAATCCCAGGAGACAAGGGTAATTATGGCTTTGGAATCCACCCGTGACCAAAAGAATCTTCTCATGATCTACTCCATTTTGTCTTCAAACTTAATAGGCACCTTGAATAAGCTTATAGCATACAAGGGTAAATTTTGAAGAGTGGTTGAAATAAGCTGAATTTTACCAACCTTGCTGAGGAGAGCACCTTTCCACCCTACTAATTTCCTATTGAATTTATCCAACATACCCAACCAAAAAGAGTTAGGAATCCTATAAATGCACAAAGGAAGCCCCAAATATGAAGACAATAGATCACCCCAATTACAAGACAAAATTCTAGCCACCTTGAGCTGCAAATCTTCTATAGTGTTAAGGAAAAAATATAACATTTAGGAAGGTTGATCTTCTAACTAGAAGCCTTTTCATAGTCATCCAACAACATCTTAATAGCCCTTTCTTCCTTAACAGAAGACACCCCCATCAAGATAGTTTCATCCATGAATTGCTAGTGAGTAATCGGATCACACCTGGAAGAGGGCGCAAGACCCCACAAAACCCCAACCTGAAGTGCCTTCTGGATGTTATGACCTAAAGCCTCCACCATCAGGATGAAAAGAAGCGGTGATATAGGGTCACCCTATCTCAATCCTCGCGAGCTCTGGAAGAAAGGCGAGGGAGAACAGTTTACCAGGAAAACAAACGAAGGAGAAGAAATAATTTTCTCAATCAATTGAATGAACTTCTTACAAAATCCAAAATGATCCAACACACTTAGAAGGAACCTCCAATTAATTCTATCATAAGCTTTAAGTAAATCCAACTTCAAAAAGAAACTCTGTTTCTTAGAAACATTAATGGAATGGGCCAATTCATGAACTATAATAATAGAATCAAGGATCTGCCTGCCCTTGACAAAGCCACTCTGCTAGTTCGAAATAATAAGCGGCAAGTATTTTTGCAATCTAGAAGCCTGAAATTTTGAAAAAAAATTACAGACAAAGTTACAAAGGCTAATAGGATGAAATTCACCAAAGGTCTTAGCATCAACTGTCTTAGGAATCAAAACAATGAAAGTAGCATTCAGTTCCTTCAACAAACTTCTAGAACCAAAGAGCTCCTTAGTAGCATTTATCTTATCCTCATCAACAATCTCCCTGCATGACTAAAAAAATAAAAAGAGAAAACCATCAAGGCCAGGGGCCTTATTACCTTCAAGCAAAAACACTACATCTTTAACTTTTGAGGTAGAGGGAATAGCCATCAGCTCCTTATTCACATTTTCCAAAACCAAACTAGGGATAGCCTCCAGGGTAGCATCCACACAACCTTGATCCAAAACCAGGTCATCTGTCAGAAGACCTTCAAAAAATATAGCAACCGCTCCATGAATGTCCTCCTTAGCTTCCAATAGTGACCCATCCACTTTTATTGATGAAATTCTATTAGAAGCTCTATGTCTCAAAGTGGTGAGATGAAAAAACTTTTAGTTATGATCCCCAAATTTAAGCCAAACCGCCTTGGATCTTTGTCTCCATAAATCCTCCTCATTGGAGATGATATCATGAAGTTGGGAAAGAATACCATCTTCCTGAAGTTGAATATACTTCGATAATCCCTTCGACTAGATGACATACTAGACCTCATCCAACCTGTTAAGGATGAGGCTTTTAGAATAAAAAATGTGACCAAATGATTCTTTGTTCCACTTTCTAAGGTTCTTCTTAACAAAATTCAGTTTTTTAGCCACTTTGAACATTACACTTCCATCAACATTAATTTTCCACCATCTACTTATACAATCCATAAAGCGGGGGTCTCTAAGCCACATGGCTTCAAACTTTAAGGGAAATCTTTTCTTACTCCCAATCCTATCTGCCACAAAAGAGAGAGGGAAATGATCCAACCCACAATGCATAATAGAGGAAAGGGAATGAGCAAAGTCTATAATCTAGGACATAAAAGTCATAGCCCTATCCAGTCTAACTTGAATATTATCCGCTCCAACATGTCTATTTGACCAAGTAAAATTAGCTCCAGAAAGTTTAACATCTAACAGGGTATTATCATCAATAAACATTCTAAGATAAAACCTGCTCTCAGGGTTTGCTTGAGAGTCACCCATTTTCTCGTCATCATATAGAGGAGTGTTGAAATATCCCATAACCAACTAGGGAAGATCCAAAAAATTCATCCTAAGGCTAATTAGATCATCCCAGAGCTTCTTCCTATTTCTCTTCAAATTAGGAGCATACACATTAGAAATAAACCAAGAATAAGAATCCCTGAGCCAAGTAAACTTAGTCTCAACATGATTAAAACCATCAACAACTGGGATACCTCTCAATAGATTAGCATTCCAGAAGGTGGCCACACCACTTGAAGCTCCATCAGAACTCACCCCATGGAAACCACAATCTCTGAAAAAACAAACTCTTCAAAGCCTTCAACTTGTCTATCTGCATCTTCGTTTCTTGGATCAACAAAATGTCTGGTTTATGATCACAAACAAGATTATTCAGGAGGTCCTGCTTATGTAGGTTATTCATCTCCCTGATATTCCATGAAATGACTTTCATCTTCCAGAAGAGGGAGTTCTCTTTGAGCACAAATCAAAAAGGGTCTTCTGGACCCCTTCCACAATATCTCGTTGACACTCCCTTTATATGTTCTTCTACAAGGAAGGTCTACCCTAACCCTTTGATTCAGACCCACAATCCACTTTCTGCCTTCTTGTGGTGACACCTTTGTGAGGCTGAGGGGGAGGGGAAGAGGAGGATTTCTTCTTTTGACCATGGACATGGGTAAAGCGCTCCTAATCTTTACATACAGAATCCACCACAACCATAACATTGTTACCCATCACCGGTTCCACACCTAAAGAGGGTGATTGAGGAACACCCTTCTACTCCACCACTGGCCTTTTTGGACATCACATAGTCTCAGAAACATGGTCCACATCTGATTTAAGGATTGATCATCAGCAACTTCCTTAGGAAAAACTAGTTCCTTACCAACCTTGACAGGAGGATCTTCACACACTTCAGCATTTACCTCACCCTCCAACCCATTTCTAGCCACTGATTCACCCTGGATCTCCTTGGGTTCCTTAATCTTCCAAACCTTAGTTTTCTTAACAACCTTTGGAGGGGCACTAGGAACAAGGCAATCTTTGGCCCAATGTCCCATCTTTTTACATTTGAAACAAGCAAACCAAAGGTTATCAATTACTATATGCTACTTCCAAGACCCCACCTTATATTTCAAGAAGAAAAATTTAGGAAACACCACATCCTGGTCAATCATGACATAGAATCTAGCCACAACTAACCTCCTCCTTGATCTAGTGGCCTTGTTAATTGAGATAAACTGATCGAAGGAGTTGGCAACTACCTTGAAAACTTCCTCATCCTAGTATTCTAATGACAAATTCAAAATTTTAACCCATACAGGCACAAAATTAGAGAGGCATTTTGATAAATCTATTCTTGGTTCCCATGGACGTAACACCATTAAGAGCTTTCCAAAAGACCAAGGTCCTTTCACAAAAAAAAATTCTTAGGTCTTCATCACATGAGAAGGCAAAGGAAAAGAATCCTTTAGCCATTGCAGTGACCACCACCTGACCTTTTAGTGCCCATTTCTTGTGAACCCAAGAGTGAACCTCCTTAATGCTAGGTTTAAGACCTAAAACCTTTCCAACCAGAGAGAAATCCAAAATAGCAATATTCCTCTCAAAAATGGAGTTTGGGATAGAAAAGGAGAAAACACCTTCCTCATTAGAAGAAGACACCGACCCAACAACACTACCCTTGTCCTTGAGCTTTGAGGAAAAAAGGTGAGACCACTTCTGACCCAACATATAAGACTTCATAGCCATCTGATTAGCATCCACCTGGGCACCCCCAACCTGGGGAACAATTAGAGATTCCCTAGATGGGACCCACCCATTAGAACCAACCCCCACGTTATCTCCATGATGCAAATGGATTGATTCCTTCGAGGGACAACTGTCACAAGACACCTTGAGTGCCTTACCCACACTTTTCTCCTCCAATTGCACAACTTTGACTAGAACCTCGCCAAAAGACCCATCCTTCCCTGAATTGCTTCCAAGGATCCTTTCCACACCACATGATCCCTCCTCCCCAAAAGAGACAAAAAATACCTAGTCCGTATCTTGCCCAAACTACCATGCATCAAAAATCTAGGGCCTAAGTCCAAATTCAAATTACCTTGGGTGTCTAATGCAAGAGCATCCATGGAAAATTGGAAATCAGTATCACCAAAAATATTTTTCATTTAATTTATTTTAATTTGGTTTCCTTAGGATAGATTAATTAGATGTTGAAAAATAAGTATAATATTAGGCAAAAATGTTATAAATAATTATTGGCCTCAATATTATAATTTTGGTGTGTAGTCTAGCCTAGGTGGCATTCCAATCCTCATCATTTATTTAAAAAATAAAAAGGAAAAAGAGGGTGTTGGATTTTGGGAGTTTCAACTTTTGAAAACTCATTGATTGATCCTAAAAAGTTGCAAAAGAATATGGGCACCCAAGTTGAGTTGGCAATTACTTTTCTAATTGGGTCCCTATTTCCTAGGAGTGGGAATCTTACATGTGTTTTTATTCTTGGAAAATTTGTTGGGAGTGCATTTGGAAGGGTTGTTGGAGAAGTAATGATTCTAAAATATGAAATTTAATGCATCATTCAAACTTGGGCATGGCATTTTGGAGGTGGTGAATAAAAAGGTAAATTTGACAATTTTTGAGGGAGCGCTTATTATATTTTTGAGAAAAGGAAGAGGTGGACATAGAATTTTTGGGAGAGGCCAAAACCACCATGTTTTTGCAAGTGAAGGAGATTCTGTGGGTGTTTAAAAAATATTGCAAGATTATTTGTAGCTAGTTTGTAGGTTGAAGATGGAGGATTGGAGAGTATATGTTGCAAAGCTAATTTATATCAATTTGTAATCAGTTTTTTTTTTTTTATGATTATCCCATATGATTGTAGCTTGCATTTTATTTTAGTAGTTTTCATCAACATATAAATATGCAATATTGTAAACTTTTGAAGATATCAATGAAAAATTAAAGTCCCTTTCTTGCACACATTCTCTATGTTTTATAAAACACTTTGTTGTAGTTGATTTGATGAGTTTGCAGTAGTAAGAAGGTTGTACCCTTTCTATTTGCATTACCTTTCAAATTGCAAGTTAGTCTTATACCTTGTCCAAATTCATCAAACCCCTGGTACATCAATCTTTAAATGAAACATTAGAAAATCTCACTAAATCCCTAGCGTAAAATCCTAGAGCATCACATTTTCTTCATTTTAGGGTGATGGATAAAAATGATTGTTACATAGATGAAATTATGCCAATTCATGGTGTTCCCCCTTCAAATACTATTTCAGAAAGTGTCTATTAGATAGGACCATTTTTGACATCTGGATATTGGGAGTTGGGTTTCCCTAATGTATTCATAAATGTTTAATTAATTAGAGCTATGGATGTGTCTTACAACCCAAATAAAAGAAAAAAAATTAGTGGGAAGGAAGTTCCTTTTATAGTCCTTGATAGAAATTGCGTCTGTGAAGTCTTCAACCTTTATAAAAAGTCTCAACTACCTATTGACCTAGGGGCTTTAACTAGAGAGTACTAGATATTGAGGGATAACTACAAATTAAAATGGTTGCCCAGTTTTATGACTAGAGGAAAAAATAGAGAACTGATTTTTTTTTCTAGTGGAGAGTTATAGCCCTTCAACTATGACATTTTTTAATATTATTTTGTAAAGACCTACTTTACATTATGTCAAGTCTTGGGCATGGACTGCAAAACCCAAATACTAGTCAACATGATGGTATTAGTAATAGATATTTAAAGAAGATAGTTAAATAAACATTATGAATATGCATATTTCATATCAGAGGGGATCCATAAGGCCCTAAGTTCCATTAAGGAAAATGAGATCATAATTTATTTTAAGTGGTATTCCTTGTTGTGACACATTCTTCTTTATAGTGGGAGTAAGATTTGGTCTCCTCATATATAAATAAGAGGTTTTGATGCTTAGAAGAGGTTTCTCCCAATGTAGGAATATACATATATATGTGATAGAAATTATGATACCTCAAATTATAATTTTTTTGAAAAATTATTTGTTAGAGAGATTCTAAGGAATTTGGGTTAGAAGTTTGATTGGGGTTTATCAGAAAGTGTCAAAAGAGTTTTAAGACCAAAGGACCTCTATCATGAATTAGGTTTTGATCATAATTGGGATGATTGGTTTTTCTATTTAGATGCCATATTAATAAGGGTTGATGGCTCCCTAGTGGTACCCCAAATTTTTCCCAAGTTTGTCGTAGACATAACTGCATTTTTGGAAATTGTTTTATAGTTGAAGAAGTGGGATAAAAATCATTTCAAAATTATAAGAAACATGCAATCCTACCATCTACATTTTTTTTCTTATACTTCTAAGTCACTAGAAGAGAAGGATTGGAGTTGCTTCTAAAAAAATTGATACCCTATACAATGAGGGTAGATAAGTTAAGGAAATGTGATCTTGAGAAATTTATCCATGATGCTAGGATTAAATATAAACTTATTTCTCTTATACATGTGTATAATCCAATTGAGGATCAAATAAAAAACTACTTAGAATTAGAGGCTACAAATAGAAGGGATAAATGTGTAAAGATTTAAATTATAGAAGAGAGGAGGAATGGGATGGATCCCTCTTACAAAGGTGTACATATAGAGATTCAAAACCCAATCCTTAGAATCATAACTATGTTGGACAATGCATCCAATTTATTTGCTAATGTTCCCTTCAAATTTCCTTAGGTAGATAGACCTAGCCCTTCTACTCAAGTAATAGATAAATAAATCCTTGAATAGGTTACACCTTTGCAATAGATTGCTCATGCAACTGAGTCTCTAGTAGACTATCCTTTGGATCAAGATGAGTTTCTATAAGATTCAAATATAATAAATGTTTTATATCACCCTCTAAGAGTAAATAAAATAATGTTAATAAATTTCAAAACCAGAGGACAAGTACTAGACAATGTCGAAGTCTTGAAATGCACCAATTTTATGTCAGATGACAGGTTTATCACTACTTAGCAATTAAAGGAATTCTTCCTAAGGAATAAAGGTGAAGCTTTCAGGCTAAAAATAGAGGAAGCCAATACTAGGATAACTAAGGAAAATAAAAATGATATTGTGGAGAAAATATGAGAATATTTTAATGCAAACATGGAGAATATGACCCCAAAAAAGTGGAGGGAAATTTTCAGAAAGAGTGGATGTCTACAACTACTAGATGAGAATATCATTTATAATTGCATTTGATACCATCAAAAGACAAGAGGGATATGAACTCGTCATATCATTAGAAGAAAAAGATAATGCATTGTATTTTGTATCACACTTCAATCCAAGGCATAAGACCTTGGCTATCTAGTCAATTTTCCCTAATACTAATAAACCCTAGATCATTAATGATACCAATGAATCGATTGGTAATTTGATTGTTAGAATATTGGGGGATACTAGCACTCTTTAGGAAAAAAATAACTATAAAACAACTATGTTTACAGTGGAAACAATAAGGAAATTGGAGGTAGACCTTGCTTAGGTAAATGCTTTAAATTTGGAGCTACAAGAGCAGATAAATATTGTTACTAGATTGTTGCCATCTCCTCAAACCATGTAAGGTTTAAGGATAGTAAAGAGAAGGTGTCCCTTTACTTAGATGTGAATAAACTAAAGTGAGAGCTAGATGAGAACATATAATCCAAGAAGAAGAATAAGATTGATAGAAAGGAAAAAAAAATAGAGGTTGTTGATAGCATTATTAGTTACATGTGTAAAAGTACAAAATTGTGTCACACTTTCAACCAAGTTATCAACACAAGTGAATTTTAGTATTTATAACTAAAAATCAATTTTGGTCAAACATATGATCTAATCAACCTAGAAGATGCATGAAATGGATATAATACAATTGTTTCCACTCATGCTATCCATCTCCCACTATAGGCTAGGCTCAAGAGCATCCAAATTATTTGGTTCCCAAGAAAGTAGCTAATTGAAAAATTGGTAGGAAGATAAAATTTTGATGTTGATGCTCCAATTGAGTTAGGCATAATTTTGAAAAATTCTTATATTATTGAGGAAAATAAGATTATGCATGGGAGATATCAACTTCATATAGAGCATTCCTTAATTTTTTTTGATAATCTAGAGCATGAAATTATACCTATAATTGTTGGAAATATGTGCCTCAAACTATACAGGCTGAAACCTCCATTAGAGCCAAGTTGGTGTGACATCTTCATTGTCTGGCTGACTAGCAATTTGATTCATTCTGGTTTGTACAGGTCGCTATGACCTTGCAGAAGTCTTGCCAAATGCTTCCACTGTGGAGCTATCGCTGTGACAAGGAGTGTTCGGTATGACCTCTTAGTGCTCGGGAGACCTCTGGCTGACAGGCCATTCAATTGTTATCAGGGAGACTCATGGTGACTATGGGCTTTGGGATAATTGAGGGTT
This sequence comes from Sequoia sempervirens, assembly GCA_007258455.2. Taxonomy (NCBI): domain Eukaryota; kingdom Viridiplantae; phylum Streptophyta; class Pinopsida; order Cupressales; family Cupressaceae; genus Sequoia; species Sequoia sempervirens. The sequence continues at coordinate 334,149,443 of VDFB02271358.1, read as the reverse complement.
CTCACTAAGAAGTCTCAGCGAAGTGTTAATCTCTCACCGACAACGTATGTATTGAAGTCTTCGGGGTAACTCTAATGATCCGGGAAGACGTCTCAACGAATAGTGAAAGTCTTGTCGACGGGAACACACTTGGAATCATCAGGATAGCACTAAGGGTTCGCTAAGAACTCTTAGTGATTGATAAGTGTCTCACCGACAGTATGTTACATGTTATACTCTTTGGCGTATCTTGTGGTCTATCGGTAAGAAGTCTTACTGATGAACAAATGTCTCACCGACGAAGATTCAAAGGTTGATCATCGAAGTAACTCAAAGCGGTCGGGGAAAGGTCTTGGTGAGACTGTTAAGTCTTGCTAATAGCCGATGGCTATCGGGGTAATCCAAATGTTTTGGTAAGAAGTCCTAGTGACTTTGGTGAGTCTTGCCGATGATGAAGAGTCTTCAGATAGCTTAGAGATCTCGGAGTAAAGTCTTAGCGAAGGGTGATGTCTTGGCGATGGATGAACACTTCGGGGTAAGTCTTGGAGTTTGGTATGAACTCTCAGCGAAGGTGTTAAGTCTTGCCAACTATTCTATGGAGCTCAGTATGTCTGGGGACTTCGGTATAACCTTTGGTGACTCGCTATGATCTCCTAGCGAAAGCAATAGGTCTGGGCGACTGTTTGGTGACTTGGTGTAATTCATAAAGCTCGATAGAACATCTTGGCGATATCGGTAACTCTTGGCGACATTGGTATGAAGGATATGTGGCATTAGCAAGATACTGTTAGTGTCTCACCAAGATTCCATTACAGTACAAATTTTGTTGACCGTTTGACCGTCCTATGTGGAGTCTCGTGGACCAATAGGAGAAGCCGAATCTGAACTGTTGGAAGACAATGGTTGTGACGGTTCTGTGAGGAAGTTCGAAAAACAAGGAACGCCATGGATATACTCTGAGATTGTAGATTGTGATCGAGTTGGATTATCGGTTGGTTCAAAGGTTGATTCGACAGATTGTTGTATGATCAGTAGATGTATTATGTTCTATAAAGTCTGTAACTCGAAGGTTCCTGTACAAGAATGTTCATGGTGAATGCTGCTATATAATGACACCAGAAAGATAAGTCTAGAATTTGTATGTAATCTTCATTACTGTAATACAAAGTGATTTCTCTTGGTGTGGTGGGTTTTTCTCTCGTAAGGGTTTTCCCATGTATATCCGGTGTTCATGTGTGATTGTCAAATACTCTGTTTTTGTTATATGTTTCATAGTGCATCTTAGTTGAACTATAGTTGGAAAAATTAAAAGTATATCTACATTCTTTCCTGTGGTATTGATGTTAGGAGAATTGTTTCCACATTTGATTTTCCTTACAAGTGGTATCAGAGCTTGGCCAGCTGTGTTATGCTTGTGGGTACGTTGGGTTTTTTGAGTCAATTCTATTCAGTGGGAGTCTTGTAGAGTTTGTTATTTCTATTTACAGGCTGAGATGGCTAGCATGTCTGGAAAGTTTGAAATAGAGAAGCTCAATGGCAGTAACTTTGAGTTATGGAAACTCAAGATGGAGAATCTTCTAGTTGATCATGATGTATGGCTTGCAGTGTCTGGAACTAAACCTACAGGCATGAAGAAAGAAGATTGGGACCTTACAGATAGGAAGTCTAAGGGGCTAATAAGGCTCTATTTGGAAGACTTAGTGCTTCTAAATGTGCATGAGGAGAAGATTGCCTCTTCTTTGTGGAAGAGACTGGCGTCTATTTATTAGGGGAAGTCTTTGGTGAATAAGTTGTTCCTGAGGAAGAAGCTGTATTCTTTGAGAATGCATGAAGGAGGGTCTGTGGCAGATCATTTGAATGCATTTAATATGCTAATTGCTCAATTGACATATGTTGGTGTGAAAACTGAATAAGAGGATCGATGTATGCTTCTATTGTGTTCTTTGCCAGACTCATGGGATCATCTGGTGATGGTGATTGGGAGTACAACATCCAGTTTCAAGATGGAAGATGTTGCATCTTTGCTGTCAGAAGAGATGAGAAGGAAATCTTCTGAGATGGCGAAGGAAGCTCTTGCTGTCAGAGGAAGATCGAAAGAGAAAGGCAAGAAGGACAAGAAGTTTAAATCGAAATCAGAGGGGAGATCAAAGTCTCCTGGCAAGAAGTCCAAGGTGAAGTGCTAGAACTGTGGGCAACCTGGTCATGTCCGAAAGGATTGTAAAGAGGAGAAAAAGAAGAAGAAGGGCTCTTTCGATAATGGTTCTTCTCATAGTGATGGTGACGCCTTCATTGCAGCCTTGGCTACTCAGGCATCAGATGATGTCTGGTTGATTGATTCTGGAGCATCTTTCCATGACATCTCACAAAGAATGGTTCACGAAGTATGAAGAATACAATGGTGGAAAGGTGTACTTGGCAGTGATTCAACTTTAGAGATAGTTGGCCGTGGAAGAGTCAAAATACAATTCCCCGATGGCAGAGTGAAGGGAATCAATAATGTTATGCACATACCAGGTCTGGCTTGAAATCTATTATCTGTAAGTATGCTAAATGATATTGGTGTACAAGTTACGTTCTCTAGAAATGGCTACAAGATGACTAGAGGTTCAATGGTGCTGGCTAGAGGTGCTCGAACTGGTACCTTGTACAAGCTAGATGCACATGTTATTCAATGTAACAGTGTCTCTGGAAAGTCACTGAAAGCTACTCATGGAGGTAAAGAGGGAAATATCCCTAATTATGTAAACTCTATGGAAGTAAAACTTCCTGTAGAGAAGACTATGCTTTGGCATCATAGGTTAGACCACATAGGAGAAAAAGGTTTAAAAACCTTGAAGAATACAAACTGGTTGAGGGGCTTGAAGATTGTAATCTTGAATTTGAATTATGTGAAAACTGTATATATGGAAAGCAGCACCGTGTTTCATTTTATTCCTCCTCATAAATCTTCTAGTTTGTTAGATTATATTCATTCAAATGTGTTTGGTCCAGTTAGATGTTCCTTCTTTGTCTAAGTCAAGATACTATGTGTCGCTTATTGATGATTATTCAAGAAGAGCATTTGTATATTTTCTTGAAAGTAAATCAGTGTTCACGATTTAAGGAATTTAAGAACCTTGTTGAAAATGTGGTAGAAAAATAAAATGCTTAAGGACCGATAATGGCGGTGAATTCGTTCGATGAATTTGAAAGATCTGTAAAGACCATGGAATTAAAAGACACAAGACTACACCTTATACTCCACAGCAGAATGGAGTTGTAGAAAGGTTCAATAGGACAGTGATGGAGAGAGCACGAAGTATGCTCAGTAGTGCTGGCTTGGAGGAGAAGTTCTGGCTGAGGGTATCTACTGCATGTTATCTAATTAATCATTCTCCAAATTCTGCTCTTGTTGAGAAAACACCTTTGGAAGCTGGTTTGGTAAGAAGTCCTCACTTAGACATGTTCATGTTTTTGGCTGTGAGGCATATGCTCATGTGTCGATGTGAAAAGATCTAAATTGGAGAACAAGGTTGTCAAATATATTTTTATTGGCTATAGCGCTGTAAAAAGGATACAAGCTTTGGAATCTAATACAAAGAAGGTTGTATACAGCATAGAAGTGTAATCTTTCGTGAGCTGAAACCTTCCACTTTGGATCTACAGTCAGAGACAAAGTCAGATAACAATAAGGATGTAGCATTAATTCCTCCTACACCAGAGAAAGAGGAATTGAAAATTCAAAATGTACCTAAAGAGGAGAGCTCGAGTAGTTCTGAAATTTTGGAAGAAGAAGAACAACCTCACCTCAGCTAGTGAGGAGGTCAACCCGAGAAAGAAAACAACCAGATAGGTATGGGTTCTCATTGATTGATTCTACTTGTGCCTATGCTTTAATTTCTAGCACTGATGAGCCTAGGACTATAAAAGAGGCATTTATAATGTCCGATTCAAACTCTTGGTTAGAAGCCATGGAAGAAGAGATGGCATCATTGGATAAGAATGAAACTTGGAGTCTGGTGCCCTTGCCTAAAGGCAGAAAGGTTGTTGGCTACAAATGGGTATTTAAGAAGAAAATTGGTCTAGATGGCAGTGTAGAAAATTATAAGGCAAGACTGGTTGCAAAGGGTTATTCCCAGGTAGAGGGAATCAATTATGGGGAAATATTTTCTCCTGTAGCAAAGCTGACATCTATCAGATTTATTTTGTCACTTGCAGCAGCATATGACTTAGAGGTAGAACAGATGGATGTGAAGACAACATTTCTTCATGGTGATCTTGAAGAAGAAATCTATATGTCCCAGCCTGAGCACTTTGTTGAGAAAGGTAAAGAAAAACTGGTATGCAAATTAAAGAAGTCTCTCAGATGAGTTAAAGCAGCACCTAGAATGTGGTACCAGAAAATTTGATAATGCTTGTATTGTCTTTGGGATTTTTGAGATAATCGATCACTGTGTATATTATAAAAGTGATCAGTACTTGTTATTGCTTCTCTATGTTGATGATATGATGTTCATAGGCAATAGTAAGCTAATGATTTCTGATCTTAAGTCTCAGTTGTCTGCTAAGTTTGAAATGAAGGATCTTGGTGCAGCAAGATATATTCTGGGGATGGAGATAACCAGGGATAGGAAGAATAGAAAACTATGGCTCAGTCAGAGTAAGTATATTAGGACTATTCTTGAGAGATTTTGTATGAATGATTGCAAATAGCTAGTGGTTCCAGTCATGTAGGGAACACAGCTATCTATTGAGGACTGTCCAAAATCTCCTACTGAGATGGAGGACATGACTAGTGTACCCTATGCTAGTGCGGTTGGCAGCTCATGTATGCAATGGTCTGTACAAGGCCAGACATTGCCCAAGTAGTAGGAGTTCTTAGTCGATTTATGGCTAATCTAGGAAGAACGCATTGGGATGCTGTGAAGAGAGTGTTTAGATAGTTGAAGGGAACTTCAAATTTTTCTTTGTGTTACCATGGGAATTCGGTTGAATCACAGAGGACTCTCGATTCGTGGTTATGTAGATTTTGATTGGGCAGGGGACATTGATAGCAGGAGGTCCACCAGAGATACATTTTCATGTTGAATGGTGGTGCGGTGAGTTGGATGAGCAAGCAGCAAGTCTGAAGTCGCTTGTCCACTACGGAGGCTGAATACATGGCAACTACTCATACTTGTAAAGAAGTTATATGGTTGAAACGTTTGTGTTCTAACATTTGTTTTGATACAGGGGAAATAACTATTTTTTGTGACAGTTAGAGTGCAATTTGCCTGGCAAAGAACCCTACTTTCCATGCCAGGACGAAACATATTGACATACAGTATCACTTTGTACGAGATATGGTGGAGGATGGAAATGTCAGTTTGGAAAAGGTTGATACTCTAGAGAATGATGCAGATTCATTAACAAATCCAGTGAGCACAGACAAGTTCAGGTGGTGTGCCAGTTCAATGGGCCTTAGTGCCCATGATTTTCAGTAAGTTATGTTGTGCTCTGGAGGTGCCTGTATGATCTTCGTCAAGTGGGAGATTGTTGGAAATATGTGCCTCAAACTATACAGGCTGAAACCTCCATTAGAGACAAGTTGGTGTGACATCTTCATTATCTGGCCGACTAGCAGTTTGATTCATTCTGGTTTGTACAGGTCATTGTGACCTTGCAGAAGTCTTGCCGAATGCTTCCACTGTGGAGCTATCGTTGTGACAAGGAGTGTTCAGTATGACCTCTTAGCACTTGGGAGACCTTTGGCCGACAGGCCATTAAATCGTTATTGGGGAGACTCATGGTGACTATAGGCTTTGGGATAATTGAAGGTTCTCGCTAAGAAGTCTTAGCGAAGTGTTAATCTCTCACCAACAGCGTATGTATTGAAGTCTTCAGGGTAACTCTAATGATCCGGGAAGACGTCTCAGTGAATAGTGAAAGTCTTGCCGACGAGAACACACTTGGAATCATCGGGATAGCACTAAGGGTTCACTAAGAACTCTTAGTGATTGATAAGTGTCTCGCCGATAGTATGTTACATGTTATACTCTTTGGCGTATCTTGTGGTCTATCGGTAAGAAGTCTTACCGATGAACTAATGTCTCACCGACGAAGATTCAAAGGTTGATCATCAGAGTAACTCAAAGTGGTTGGGGAAAGGTCTTAGCGAGAATGTTAAGTCTTGCTGATAGCCGATGGCTATCAGGGTAATCCAAATGTTTTGGTAAGAAGTCCCAACGACTTTGGTGAGTCTTGCTGATGATGAAGAGTCTTCGAAATAGCTTAGAGATCTCAGAGTAAAGTCTTAGCGAAGGGTGATGTCTTGGCGACGGATGAACACTTCGGGGTAAGTCTTGGAGTTCGGTATGAACTCTCGGCGAAGGTGTTAAGTTTTGCTGACTATTCTGTGGAGCTCAATATAACCTTTGGTGACTCGCTATAATCTCCTGGAAAAAGTGATAGGTCTGGGCGACTGTTTGGTGACTCGGTGTAACTCATGAAGCTCGATAGAATGTCTTGGAAATATCGGTAACTCTTGGCGACATCGGTATGAAGGATATGCGACATCGGCAAGACACTATTAGTGTCTCACCGAGATTCCATTATAGTGCAAATTCTATTGACCGTTTGACCGCCCTATGTGGAGTCTTGTGGACCAATAGGAGAAGCTGAATCTAAACTATTGGAAGACAATCAGTTGCGACAGTTCTGTGAGGAAGTTTGATAGACAGGGAACGCCATGGATATACTCTGAGATTGCAGATTGTGATCGAGTTGGATTATCGGTTGGTTCAAAGGTTGATTCAACAGATTGTTGTATGATCAATAGATGTATTCTATTCTGTAAATTCTGTAACTCGAAGGTTCCTGTACATGAATTTTCATGGTGAATGCTGATGTATAATGACACCAGAAAGATAAGTCTGGAATTTGTATGTAATCTTCATTACTGTAATACAAAGTGATTTCTCTTGGTGTGGTGGGTTTTTCTCCCGTAAGGGTTTTCCCACGTATATCTGGTGTTCATGTGTGATTGTCAAATACTCTGTTTCTATTATCTATTTCATAGTGCATCTTAGTTGAACTGTAATTGGAAAAATTAAAATTATATCTACATTCTTTCCTGTGGTATTGACGTTAGGAGAATTGTTTCCGCATCTGATTTTCCTTACAATAATTTTATTTGAGGATGGAAAGTTAAAGGATTGTAAGGTATGGAGGGCTGATTTTAGTAATATTTAATCTCCCATTTTACATTCCATTTTTGTGGAAGAGGATATAGATACAAAAAAAAAATGTTGCTTTTGATGGATCGATGAAGTTAGAGGTAGGTTTATTAAATATTTCTAATGATATAAAGAATTGTACTGAGGAAACACATTTTCCTCTCATTTGAATCATGTCAGAAGAATTTTAGTGTTTCCTTGGCCTTCAAAGGATACATTTGCAACATGGGTGGAGAAGTACAACTAACAAATCATGCACCCCTCTATTTTATCTCATCATGCAAATTAGTGAATATGTTTTGCAACTATTTCTACAACTATTTTATCCTCTAGCATTGTAGATTTTTGTCTTTCACAAATAATTGTACTAGTTTTTATTTGATCCTATAGACATGATTTTCAAATTAAAATGTGACATCTATCGATGGATTTAAGCTTGTTGCTCCCTTATCTCTATTAAAGGAATTCCAAGCCATTTTTAAAGGATATTAGATTTTTATAAGTAGGAAAGTTTTGTCTTAGACTATGCTAGTTTGGTCTAGGTTTTCTCAGGGAATGAGATTACAAGTTTAAATATTATGTATATCAATATACATCTTCAAAAGATATGAATACATTATGAAAGATCCAAAATAAATCTTCTCCAATGTACATTTTGCTACTCTTATGAATAAAATTTATCAAGGATATTTTTATGTTCATTTTTGCATTGTTGTGCAAATGACTGCTTCTTACATGGCTTATGTTAAAATAATGGAATAAATCATTATATCTGAAATATTGAGAGTTTTAATATGTTCAAATATTGTTAATAAGAATTTTTTATGAATCTAAATTCAAAGAGCATTATTTTAAGGTAGTAATGTTTTCATTGAATTGTTCCCAGTTTATTGTTTAAAAAGAATTTGTATTTCCTTTTGTGATTTCAATCAGGGAGGTATTAACCAAAAAAAACTCAAATCAAACTCACTTGAACACTTTTATAATCCCCAAAACTCTATCTCAATGGATCTTCACTATCCCTTGACTATTTCCTTGTAGGTGTGCAACTAGGGTTTCCTGACTCTAACTCCCAATCTTCTCAAAAAACCAACTAACCCTTTGTATTTTCAAGGACCCATCAACCCCTATTCCAACATATATCAAATCCACAATGGCTTATTTCTGACCAACACTTTCTATTTCATGCAACTACGCTGTCCAACATGGCCAAATAGGCCTATTTTCCATAGAAACCTCTCTTTATTCTTCCCTCCAAGTGTAAAAAACCATTGGGAAGCATCAAACAACCTACCAAGCCACAAAATCCACTAATTTTAGGGCTTGATAATCCCTCTAACACCACAAACCTCAAAACCCTCTCTTTTCACAAATTTCATAAGGATTTATTGAAAAACCACTTTCCAAATTTTCCCAAAGCCAACCAAAACCTCAATAAACCTTAAAAAGGTATAAAAAAACTAAAAATACCTTAAAATATTGCTTCTACTACAAATCACTCACATTTCACCACTCAAACCTCACAAATCCACTCAAAATCCTTCATTTTTAGACCTAGGGCATTATCTAAAAACCATCTATTCACCTCCCTTTCTTATAAAATATTATAAACATGTTTTCTACCCTTGATTATGCCTTTACATTGAGTTATAGCATGAAAAAGTGGGTGGAAAGGCTTAAAAAGACATTTTAACACACTCAAAACCCTTAAATAGGGTATATAGGCTAGTTCACAGTAATTTTCCTCTGGAATGTAGAAAATCTAATGAAAACACTCCAAACCAAATCTAAAATACAGTTAAGTCTACTTCCCACTAGATTCAATCCATAAGAGAGCAAAATCAACATGAAAAAAACTGTACAGTTCAAGGAAACATCATAATTTTTGAAAAACATAGTATTTTGCAAGGAAAACAATGAATTTTATTGCCTTTTCCCAATGATCAACTTCTCCATCCTATCCCTTTGAGTTCAAAATAATTTCTAAAGGTTCTCCAACCACATTCAAAAATTACAACTTCTTTTCAAACCGAAATGGCCGTTTGCTTCCCTCTTTACAACTTTTACTCTTTTCATTGACAACTTTTCAACATTGTTTTGCATTTTTTGCAATTTTGGCACAACTAACCCCTAACTCACTCTAACCATCCTAAAACATTATAAATGGTATAATTAGACCTTATTCAACCTAAGAACATGGATCTAAACAATAAAAATTCCCCTTTACCCTCCTTGACAACTTTTATCAAGATTGACAACTTTTTGACATGATTTGCAACTTTTACCTTTGTTTCCCAAAAGGACTCAAATAACCACAAAACCCTATGAATGGCCTTATTATATTGAAATGACCCAAAAAACCTAAGAAATTATCACTTAACTCACTTACCCAAAATTACTTGGTGCTCCTGCACCATACAACCCGCCTAAAAGAAAACCTCATGTCCCATGAAGACTATACTTCCTTGAACCTTGCTCTTTCACAACATCTCTTTGTCTTCCAAATAATCCTTAGTCTAGAAATATCCTCCATGGGATCAGGTACTGTAACCTTTCTTTGTTCACTACATTGATGGACTCCTTGCTTTGTAGTATTTTCTTCTTCTTTGCAACCCACCCTATTGATTGTCTCTCCATCTTTCCCTTGTCATCAATTGATGTTACATCTACCTTGGTCTCTACAAACTGACCTTTGACCACTCTTCCTCTAATTTTACTCTCCATAATCATTATTGTATACTTAGGCTCATTCCCTTTCCCTTTCCAAGCATCCTTGCTCCCTATACCTATTCCTTTTACCTTAGTCATCATGATCTCTGTCCTTTCAACCCCTATGCCATTAGGTCCATTAGCCCCTAAAGAAACACAACTAAACTATCCTCTACCCTCTTTTTCATTCAATGGACTAGGTACTGTCCCCACCATAATCATATCATGCTTCATAAACCCATATTGAGCCTTTAACACAAATTCACCTTTAACCTTTCCTTGATCAGATTTCATGAAAAAATCACCATCCTTTCTCTTCAACATGGCATCATTCTGCAAGCTCATTGTCATGGATTCTTCTATCCTTGGGGTGGCTATAACCTTCATCTCCCTTTCACTCCCAACTTGCGCAAACTCTTTGTTACCCATCATGATTGTTTTTGCTGTCTTTTTCTACTCCTTGACTTCCTCTTACAATGGAAGAAAATTAAATGTGTTCCATCATGTTCAATCTAATATTTATTATCCCTTCCATCATAGAGTGCATGTTTGTCAAATTTCCATGGCCTTCCAAGAAACAAATGGCAACATTGCATTGGTAGAACATCACAAAGTACCCTATCTCTATACCCTCCAATCAAAAACTCAACTAAAGCCCGCTCATTAACTAGAAGTGATTGATCATCATTTAACCATGACACCTTATAGGTTGTTTCATGAGGGGCTTTCACCAAATTTAATTTATCTACCATTTATCTTGATACTATATTATCAGTGGAGCCTAAATCTATCACTACCTTGCATACTTTACATTTTCTCTTGCATGTGGTCTTAAATAGATTTATCCTTTGCATTGGTTCCTTCTCCTTGGTGGCCTTCAAAAGTTATGTTCTCAACATAAAAGCTTCACCAACTTCAGGTGCAACAACATGACTTGGAGAGTTGACACTTTCCTCTTCATCTTCTTACACAATTTGGACTCTCTTTTCACCTCTTCTTTCACCCCCACTTGAAGTAGCACCAAAATTTTCAAGACACTTAAAGCATGGATGATCAAACTCACCACAATTGTAACACCTTCCTAAAAACATATTAGAACATCTTCCTTGATTTGTATATCTGCCCCTAAATCTTCTTCTTCCACCTCTCCATCCACCTCTAGATTTAGCCACTTGTTCTTTACCCTTACCAGCATCTTCTTGTTCTTGATTGGACTGTTTTGGAGTAGAAAAAATTCCTCTGCCTCTAGAAGTACTGCCTCTACCTCTTGTTGTCTTTTCTTTTCTCCTCTTCACTTTTTCCTCTACCCTTATAGTCATTTGAAAACATTTTTCAACTATTTGTGGTGTCATCAAACTTATTTCATCTTGAATGTTATACCTTAGACCATTAACATATCTTACTACTCTTTCTTCCTCATCTTCCTCATGTTTTTTCCTTATACTTAACCTATAGAACTCCTCAGTGTATGCTTGCACATCTAGATCCTTTTTCTTAAGATTTTGAAGTTTTTTAAGCAATTGAACATTTTAGTCACTAGGAAGGAACCTACCTTTGAGTTTTTCCTTCATTCTCTCCCAAGAAGTGATCTTGGTCTTCCCCTTTTTTTCCCTTTCATCTTGCTCAAAGTTCCACTACAGAAAAGCATGCCCTTTCAACTTGGTCTTAGCCTTCTTCACCTTGTGATATTCATCTACTTCTTCACTTTCAAAGGAATTCTCCATGGCTCCTATCCAGTCCAAGAGCTCTTCACCATATATTTTATCTCCATACATAGGAAAATCCATTTTTCTATTCCCATCACCCTTCATAGCCTTCAAAAGCTTTAGCATCCTCACATCCTCTGGATCCAACTCTTCCTCTTCACTAGAAGTTTCTTCCTCTTTAGAATCACTTTCATCAATGGTGACCCCAAAATTAGACTTTAATGCAGAAATCTCCTTCTTGAAGGCTTCTAATTCTCTATCCTATTTATCAATCTTTCTAACAACAATGCTTCCTTTAGGAGGCATCTTGACTCCTCTAATTCCCTTTTCCTTACTCAATCTTTCAACCTTCTCCCTCAAGAGATCTACTTCCTAGGCTCTGATCCCAATTGATGTCAATCATGGAGATATTAACCAAAAAAAACTCAAATCAAACTCACTTGAACACTTTTCCAATCCCCAAAACTCTATCTCAATGGATCTTCACTATCCCTTGACTATTTCCTTGTAGGTGTGCAACTAGGGTTTCCTGACCCTAACTCCGAATCTTCTCAACAAACCAACTAAACCTTGGTATTTTTAGGGACCCATTAACCCACAATACAACATATATCAAATCCACAATGGCTTATTTTTTACCAACACTTTCTATTTCATGCAACTACACTGTCCAACATGGCCAAATAGGCCCATTTTCTAGAGCAACCCCTCATTATTCTTACCTCCAAGTGAAAAAAACCATTGGGAGGCATCAACCATCCTACCAAACCACAAAATCCACTACTTTTAGGGTGTGATAAGCCCTCTAACACCACAAACCTCAAAACCCTCTCTTTTCACAAATTTCATAAGGGTTTATTAAAAAACCACTTTCCATATTTTCGCACAACCAACCAAAACCTCAATAAAACTTAAAAAGGTCTACACAAACTCAAAACACCTTAAAATATTGCTTCCCCTACAAATCACTCTCATTTCACCACTCAAACTTCACAAATCTACTCAAAATCCTTCGTTTTTAGACCTAGGGCATCATCTAAAAATCCTTTATTCTCCTCCCTTGCTCATGAAATATTACAGACACATTTTCTACCCCTGATTATTCCTTTCCACCAAGTTATAGTAGGAAATAGTGGGTGGAAAGGCTGAAAAATAAATTTTAACACACTCAAAACCCTTAAACAGGGTATACAAGTCGGTTCACAGTAATTTGCCTCTAGAATGCACAAAATCTAATGAAAACACTCCAAACCAAATCTAAAATATATTTAAGCCTGCTTCCCACCAGATTCAATCCATAAGAGAGAAAAATAAACCTATACGGAACCGTACAGTTCAAGGAAACATCATAATTTATAAAAAAACACAGTATCTTGCAAGGAAAACAATGAATTTTATTGCCTTTTCCCAATGATCAACTTCTCCAACCCATCCCTTTGAGTTCACAAGAATTTTTAAAGTTTCTCCAACCAAATTCAGCAGTTACAACTTATTTTCAAACCCAAATGATCGTTGGCTTCCCTCTTTACAACTTTTACATTTTTCATTGACAACTTTTCAACATTGATTTGCATTTTTTGCAATTTTGGCACAACTAGCCCCTAACTCACTCTAACCATCATAAAAAATTATAAACAGTCTAATTAGACCTTATTTAACCTAATAACATGACTCCAAACAATAAAAATTCCATTTTACCCTCCTTGACAACTTTTATTAAGATTGACAACTTTTTTGGCATGATTTGCAACTTTTACCTTTGTTGCCCAAAATGACTCAAATAACCAAAAAACCCTATGAATGGCCTTATCATGGACTTATTACATTTAAATGACCCAAAAACCTAATAAATTATCACTTAACTCACTTACCCAAAATGACTTGGTGCTCTTGCACCGTTTTGACTGTATTACCAAGTATTTAGGGCACCAATCTATTTAAGAATGTTGGTTATAGGCCCATGGTCATATATAAATAAATAAATTTGATTTTTATTTTTTAAGTTTATTTTTTATGATTTTCATATGTTCTCAAAGCCTTTAATGTTGAAGTTTCTAATACTTATGCCTTTAAGTCACATGTCTTTTTGCAATACTTGGTATTTTTCATGAGAGAAAATTTGTTGAAACAATATCCTAATATGAATTAAGTATTATTTTATTTTATATTGTTAAGGATCACCCCCTAGGTCTTACAAAACCTAAAGTGTAGAGGAGAAGAATATTATAATTATCTCCTTTTTTCTGGTCAACTAATTGAAATATTTTGATATACGAATTGGCTACCCTTTAGAGGATTCCAAGAAATTAGTTGGAAAAACACCAATAAGTTCTAAAGGATATAAATTAAATTCTCAACCCTAAAATACATTCCCAAAACCATAAACCCTATATGCTTGACCCTATACCTTATACCCTCAACCATAAACCCTATACCCTTGACCCTATACCAAATACCCTTAACCCTCAACCCTATACCATCAACCCTATACCATATACATTATACCCTCAACCCTACAACCTTAACCTTATACCCTTCATGGTTAACCCTATACCCTTGACCCCATGTACCCAATACTCTCAACCATAAACCCTATACCCTATACCCTATACTATATAACCTCAACCTTTAACCCTATACCTTATATAATAAACTGTAAACCCTATACCCTATACCCTATACCTTATACCCACTACCATCAACCCTAAAGCCTAAACCCTTTACTATCAGCCCTATGCCCTAAACCATATGAATTATTCACTTAACCATAAATCCAATATACTTGACCCTATACCTAATATCCTCATCCCCAAACCATATACCCTATACACTCAAACTTATACCCTCAACCTTGAACATTATCCCTCAACCCTAGGCCCTAATTCCTATAGGCTAAACACTCAACACTAAACTCCATACCCTTAACCCTATATCCTATAACCTCAAAACTATAGCCAGTAACCTTAAGCCTAAACCATACACCCTCAACTTGATGAAGGGTAATCCCCTTACAATCTCAAATTCACAACAAAAAGAGAGATTTTCACAACAAAATGCAAAAAGGAAGCAAACATTTTCTATTACCACTGGAATGATAATAAAATTATGACATTACAACTAACATCACATGGGCCTTCAAATTACATAGATCTGCAAATTAGAATAACACTCTAGTCTCTTACCACATTACACATCACAACCCCCATGTTTTTCCCTTCTAATCAATTTTTTTCATTCATTTTTGTGTGTGTGTTAAATGTGTAAAGTTAGTATCAAAACAAACCTTAATGAAATGATTTGCGTTAAAGATTCAAAGAAAAGTAAACTATTCTAAATTGCATCTTAATGAATCTTTAAAGAACATCTCATTGTCCTCTATTCCTAAGGATTTATTAAACCATTTGGCCCTTAGATTTCTATGATCACAATGGTTTTTAAAATGACTACTTAGGAAACGAGATAACATTCAACATGCAAGCTAACTATATGCCTACATGAAACTATGTGCAAACAATGATGATGAATACTATGATGAGTAAGGGATGATGTTGATGATAAATACAAAAACGGTGGTGGATACTATGGTAGTGATCTATATGATTCTATGCATTATTCTACATATGTTCAAATGTAAACTTAAAATGAACTAATATAAAATTCAACTATGATGCAAGATGGATGATAAAATGTAACTATGATGCAAGATTTAAAGCTAAGATGTAAATTCCAAGCAAAACATGATATAAAAACTAGCTATAAGACTCCAAGAATGCTCCAAGCTCCAATGATAAACCTGCATGATAACTTTCCTTCAAATGTGTATGAAAAATACAAGGGCCAAGGGTTGTATATATAGCCTTTTCCAAGCATATAGTGAGGTGGCAATAATCAACGGTCCAGATTCAAATAAGAAAAATGGTTGGTGAAGATGAAGAGAATCAAGATGTTTTCCCCTTGACCAAAAACAACATGCCATGTGTGTGGAAGAATCTCTTGACCAATGGGAAACATGCCATTTGGATGGAAGATTCAAGTGTGGGAAGAGAAGACCATGTGCTTCCAAAATTGGTGGAAGTGTGGAAAGAATAAGTCATGTGCTCCAAAATTAGTGGAAGTGAGGGAAGAATAAGTCATGTGATTTTTGAAATTGGTGGAAGTGTGGAAAGAAAAGAGCATGTGATCCAAAGTTGGTGGAAGTGTGGGAGGAAATGAGCCATGTGCTCTTTTGAAATGAGTTGAGGATAATTCTAATTAAAAATTAGAGTTATTTATTTTCATGTGACCTTGATGAGGTGGCACACAAAAAGTTGTAGAAATGTGCTCTAATTCCTAATTGGATTTAGTGAAGATTAATTAAATAAAATGAGTTTAGGGAACCTTATTTATTTAATTAATTTAGAGGAAGATGATTTAGATTTGGAGAATTAGACAGGGATGAACAATATAAATAAATTAAGGATTTATTTATATGTAGTTGGAATATTAATCAAATAGCTAGTATTTAATTAATTAAAGGTGATGAAGATGGAGAAATTGGAGAGTGGAGAGCTAGAGGAAGATGGAGATCCCTTCTCACAAGCATCATTTCGAGCGCCTTCGTCGCCATGGTCATTTTATTTGCAGTTGGACCTATGGTACGCATTACAAGAAACCTCCTTTAGTTATTTCCCCACCTTTTTATTATGTTTTGAACTTGGTAGATAGGTGTTGTAGGCCAGTTAAAGTCATTTTTGCACTTTGGGGGGGACTTTGTTGTTTTTAAGTCATTTTTGGGAGTTTATGGGAGTTTTGGCACCTTTGGGGTCCCAAATGGCACCTTTGGTAACTTGACCTCATGTTTTAATTCCTTCTAACCTTGAAATAGTGCCTTTGGGGTCCCAAATGGAGCCTTTTGCAAGCTTAATTTTATGTTTTGATCCTTCTAACCCTGAAATGGAACCTTAGGGGTCCCAAATGGCACCTTTTGCTTCCGTTTTGGCACCTTTGGGGTCCCAAATGGTTCCTTTTGCAAGATTGAGGGTTTTGTCCTTGAGCGATTCCGGATGAAATGCCTTGTTATTTTGCCTGTCCGATGATGTTTGATTGATTAAAGTCCTCTGAATTATGTCAAATATTGCATTGTTGATGTTTTTTGAGGCTTATATAATGTTCATGAATCATGTTAGTTGTTGCATTGTTCTGTTCAGTGATGCTTTTGATTGATCTTAGTCTGATTGTGTGATGTTTGTTGCTTGTTTGATAAGATAGTTGATGATTTGATCTCATGATAGGTGAGAGTCAAATGATAGGATAACTTGATGATGTTTTGACCTCATGATAAGTGAGGATCGATGATAGGACTGATGCTTGATCGACTCATGATAAGTGAAGATCGATGGTAGGATTCATTGATGTGTCGACCTCATGATAGGCAAGGATCTATGGTAGGATTCACTGATGTTTCAACCTCATGATAGGTGAGGATTGATGATGTTTTGACCTCATGATAGGTGAGGATCGATGATAGGATTGATGATGTTTTGACTTCATGATAGGCGAGGATCAATGGTAGGATTCACTGATGTTTTGAACTCATGATAGGTGAGGATTGATGGCAAGATTGATGATGTATCATCCTCATGATAGGTGAGGATCAATGGCAGGACTGATGCTTGATTGACCTCATGATAGGTGAGGATTGATGGTAAGATTAACTGATGTTTTGACCTCATGATAGGTGAAGATCGATGATAGGATTGATGATGCATTGACCTCATGATAGGCGAGGATCGATGCTAGGATTCACTTGATATTTTGACCCCATGATAGGTGAGGATCGATGGTAAGATTGATGATGCTTGATTGACCTCATGATAGGTGAGAATCGATGATAGGAGTGATGGTGGTCTTGATTAATTGATTTGATTGACTGATGATCTTGATTGAAAATTATGTTAGGACCACATTTGATAGATTGATTGGTGTAATGCTGATTTGTTTTCCATAATATGATTAGGAGGAATTTGATGTGCTCCAGTCTCGGGAATGTTTCCCAAAGACGTGGGAGATGCTTCATCAGTTGGGTCAGGCGGATTTGGATATTATCACTTGTTGCAGGTTGACATATTTGATAGATATACCCCAATATAGGATTAATAGGGGTTTGTTGATTGCTCTTGCAGAGAGGTGGCACAGTGACCACAATACCTTTCATTTGGCAACTGGGGAGATGACAGTTACTCCTGAGGATGTTTATCAGATCCTATGGATTCTAGTGATGGGTGATATAGTTGTTTATGACAGAGTAGAGTAGGGGGGACCAATGCTTTGTGTAGTATTTTCTGAGATGATCATGTGTCGGGCCATTGGGTCCCTTGGTAGTACATGGTTAGGAGATATGACCCTCTACCGTGTGTTCTTTCTAGATTTTTTGGTGGATTCCTTTATCCTGACCATAGGTCAAAGGGGTTTTTAGTGGGTTGGGGTTGAGTATTGGAGTGTATGATGTTGTCGGGGACCAGATATGCATGGGGCTTGTGCATGCTAGCCCACTTATACAGTGATCTTCACCATGTTGCTTATCTGAGAGGGGCCAGTTTATCAGCTAGAGTGACACTACTATAGATATGGGCATGGGAGCATATAGCGATCACTCAACCATTGGGGGATAGATAACGACCAATAGGTAGACCCTATGTGTTCAGTTATAGTGGTCCATTTGTTCAGCATAAACTGGGAAAATTAGCTTATTGGAGATGTTCCCTAGATGATTTGGAGATTGTGACATGGTGCCCATACTTGGATTGTGAGATGTGGCCAGAGGATTAGGTGGAGATGCCATACATGCTATTATCATGATACTTGATTGGTCGGACACATTTTGTGCTTGAGAGATATTTTTATTTGTAGGTTTTTCAGTAGTTTGGATGAGTTCAAGCGATGCCCCAGGGGGTTTCCCATTATGCACGTCAATGATAGGATGTGATGTCATGCGGCCCTTGCTTATCTTATGATTCTTTTTGTACCAATTTTTATACATTAGCACCATGTGTATGGGATTATGTTCCATAGGTGGGAGATGCGAGGATGATAGAGGATTATTTTGAGTATTTCTATACACATCCTTTTTCGAGGTTATCTAGTCCTAATGAGCCAGTTCCACCAGTTGATGATGATGACAAGGCACCGAAACAGAGTGGGGATGGAGAGGAGGAGGAGGGTGATATTTTGGATGGAGGGGATGACGATGGTGTTGGTGGCGGTGATGGTGGGGGTGAAAATGATGGTGGTGGTGGTTCAGGTGTAGGGCCATCAGGTGTAGTTGGCAATCCCTTTCTAGATTTTGTAGTTCCTAGACAGAGGAGGAGTATTACTGAACCTCAAGTAGTGCTCCCTAGGATTCAGATTTGAGTCCCTTCTCATCAGCAAAAGGCGCAGATAGAGACATTACAGGCACAAGTTTAGAATTTTTAGGATGAGTTAGGGTAGGCTTGGGCACAATTTGAGACACTTCAGGATGTGTTAGTGAAGGCTTGGGCACAAATTCAGATACTGACGATTGAGAGAGGTGTAGATAGGAAGTAGATACAACAGGTACATGCACAGGTTGTCATAGTCACTGCATAGAGGGATGCCTCCAGACATCAGGTAGAGCAAGTCGAGGGCATTACCAAGAGATTACAGTAGGCTACAGTATCTATGGGTACAAAAAAGTTCCTTAAAGAGATTCAACATACTACTTAGGAGTTGTAGTTTTATAGGGGTAAATATCATGAGTTGGTTCCTTCTGATTGGTGAGAGAGATTTTTACCTCTGGATATGGTAGATCCTAGTCTTGGACTGTTAGCATGGGTGTGACATAGCCATTGCCTAGAGATAGGAGAGATCTTGGTGCAGGTCCGTCAAGTGAAGGGGGTACCAGTTATGTGATGCCAGCATCGTCTGGGGGAGCTTGACATAGTATCTTATGATGTATACATTTTTGTGACATTGATGATGTACTTCTTGTGTTTAGACCTTACGATATAGTGCCATTTTTTATATTGATGTATCTCGTCATACTGTGGGATATCCTTGTACACTTTGACATTATGATTTTTGAGGTTATATGATATGCAGTGATGATTATGATGATGATAGATGTCCATGATGCATTTAATTTCCATGTTATGATGATGATCTTGATGTTATGACATGCTATAGATGCAAATGATGATGTGACTGATGTGTTATGAGTCTATGTTGATTTATGAATAATGCTTATATGTGATGTATGTGATGGATTTTATTATGCCAATGATATGTAATGCATTTTATGTTTTTGTTCTTTTCTAATGCAAATAAATGATATAATGAATGAGTGAATGTGTATATGAAATGATCACATGATGATGCATATTTATGTTTATGTTTATGTGATGTTTATATGTGATATACGTAATGATGAGTTGATATGCCTTATGGATGATGGATTTGATTATGCAAATGATGTATGATGTTCCATGTGATGATTATGTTGAATATGTATGGATGTGATACAAATGATGTGTGATGTTTTGTAATGATAAATGATGATTATGCAGGTGATTGTGTTCTAGGGTCTTAAGCTTAAATGAGTGAATCTATCCATCTTCCAAGAGTTTTGGGAAGGTTGTTGTTAGTTGATTCTTTGTTACATTAAGCTTCACAAAACCTGACATATTTCTCAATTCTTTTGGAAATATGAAGAGACTCACTCATTTAAGGTTAGTGAACCACTTCCCTAATGCTATTAAATGAAATGATTTTGATAATGTAAATGCGATGTGATGGCCGTTGTTTTGGATGGACATAGTATGATGTGAAGTATAAATGGATGAATGATGTTGTAATGTTTTCTAAAGTAGGAAAATGATGATGCCACTAAATGAGAATGTTTTCTAATTGATGATAATTGAAGTGATGTGTAACTATATGAAAATGATGTATTTTTGGAAATGTCAAGTGTACTCAATCCCTTAATGCGAGAGATAACATCATTGTTGCAGCTTTGGAAATCCCATAATGAAAACTAATGAAAACTAACATGGATGAAATCTACTCTAACCATGCAGATCTCGTATGCCAAATTGTCATTCATAACAACCAATTTTTCGTGCTTTTTATTATCATTGGGCCTTTAAAATATTGAAAGTGAGTACAAGCATCAATGGTATATTTAGACCATGATGACCCAAGTACTACTTCCATGATGTTTGATAGTGCAAGTTAACAAAAGCATCTAAGTATAATTAAACCAAGATGACCTGAGTGTTGCTTGCATAAGCATACAAGAGTTAACCATTTTTCTATGCAAATTCAGAATGTCATTAGTGATACTTTGTAGTGCACGTCTCGTGACAATTTTCACAGTAATAATGATCAACTCATAGACAATAGACAAAGAAAAAACATACTCCTTCTTGGCTCCTCTTGTTTGATACATCATCAAGGGGCTCTAGAGATATGATAACAAAAATTAGAGTACAAAAATTGAACATTTGTGTTTAACATGATAAACCCATGATTCAGAATAACATCATCCTTTTGATTTGATTTTATGTCCTATTTTTTGATGTTTTTGGGGTTTTTCATTTTTTCTAATTTTTAGGTGTTTTCTGATATTTTGACCAAGAACCTAACCTAAAGACATATCCTAGGGGCCTCGAGGGCTGATCAAAGATTAGCCTTGCCTACATTATACATGCAAAGACCACATAGTTTGACTGACTCAACCAATTTATAGGACCAAGATATGAATAGATGTGAGACGACAACTAATTACAATGGAACACTAAAGGACTTGACCTAGGGTGTCTTGGGGGCTGATCAAAGATGAGCCTTGCCTACGTTTAAGCTTAGAGATGACATAGTTTGACAAGATGACTCATTTTTTGACTTTTTGACGTTTTGACCTATTTTTGGATTTTGATATGATATGGATGTTTGATGCATTTCCAATGGTGTTTGATGTTCAATGTTGGGTTGCATTTTAATCATTTTTTTTTGTTGCGTTTTTCTTCCTACTATTTGTCTATTGGTTCAAGCTCAAAGTTCATTTCCCCCAGTGAGTTTAGGATTTTTCCCCCAGTCTAGGGTGAGACACAACTGCGATGCTAGGATATGTACATGGTGCTTTCAAAGGATAGGCAGATGGATGGTGAAAGTGATTGGTTGACATGCTCAAATAGATGGAAAAGATGGCCTATCACAAATAACGCCTGTTGCTAGGTTTTCACTACTTGTTTTTATTGCACCTTTTCAAATTTTATGATTTTTTTTTTCTTTTTGATTTTTTGACCTGTTTTTGGTTTTTGATATGTTTTTAATGTTTTTGGATTTTTGATTTTTTGAATGTTTTTGTATTTTCTCGAGATATTTAAGATGGAATTATATGATATGATAGGTTGAAGGAACAAGATTCCCCACAATAGAGGTAATGCAACCATGGATAAATGATAGATCAGACTAAAAGATTCACTGCAAAACATGTCACACAAGCAACATATCTCTTGTCAAAAGATGATAATGGTTGATTGTTTAAGATTTATAGGAATGATTGATTCCATAAGGCATGATGATTATAAGTACAATAAGATTGATGATTTTTGATGATTGATTTAACAAAAGATATGAGAATTGGATAATGTTTTATAGCTAGGCTCAAACGTGATTTGCATGATAAGATTCAAGGTTGCAAAGGGACATGATGACATGGATTTTGATAAGAGCTAGGAGATATGGAATGGAAGAATGAAAGGATAAGGATAATGAATGGTATGATCAAGATCAACTAGATAAGATATAGACACAAGGCCCTGATATTTTTCCCCTATTCCTCATCAAGACCAAGGAAGGGAAGAAAGGATGTATCTAGAAATAATGATGGAATATGGATAAGACGAAAGATATGGTACGAAAGATATGGAAAAATCGAATAGGACAAGATATATGATGTTCAAGGAGATACTTAACCTTGTCAAGATCAAAGGTGGAAATGTAAAGGAATGATAAGATGGAAAAAACTTGCCCCCCAAGTGTAGAATGCAAGAGGAATATGGAAAACAGGATATTGGATGATAGGGAAATGAAGGAAGGACTTAAGCATCAAGTTTAATGACCAAATATACCTTTAATAAACCATGGTAAATAGGAACTAGAATCATAAATGGTGGCCTATTAAAGGTATGATGGAAGAACTAAGGACTTAATCAAAGGTTTGGATTAAAGGATAATAATGGGGGATGAATGTTGGGTAATGGATAGGAGGTGGGAAGACTTGCTAATGGATGGATGGAGAGGATTGCAAGGTCAACATTGGCACACACCTTGAAGGGTGGTGGAGTGATGGAGGAAAAGTAGATTTGGAAGGTGAGAGGTTTTTAAATGGAAAATTGGAGGAAGCTTTTGGATTAGAAAATTTGGATGCCAATTTAGATTTTATTGGCTTTTTGGAATCCATATGACTTTTGACTTTGATTTTTTCTTTGTGGGCCTTTGTGGCCTTTGATATTTTTCTTTTTGATTTATAGGCCTTTGTCGCCTTGGAAATTTTTCTTTTTGCTTTGATGGGCCTTTGTGACCTTTTGAAATTTTCTTTTGATTTATGGACGTTTGTGGTCTTTGAAAATTTTCTTTTTGCTTTGATGGGCCTTTGTGGCCTTTTTGATTTTTCCTTTGACTTTGGATCAAATTTTCTTTTATTTTTGCATGCCTCTTCGAGGAGAAATGTTGATCCTTTGACACATGTGGATTTTGATATGGAAACTTTTGACATTTGGCACCCAAATTTCTTCCAAGAGAAATGGGAGGGGTGGATTGAGATGAATGGTATGGAGATATTATGGATGAGTGAGTGTAGGTAGAATTTTGAAAGGGTATCAAGGATGTGTGCCTTTGTTGTTCTTGAGGAATAGGATATGGACCTAGGATAGATGGAAGGTTTGATGAACTAGGATGAGGACCTAGGATAGATGGAAGGTTTGGTGGATTAGGACACTTAGGTGTATAACCAAGGCCATGGTAATATGGATTTTCTTGAGCAAAAAGGGGTTCTAGGATACCTTGTTCATGAAGGCCTAATCCTTTGCCTTTATAGTTCATAGTTTGACACATTCGTTTACCAATGGGATATGTATTGTTTGTGAAACAAGATACAAGTCCATTTTGGGGAGGATATGATATGCATGAAAGGATAGGTGTTGGAAGTAAACCGGAGTGGATAAAAGTGGAGGATCTCAATTAGGATCTTGGAATGGGGATGATGGGGTGTTTTGATCTTGACTTGGAAAAGAATTATGAGGTGTAAGAGATGGAGTGGCTTGCTCTTTATTAGGTTTGGAATCATCATGAAGTGGTATGGAAGGCATATCTTCATCTTGAGAAGGATGAACATCCTCATGAAATGAAAGGGTATCCTTGCATGGAAGCATATCTTGATCTTGATGAGGAAGGGAATCATGAGGTTTTGTAGAAAGTATATCTTGATCATCAGGTGATAGGACATCATTAGATAGGATGGAAGAGTTATCATGCTCCTAGGATGCAATGGAATCTTGAGATGGTATGGATTCATCAAATGGCGTGGAAGGAGGACTTGGAAGGATACTTTTCTCTTGAGATTGAAATGAATCATTCTAGATGAAAAGTGAAAGGAGGGGATCATCATAGAATTCTTCAGAGATGCAGTCTTGGTCAAAGATTGGAATAACTTGTGGAATTTTGATATCATTAGATGAAGTGGAAAAAATGTTTTGATCTTGATGCGTGGAGGATTCTATGTTGAGAGATTGACATGAATCATTAGATGTAGAAGATATGATAGAAGAAGGTGGTTGGATGGAATTGTTAACTTGGGTGAAAGAATCCTGAGATTTATTTTGGATTATGGGAGATGAGGATAGATGCATGACATGGTAAGATTTTTCAATATCCTTTGTGTTCAAGGACTGAGATTTGGACTTCTCATTGAATTTTTTCAAGAGTTTAAAGAAATTGAACTTAGATGATATAGTTTTTGGTGAAGAAGGAGTCATGTCCATTTTTTTGTCAGATGGATAAGAATAGATGTCTGACAACAAATATCCTTCTATGGTTGTTTCCCTTTGCATATCCTAGATTTGTTGTTGAAGGTTCTTTATTTGATGAGCTAAAGCATTCAATTGATCCTCATCTGTGTCAAACATGGTGGTTTGAGTTTCAATGATTTGAGTCTGAATGATTGGAGTTTCAATGGTTGGAGTTTCAAGATTCGACTCTTCAATGTTTTGATTTTCAAGTCCTTTTTCCTTAAGTTTTCATTTTTATAACCTTGTTTGAATGGGCATACAAGTGTTATAGTTTAAACTAAACTTTGATCTAGGTTTTGGAAAAGTACCAAGGATTACAACTAAGTCAAATAGAATGACAAATTCTAATGAGACTAGGTTGGATTTGACTATACAACTTTGTTTCGTGATGAGAGGATGATAAATATTGATGATGAAACTAGGCCTAATAATCAAATATGTGATAAATTTGATGATGTTGGTACTTTCTGATGTTAGATCTTGGTTTAGGTTGGAAAATTCCACTTGTAGAGGTCAATTTTAACAAGTTTGAATCCTAAGGTGTCTAAGGAATGCTCTTGGACTTTGGGAAAGTTTCAAAATTTTGGTTCAAACTATGAAATCGGTGGTAAAGGTTCTTCCTAAATGAGGTACTCAAATCTTTGGAAAAGTTGTGGATTTTGACAATAGTAAAAGATGTATAATTTGGGATTGTTCTTGCAAGCTCTTTTGTAGAAATTGAAGGTCAACCTCTCTCTAAATTCGTAAAGTGTTGATAACCATCTTTGATGTTCTTTTAGACTAAGAGGTATGGACTTTGGTTTCTAAATTTTAATCTTTCATGAAATCATTTGGTAACACACATGTTCAAACTCTGTTTTACCTAAGGATTGGTTGAATACTTCCGAGGATTTCCAAGATGAGACTGATTGTCAGAAAAGAAATGAAACTAGGTTACTGTTTTGTGTTCTACAAAAGGTGCCAAAATAGAGACAAAAGGAACCAAAATAGAGACAAAACGCACCAAAATAGGTTCATACTTGGTTTTGAAAGTTTCCTTAAAATGGTCGTATCTTGGTCATATGGAGGTCTTTTTCATAATTTTTTTTTTAAATGGGGTAGAATTTCATAAGCTATACAATGGTGTAGGTTTTTCTCAATCTTTGTGGAGTCAAAATTTTGAATTAGGGTTTTCACTTTCAATACGTGACATTTTGTTTGTTTTGAAAACACTTTGATAAAGACACATCAAGCAATGTACACTCCTAAGGTTGTGAAAGACTGTATTCTTTTGGATTCCACATAGGTTTTACCCCAACCAAACTTTATCTTAGTGGATGACTAGATGCTTGACCCCACTGGCTCCCCTCCATGGCACTCACTTCTCGAGGTAGCCAAGCACCAATACCCATGAATCTCCCATGGCATATTTTTCATCTCTACTAAGAATTGCAATAATGTAGATGCCTTCGTAATGACCATTGTTGCACCAAAGAATAGATAAAGGATTTGGAAAAAATACAAAAAGGGTTTTAGTAAGGACTTTCTGTTTGTGGGGGTTGATCCATGCGGTGAGAGACCATTGCTTCCCTTCTCATCAAAACCAACCTTGTGATACTAGCCTTTGTTCTAGTATCCACACTTATATACCGGCTGGAAATACGCTTGGATTTAGCCTGTTACTGGTTGGGTTGTTCCCTTGGGTGAGTAATTTTTCCCACAAGGCAGGCCCTCTAAGATAAGTAAAAGCAAACAAGTATACCCATAGTTCAATCAATCTTTATTTCATATGAATAAAGAGAGAACACATGCGATATACTCAACTCACACACACATGAAAAATGCATGGGTCTATCTTTTTGGTCAGCTAGTTAAGGGGAGAGCATATGCCTACCATCCATCAAGCACAAAATGCATGGTGTTCATCAAATCTTTAATTAATCTATGTTCCTAACTTAACCAAAAGGAAACATGATGTTCATTAACATCTTAATTAAGCTATGTTCTTAACTTAACCAAAAGGAAACATGATGTTCATTAACCCTTTAATTATGCTATGTTCTTATCTTAACCAAAAGGAAACCAAGTAAATCACTTCCAACCCCTACAATATGTCAGTAGTTTGATAATAATGTCTTTGATAAGCATTTTTGGGAATCCTGCAAATCAACAACACAAAGTATTAGCTCTCAAATTTTGCAAAACGCACCAAAATAGAGACAAAAGGTGCCAAAAAAAATACAAAAGGTGCCACTTGGGAAACCAAAGGTGCCAAAATAGAGATAGAATGTTCTAGAATGATGCAAAAGGTGCCAAAATAGAGACCAAAGGCATCACTTGGGACACCAAAGGCACCAAAACAGAGACCAAAGGCACCAAAACAAAAATAGAGTAGCCTAGAATGGTACAAAAGGTGCCAAAACAGAGACCAAAGGTGCCACTTGGGACACCAAAGGTGCCAAAACAGAGAAAAAAGGTGCCAAAACACTCCAAGAGGCTCCAAAAGGCTCTGTAATGAGTGCGAGAGGCTCCAAGACAGGTGCAAGAGGCTCCAAGATGAGTACAAAAGGCTCCAAGTGGTTCCAAGAGGCTCCAAAAGGCTCACTTTCATACCTATGAACATAAATTTTCAAGCATCTTAGTAATAAATGGGGCAAGGCCCCACAATGGGTGCCATTTTGTGTGTGTGTTAAATGTGTAAAGTTAGTATCAACACAGACCTTAATGAAATGATTTACATTAAAGATTCAAAGGAAAGTAAACTATTCTAAATTGCATCTTAACAAATCTTTTAAGAATGTCTCATTGTCCTCTATTCTTAAAGATTTATTAAACCATTTGGCCCTTATATTTCTATGAGCACAATGGTTTTTAAAATGAATACTTAGGAAACAAGATAACATTCAACATGCAAACCAACTATATGCCTCCATGAAACTATGTGCAAACAATGATGATAAATACTATGACGAGTAAGGGATGATGTTGATGATAAATACACAAATGGTGGTGGATACTATGGTAGTGATCTATATGATTCTATGCATGATTCTACATATGCTCAAATGTAAACTTAAAATGAACTAATCTAAAATTCAACTATGATGCAAGATGGATGATAAAATGCAACTATGATGCAAGATTTAAAGCTAAGATGTCAATGCCAAGCAAAACATGATATAAAAACTAGCTATAAGACTCCAAGAATGCTCCAAGGTCCAATGATAAACCTGAATGATAACTTTACTTCAAATTTGGATGTAAAATACAAGGCCCAAGGGTTGTATCTATAGCCTTTTCCAAGCATATAGTGAGGTGGCAATAATCAACGGTCTAGATTCAAATAAGAAAAATGGATGGTGAAGATGAAGAGAATCAGGATGTTGTCCCCTTAACCAAAAACAACATGCCATGTGTGTGGAAGAATCTCTTGACCAATGGGAAACATGCCATTTGGATGGAAGATTCAAGTGTGGGAAGAGAAGACCATGTGCTTCCAAAATTGGTGGAAGTGTGGAAAGAATAAGTCATGTGCTCCAAAATTAGTGGAAGTGAGGGAAGAATAAGTCATGTGCTTTTTGAAATTGGTGGAAGTGTGGGAAGAAAAGAGCATGTGCTCCAAATTTGGTGGAAGTGTGGGAGGAAATGAGCAATGTGCTTTTTTGAAATGAGTTGAGGATAATTCTAATTAAAAATTAGAGTTATTTATTTTCATGTGACCTTGATGAGGTGGCACACAAAAAGTTGTAGAAATGTGCTCTAATTCCTAATTGGATTTAGTGAAGATTAATTAAATAAAACGAGTTTAGGGAACCTTATTTATTTAATTAATTTAGAGGAAGATGATTTATATTTGGATAATTAGAGAGGGGTGAACAATATAAATAAATTAAGGATTTATTTATATGTAGTTGGAATATTAATCAAATAGTTAGTATTTAATTAATTAAAGGTGATGAATTTTTTTAGGTGTATACAATTTCCAACCCACCATGTCCTTCCTTTTGGTAGGCTATTCCCCTTCTCATTGTGTCTTCACTGACAAGAAATCTTCTCTCGATCCTTGCAACCTTGTCTAGATACATTGCATTTTCTATTCTTAGAAAATTGTAACATAGGGTTTATACTTCATTTAATGTGTTTCTTTATATATCATATATGTCAAATTATTTCAACCATCTTTCTTTATTACCATTTTCTAATTCTAATGAACAACAAAAACCTAACTAGAATGGTTATCTCTTTTTCTGTTCCATCACTCCATTCACTTAACCATTGATTCATTCCATAAGTTATCCGATACATTCATCTGTCTCATCTTTAAATCATCACCATTTTATTAAAATGACTTTACATGATGACCATAGATCGCTTATGATTCACAACAATGATGTGAATCAGCCCATAATTTTTTTCCATGTGTTGTAATACCACATTCGCGCACTATTCAAACTAATTCATTATATGCTTCCTATGGAATAGCAAGATTCTACCACCTATCATATTTGTTGGGAGTCGGGGGTTTCTAATCCCTCTTACTTCATACTTGAAATACATAGAAGAGCTTAAGAGATAAGCTGAACAATGAATTTTGAAGCATTTATACCTATCCTATTGATGTCATACCCCACAAAGTGCATGGGATTGTTGGATTTTGTAGTTTTCTCATCCATCATATTACTTACCATCTTCTAAATAAGTCATAAGCCCTATCTTCAACTCGTGAAGCTCAAAACATATCCTTTGTCAACTTCTACCCTTTCAAGGTTTTGGGTTTAGAGTTTCTCCATGCCCTTTACATCACTTTACCATTTAAGTTAAGGTGTAAGCCTTAACACCAAAGCCCGATGTCCGACCATTTACAACAAAGAGTAAGCCAAAAGCGTAAAGTCTAAAACTTGATCAAACTAAAAAAAAAATTACTAACTCTAGCCAATTTAGCCCTTATTGAAAAGAAACAACATTTTTCTTGTTTTTGGTTGATGCAAGATTGCTCTTACACCTTGGATGCTCCTACATCAGACACTCAGGGTAATTTTAAAGTAACCCTGTCACTTATCAAGAGTTAGAGGAAAACCAAGGTGTTTTACCTTAGGCTCAGATAACCATGATGAATCTTCAACAAGCCTTCCTTTCCATTTCACTAGGCATTCTATATACTACTTATTTCTTTTGCTTCTACCCATAAAACTATCCAAAATTTCTTCTACCTCTTCCTTTTCTGAGGTAGGTGCTAGGATATTCCATTGTGCTTCTACCAATTCTTCTTCAATTCCTCCTTGATGATACTCTATCAAATATGAAATGTTAAACATATGTGAAATATGAATTTCATTAGGAAACTCTACCTCATAAGCACTTCTTGAATCATGCTTCTTTAATATTTTACAAGGTCCAAACTTCTTAATTTTTAATTTATAGTAAGTTCCAACTAGAAATATCTCTTTCTCAAGTGAACCATAATTTCATTTCCATCTTGAAATTCATTTTCTCCTTTTCCAATCTACCTTAGCCTTATACTAAATATTCATCTTATTAATATGCTTTCTCACCTCTTCATGAAAATTCTTTAGGTGCTCAACAAATTTTTCAGCTTTAGCACTTATCTTTTCTCCCTTGTCCATCCTCCTCAACTTAGAAGCATTCCTTGGAATGCTCCCATGTACAATCTAGAATGGTGATTTTGATGCAGGAGCATCCAGTGGTGTGAGGGAAATCTTTCATCACCCAAAAATATGCTTTCCATTTAGGTTCCTTTTGTTAGCCTTTTTGTAGATGTTTTTGTATTTCTAGATACCCTTTTCGTCGAATAAGAGTTTCCAACTTTTAGAATTATTTTTTTGCTTTTTCTGCTCAAATGCTATTTTTAGTAGGTGTGAATTTGAAGGAATGGGAAGATAGAAACTTATGGGAAGGTTCAGGATGGAAAAATAAGCACTTTGGTGAAAGAATCAGGTCAAGATCATTTGCGGTTGAAAGTCATTCAAGTTTTAGTTTCTGCTTTTTGCCCTGAAAAACCTTTTGAATCCAGTTTGAGGCACCAAACGGTCCCATACAGGACCAAAAATAATCAAAATTGACAAAGCCGGTTCTTAGCGCATTCTTCACTCTGAGACCTTTCCAATGGTTCAAATGGTTGAAAAACAAAGTCAGGATCAAAAGTTATGGCTTTCGAAAGTTGGCCAATTTTTGGAAAATTGCCAATTTTTGGAAAATTGCCAATTTTTGAATTAGGACTCAATTTTTGAATTTAAAATTATAATTTTTGTCACCTAACTGCCAAAACTCATAACTAAAATGTTGTTTTTTCCTCCAAACTAAAAAGGGGCTAGTTATGGGCTAGTTTCTAATTTTTGGGTAGCTTTTTGGGGGAAAAGAGTTCACATGCTGCGAAAGGAGAAACTTCTGTAATTTCTGTAATTTGCATGTATTGCAGAGCTCGAGGATTTGAGATCCTCTATATGTAAGAATTCCATATTTCTAAATAAAATATTATTCTCTATTTTGTGTGTGTTATTCTGTGTCTCAGGTTAGCACCCTCATCAGATTTACCAATGCTTTTGTTGAAAAAATTGTTGTAAGAAAATTTCGCTTGTATTAAGATCAAACCCCATCCTTTGGTTTTATCTCCTACCAAGAATCATAGTAGGTTATCCAAGCTCCTAGTCACCACTTATATCCATCCACCAGTTTATGGATAGTGTGTAGAACTAAACTTCAAATCAGTCTTCAATTTCCTCCATAATGTCCTTGAGAAATAATAGACTATTATGTGAATTTCTTTTTCAACAAATCAAAACTCTTCATTGCTTTGATAGTCCATTTGAATTCTTTTCTATCCCCTCATTTTTTTAGTTATGGGTGCACAAATACTACTGAAACCTTTGAGAAAATTTATGTAAAAACTTGCTAAACCATGAAAATATCTCACCTCCAAAGCACTCCTTGGTGTAGGCCAGTCAATGATGGCTTTTACCTTCTTTTGGTCCATCCTAAGACAATCCACTAAGATAAAAATTCCTAGGTATACCAACTATTTCTTCACAAAGCTACACTTCTTCACATTAATCAACTACTTTTCTTCTCTTAGCTTTTCAAAAACTTTTCTAATATGCATCAAATATTCTTCCAATGTCTTTCTAAGAATCAAAATATCATCCAAATAAACCATAACAAATTTACCCAAAAATTCTTGCAATACCTCATTCATGAGCCACATGAAGGTGCTAGGTACATTGGTTATCCCAAAATGCATGACTAACCACTCATACAATCCCTCCTTAGCTTTGAAGGCTATCTTCCATTCATCTCCTTCTCTAACCTAAATCTGGTGATATCTACTCTTCAAATCTATCTTTGTCAAGTATTTAGCTCCACTCAAACAATCCATGATGTCATCCATCCTCGGAAAGGGACACCTATACTTGATAGTAATCTTGTTGATAACTTGAGAGTCTTTACACATCCTCCATTCTCCATCCTTTTTCAATTTTAGTATTGTAGGTACCACACATGGACTCAAATTCTCTCAGATCAATCCCTTCCATAACAACTCTTGCACTTGTCTGTTCAACTCTTTTTTTATATATTGGAGCCATTCAATGGGATGCCTTATTTGGAAAACTAGCTCTAGGAATCAAATCCATCTAATGACTAACATTTCTCATGGGAGGAAAAGTATCAAGTACATTATCAGACACAATATCTTGAAACTCATCCAATAAATCAGAAACCTCTACAGGTATCTCTTTATTATCCTTTCTATCAACTCTACGAATCAAAGAATAATACATATGTTCATGTTTCATACCCTCTAAAAATTTTCTCCCATCAACTAAATAGATTTTGGAATTACTCCATACCATTTCCTCTATCTCTTTTAAGGGCTTTAACTTATGAAAAACTCTTTCATTGGTAAAAGAGTAGGTGTTAGCATGTCAATCAAATTAACATGGTGTCCCTAAAAAAATATTACAGACATCCATATGAATAATATCAAACAATACCTCATCATGATAATTTCCAATTTTGAACTTTACCAAACATTGTTCATTGACCAAAGCTTTATGATCCTTCTACAATCAAGCAATCTAGTATGGATTTGGATGCCTTATTCTCTCCAACTGCAACTTACTAATCATTTATTTTGAAACAAGGTTACTATTGCTACCTCTATCAATACTCACATTACAAACTTTACCTTCAAACTTACATTTTGTGTGAAACAGATTATTCGATTGATTTGGTTCTTTCCCTCATTTAGTAAGGCCCTCCTAGTAACAAGAACCTCTCCTTTTTCTACATCTTTAGAATGCAAAGAACCAGCATCTTCATCTACATGTGTAACGTAGGAATTAACCTTAGGTCTTCTATTTATCCTTGATGTTGAGGACACTCAAATGCTCTATGTGCTTCTTCCCCACAGTAGAAACAGGTTCCATGAAATCCTCCTTTTCTTGGCCCTCTTCCTCTTCCTCTTTGGTCTCCATTATTTTGATCTCGAGGGTGGTAGATGTTATCTCACTTTTGGTTCTAACTAGTACTAGACCCTTCATTCTTTGTTTGATCTTTACTTTGGTCACCATATGATCATCCACCAGTCTTTCCACCATGACCTCTTTATTTTCTTTTGAATATTTAGTTTAGCTTTTCCTCTACCTTCAAAGAAAATTGGTATGCATATTCAATGGTATAAACTTTCACCAAACTCAACTCTTCTTGAATACTAAGATTCAACCCATTTATGTAATGGAAAACTTTCTCCTTATTAGCCTTCAATTAACTTACTTTGATTAGGACTCGATAGAATTGTTGAGTATACTCCTTGAATGAATTTTCTCGCTTGTTTCAATCCTTGCATCCTTTTCAACAAATCTAGGTCATAGTCCATAGGAATGAACTATTTTTTTATCTTTTCCACCGTCGGTCCCATCTTGTTATTTTTTCCTTTCCTCTTTGGTTTGTTTTCAATTGGACCTCTTTCCACCATATATTGGCATGATCTTTCAGCTTGGATTTTACAAAGTTGACCCTCTTAGAATCTTCCACCTCCTCATTCTTAAAGTAATCCTCCATATCATTGATCCAATCAATCAAATCTTCTAGGTTAAGGTTTCCAAAAAATGTAGAAACATCAATCCTTAGTCTCTTTCCAATCTTGGAAATGGCCCTCAAAATTCTATCCTCTTCAAGATCTCTAGATGCTACTTTTTCCTTGAATTGTTCTTCTTCACTTTCATCTCTTGTTCTAACATCAACTCCTCAATGCAACTCCTCTTGTAGTGTTGGAGCTTGTCTTTGGAGGGATCAAAAACCCTCTTCTATTATACTAGCATTTCTCCCATCACAATTTTGTTGTGGAGGCATCTTTTCTCACAGACCCACAACCACAAGTCCTAGTGCAAACTACCTCAAGTTTGGCGATCTATCTACAGACTCAAGAACTCTTGCTCTAATACCACTTGATGAAGGGTACTCCCATTACAATCTCAAACTCACAACAAAAATAAATAATTGTGCAACAAAATGCAAGAAGGAAGCAAATATTTTCTATTACCACTAGAAAGAGAATAAAATTATGAAATTACAAATAACATTACATGGGCCTTCAGATTACATAAATATGCAAATCAGAGTCACATTCTATTCTATAACCTCATTACACATCACAACCCCCTATTTTCCCCTTCTGATCAAATTTTTTCATTCATTTCCAACCCACCATGTACTTCCTTTTGACAGGCTATTCCCCTTCTCATTCCGTCTTCATTGACAAAAAATCTTCTTCTCTTGATCCTTACAACCCTATCCAAATACATTGTATTTTCTATTCTTATCAAACTGTAAGCTAGGGTTTGTACTTCATTTAATGTGTTTCTCTATATATCATATTTGTATCAAATTCTTTCAACCATCTTTTCCTTATTACCATCATTTACTTTCAATTCAGCAACAAAAACTAAATTGGAGTGGTCATCCCCTTTTCTATGCCATCACTCCATTCGCTTAACCATTTTTTTACACCATAATCCATTTGATACATTCATCTGTCTCATCTTTAAATGACTATCTCTATCCAATTTATCCCTTATTGAAAAGAAACAACATTTTTTTTTTTTTTGTTAATACAAGATTGCTCTTACACCCTAGATGCTCCTGCATCACAACCCTATAGCCTAAGCCCTTTACCATATACCATCAACCATAAATACTATCCCTTATACCCTAAAACCTACTCCCTCAACTTTATATCCTCCACCATAAACCTTATACCATTGAACCTATACCTTTTACCCTCAACAATAAAGCCTATACCATTGGCCCTATGTACTCAACACCCTCAATGCTAAACCTTAGACCCTCAACCCTAACCCTCAACTCTAAACCCTATACCTTATCTCCTCAACCATAAAAGGAATACCCTCAAGCTTAAACCCTAAACCCTCAAAACTATAAATTATATGCTCAACCTATAAGTGATATTTTAAGAGGATAGTAACTCCTATTCCACTCATAGATGTGGGTGATTAGGAAGGATTTACAATTCATTGTTAAAAGTGGAAGGTAAAAAAGTTTAATATCTACTATTTTTTAACAAATTGAACCCATAGAAAAAACTACACCCACAACAAAAATCCATGGGATGAGTGAGCTAAGGGTAAAATATTTAGTTAGGTAGATGAGTTGGGTGAATAGAAGAATCATATAGTAGAGGTAATCTGAAAATATTATATCTTTGATTATTTTAAAATAATGTCAACATGTTATTTATCAAATTATAATATTTATATTTTTGTTGTTCTAACCTAAGGAGGTAAGATGAGTTATAGTAACTAATCATGACAAAAAAAATATGAATACCCAAAAAAAGTAGATGGAATAGATAGTATTGAAGGACATCAAGATGTATTTACCTCACTAATGAGGAAAAATCTACACTATCTTATATAAAATTTTATTGATCTCATTCCATGGATACCATTACCAAATGAGCCACTAGATATAGAAGATTAATCTTAGAGAATGAGGAAATCAAATTTAGGAATTGATTCAAAAGGGGCACATTGACCAAGTGCCTCACCCTATGAAAACTTAATTACTCTTTCTAATAAGGAGGAAAAAAATTGATTCCTCTAAATTGACATTTGATTTTTTAACAAGATCACTATAATGAATAGGTATCCAACTCCTTGCATTGATGAAATCTTGGATCAACTTAAGGGTGCTAAACTTTTCAATAAATTTTGGGTACCAAAAAGTTACCATTGAGTCATTAAATGTGTGAAATAATACCTTCAACTACAAGTGGATTTTCCAAATTTCTAGCCTTGATATTTTTCTTGACAATTACACTTTCCAATTTCATGTGTGATGAATTATGAACTTAGGTCTCTCACTATTTTCTTTATTATTTTTCTAATTAGATAACATACTCATATTAAGAAATACAAAGGAGGAACATTGGTGCAGGGGCATCTAGTCAAAGGTTGCAAATTTTGGCCCAATGTTGAGTTTTTGCATCTTGAGTCCAATTTTGATGTAATAAGGTCTATTTATACCATTTATAATGTTTTCATGTCATGTGGGGTCGGTTGAGTCAAGAGTTGTCATATTTTGCAAATGTTGTAAAAAGTTGCATTGTAACTTTGCACTTTTTATTGCTTTTGGAAGTTCAACGATCATTTGGTTCAAAAAGTGGTTATGAACCATTGGTTTGGAGTTGAAAAAGTTTAAATATGCCTCAAAAACTTTGACAAAAGGTTCTGGAGACATTTTTGGTGTAGAAGCAATAAGAAAACTTCATTTTTCTGTGTTTTCATTGAAATCTGCTGCTACAGGATTTTTTATGATTTTGTACAGGTTGCAAATATACTAATATTAATTAGAACCGATAGAGGGATGTGTTAGCCATATTTTTGTTTTGGTTTGAGCGAGTTTGAGCCAAAATTTTGAAAGTGGTCTGAAAACCCTTGGTTAAGAGGGTTTGGTAGAAAAATGGCATATTAAACCATTCGACTAGTGAAATTTTTTGCAAATCGGTGGAATGGATTTAGTTAGAATTTTTTCCATTTTGGTAGTGATTTTAGATGTATGGGATGGAGTTAGGGCCCTGTTTGTGAAAGCCCTATCCTAATATCTCAATGTATTAGGCTTGGAAATAGTGGTTAGAAGTAGGGTTTTGTTGTTAGATGAGTTTGTGGATGTTTCAATTGATAAAACCTATTATTTTAGACCTCATGTGATGTATTTAGAGCCTTGGAGTGAATATCGGTGATTGGGAGAAGGTTTACCATATAGTTTCTTTGTAAAAGAGGCCTAATTGGGCTTAAGGGCAACATAGTAGTCCATTTTAGAAGGTGATGTTCTTAAACAAGTCTATGCACAAATTTGATATGTTAAGGAAGAGAATAAAGTGTATTCTAAATGGTAACCAAATCATGGGTTTGAGGCCTTCTGTAAAAGATATGTTGAATTTTCACTATTTGATGTGCTACAAGCAAGATTGAGGAATTTGTGAACAAACACCAAGTTAGGGTTTTTAGAGTGGAAAAATTGGTCAAGGTTGATTTAATTATGATTGATTAGACAACTTCCATGCCTAATCTACATCAAATTGGTATCAGAGCATATATTTTGATGATTTGAAGGAAAGAGGTTGAAGTTTGAAGAAGGGGAAAAGTTGCAAGTTGAAGGGACAAGATACCTCCAAAATGTAGTGTATTCATTGCTAGGGAAATAAGAATGAAGAAGGAGTCTCAAGAAGCTCTTTTATTTAGACTTGCAACATTGGAAACAAACTAAATAAGAGGTAAGGCCACTGTAGATGAGAGTGACTGAGAGGAAGAGGAAGAGGTTGAGAATGAAAACCCTCAAAGAGGAGTCCAAGGTGATGATGAGTTAGACCTTGAAGAAAGAAGGATGGTTAACATGATGAAGGTTGTCAAAGTAGATACTTATAAAATGAAAATGGAATTTCCCATGTATAGTGGGAATATGGAAAATGAAGAAGTGTTGGATTGGGTTGATGCACTAGACAATTACTTTGAATACAAGGAGGTAGCAGAAGAACAAAAGGTAAAGTTTGATAAAACCAAATTGAAAGGCCCTACCCTAACTTGGTGGAACTATGTACAGGAAGTGAGAGTGAAAAAAGGAAAAGAAAAAAATAATTCATGGTATAGGATGGTGTCTAAAGTTAAGATTCAATTCTTGCCCAATGGCTATGCAATCCAAACTTTTAGAAAGATACAAAATCTCAAGAAAAAAGAGATGGATGTCATGGCCTATATACAGGATTTTCACAAATTGAGAATTAGAGTAGGTCATGTTAAAGATGAAGTTGAGAAGATAGCAAGGTATATGAATGAGCTAAGGTTCAATATTCAAGATGAATTGAGTCTTACCACCCCTAGAATGGTGGAAGAGTGCTTCCAATTGGTTGTTAGGCTAGAAGAGAAATTGAAAAGAAGGTAGGAAAAAAAAAGTAGAGGTGGAGGAAAGAAATTTAGGGGTAGAGGATCCTTTGGTGGAAGAGGACAATCACAAAAAGCACAAGGAGAGTCAAGTGGGCAACAAGAACAAGGCTCAAAGTCAAGAGGCGGTTTCAAAGGTAGGAGACCTAATGGTAAAGGAAAATTTGGAGGAAAAGGTAGAGGGTCAAATACATTCTCTGGAACATGCTATCAGTGCAATCAATTTGGCCATCAAGCATGGAAGTTCCTAGAGAAACAACCTTCTACATCACATGGTGGTGAAAGAACATAGTTGGTGCAAGAGGAAGATTTTGAGAGTTAACTCTCCTTCTCAGCATGTTGCTCCAGAGGTTGGAGAAAATATGATGATGAGAAGAACACTACTCAAGGTTCTTGTGGTGAAGGAGCCTCCACAAAGAAAGTATTTTTTTAGAACCACTTGCAAATCTCAAGGAAAGGTATTCCAGTTCAACTGATAATTTAGTTTCTTTGGAGATGGTTGAAAAACTAAAGATGAAAAGGATTCCACACCCCACACCTTGTAAGTTTTCTTAGGTGAATAAGGGTCAACAATTCTTGGTCAATGAACAAACATGGGTCGAGTTTAACATTGGGGGGTATAAAGACAAGATCTTGTGTGGCATCATCCCAATGGATGTTTGTCATTTTTTGTTAGGAAGAACCTGGTAGTATGACAAAAAAGCAAAGCATGATGGGCAGAAAAATAAATATGTGATTGAAAAATATGGGGTTTCCTTTACACTCACTCCTTTGCAAGATGAAAACCTAGATACTCAAGTTGGGTCAAGTGTCATGTTGGTTGGGAAGAAAGAATTCTTGAAAACCATGAAAGAGGAAGGTGGACAATGGTATTCAATCATAATCAGACCCAAATTTGTTATGATAGAAACAAAACTTGAATATGTGCAAACCTTGTTGAACGAGTATCAAGACATAGTTGTTGATGAGCTCCCTAGTTCTTTGCCACCTATAAGGGATGTGAGCCACCACATAGACTATACCAGGAGAAAACTTACCCAATAAGGCTGCATAAAAAATGACTCCTTAATAAAATGAAGAGATAGGGAAACGAATACAAGAATTGCTAGATAAGGGTCTCATAAGGGAAAGTTTAAGTCCATGTGTTGTCCCTACTATGTTGGCACCTAAAAAATGTGGAGATTGGAGAATGTGCACCGATTCAAGGGAAATTAAAAAAATCACTATAAGGTATAGGTTTCCCATACCTAGAATGAAGGATTTGATGGATTGTTTAGGAGGAGCTTTCTATTTTTCAAAAATTGACCTCAAAAGTGGTTATCATCATATTAGAATAAGGGAAGTGGATGAGTTGAAAACTTCCTTTAAAACTAATGATGGGTTGTATGAGTGGATGGTAATGCCTTTTGGGCTTTCAAATGCACCAAACACATTTATGAGACTAATGAATGAAGTTTTGAATCCTTTCATAGGAAAATTTGTAGTTATATACTTGGATGACATTCTTGTGTTTAGCAAGACTAAAGAGGAACACTTGTAGCATTTGGATATGGTGTTGAAGAGTCTGAATGAAGAAAAGTTGATGATTAACTTAAAAAAGTGTGAATTCATGAAGAGTTGGTCTACCTTGGTTTTGTGATTTCAAAATTCACTTTGAAGATGGACCCCAACAAAGTAGAAATTTTTTTGAACTGGTCTACTCCAAATTCAGTTAGTGAGGTAAGAAGTTTCCATGGTCTTGCTAGTTTCTACAAAAAAATTGAAGGAATTTCAGTCATATTTGTTCTCTCATCATTGAGACAATCAAAGGGGATAAAAGGAAAAGGTTTATGTGGTCTAATGAGGAAAAAAGAAGCTTTCAAATTCTGAAACAAAAGATAGCTCAACAACCCATCTTAGTATTGCCTAATTTCAATAAGGTGTTCACAATAGAATATGATGCAAGTGGGTATGCAATTGGTGTAGTATTGAGTCAAGAGGGTAGACCTATAGCATTTTTTAGTGAAAAGCCTAATGAGGCCAAGAAGAAGTACTCTTCTTATGACTTAGAATTGTATGCAATGGTTCAAGCATTGAAAAAGTGGAGACACTACCTCCTTCCAAAGGAATTTATTGGTTTTACCAACAATCGTGCTTTGATTTTCTTGAATAGCTAGAACAAACTTAGCCATAGACATGTGAAGTGGGTGAACTGCCTACAAAGCTATACTTTCAGAATAAAATGCAAAAAAGGGCAATCAAACAAGGTGATGGATGCTTTGAGTAGAAGGAAAATGTTGGTGCAAGAAATTCCACTCCAAAGTGTGGGTATTGATTCCTTGAAATGTATGTATGAAGGAGATGATGATTTCAAGGATGTGTATGCTATTTGTAATTAGTTTGATGGTACTTTCCATGAAGAATATTCTGATTTCTTGATACAAGATATATTATTGTTTAAGGATGCTCAGTTGTGTATTCCCAAATGTTCTATGAGGACAAATATGATTAAGTAGAAGCATTGTGGAAGCTTAGGGGGTCACTTTGGTGTGGATAAAACTTTGGAGCAGGTGAGAAGATACTATCATTCACCAAAAATGCAAAGTGATATTAGAAATTTTGTTAAAAATTGTGTAGTCTTCCAAAGAGAAAAGGGTTCAAGCACTAATACAGGTCTTTATCAGCCTTTTCCAATTCCTAACTGGCCATGGGAATCCATCAGTATGGAATTTTTGTTGGTTTTACCCAAAACTCAAAAAGGGTTTGATAGTGTGTTTGTTGTTGTTGATGGATTTAGCAAAATGGCTCATTTCATACCATGCAAATACACGGATGATGCTTCTTACATTCTTGGGTTATTTTTCAAGGAGGTAGTTAGAATTCATGGTTTACCATTAACAATTGTGTCTAACAAAGATAGAAAGTTTGTAGGTCACTTTTGGAAGACTCTTTGGAAGAAATTGGGAACCGACTTGACTTTTATCTTTTCCTATCAACCACAAACAGATGGGCAGACTGAAGTTGTCAGTAGGAGTTTTGGGAATCTTCTCAAATGTTTGACAAAAGAGCATTCATAGTAATGGGATCTCATTCTTACACAAGCTAAGTTTGCATTTAATGACTCTATCAATAGAAGTGTTGGAAAGAGCCCATTTGAGATAGTATATGGATTGAAGCCAATGGGAGTTTTTGAGCTCAAATTTTGAGTGGTATGGAGAGAAGGAGTGCTGAGGGAGAAGAATTTGCAGTTGCAATGAAGGACATACATCAGCAAGTGAAGGAGAATCTTCAAAAGAGTGTGGAAAAGTATAAGCAACAAGTAAATTTGAAGAGAAGATATTTTCAATTCAAAGTAGGAGACTTGGTCCTAGCACATTTAATAAAGGAATGGCTACCAAAGGGGAAATATACAAAGATGCAAATGAAAAAGATTGGGCCATGCAAGGTGGTCCACAAATTTGGTGCAAATGCCTATGAGATAGAACTCCCTCCCGGAGTGGATATATCTCCAATATTTAATGTTTTTGACCTTTATCCTTTTAAATGATATGTGTTTTCATGTGAATATGTAGGTATACCAGGAGTTCAAGATGAAGATTGGGTCAAGGACCTACCACCAAGTCAACCTTTGAAACTTGAAAGCATTTTGGACACAAAAGAAGTGAAGAGAACAAGGCATAAAGTGTACAATAAATTTATAGTGAAATGGAAAGGTATACCTAATGAAGATGCAACATGGATGATATAATAATACATTAAAAAGCATGGCACAACAATCCAAGAGTTGATCTCAGGTGGAACTTGAGATTCTTTTCTCCTTGGGTGTATGGTGCAGGGGCATCTAGTCAAAGTTTGCAAATTTTGGTCTAATGTTGATTTTTTGTGTCTTGAGTCCAATTTTTATGTAATAAGGTCTATTTATACCATTTCTAATGTTTTCATGTCATGTGGGGTTGGTTGAGTCAAGAGTTGTCATATTTTGCAAATGTTGTTAAAAAGTTGCATTGCAACTTTGCACTTTTTGTTGCTTTTGGAAGTTGAATGGTCATTTGGTTCAAAAAGTGGTTATGAACCATTGGTTTGGAGTTGAAAAAGTTTAAATATTACTTAGAAACTTTGAGGCAAGGTTCTAGAGACATTTTTGGTGCACAAGCAATAAGGAAATTTCATTTTTGTATGTGTTTTAATTGAAATCTGCTACTATAGGCTTTTGTATGATTCTGTATAGGTTTCAAATGTACTAATATTCATTAGAAATGATAGAGGGATGTGTTAGAAATATTTTGGTTTTTTTTTTAGAGGTTTTCATTGAGAATTTAGTGAGTTTGAGCCAAAATTCTGAAAGTTGTCCAAAAACCCTAGGTTAAGAGGGTTTGGTAGAAAAAAGGGGATATTAAACCATTCCATCGGTGAAAACTTCTGCAAATTAGTGGAATTGCTTTAGTTAGGATGTTCCATTTTTGTAGTGAATGTAGATATAGGGGATGGAATTAGGGCCCTGTTTGTGCAAGCCCTAGTTTAATATCTCAATGTATTAGGCTTGTAAATAGTGGTTAGAAGTAGGGTTTTGTTGTTATATGAGTTTGTGTATGTTTCAATTGATAAAACCTATTATTTCATACTCCATGTGATCTTTTTAGAGCCTTAGAGTGAAGATTGGTGAGTGGGAGAAGGTTTACCACATAGTTGCTTTGTAAAATAGGCCTAATTGGGCTTATGGGAAGTGTAGCAGTCCATTTTAGAAGGTGATACTCTAAAACAAGTCTATGCAAAAATTTGATATGTTAAGGAAGAGCATAAAGGGTATTCTAAATGGTAACTAAATCATGGGTTTGAGGCCTTATGTAAAATATATGTTGAATTTTCATTATTTGATGTGGTACACACAATATTGAGGAATTTGTGAACAAACACCAAGTTAGGGTTTCTAGAGTGGAAAAATTGGTCAAGGTTGATTGAATTATGATTGATTAGAAAAATTCCACCCCTTATCTGCATCAAACATCTACATCATGTTCAATAGACACTTTCAACTCTACAATAACATGTGATCTGTGATTATAATTTAGAAAATTATTCCTTTAGTATGGAAAGGATTTAGTACCTTAGATACATTATGAACAAGGATTTTGTTTATATAGAACCTAAAAAGATAGAGGTAATTAGATATTTTCCACCTCATAAAATATCAAAGAACATTATAGACTTTTCGGATTGTCCAAACTTTATTAAAGTTTTGTGTAATTGGGATTATCACACTTGGCATGACCTATGAACCAATCATTCATGTGAGAGTAAAAGAAAAATTACCTTGCATAGAGAGACTATAAAAAATTCACATGATTTAAGTAGATATTTTGTTTAAGACCTATAGTAGCTCTTATTTATTTGAAATAGTCCTTTGAAATTAATGTTGATGTATCCAAATATGGAATTGGAGTAGTTTTGAGTCAACATGGTCATCTAATTGCTTAACATGTAATAATATTTTATCTAATACTACATGTATAGATACCCCATGTATGAAAATGAGTTATATCCATTGTTCAAGCTTATAAATAACATAAAATTATTGTTGTCTTAGGGAAAGAAATTGTTATACACATAGATCATTAGCCTCTTAATTTATATAAATATAATAGTTTTTGTATAATAATCAACATCAGAGGTGATCTAGTTACCTCAAATATGTTCATCTCAACATTCATCATAAGAAGGAATAAAATATAATCTGCAAGCTAATCGGGTGTGCTTCAAATGAATAACCTTGATAACTACTTTGTACTATTGTGAACACTATACAAATATTAGCCTTAATCGTATTCAACATTAATCCTATTTGTTGATATATATCCACCAGAGACTCAAATAAGATCATCTATCACATAATACACATATGTATCTCTATATACACATTCATCCTTATACTATCCACCATAAACCTTATAGCCTTGATACTATACCCAATACCCTCAACCCTAAACCCTATATTTTATAGCCTATACACTCAACCATATACCCTCAACCCTAATCACCATACCTTAACCTTATTCCCTAAAGTCTATATGCTAAACCCTTAACCATAAACTCCATACCCTCGACCCTAAGCCTTAAACCCTAAACCCTATACCCTCAACCTTATACCTTATACCCTAACCCATAAACCCTATACCCTTGACCCTATAACCAAAACAAACCCTATACCTTATACCTCAACTATAAATCCATACCCTCAACACTAAACCCTACACTCTCAAACATATATAGCCTCCACCATAGACTCTATACCCTTGACACTATACCCAAGACCCTAAATCCAATACCTTATACACTCAACCATATACCCTATACACTCAACCCTATACCCTAAATCCTAAACTCTATCCATCAAACCTAAGCCCTAAATCATATAAACTAAACCCTTAACTTTACACTCCTTCAACCCTAAAAATTATACCTTGAACCCTAAAATATATACCCTCAACCCTAAATTTTATACCATCAACCCTAAACCTCATACCA
Organism: Sequoia sempervirens; assembly: GCA_007258455.2. Classification (NCBI taxonomy): domain Eukaryota; kingdom Viridiplantae; phylum Streptophyta; class Pinopsida; order Cupressales; family Cupressaceae; genus Sequoia; species Sequoia sempervirens. The sequence continues at coordinate 334,104,840 of VDFB02271358.1, read as the reverse complement.
TCAATCCTAAAATCTATATCCTTAATTCAAAAATTAAGAGGTAAAAACCTAGAGAGGGGAGAGAGAAGAGATGGGGAGAGGAGAATAGAGAGAGGGGTAAGGAGGGAGGAATGGATATGTAGAGAGGGAGAGAACTAAAGAGGTTAGAGAGAGAGAACAAATGGATGGAAAGAGGGAAGGATTGATAAAGAGTGGGAGAGAGAGAGAACATAAGGGAGATGCATATTCAAAGAAAATAAATAATGCGAGTGTATTATAATGTGATCAAATTATATTTTTGATTTGGAAATTTCCAAGACTTTGGCTTGGATTTATCTTGGGCTTCCAACCTAGAGGTTTGGATTGACTTTTAGACATCTAAATATGTGGTTTTGTAAATAGTAAAAAATAATTATAATCTTGATCATGCTCCCCATCAAGTTTGTACATGTTTCAATGTGAAGTTAAAATATTGCATTATAATGTTAAATCTCTCTTATCTATCTAGCCATGTAATATTTTTCATGTTTTCATTATGTTAAGTTTTTCATCTTTAATTTAATTAAATTTTAGTGTATCCAATTTTCCTCGAAAACTAATGTGGTATTTTTCATTATATATTTTAACCACTCATCAAAAAATTAAATAAATTATATTTTTTAAAAACTATACTACATTCTATCACATATTAAAAAAAATGGTTTTTGGTCAGTTTTCAAAAAATAGTTAAAAATCATATATTCATTAAAAAGTTAGTAGAAAAATTGGGCATAAAATACAGGTCATGTTAGCTAATTTCTCACTGAATTTTTTTTTTGAAATACTAAAAAAAAGTTAACATTTTAGGGGTAAACACCAGATGCTATGTTATGTTTTTTTGAAAAAACAAGAAAACTTTGTGTGGTCTTGCTTTTTGAACCCCTTAACCTATTCTATTTTTTTTTTTTAAATAGTATTTTAGAAAGTAGATTTAGAGCACTACAACTCTCGTTTCCATTGCATCTTCAAATTTTGAGTGTAACTATCTTCATTTTCTCATCCAAGGTCAGTATTTTCTAGTTTAAAAAAAAAGTCCAGCCACTTAAGACCCATTTTTGGTCTCCCATATTTGTGCACTTACCATAAGGCTGATTCCATCATTGTCCTATTTAAGTGTTCATTGTTTTAATTTGAATCTATATTATCCCTCTTTATAGGTCAAGAATCAATTTCTCTAGGCTTGGGCTATTTCATCGCCTCCACTCCTTGTCACATAATTTCTAGTTTTTAAAGACACCTTAAATTTATAGTGTGATGGATTTGTTTTCATTACCAAATAAAAAAATTTCTCTATCTTTTGTGTTTTGATTTATCAACTTTTAGGTTTTTTTGTGGTTCACTAACCTTCTAGGTTTTTATTTTGACACTTATCATTCTAGATTTTTGTAGGATTTATCATTTGTTATGAAATTCCACAAACATCTTATCAATTATTTGTAAGGTTTCTAACTTGTTACCTAAATATTTTATGGCACTACCTACACTCTATTGTGATTCATATGTGTCATATAGCAATTATTACATAGTAAAATTATCTATTAAGGTAAAATTTATATTCTAATGCCTCCATTTTTTTTACATTTTTTACACTTCTTTAATTTTACACCTCTAACAACTATATTTTTTTAATCTTATTTCTTTTATTTTTCTACAATTTATCCATACAATAAGGTGATATTGAATGATATTTAGTAATCTACTTATCAAGCATATTTATAGTAGGTTTTGACTAGTTGATTATATGAACTCATTTTCCAGAGACTTATTTTTGACACTACTCTATAGCACATTTACTTTTATTAAATGAAATAATATTTTGTGCTTTTTCTTTGAGAATATTATGAAGTGTAGACTCTCTCCTCACATTAAAAGTTGACCATGGAGTTCAAAAACCTAAAAATTTAATCCTTTTTATTTAGTTAAATCCTAGGGGGGGATAATATGCATGCTATCTACACATAGTATAAGGCTATCTTAGAGATAAAAAAAAATTGATTTCCATTTCATCTAGGATCCTACCTAAGGACTTAATCACCTTAGGGGACAACCCAAACCATGTATTTTGATGACATATAAAAGTTGGGGAGAGAAAAATTTGTACCTCAAAAGAGAAGTTATCATTGTTGGCTCAACCTTGACTTATAGGACTAGGGTAAAGTGAGCAAACACATTCCTTAGATAGCACTCTAGTTCATTGACTCGGTCCTCACATACCCTTGTGCTATAGATGATTCCCCTTTTCATATTTTAAATCCTAGTTTAAAAGTATTTGACTATATATGGTTTTAATACACCAAATGCAGATTGTGCTAGGAAGTTACTCACCTATACCCCTCAAAATGAGTGTGTAGGTTATGTATGCTCTCCCATCTCACCATGGAGTAATATTGGGTTATGAAAAAAGGTAAGTACACTAACATAGTCCCTACTCACCACACTTGAAGAAGGTATATTAGTGGACTTATAATTAGGTAAACTTTGACTTGAGGTTGTTCATACCATAGTTGTATTTTATAATGAGAAACCTATAAATTAATTTAAAATACAAACCAAAAAACCATTATCAATCCCTTAAAATTAAAATTAAAAAAATATGTTTTTTTTTCAACCTCTTCTAAAGGTTTAAGCTTCAAACCCTTCATCCATAATCAAGATATCAACAAAAATTCAACCTTTCAATCTCTAATCCATCAAATATAAATACAAAAAAAAAGAATAACCCTTCAAACCCACACCAAATTATCCAAATCATAAATAAAATCCAAAACCTCATCCTATTCTCATCATAATCCATAATCCAAAATTCATATTCCAATCCACATCTCAATTAAAATGATAACCTAATATTTTAGAGCAACCACAATATGCCCCTATTTAAACTAAATCAAAACCCACTATTAGATAAAAACCTTCATCAAACCCCATTCATTTTTAATCCAAATATAATTCCAAATCCAAATCAAATCTTCTTTGAAGTTAAGACTTCCATCACACACAACCATCATCCTTAATTCCTATTTTATTAAGAATTTTTCCTATCTTTAGTAGTATGTCAATTAAGGTCAATAAAATAAAATAAAATCATATCATTCAACATTGGAAAAAAATATATTAGTAACTTGGCCTATCATAGGTTAACTAATCAAAATATTCATATTGATCTTGGCTAATAACATCCCTATATTATTTATTAAGATTATGTAAATTTATTTTGATAACTTGAAGGTTAAATTGGTGAATCCATAGACCATTAAAACTACTACAAGTGGTTTGAAAGTTCACTTGAAATAAGGATCCTTATGATACCCCCTCTTGTTTTCTTTTCTAGTAATTTTTTAAAGGGTTAAAATAAATTTATTTGGTGTTTAATTATTTTGTTCATCCCAAAATAGACTTGTGTATTCGCTCTCCTTATGTCTTCAGGAAATCTTAGAGATAAAAAAATAAGTATTAATTTTTTATTTTCTTTATAGTTGGCCTACCTTATATTCCATCACCAAGGGACAAACCAAGCCCTTGTGTTATAATGTTGAGATCATTTGTGATGATACACATATTATCATTTTGATACTCAATAACTATTTTCACATTATTATGTTCTAGACTTATTTTCTAGATGATAGACTTTCTTAGATAGTTAGTCTCATGCTTAGAGTAGCTAATTTATATATGAATTTTGTGATAATATGTTTAGTGGATGGTTACGTATACTTTGATTTTTTAAAGATGAATGTATGCTATGCATTTTATTTCTAATTTACATGATCTATTTTTAAAAATATAGTTTCAATTATGTACTGTAATGTTTAGTTAACCTAATTTAATTTGGAATTGATAAAGGTTATCTATGTATAGTATTATTTGGATTTATTAAGTTGGGAATAAGGCTTTAGACCCTTACAAATTAAATACAACTAAGAAAGAGTCTTTTGAAAGGGCCCTAACCCTTTTACAAATTTTCCTACAAGAAATAATTGGTCAATAGTATAGCTACAATAAAGTTTCCAAGAACAAGACATGAAATAAGAACTATAAAATACCTTACCCTAATCTTGGTATGGGAAATATATACATGTTTTGGAATACCTTACTTCCTCCTTTATGATCTATGAAAAATCATCATCCAAATTTATTGAGTCGGGAGAGGAAGGAAAAACCCTCTTTTGAGGATGAAACTAGTCATGATGCATTAGGAGAGGAGTGGCTAATTGGGAAACTAAAAATTCAATGGAAGTCACAAAACCAACAAGAGAAGGGACAATTCCACCACTTTCCAAGATAAGAGAAGAAGCCACAACAAGATATTTAAGAAATATAGGTGGAGGAAAGACCACCAACACATTAGAAACACACAACTTAGGAGCCTTTGAATAAAAATCATCCTCAACATATTTCACTATAGGATGTTTGGGATGAGAATTATTCCACCAAGTGGAAGAATAAGAGACCTCAGGGCATGACAATTCAAACACCAAATTTCCCATGGAAAAGAATTTCCTACAACCAAATTGGATACCTTTGTAATCCAAAGGCTATCTCCAAGAACAATCCAAAACTCAAAACAAACTCCACTAAGAGATTCTTGGATAAATCCACTTCCACCAGAATATGAGCAAAGATGGTGTGAGAATTTTTTTTAATAACATGATCTACCTTGATGCAATTTCCCAAAAAAAATTCAATACCCTTACAAAAGGGTTCACACCAAAACTGAAGAGTTAGATTAGGGATGTGAATCCAAATAGGAAGCACATTGGCAAATTTAATAACATATTAAAGAAATTATCCTAAAGCTTTATCAAGAAGGTGTGATGTCCCCAAAACCATGAACAACCATCTAGGAAAATATTTGGATATGAAAATGAATTAAGAGTAACAAGAATGAAACCCTTAACACAATGGTAAATTTTAAAAAAATTCTTTCTAGTAGGTTTCCACTACTAAGAAATTCAAAGATTAAGATCATAGATAAAAGGCCATAGTCAATCAAATATTTAAACCAGAACATTTTGAGGATAATATTACTCATATATTTTAAAACACATTCTATAAAACCATAATTGGGTGGACCGAACACAAGGAATCGTAGACTCTCTAGTAGAACCAATAGCATGCCCAGAAAAAGATCCTCTAATAACACATGCATAGGAGGAGATCCTCCAACACCATGCATAGGAGGAGGTTATCAACTACAAATATGCTCATAGGTTCTCTTGACTATTGAACAAGACAATTGAGAGGGGGGGTGAATCAGTTCTAGCAATTTTAACCTTTAAAACCCTCAATAGAAATTAGATCTACAAGCATTAACAAAAAATTTACTCTGCTAATGTGTTTACTTATTAAGTATAGAAATAGAAACTAAAAGTAGTAAACCATGCACATAAGAACACAATATTTATGTAGAAAACCCAATGAGGGAAAAACCATGGTGAGGATTAGCTCACAATATAAATAATTCAAAAACTAAATATAGAGGCTCACTACCAAGGAGGCTCACTACCAGAATAGGACACATTGTCCAAAAGGATCACAAGCAAGGATCACTTCCATAGAAATAATACAAGAAGATAGAAGAAGAATGTTACATAGAGAAACACTTATCAATGCAACAAGGATTCCACCAAAATTTCTCACACACTTTCATAGTCTCACAAAAAATATGTGGGATGCCTTTAGCTCACTGCCTTTGGAACCCAAACATGAAATTCACATTGCTTTGCTCAAATTTTCATCTCATTACAATTCACTTGCAACAATCTTACATATATCTTGCTTCTCAATATTTTTTCATACCACTTGCATCAAGACCATTCATATTTATATCAACCTCTTCTTCAAAAACTTTCTCCAATGTTGGCCACTAGCTGTTATACACTCAAATTTAAAATAGGTCAGTACCCAAACATTCTCTTGGTGGATAGGAATGAAAGGTGACATATAAAAATCCTTAATTAGGACCCAAATAGATCCAAAAAAAATTCAACATGCTTCTACAAGCATCACATGTAGTGTTAATGATGCAGGAGCATCCAGTGGTGTAAGGGCAATCTTCCATCACCCAAAAATAGTTAAATTTCAAGTTTCTCGGTTTTTAGATGTTTTTATATTTTTGGATACCCTTTTCGTCATAATGAAATTCCCAATTTACGGTTTTTCATTTCGGTTCCTGGGTTCAAAGATATTGCAGTTTTAGTTTCCCAGATTTGCACATAAAAATCTTCCGAGTGGGATTTGAGGCACTTAGAGCATCCGGAATGGCCCTAAAACTTGCCGAAATCAGCGTAGCAAATTTTGAGCGCGTTTTTGACTTCAAGACCTTTCCAACGGTTCGAACGGTTCGCAAATCGGAGTCCTGGATCAAAAGTTATGACCCCGCGAAGTTGGCGCACTTTCTAGAAGATACCATTGCAAATGCTCTTTTGAAATTTGAACTTCATGTTGTAAATTTTTGGCGCCAAACCGCCTAAACTCAAATTGAATGTTGTTTTGGCTCCAAACAAATGAGGAGCTCTATTTATGGGTAGGTTTTCTAATTTTTGGGTAACTTTTTGGGGACAAGTTCGCATATTGCAAAAGGGTTATTCTGTAGCTTTCTGTAGCTTGCATGTGTTGTAGAACTTGGGGATTTGAGATCCTTTGCATGTAAGAAGTTCCATTTTCTGAATAATAAAATTATTCTCTAGTTTGTGGGTTATTTTCTATGTCTCGGGTTTGCGCCCTCATCAAGTGGTATCATAGTAGGTTTTCTTGAGTGTGTGGACAGATCGCCGATCGTGAGGCAGTTCGTACCAGGACTGTGGTTGTGGGTCAAGGTCAAGAAAGATGCCTCCAAGAGTGGTGCCTGGTAGGCATGGTGGTGTCAGAGGTGGTCGAGGTGGCAGAAATGCTAGTGGAAGAGATGCACTGGCAGCCCTCCAGAGACAGGTTGATGCATTACAAGAGCAGTTGAGAAGAGGGTTAAACCCGAGGGAGGAAAGTGAGGATGAAGGAGAGGAAGAAGAAGCAATTGATCAAGACAAAATGTGGCTAATAAGGGCCATTTCAAAGATCAGGAAAAGACCCAGAGCAGAAATCCCGGTTATTCCAGTGAACCTAGAAGAGTTGTCGA
>VDFB02271358.1:333943457-334093284 GCA_007258455.2 Sequoia sempervirens | reverse complement strand
GATGTTTTTATATTTTTGGATACCCTTTTCGTCATAATGAAATTCCCAATTTACGATTTTTCATTTCGGTTCCTGGGTTGAAAGATATTGCAGTTTTAGTTTCCCAGATTTGCACCTGAAAATCTTCTAAGTGTGATTTGAGGCACTTAGAGCTTCTAGAATGGCCCTGAAACTTGCTGAAATTGGCGTAGCAAATTTTGAGCACGTTCTTGACTTTGAGACCTTTCCAACGGTTCGAACGGTTCGCGAATCGGAGTCCTAGATCAAAAGTTATGACCCCGCGAAGTTGGCGCACTTTCTAGAAGATACCATTGCAAATGCTCTTTTGAAATTTGAACTTCATGTTGTAAATTTTTGGCACCAAACCGACTAAACTCAAATTGAATGTTTTTTTGGTTCCAAACAAATGAGGAGCTCTATTTATGGGCGGGTTTTCTAATTTTTGGGTAACTTTTTGGGGACAAGCTCGCATATTGCGAAAGGGTTATTTTGTAGCTTTCTGTAGCTTGCATGTGTTGTAGAACTTGGGGATTTGAGATCATCTGCATGTAAGAAGTTCCATTTTCTGAATAATAAAATTATTCTCTAGTTTGTGGGTTATTTTCTGTGTCTTGGGTTTGCGCCCTCATCAGTTAAACACAAGGTCAGCCAACACTCGTGCAAAATACCTTAGAAATTAAGTACATGATTCCTTAGATCAAGCCAAAGGTTATAGAAAACATAATTCACTTGAAATCAAATTAGAAAAATCCATGAATTACTTAAGAATCATCAACCACTTCAACCAAGCTTCACATCAACAACTACTTCAATTCAAGACAATTGATAACCCTTGTTTGCATATTGATAAATGAGACTTATACTGTACTGTACCAAATCAAGTAAAAATTTGAACATAGAAAGATAAGAGCATTATAAAAAACTTCCTAGATCTACATAACATGAATCCCAATAGCAGAAAAATGCATAGAAAAAAAATTTCTCCCATACCACATAAAACATTACTGACCAATTGGTTTACACACTGGTGAAAATATCTTGCCTTGTACAACAATCCAAAAGCCCAAATTCCATATATAGCAACTACCAACAATCATGAACAAATACCTAAGATCTGCACAAGCATAAAATCAACACAAAAGAAACACAGAGCACATCTCGAAGCATACATTAAATACCTGCAAGACATTATTTTCTCTATTTATCAAATTTTCTCAAAAGCACTTGGAGACCAAGTACCAAAGACATCATTTTAGTACATTACTTCACTCTAACCCACTTACTAACATAGAAACATAAGGATAAATCCATGTACTCATGGAACTTCTTCAACATCTCAACTATACATGCAAAAAAAGCAAACCTTTTGTTGATCATGATGTTAGTCACACACCAACAGTGCAGATAAATCCTCACAAAAAGACCGTGGGAGCCTATCTTTACTTGAAAGAATGAACCAGGAAATCCTAAATCTTCAGTCTGACTCAGTTGAATCCCAAGGCTCATTTAAGTTAGGTATTGACCATACTAGGTGAATGCATCAGGGTTCATTGTGACAATGCTATTAATCATGAGGGGTAAATGGTAATTTCTAGTTCTAAAACAAATCATAAGGTTTGGTGAAAGATATTCTTGATTCGGTCATCAAATAATTTCATGAAATCAATAGATATGTAATAATATTTTGGCTATGTGAAGGATCATGATGGGCCAAAAAGTGGTGATATGATGGGTATGTGGTTGACGACCTTTTTTTAACCAAAATTGATGAAATGAACAGGGTTTTTAAAGGATATTCTTAGCTTTCCACCAATATAAATTATGCTTTACTTTGAATTTAATAAATAATTATTATTCATTTTCTATTTGAATTATGATTAAAGTCTTGATTGATAGGCTAATTGAAAAACATCTATAGCTTTTAAAAAGTATCACATTTTTTGAATCTGAAACATGTGTCACATTCTATGCTTCACATACTATAGGATTAACAAAAATAAATGAATTTCATGAAGTTTTGACCAAGTTAAGGTGGTCAGACATACAAGTTTTTATATTTTTTAAAAGTTGTAATAAAAAATTCATAATTAATTATTTACTTGGAAAAAAAAATACAAAAAATATGCATCACATCGTGACATGAGTCCTCTACTTATATCTAAAATATTATAAAAAATATTATCATTTTATTGTGGTTATGGTGGTTAGAGCGGACACCTACTTATTTTTTCCCTGAAATTTAAGTACTAGTGCATTGAAATTTCAATTTTTCACAAATAGATTTGAAAAAAAAAAACTAGTAGTTTAGAAACTAAATTAAATTTTCTACAAAATCTATTCTTACATATTTTTGAAATAATATAGATAACTTATTCAAATTTTTACGTCAAGTTTCCTAACTCTGATTTTTTAAAAATTTTACACCACTTAAGGGCCTATTTTTTCCATGATGATCCTGCACACACCCTTCCATGAATTTCAAACAATTTTTCTATCACTTAATTAGATTTAGCTTTAAGCATCTAGAAATACAATGGAAATGAAAGATTTGCAATAAATTTCCATTCATTCATCTATTTTTGGAACATTTTTTGCAATTTAAACATCTAATCTAAAAAAGAACATTAAAAATACTTGAAAATCAAAAGAGCTCCTAGATATTATCCACACATGCCCCAAGAATTAACCAAATCAAAGGAAACCACTCTATACTTCTTTAGATTGCTTCACAACTAGGCATAGAATGGTGTAAGCTTTTAAAGAAGGGGGTTTAATTTGGACACCAGGTAGGTTCTATATGCACCCTTAAATGGTGTAGCATATAGTCTTGTCTAGCAGAACAAACAACTAGCTACAAAAGATAATAGTCGGTAGCTTTCAAATTAGCTTTGATATGGATCAGTTCTATGTGCATAAAAGTTTTTAATCCATAATGATTCAAAAAATAGGAAAAAAGAACAAAACTTAAAGAAATTTTGGCTCTTCCAACATCCACAAATTTTGAACTTAAAATAAAAGTAAAGCATTAAACAACCTTTTATAGGAACAAGGCCCCAAGAGTTTGAACTTAAAGTCTATCAAAGGAATCATAAACAACAAATCAAAACATAACACATGGAAAACACCAGTTGTTATAGGAATCTTCGAGACAAAGTCAAAGCTTTGACTTCTGGACATCAACATCACTCCTCAACTTCAAGATTCAATATTCAAATACTCTGCACAAAACAAGGCCACTTGTACTCTTCAAATTCTGAGACAACATGCTTCCACCGAGACAAGGAACAACTTGCAAATTAATTTTGACAACATATCCTTGTGCTTACTTCTGGTATTCGATATCCAGTTATTCATTGCCTTGTATTGGACTCTGGGCCCGATAACTCTTCTTTTCCTTTCTTCAAATAGTACTCCTGAAAGGAAACCAACACTTGATGCATTTGCTCTTTCAAAATTCCTTGAATTACCTTCTAGCTATATTTGAGCTTGGCATAATTTTCTAATATCTGGAGGATATTTGCATTCTTTTGCATCTTCTCTATTTCATACTTAACCATGGTGTTTCTGTACTGTATAATCTCATCAATGACTTCCCTATTTAATGAATAAATAGGATCTTTATTTACCTTTTCAAGCCATTCCTTGAAAGCTTTCACTTCTTTGCCATCTTGTCCTATCATCCAAGGATCACAATTTTTTCATGCTAGTGTTTCAATGAAACTCTGATCTCTATTGATTAGTTTATTGCATTTCTCAATGACTTCTTCAAATAATTCCACACATTGAATTAAGGTGTCACCTTCCCAATCCATTTTTTTCTTCCATTTTGCACACATTAGAACTTCTTGTTCCATGATTATATTTTCACTTATCAATCCCTGGACATTTTTTTGAGTGAGATCCTTTAAACTCTTTGCCTCTCAGCATCAATCTGCTCATGGTAAACCTGCATTATCCTTCTAATCTCTTATATTTTTTACACCAATGGTATTCCTTCTTGTATTTCCCAATTGGGTCTATGATCTATTCTTCTCCTTGTTTTACCAAGTGCTCCATCCATTCTTCAAACACACTCATTTTATGGCGAAGTGCTATTATAGCATCCACCTACTCCTATGACATGAGCACTAGATTCTGAGGCAACTTAGCTTGTGATTGGCCAAATTTGGCTAATGATATTATAAAATTTTCTGGACAAAAAACCTTTTCTTTCAGCTCTCTTTTCTTTTGTTTTCTTTTCTGCACCCTGGCAATAGTTGTTTCCAAAATTGTCTTCATTTCTTCTAATTCTTGTTTCTAGGATGAATGTCCAACATTGATACTTGTTACTTTGTACTCCTTAGGCATTATTTCATTTCTATTTTTATCTACTACCAGAGTAGCTATATGGAGTGTTCTACCTCCATCTGCATTTTTCTACATGACATGTTTTATTTTTTCTCTTTGCCTAGGTTTAAGAATTTTCACTTCTTGCATTAAGCTCTTGAGAACTAGAGGTATTAATTCTACTTCCAATGGGGAAGCCAATTCTTTGATTAAAAAATTAGGTGCATCTTCATTACTTTCTACCTCTCTAACATTTCTTTGTTCTTGGTTTTTAGTACCCTTAGGAACTTCTCTTATATTCTCTACCTTGCTTGTCACATTCTTTGGGATGGGAATTTTTTTAGTATTCATTGGTCTAGATTCTAGATTGCTAGGATTCACCACTATCTCTTCATGTCCAAGACTTATATTTTCCTATCTAGCCATGTGTTCAGTATTAATATTTAGGGCTTCACTTTCTTCATGTCTTGCTATATTAGGATTCTCCTTATTCATTGCCCTGCCATCCACAACTTGTGAAGGTTCTATTTCTTCAACTTCAAATTGGTCTTCTCTTCTCTCCTCAAAGACCTGCGGTTGTTCAACATCCTTTTCAATATCCCCTAGTGGAATTTGGGAGTCAACCATGTCTTCAATAACAACATCATTAATGGGAATCTATCCTATAGTTTCCCCTATTTATTTTTCAATAGGTATTTCAGTGTTTCCCACCTATGGGGTGAGTGTTTCTCTTATAAATTCTTCTTCTTAAGTATCCATAGGAACTAACCTTGTATCTGGCATTTCTTCCACCACTGGTTGTACTATGGGCTTCTCCTTAGATTTCCTCTCTTTTACTTGCTCCATCATGACACCTAATTTATCCATTTGTTCCCTAATTTTATCTGCATTGAATTCAAACCTCTCATCTAGAGCCACAAGAGTCTCTCCCATTGTTTGCTTTACTACAACCATGTTTAGTAAAGGGCGATCTAAGTATATAATAATGAAACTCTCTAGGATGTAGACCTTGTTTGATAATGAGTATTCATATTCATCCCCACCTCTTCATCAGTCATTGGTTGAATCTTTGGATTTTCTATGGAAGAAGATGACACTTTAGGCTTCTTGACCTTAATTGGTCTAGTTTCTTTATGCTGGCCAGCTGGTGCCAATAAAACTCTATGGCTTGGCACATTAGGAGTTCTTTCCTCAATATGTATTTTTGTATCTGCCTTGCTAGCCTTTCAATTCTTTTTAGCACGCTCCTCATACTTGGACTCATCTTCTTCTTTCTATTTCTTCTTTATATTGAGTGATTATGTGGGTCTAAATCCAACTTTACTTAAATTTCTATAAAAATCATCAATCTGTCATTCAGTCTACACCAAAATTTGTTAAAAAATTTCCTCAATGGTCATTATCACTCTATTTTCATAATTTGGATCTAGAATGGGTTCATCATAGACCTTGGTTTCATTATAAACCAAGTTCAAAATGTCTCCATCAACTTCATCCAACTAATCTGTGATGTCATGGAGTTCAAGAATCTGTGTCGATTGTAATGACAACCTTTGATATGATCTCTTCCTTACCATGTGCTCGTCATGACAATTGAGTCAAAAATGAAAAGCATGGGCATGATTTGTCAGCTATCCACTTGGCGATATTCCCTTTTGGATCATAGTTAATTCTTTGGAGTGTAAAGAAATCCAAACTATACATTCTCAATTCCTCTTCACACAAGTCAACTACTTTAGCTGCATTGCACTTATAATTTCCCATTATAATAGTAAATCTAACAAAAATTCTCTTATGAGCCACACTAAAAAAAGTATGGGATGACTTCATCTATCATACCATTTCCAATAACTACAATTTATCATTTGGGTACCTCGGCAACATGAAAGGATATCCTTCAAACCCTTCCACCCTAATGTAGGTGAAAGTAGGAAACTGAATGTACCAACCTCCAACCAGCTTGATAAGCTTTTGTGCTTCCATAGAAACCTTTTATTTTTTTCACCCTCCATTATTCTTATGAGCTTAATGAAAAACACATCATTGACTCTCTGATAATGGCCATTGTATTGATGAATAGTAATTTGGGGTAAATGAGCATATATCAGATTATTCCCAGCTTCTCTGCCCGGGGTACTAACTCTATTCAACCCTTTTTATTTTCCAAGATGGCATAAGAATAAATCACATATGAGGACATATAAAACCATCTGGAATGTATGAATTCCTTCATTTGATTATGTAGCCTGTAGCTAATAAAACCTCCCCAATGCATCTGCACAGGGCCTTCCATTAATTTGGCTATAATTGTGAACATCCATGGTTCAAATTTGCTAGCATCCTTAAGTACAACTATCCTACTTAACATAGTTATAACATCTTGAACATTTGGGTTGAAAATAGATCTTAGAATTGGCTTTGTTTTCTTTGTAATTTTCTTCTAGTACCACTATGTGTTCATAATTTCTTTGTTATGTTCTTCAACACTTAGGTAACTTCTAGCCATAATTTTCACATCCACTGGGTTCATCTAAGGAGATGTGAGGAAATCAAATGTATATACAATTCCTTTCAACAAATCTCTTAGGGTCATAATAATTCAAACACTGCATAACCAGTTCAGGGGCTTCCATTGCTGGTAGAAACCCTCCTGCTAAATGTAACCCACTTGCTATAACTTTCTTCGTACATTGGGATGCATTCTCTTGCCAGGATTGTGCAATGAATTCATCATCAAAAAACCATCCCAAATGGGTATCAATTATTATCCCACCCACTGGTATAGCTTGTGACGTAAAATATTTAAATTCATTTTTTGGGCTTGCTCCAGAAGTACTCATTTTTACCTATGTATCCTGCATTTTTACAAATGTGTGCCTTGTGTGCAAGTTAGAGTTAAATTTAACCAATTATCTTCAACAATTTGTAAAAATTCCAATCTATCATTTGGTTAAATTCATTTAAAAACAACCATTAATACATGTCAACTTCTTTAGCTGCATTGCACTTATAATTTCCCATTACAATAGGAAATCTGATAGAACTTCTCTTATGAGCCGCACTGAACAAAGCATGGGATGGCTTCATTTGTCTTACCAATTCTAATAACAACAATTTATTAGTCAGGTACCTAGGAAACATGAAAGGATATCCTTCAAACTTGTGTGAAAATTTTGTAATCCCTTTTAATAGATTACAAAACCTTGATTTCAACCACAGTTGTGTGAGATACAATCTCTCCTCTCAGAAAGGGGAGACACCCTTCTTACAACTTATTGAAACTAAAGAAAAATAATCAACATTCACAATAATGTACACTACAATAACGATATGGGGGTGTGTCACATTCATGATTCTCTTTGAAAAAAGAGAGAATCATGAATATCACAATTCCAAGCAATGAGTGTAACTCAAAGTTTACATAGATTTACTCAAAATTCCTTTCAATCTCAATTACTTAATACTGTCAATTTCAATCAAATCATAAGATAATTGTTCCCAACACAAAGTTTGGTATGCAACTTCACTTCTTTATTGATCAAAAATATATTCACAAAAATGAACTCAAAGTTTCAATATTTGCTTCACAATTGGGCAACACTTCGTAGCAAAAGATAAAAGGTAACAATTACAATAGAATCCTCTCTTATTTATAGATGGGAGAGGAGAGCTAATATAGGAAAAACACTAACCAACTAGATGACTTATTCAAAAAAAAATTCCATAATTATAGAACATATTTGTTTGCATGTAATTACATTTTTCAAAATGACATGTAAAGTATCAAAGCCTATCTACAAAAAACATAGAAGAAAGCGTATGAACTATTTAAATCTGAAGATAAAAGAAGTTTTTCATGGTTCCTTGCTCCTGGCTCAGAAGTCTTCATATTTCTTCTTTATCCCCTACATGACTACCTCATCTAGACCAACTATATAGTTAATAATGGTATGAACTCTTATGATTAACCTTCTTGTAGATGAGAAAATTTTCTTGCATATATCTATATGCGTCTTTAGATTGTTGAGAGAAAGCCTTACATCACATATGTCATGCATTGAAGTCTTTGAAAATCCTTCATCTTCCATTTGCTTCATGATAGTTTCTTTAAAGATTTGAGCAATCTCATTGACCAGGAGGAAAGTATGATCATCATCAAGGAGTTTACTCGAAAACTCCTCAATTCCATTCACCATGATAACATGATGTCCTTCGCCATCTTCTTGTACTTTTTGTATATCCTCGATGAGAGATTTGATTACTTGTATGCAGTTTCTAAGAGATTCTTTTACTTCCACATACTTGTCTTTGTCAGAAATTACCCCAAATTCCACTTACTCAACTTAGTCTCCTTCATTTGCAACCAAAATGGGAGATTTTGTTCCATTTCTTTCCAATCTAAGGAAAGTGTTCCTTGTACCTTCTCCAATTCCAATTTCATCTTGGATATTTGAGCATTCTTTTAATCAACCACAACTATGAGTTGTGAACCCTGCTCAATTATTTCATCAACAAATTCATATAACACTTTACCCTTGGGCATAAACTTCTCCATTTTTTGCACTGCTAGTTCTGCAAAAATTATCATGACCATAGGCTACACATTCTCTAGAGTTCCTATGATCTTTCTTAAAACTAATGCATAACACTCAGCTTTATCTTTGTACATATCTCTAGCCTACTCCATTTTATCAATTCTACCTGATAATGCATTTAAGGTCACTTGTGCATCTTCTTTTGCAATTGCATTAGTTACCTTACCAAGTTGAAGTCTTGTTATAGTGTAATCTTCCATGTTCACATCACCTTGTTCATGTGGAGGTAAACAAATATCCCCATACTTGTGACCCAACTTGTCCACGTGAAGTCTTGAATGAACATTTTCCCTCTTTTTTCCCCTTGGATTTTGGAGGAACTATCTCTTCAAGATCCAGCTCATTTGGGAAAATCATCTGTTTCTTGCACTTAGATACTTGTGAGATTAGCCAAGGGGGAAGAGATGAATTATTTCCTTCTTGACTTACTGTTAATTCTTGTGTAGTAGCTACTTCTATGGGAATAGATGATATTGTGACAATTGGAGTAGTATCAGTCATGATGGCATCAATAGACTACAAACGAAGAGGATCCTACAATGATTCATTCATGAACCTATCAAACTCTATCTGAGAAGAGATATCAAATGATGGAGATGATAAACTCAAAATTGATGATGGGGAACTTGAGGAAACATTAACAATTTGTAAGATGGAACTATTGATGTGTTTTTTATGGACTCCTCAACATAGGTAATGCATAGGTACATCACCTCTCTTGAAAGGAGACTTCCAACAACTGGTTGCTGAAAATCACCCCAAGGTCTCTCAGGTGTCAAGTCATGAATTGCATGGAATATCTCAGTTGTTTCATGTGATATTCTAGAATCACAAGGAAGACTTACTAATGAGTTACAAAGCATGGGAAGTTGGGTCTGCAAATGGAGTTCTTAAGATGGGAGAGTTGCACATTTGCTGCAGGTTGAAATAAAAGTCTTGAACTCCATTTTATCATTGGATTTAGCTTTACAATGTGCAATGAACCTTAGTATAGGTTACTTATTAAAAAAAAGGAAAAAAGGGCAGGGAAGAGAGGAAGTTCTTGGATCTGAAACTAGAAATGAATAGTGATCATGGAGGCTGCTATAGTAGACAAACTCCCTAAACTGGGTTTTTCTTGGCCAAGAGGAACCTACAGTTACACAAAACCAGTGCAATCTTCTAAGGACTGCAAATTTTCAGATTGCACATGCACATCATGAATATGCAATTGAACTAGGTTACAACATTGAAATCAAGAAGTCTGAGCTAACTTTACATAGCATTTTTCATCAACAAGTGCTAAAAGTATGGACTGAAAATTCATCAAATACCATAACAACAATTACCATCACCACTTCCATTCAAGAAACTAACAACTAAACTAGCAGGGAAGTTGAACCATGCATACATAAAGAGGAAACTCAAAAGGAACACCCATAAATCATGCAATGTTTCTTTCTATTGCTATAGAATATCTTTACATTAGTTCTCCAACCTTTTACAAATGAGGGGGAGACCCCTATTTATAGTTTTTCAAAGCCCAAATGAATGGCTAGGATTGAATTACATTGTGTGGCTCAAAATTGTTTTACACTAGGGTTTCACCTACCCCACAATATTCAACAATTTAAAATACATCTTTTGTCTTTTCCCTATTTTGTCATCTAGTGCTTAGGTGCTGTAGCAGTTTTGTCTTCTTGTTGATGTCCCTTTTACTATAACAGAAACTTCCTGAAAGCCTTCTTCCCCTTATGGATTTGCAACATTATCCATTGGATCAAACGAACCTCACTTACAAATTTGTATTATTGTGAGATGGAATAATCCTCTATGATCCAATGAGACAACCTCAAATGGATTGTGATCATTTGTTTGGAGGGAGGAAACAACCACTCCCTCCCACCACCTTCAAGGACATAGGCCTTCTTTTAATGTCAGCTCTATTGATGGGTGCTACGAGGAAAGGTGGATATAAAATGAATTGTGATAGGAGCTATATGCTTTTCTTTGTTTAACTTTCTCAATGGATCTCCCTGATGGACCCACAGTAGGCTTCTTGAATCCTGAATACATGAAGTCTCATAAGTGCTTTCATACACAAATCAAGGAAAATGTTAGTCAAATCCTAGAAACCCCTTGTTAGATCCATCCATGCATCATAAAAAGATCATAATATTCATATTTGGAGCTCATTTGGACCATAAACATTAATGCACGCTCAGGGGTGTGAGTGCCAGAGGGTGGAAGGAAGATGAACAACAGGTGATGGGCAACGATGGACAACAACAGGAAGGTGGATGACAGACTGAAATCAAAACAACCGTGGAGGGATGGCAACCTGGAAGAAAAATTCCAAATGGCCATGGAGGGGTCAGGTTTTGAGATTCAGAACACTGGGTGTGGACAGAAGGAAAAATGATAAAAGAGGGATGATGTTCCAGAAATTGCCATGGAGGGCTAGAGTTCCAGATATGGCCACAAAGGGGTTGGGTTTCAGAAGCTAGAATGCTGGGGGCGGATGGAGGGAAAAAAGGAAAAAGACGGATGGAGTTCCAAAAATGGCCACAGAGGGGCGGAGTTCTGGAAATGGCCATGAAGGGGTAGGGTTCTGAGAGCCAGAATGCTAGGGGTGGATGGAAGGAAAAATGGAAAAATAGGGATGGAGTTCTGGGAATGGCCACGAAGGGGTGGAGTTCTAGAAATAGCCATGGAGGGGCTAGGTTTCAGGAGCCGGAATGCTGGGGGCGGATGGAAGGAAAAATGGAAAAAGAGGGATGGAGCTCCAAAAACAACCATAGAGGTGTGGAGTTCTGGAAATGGCCATGGAGGGGCTGGGTTCCGGAAGCCAGAATACTGGGGGTAGATGGAAGGAAAAATGGCAAAAGAGTGACAAAGTTCCAGAGATGACCATGAAGGGGCCGGGTTGCGGAAGTTTGAACATCAGGGGCGGATGAAAAAAAAAATGACAAAAGAGGGATGGAGTTTTAGAAATGGCCATGGAGGGCCAGAGTTCCAGAAATGGCCACAAAGGGGTCAGGTTTTGGAAGCCAAAACACTAGGGGCAGATGGAAGGAAAAATGACAAAAGAAGGATGAAGTTCTAGAAACAACCACAAGGGGGCTAGGTTCCAGAAGCTGGAACGCTGGGGACAGACAGAAGGAAAAATGGAAAAAAAGGGATGAAGTTCCAGAAATGGCCATGGAGGGCTAGAGTCCCAGAAATGGCCATAGAGGGATCGAGTTCCAGAAAAGGCCATGGAGGGCCAGAGTTCTGGAAATTACCATAAAGGGACAAAGTTTGGAAATGAAATTTATGTAACTTCCCAAAACTTAACAAAACCTTGGCAGTTCACTTAGGAACCATAAAAACATCCCAAATCCATAGGAAGCTTGTCCCTAAAGTCCAAAAATGATAGAAAATGTGAAGCATGCGAGAAGGGGCTAAGTTAGCAGGAACAAGGAAAAAGGCAGAAAAAGGAAGGGGGAATTTGTTTCTCCCCAGATTTGAATGCCCAAGTAAAATGAAGAGCTGAGAGCAATGTTTATAGGACAATTTCCACTAATGGCATGCATTGATTTCTTTGTATGACGGACCCAAGTTAGGTGAGATGTGGAATCTCATGCTTGTTTGGATGCTTAGTCAAGGCCCAAACAGAGAAACTAAGTGGGAAGCCCTCCATGCGGTAAAACGTTGGGCATTAGTCGCTATTCAACATCAAAACATGAGTGGTGACCCATATGAGGCAATGCGCAACTACGGGTCCATGAGGCCTAGAGGACATCAAGTCAATGGGAAAAGACAGACCCACAGGGGCACTTCTGCAAAAGCAAAAGAATTAGTGAAAATCAGGTAAGTGAATTTGGTGAGGGGAATTTGATCATTTGAAGGCACATGACCAATTTAGGCTTGAGAAATGTGGCACGCAAAGTGAGACATGAGTAAAGGAGCCCATTGGGAGCGAAAATAGGGGGTCCCTACCCACAACAGGGCGTGTGTACAAAACATGTACAAAAAATGGTGTCTCGTTGGGGAAATGATCCAAAGCATTTCAATGACAAACTAGAATCACGAACCTAGAATCTCTGGTTCTGATCTTCACACTAGGGGAAAAAAACTAGATACTCAACCAAAGGATCAAAACCACTAGCCAACCCAACCCTTAGTATGTTGAAAATCCAAGTGTGTTCAATTGCATTAATTCCCATCCTTCAGTTGCTACAAAAAGTCAAGCTCCGTCAAGTTAAGCTACATAGTTTATTCTAACTCCAAAAGAATATGGGACATTGCCTCATTGCCAGTCAGACATCCATAGGTCTGACGAGGTTGTTGCTGTGATTCTCCCGAACATTGCTCTACTGCCAGTTGGGCACCCATAGCCCCAGTAGAGTTGTGTGTAACGTCCTGATAGGTTGAATTTTATCTTTCTTTCTTTTTTTATTATTTTCAATTCTTTTACTACAACCCACAAGCAATGAAGCTCGCACTCAGGGCTAAGAATCACAGTGGTGCTAAAGCAGAATTTTGGATTTTTCACTTAACCAGACTTTGCCAAGGACCTACAATGACCTCCAGATTCTTAAGGTATGTAAAAGATATAAGATTTTAGCATTCATCTGGAATGATTAACCCAATGACTTATCCTGTTTGAATCAAACACTCATATCACTTGACACTAATAGAAGAAATTTACCACCCACTCTGAAGACTTGATTAGAGTTTAACAAAGATATACATAGAACAACCCCAAGCGATAAGTACAGTTGTTGTGCACAAAAATGTGCCTAGCTAAAATAAGAGGAACCCCTAGCAAAGTAGCAGCAAAGTGAGAGCAAACAAAAAGCAAATGAAAGCAAAGGAAAATAAAACACCTCAACTAACCAAATCAAAAATGCAAAAGAAAATAGCAAGAAAACTAATCTAAAGCAGCTAACCTATAGGAAACCAACTAACCTAAGGAAAGCAATAAAGTGGAGTATTTATAGGAAACCTACACTACTCAAAATGGGCTATGTACAAAGATATTTACAAAGCACTATGCTCAGGCAGGGCGAGCTAACATTAATTTTCATTGGATTTCGCAATGCATGCACAAGGAAACAAGCTATCATTGTAGTTTTTAACCATGCAGATTTATCTTTATACTAAAAAAAAGAAGTTTATCATCGCAACATTCAAATTTCATCACATAGTCAGGGGAAATCAACAATTGAAGAGGTTCATCAAACCCATGGTTGATCCATAAGCAAGTTTTCCTTCCCGCACTCCCATAATCAAAATGATAAATGCAGCCATGAAAATTAACATGGGAAAGGAAGGATAGAACCTAGATGTTTTCATGTAGAGGTGGCAGCATTTGAAAGTCGAGAGCAAACACTGCATCATCGATAGGTGCATTGGAAGCCTCAGATGGGTGCGGTGGAGGGTGCAACACTTCAGAAATTAAGCTTGCATAAGGCTAGGAGAACAGGGAAGAAAAAACCTCTTCTAATCTTCATGCGGGATCCACAACCTCCACTACTAGTTCTTCAAAAATAAATACTTCTCTCCATTGATCATCTACAAACTTGGGATCCACTTGATTGTTGTCCTCAAAAGGTAGCACACTATCCCATCTCCTTCTCTGGGTGTTGACCTTAATATTATAATTTCCAAAGTCATAGGATGATGACATGGATGAATTTTTCCTAATGCATCCCTTTGAATGTGAAGAGGGGTCATCAATGATCATGGTGGAAGGACTCCAAGTTTCATTTTGTAGTTGGTCGGGTGCTTCATCTCTATTGACATCTATCTCAGCACCTCCACCTTTATCTTATTCTCTTTGTTGTTCATGTATCTCCTCATGATGTTCACTTGTCTCTTCTTGTTCACTATTGCTATAAATAGAGAAGGAACCCCTGCCCCACTCCGGGAACTCTATTGCATCACCGTTTGGAGGCTCAAGGAGTATGTCTTCATTGCTATAGTCTTATAGAGTGTACTCTTCCTTGGTATGAGCATACATCGACAATACAACTCCCAATGGAAAGAAGTCATCAAATGAAGTCACCTCATCAAGGGGACTAAAATCCACTATGTAATATCCCTCCAAAGACTTTCTAAAAATCCTATCATCCATGGTGCACAATTGCTCTTCAAGAGGAAGAACTTCTTGATGACTAGTGGACAACATTCATGTTTGATCTACTTCATCGCTCGAAAGCTCAAGAATGTATTTCTATCCTTCTTCTATTGTTGTTCCAACATCATCTTGAGGCCTACCTTCCACTGAATCATCACTCAGTTCAGGCTCTTGGTCTTCTATTTCATCTCTTGAAGCATCTCCAAGAGGTGGCGTACTTGGCTGCCCCACTTGTTCTTTAACTTGTTCAATTACCTCTTGGTATAACTCACATGCAAACTTGGAATGTGATGTGTCATGGAGCCTACACAAATTTGGAAGCAACAACACCTCCAAATCCACTTGAAATTTTAGCTAAGACCAATCCCTTGCTAATCTGGAATCAAGTTGGTCATATCTTTTCACTATCAGATCTTCATCATCATTTGGGAAGGAATGTGGATAGTAGACAACCACGACGAGTGGTTGTTCCCACTCCTCCAAATCTTCATTTTCAGATGCTTTATCATTTTCATTGTAGATGGAAAGGTCCTCTAATCTGATCTCACTTATTTCTTTTTCATCATTCTCTGTTATTCCAAGGTTGTCAACCTTTTCTTCTTCCTGATTTTCAACATCTGCATTGGCTATCCCAACATGTGTTGTTGCAAACTTCATTGATTCATCATCAACTATCACAAGCTCCTCTTCTTGAGTGGAGGATTACTCTTTGTTGATAGAGGAAAGGCTCTCTGATTCTTTTCTAGCTGAGTTTCCATCAAGACTGTTTGTTGTCCCAAGGGAATCAACTCCTTCCTTTTCATTTTCAGCTTCAACATTCACTGTCCCAACACTAGTTTGTGTCAAATCCCTTGGTTCCTTTTCTATGCACTATCCTCCAGATGTTGAAAACTCTTTGACCTCATGGGATGACTTGTCCTCCTTGGTATTTGTCTGCTCCAACTTGTTCAAATAGCCCTTGGCTTGAGTGATGATGCTTGTACATGACAAGCAAGTGAATTTGGAGTGGGGTGCATTATGAAATCTGCACCAACTAGACATCAATATTTCCTCCAATCTTGGTCCGTCTTTACTGCTCAAATGTTCCTAGATCAACTCCTTGAATGCTTTGGCTTCCATGGTTGTCAGCTCTTCTTCGAGGTATGTAGGAGCTAAAGGTTGATATATTTCCCAAAAGGGAATTTCTCTTGTCAAGACTCTTTCAATCCTGCTCAAGAAAGTTAGACACCCCAACTCATTGTGCCTATGAGTGCAATGAATCCTGCACTTGTCAGCCGATGCAAATTTCTACAACGGTTTCCTCAGTATCTTGTTTAAATCTGCATGTAGCTGAGTGATGTCAATTTGTACATACTACTCCATTTTGACTCAACTCCTGTTTTCCTTTCGAAATTTTTGATTTTATAATGTTCTAGCATTGAAGGAGATCTCCTATCTCATATTTTCCCTCAAAATTTCTTTCAACTTTCAACTTCCATACTTCAACTTTGTAGCCTCAACATGCTAGCCCTCCTTCTAGTGCCAGTTCTGTTGATGTGTTTTTTATGCACTCCTCAACATACATAATGCATAGGTGCATCACCTCTCTTGAAAGGAGACTTCTAATAGTGAGTTGATGAAAATCACCCCAAGGTCTCTTAGGTGTTAGGTCATGACTTGCATGGAATATCTTAGTTGTTTCATGTGATTTGTTAGCATCACAAGGCAAACTTACAGATAAGTTACAAAGCATGGGAAGTTGGGTCTACAAATGGAGTTCTTAAGATGGGAGAGTTGTGCATTTTCTGCAAGTTCAAACAACAATCTTAAACTCCATTTTATCATTGGATTTAGCTTTACAATGTGCAATGAACCTTAGCATAGGTCACTTATTAAAAAAAAGGAAAAAAGGTCAGGGAAGAGAGGAAGTTCTTAGATCTAAAACTACAAATGAACAATGATCATGGAGGCTGCTACAGTAGACAAACTCCCTAAACTGGGTTTTCTTGGCCAAGAGGAACCAACAGTTACACAAAACTAGTGCAATCTTCTAAGGACTATAGATTTTCAGATTACACATGCAAATCATGAATATGCAATTGAACTAAGTTGCAATATTGAAATCAAGAAGCCCAAGCTAACTTTCCATAGCATTTTGTCATCAATAAGTGCTAAAAGTATGGGCTGAAAGTTCATCAAATACCATAACAACAATTACCATCACCACTTCCATTCAAGAAACTAACAACTAAACTAGCAAGGAAGTTGAACCATGCATACATAAAGAGAAAACTCAAAAGGAACACCCAGAAATCATGCAATGTTACTTTCTATTGTTGTGGAATGTCTTTACATTAGTTCTCCAACCTTTTTACAAATGAGGGGGAGATCCCTATTTATAGTTTTTCAAAGCCCAAATGAATGGCTAGGATTGAATTACATTGTGTGGCTCAGATTTGATTTACACTAGGGTTTCACCTACCCCACAATATTCAACAATTTAAAATACATCTTTTGTCTTTTCCCTGTTTTGTCATCTAGTGCTCAGGTTTTGTAGCAATTTTGTCTTCTTGCTAATTTCCCTTTTACTGTAGAAGAAACTACCTGAAATCCTTCTTCCCCTTATGGATTTGCAACATTCTCCATTGGATCAAACAAACCTCACCTAAAAAATTTCATCATTGTGAGATGGATTAATCATCTATGATTCAATGAGACAACCCCGAACAGATCGTGATCATTTGTTTGCAGGGAGGAAACAACCACTCCCTCCCACCACCTTCAAGGACACATACCTTCTTTTAATACTAGCTCTATTGATGGGTGCTATGAGGAAAGGTGGATATAAAATGAATGATGACAAGAGCTATGTGCTTTTCTTTGTTTAGCTTTCTCAATGGGTCTCCCCAACGGAATCATGGTAGGCTTCTTGAATATTGTATACATGAAGTGTTGTAAATGTTTTTATACACAAATCAAGGCAAACGTTAGTCAAATCTTGGAAACCCCTTGTTAGATCCATCCATGCATCATAAAAAGATCATAATATTCATATTCGAAGCTCATTTGGACCATAAAAATTAATGCGCACTCAGGGGTGCGGGTGCCACAGGGTGGAAGGACGACGAACGATGGGCGACGATGAATGGAAATGAGAAGGCAGACAATAGACATAAAGAAAAATAGTCATGGAGGGATGGTGATCTGGAAGGAAATTTCTAGATGGCCACAGAGGGCCCGTGTTTCGGAAATGGCCATGGAGGGGTTGGGTTCCGGGATCCAAAATGTTGGGAAAGGATAGAAGGAAAAATGACAAAAGAGGGACAAAGTTCTAGAAATGGCCATGGAGGGATGGAGTTCTAGAAACAGCCACAGAGGGGTCGGGTTTCAGAAGCTAGAACACCAGGGGCAGACAAAAGGAAAAATGACAAAAGAGGGACAGAGTTCCAGAAATGCGTACAGAGGGGTAAAGTTCTGGAAATACCCATAGAGGGGCCGGGTTTTGGGAGCAGGAACACCAGGGGCAGATAGAGTTCTGGAAACGACCATGGAGGGGAAGAGTTCTACAAAAAACCATTGAGGGGTCAGATTCTGGGAGCTGGAATGCCAGGGGCGGATGGAAGGAAAAATGACAAAAGAGGGACGAAGCTCCAAAAACGGCCACAGAGGGGTGGAGTTTCAGAAATGACCAAGAAGGGACCAGGTTCTAGAAGTCAGAACACTAGGGATGGATGGAAGGAAAAATGGAAAAAGAGGGACAAAGCTCCAGAAACGGCCATGGAGGGCCGAAGTTCCAGAAACAGCCACAGAGGAGCTGGGTTCTAAAAGTTGGAATGCTAGGGGTAGATGGAAGGGAAAACAAAAAGAGAGAGATGAAATTCTAAAAATGGCTATGGAGGCACAAAGTTCTAGAAAGGGCCATGGAGGGGCCAAGTTTGGGAAGCTAGAATGCCAGGAGTGGATGGAAGGAAAAACGCCAAAAGAGGGATGGAGTTCTGGAAACAACCATGGAGGGTTGGAGTTCCAGAAATGGTCACGAAGGGGCTAGGTTCCAGAAGCCGGAATGCCAAGGGTGGATGGAAGGAAAAATGACAAAAGAGGGACAGAGTTCTGGAAATAGCCATGGAGGGTCAGAGTTCTGGAAACGAACATAGAGGGACGGAGTTCCGGAATGAAATTTCTGCAACTTCCCGAAACTCAACAAAACCTTGGTAGTTCACTTAGGCACCACAAAAACATCTCAAATCCATAGGAAACATGTCCCTAAAGTCCAAAACTAACAGAAAATGTGAAGCATGCGAGGACGGGCCAAGTTAGCAGGAACAAGGCAAAAGGAAAAAAAAGGAAGGGGGACTTTGTTTCTCCCTAGATTTGAATGCCCCGAGTAAAATGAAGAGCTGAGAGAAACGTTTATAGGCCAATTTCAACTAATGGCATGCATTGATTTCTTTGTATGACGAACCCAGGTAAGGTGAGATGTGGAATCTCATGCTTGTTTGGATGCTCGGTGAAGGCCCGAATAGAGAAACTAAGTGTGGAGCCTGCCATACAGGTGGAAGTTGAGTGTTAGTCACTATTCAACATTGAAACATGAGCGGCGACCCATATGAGGCAACCCACAGCTGCTGGTCCGTGAGGCCTAGAGGACGTCAGGTCAACGGGTGAAGGGAGACCCACAGGGACACTTCCACGAAAGCAAAAGACTTAGCAAAAATTAGGTAGGTGAATTTGGTCAAGGAAATTTGATCATTTGAAGGCACATGACCAATTTAGGCTCAAAAAAATGGCATGCAAAGTGAGACGGGAGCAAAGCAGCCCGTTAGGAGTGAAAAGAGGGGGTCCTTGCCCATGACAGGGTGTGTGTGCAAAACATGCACAACAAGAACCTACAGGATGAGTGGAAAGAACTGATGATACTGAAGGAGGAATGGTAACCTTTACTACATGTAGAGTTGATGTAGGAGGAGGTGAGGTAGGAAGAGGAGGTGGAGTAGTAGGATTTGGAGGAGTGTGAGGAACATTGGCAGTAATAGGCAATGATGTTTGGGAAAGATTATCAACAATATTATCATGGGGATATAGTGGTATTTCATCATAACGCCTTTGTTCTTCCTCATTACCTTCTTCCTCTCCTTCATCTTCTATGGACTCTTCATCTTTTGTAGATTCTTGTAATTGCTCGCCTTCATTCCCTTCCTCTTCTTTTGATGATTGTTCTTCAGATGCAATCTCTTATCCCTCTTTAGATGGTTTTTTTGATTCAATAGCCTCCCCTTCTTTTATTTTCTATGCATTACTTTTACCAAAAGTGAACTTGATCTTAGGATCCCTTTGAGAAGAAGAGGGAGCACCTGCATGTTTATGTTTAGTGCAGAGTTGTTGTCGACTGGTTTCTCCTCTTGGTGTTTCTCCCTCAGATTATGTTCTGAAAGATTTCAATTGAAAGCCATTCCTCTGCAACCATTCACCTGTGTTATGTAGAATAGGAGGAATAATTTCTCTGATGGAAAAAATTTCTTTCTTAGACCATTGCATAAGAGGTAAAGGATTTCTAGAAATTTCTTCCTCTTCATATGCAGAATTTATGATATCACTAGGATCTTTAAAATCCTTTGGAATATTAGCTACACCAAGATCCGTGATATGTTCCATAGTCAACCTACAAAAATCCATTCTTTGAATTTCTTCCTCATCTCTATAGTCTGCCCATATATCCTCAAAATGATATACATGGTGATGATCCTTCTTAAGTTTCCTATGAACATTTCTATAATCAAAGTCAAATATGTATCTATATGTCCTTATGGTCATAATTTTCATTTCAGCTGCTACTGACTTTTCCTTTTAAAAACTTTGAATAGAATATCTCCCAATAGTAAGTGGAAACTTAACACCCGGTTTATGAATTTTTTGACATTCTTTATGAACTGAGATCAGTTGTTTGCACAAATCCATTAATACCCATTTTTTTGAAGGATATTTGGGAAACATGTAGGGGCACCCAGTGTAATAACCTACTGTCAAATACATGAAAGTTGGAAATTGCAAAAAAGATACATCCAAATTTACAAACAACCCTGTAGAATTCATTTGATACTCTCTTCTTCTCAAGAGTTGGACCAAAAGTGAAAAGTAGAGGTGCAGAGAAAGCATCTATGACTCTCCTAAAATGTTTAAGAAATTTTCTCAAAGTTATCTAAGAATAAAACTCATACACAAGCACAAAATTTTTGTTCCCTTTTGTTAACAACCATGGAAATTGCCTCATGACAACAACATACACTAGGTAGGATGTCATGTAAAACTTTAAGGTAGTTTGGATATTGATAAGATGCTCATGAATCTCATTGCTTATCTGAGTTCCCTAGTCTATGTGTGATTTCCTCCTTCTGATGATTTAGATATATTCATACATCCATTCTCAAAAATTAAATGAAGTGGGAAAGCCATTTACCCTGCTCAGAAGAGTAATTATATCCTAAACATGCTCCTTGAAATCACTTCAATGAAGTCCTTTGGGGCATCTTGAGATAGTGGGCCTTGGAGACTTAATCCATTGAGTATTAATCAATGTTTTAGCTTTATTCGAATCCTTTTCATAGACCTTTTGTGTTTGTTGAATGGAAATTGTTGCCAAATTTTCATCTATAGCTCAAATTGGCAGATCTCAAATAGTTTATGTTGATTTTAAGGTGAAAAGATTTCAATATATTTATGCTTTGCTTAATCATTGCATAAATTGAAGTTTAAAAGAAAATTTTAGTTGTTATGGTGCAATGTGTTTATAAAAAAAAAGTGTCCAAAAAGCATTCATATTTGTAGCATAAAAGAGGATACATGAATTTTAAGGTATTGCTTTCATTCATTTTTTATAATGATTTATTCATTTCACAATGTTGCATACTTTTTTCAAAAGATATATATATATAAAATTGTACAAGATTGCAAAAAAATGTTGTTTTTCATATTCATTGGAAAGAAAAGAGAAATAAATTGTCCCACACAAGCCGTGGGAATAGTTAAACCAACACAATGCAGGGAATGTACTATACATCTGAAGATAAATAAAGGAAAATAAGCATATAAGACAAGACATATCCTTCATTTCCTATTTGTGTTTGGTGTTGGTCTTCATTGTAGCTATTCCTACTTGCTCTCGATCCTTGAGAGAACTAGCATCATGATGAAAAGGAATTGTTAGAGCTCCAAATATGATTCTTCCTATGTGCTCTATCATTCTAAATATAGTACATTGCCTATGATGCATTAGATCAACAAACATCTGTATGCAAGAGAGCCTGAAAAAATGAAATATCACAGGAGCATTGAGCTTCACTATTTTTATCTAACATGTTTGCTCACTATGCAGGTATAGGAGAAATCATTTTTCTGATTCATTTCTGAAGGCATCTTAGCATGTGGTGCAAAAATGGGCTCCCACAAGGGTTGTTGGCCCTAATTCTCAAGAGGGGATTGAAATAGAAATTCATATTCATAATTCCAATAGAAATTTTCAACTAAAGGAGTAGATCATAAAGTAACTACAAGAGCTTCAAGCTCATTGATCATTCATGAAATTCAAATCAATGAGTGCAATGAATTAAAAATCATGAATAAGCAAAAAATCACTTGAATGGTCAATGAATATGTAGAAAAAAAATAAAATAATATTCTTTTATTGAAGATTTATGTTTTTCCAGTAAGATTCCATGCTTATGGCTGCCATGTAATGCTTTCATTTTTGTTGTCCCTGATTGTTTAAAGTATACAAAATATAAATGACAATAGTGCTGCATATTGAGTAAAAAAAAGAATGCATTGCTTGCAAGAATGCTAAGGTGATTACTTTTCAAGCTTCATCATGAAGGTATCACATATTTCTAAATCTTCTATGAGTATGCAAGTTTGAATAAGGAGATAACTTTTACATAGAGGACAACATCATAAAGACATGTATTCATGATTCATTGTCCCACAATTTTGGTATGATTCACCATGCTTGAATATAACATTCACAATGGAGGGTTTCAACTGCATGTTTGACGCTCTTAAGAGGTCAAAGTGATGATAAGAAGTAATACCCGTCCTCATTTTCAGAATACAGAACTAAATTACAATAAACAATGATGTGGTTTTCACTATGCTTGTAGGTGCATCATGTTGCCCAAATGATTTTTTTTTTAGATAATGTACAACACAGAGAATGATTATGGACATTAGACTCATTATGGCTCTTGTAATGCATTTGTGTGTATGAGTAGGAAGAAAATAAATTCACTTTTTCTCAACATAGAATGTAATGACAAAATACAATGGAAGCCATGTAAATCTTTGAGGGAGAGATGCCAGTAAAAAGAAAACATAATGTGATCTAATGTAGACCCAGAATAAAAGTAAGGTACTTATTTGTGTTGGAAAAAGTAAACAATATTGCTGTTGTATGCCATACTCTAAAGCCAAAAGCTGCATTTATGAGAACAAATAAAATGAAACTATAGTTGTAAACAACAAAGAGAAGATTCAACCTTCCATGGAGGAGAGTTTTCTTTTCCTTTCTTGCATACAAGTGAACACTATTCCTCCTTTATCACTTTTAGAAAAGAGAAGTGATGCAGTGATAACAAGAAAATCAAATGCATCAAACCATAGTAAAGGGGTTTCCAAAATTCCATCTGGGTATGAGCTTTTATCTCTTCCTAAAGAGTTTTCATTGTTCCTACACTGGCCGAATCATGGAGATTTTGTATGAATAAGGGCTGGCATGAGGATATTTGCATATATATATATATACAAAAAATTGGAGTTGAGAGGTCACGACTTCGAATGGAGAAAGATATTCTATTATTTTTTTCTCAAAAAATGAATAACATACACCACATTCAGAAGAATGATAAAACCCATTTATATTCTTATGACTATGGCTTGGGAAGCCTTTTGGTCTCATAAAATGTCAAGCCATAAGGGTTTATGTGAAGAAATTATATATACAGAAAAACAAAGAAACCCTCAAACTCATTCATAATGGGAAGAATCCAAATGATGAAAATGCAAGCCATGGCTATAGAGTGTGAAGAAGCATGTGGAAAACAAAATATTCACTCATTCTACAATATCTTGGGCTCAAATGGAGCATATTTTGTAGATAATAAATAAATAAATGCAAGATTTGATGAAGAGAAGCTTACCCTCTTTCGCTTGTTAAGAGAATAGACATGTAGGGCCACGGCTTCTTCCATAATTTTCCCCAAAAAATTCAAATTGAGCTCTCCAATGATGGCTAGAATGTGCCCAAAATGGAAAGGATATCAACAAATATTACAAGAATAAAAAGAATGCATCAAAAAATTGTAAATGTCATGTCCAAGAAGCTAGGAAATGCTTCTAAAATGGAGTTCGATGCTAGAGAAAGGCTTACCATACTTTTTCCCACAAAAATCTCCATGGAATCCCTAAAAAATTGTAAAGTTGTAAAACATTAACTAAGCAATGTTGCATAAATTGCTTAATTAATTGTTATTAAAATCTAGTTAAATGGTGCACTTGAGTTCTCCTAGAGCTTTCCCATTTCAGTTTGAGTTCACTTGGGCGAATTTAGGAAAAATTAGTCAAACTGGACCTTCTATTTCACATTTTAGTCAATTTGAGCTTGATTTTTTGAGTCTTTTGGATTGGCCTATTGGATATAGAAAGTTTTCATCATTCTCTTTCAGTTTGGAGGCAGTTTGGGCGCTAATTTTGAGGTTTTTATTTTGAGCTCGAAAATGGATTAAGTTACTATTCTATGATGCAGTTTAGCTAGATTTTTCTATTCTCACTATTAGAGACACTTTGGAGCTATAAGTTGGAGAAACAAATTGATTTTGGTCAGTTCAGATTATTGTTTCTTCCTCTCTTGTTCATTTCATAGATATTTTTTTAAACACTTTTGTATTCAGATTTTGATCTTGCATACTCCTTTAGTATCAATAAACAACAGAGCTTTCCTTCTCATATTTTATCTCATATTTGCAGTATCAATTTGATGTCATTGTGATTCAAAATACTGAATCCTTTTATGTCTTGTTATTGTAAGTTTGTGTGCAAAATTTCATATAATTTAGGTTGTGTGGTTGTGTTCAGTTCGATCCTTCATACAAATTATTGTTGAATTGTAGGTTTCAAGTGAGATTGTGAGGATTAAACTTTTGAGAAATTGTTTGTGAGTAGAATCATCAAATTCAGTTTAAAATTCTATTGAATCATCCTTAGGTTTTAGGATTTCATTTTCAAGTTTTCCTCCTAACCCTTTCCTTAGAAAGTCATTTAGATTAGGTGATCTACTAGGGGAACCAACCCACTTTGGAGATTCACTCTCACCATAGATCACCAGCAATCTGAGAGTGTTTCCATGTTCCAATAGGATAGTTAAGTTTATCTTGGCTAGCTTGCAATCCTGATTGACATCAGAAACATTGGTATATTTTTCCATATGTGGAACCCGGAAAACTATATCGAAGCACTCTGGATCTAATCTCATCATGAATTGTCCAGAAGAATCTCTCACACTTCTATCCTACCTAATATAATGAGAGGCCACTTGAAGAACAAACTTTGTGTAGTGAGAAATAGTTGGAAATGAAGCTACTAAATGCAAGTTTATGTGAATGATAGATCAAAAAATTTCTTCTAATGGTTGCTTTTCAGTTCTTTTCAAAAAATATTCCATATCTTGGTGACCAATCCCTGTGTCTTTGATTTCATCAATCTTTGATTCACAATAGTAGGTGGATAAATGCCTTGGTACTTGTACTTCATTTTCTCTTTCCTACAAGACGAGGGAGATTCTTTTGTTGTCATCTAAGAGTAACCAAGACCAATGAAAATTTACCTTCAAAGATCACCTGATAAGAACTCAAAAGAAACTACAAGAAATAATGGATTAGGAGATGTTAGGAGCATATACATTATGAGAGTGATTTGGAATGTGTGAAACAAGTAGGCATTTTGGAATAAGTGAAAATGAGCCATGAAGCACGAAAAATGGAGCATTGGTGATGAAACAAAGTTCAGAGAGAAAATGAAATGATTTTTTGAGTGTTAAGTGGAAAACTATCTTTTGTGTACGGGCACTAAAAATCATCACCCTTACATCTTTAAAGTTCTACTTTTGATGTACAAGAATTGAAAAACAATGCTTCATTATGCCTTGAAGGTATGGAAGAAACTCATGTTCGAGCGCTAAAAATTAGTGCTTTAACATGAGGGAAGTTCATTTGCATGTAATAGTGTTGAAAAGTCCCGCTCTTACATGCCCTTCTAAGAATATGAGTTAAGTGAAAAAGCGGGAATTTTCACCACTTATGCATGATGGGGGGAGATCATTTTATGTAGGAGCATTGATTTTCACTGCTTCTTCATCTCGAAAGATGAAAGAAACTAATACGTGCGAGAGCGGTGAAAATCACTGCTCCTACATGAAGGAGTTCAGGAAAATCATTTGAGAAAGAAATAAATTTCGCCGCTTAGACATTAGAAATAAAATTTAAAGAAGAATGATGTTAAGACATTCAAGAACCCTATTACACCAAGGAAAATATGATATGCGGTGAAAACTAGAGAGATAGAATCAGAAAAACCGATGCTCAAACTTTTAATAAGGAAAACGAGGGCACAAAAAACTCTTAAGGATAAAAATTAAGGTGAAACATTATTTAAAAGAAAAAATGAATAAAAGAAAGCTAGAAAACATATAAAAGATTAAATCCTTCCCAACAATCATTTAGAATAAAGGGAATAACCCTAGTCATTAAAAATAAACAAGGAAAAAAAATAATCGTACCCACAAGAAGAACAATGTGCAAAACCCTAGAACAATGGAGACATAGAAAACGTACAAAAAAAAGGAACAAATACAAGCCTCAACACAATCCTTGAATCTGAAAGGAGTTTACTAGACACAAAAGAGGTCGAATTCTAAGCAAGACGTGAAGAAATGAAAAGAAATGAACTTAAAAAGAGATTAAAACTTCTTAAAATTGTGTCATTAATAAATTGTAAGTTGCATTAATGACAACTTGTGTGAAGGGGGGACAATGTAGGAGCAGTGAAAATCACCGCTCCAGAATTTTCAAAAACTGCTCCTACATTACTTAAAAGATGACCCAAACTCAAAATGTAAGAGTGCTAAAAATTAGCACTTGAACACATATTTATGGTGGATGAAAAGTGTAGTAGTGCTGAAAATTAGTGCTCCAACACTTAGGATATTTTCTAGCACTTTTCTGATGTAGGAGTGTTGAAAATCAGTGCTCTTACATGAGAAATTTTTTTTCTAACTCCCAAATAGGAAAAATGACAAAACACACATTTTGAAGGTTTTCAAGAAATGGCCAAACACAAATGCTCAAATGAATAATTTATGGTTTAGGACTATGCATCAAGGCCAATTGAAAATTGCCTCATTTTGCATGCTTGAAGTACACAGCCTTATGAAACTGACAAGTTTCATAGGGGTTATCCTGTGAATCGAGCGCAGTTGAACAAGGATAACAACTCGTTCTAGCTATGGAGCTTCTTTCAATTGTTCTTAGAAATGAATGAAGGGAGAAGAACTCCAGACTCCTAGTGCCTTTATCAATCCATTGGGCATAGAGTCAGGCGACAAAAAGAAAAATACTCAAAGAGACTCAAACCAAAAAGACACAAAGACTATAAAACTATTTACATTGAGCATTTGTCACCTCATTGTGTAAAGTGTTTCAAATGTTGACCACTATGAGGAAGAGAAAATGGTGTCCCATCTTTGTATGCCAAGAGAAATCTATTTTCACCATGTAACTGATGAATCTTGAATGGCCCTTTCCATAATGAATCAAACTTTCCATGCATACCTTTTGGCCCTCTTCGCTTGTCCCATAAGAGAATGGGATCACCAACTTGAAAGTCATGAGACTTTTCCTTCTTATAAAAAATAATTTTAACTTTTTCTTGATGCTCGATGATATGTTTTTCTACTTGAACATGTTTTTCCTCCAGTTTAGAAAGATACATTATTTTCTTATCAACTGAACTATCAAAAGTCTCATCGTCAATGGCCTTAGCCAACTTGAGAGCAAGAAGTTATAATGAATCGGAATTTTGGCATTCAACCCATATAAGAGCTGAAAATGGGGCATGCCTATTGCTCACTTTGGAGTAATTCTATCTACCCACAAAGCATCATACAAAGCTTTGTGCCACAAATGTTGATTCTCATCCACGAGCTTGTAGATTATAGTCACCAAGTTTTTTTTGTTGTATTCAACCTAACCATTACCTTGCAGGTAATAGTCAGATGAATGTGATAATGTTATAGCATGCTCAAAAGAAGACTTAGTAATCTCACATGATGAGAAATTAGAAGCGTTATTAGCAAAAAATTTGCTCGGCACGTCAAACTTGGATATGATATTTTCCTTCAAGAAATTGCATACCACCTCTAAAGTAGCATGCTTAACCAAAATTGCTTCAACCCATTTGGTGAAGTAATTGGTTGTAGTAAGAACATAAATTTGACATACAATTGAAGGTGTATTTGTTGCGCCAATGAAGTTGATTTCCCACTACTGAAAAGGCTCTTCAATGACAACTAGTTTCAATGGTAGAGTTGCCAACTTTGGTTTACCTACGAGTTGCTAACATAGTTCACATTTATGCACCCATGAGTACACATCCTGAAAAGGTGTAGGATAGTAATACTTCACTCTCAAGATCTTGTGAGCAATAACTAACACTGAGAAATGTCCTCCACATGCCAAGTCATGATATGACTTCAACAATTTTTCATGTTGTGCTTTATGAACACAATGCAAGAAGGTACCATCTAAAGCACGCTTGTACAAACCATTGTCCCATAAGATGAAATTTACTGACTTCAATTTAATGGTTCTTTCCTCCTTTAGAGTTAAGTGATCCAAAAATTCTCCATATGTTAGAAAATGAGAAATGTTTGAATACCATTTGTTAGTAGTATTGAAAAACAACACCATTGGAAGCTCATTTGGACTTACCTCTTCAGATTCCAAGATTTCTTCATTGAGATTATTATTAGCAATAAGATGACACAACCCTTTCCCATGTACTAGCTTGGTGGGCTTAATGTCCATGTTGTATTCCTATATCTTAGCAATCCAATTGCCCCTTTTTGTACTAAATTATTGTTGTGTCAAATTTGACTTGATAGTTGAATCTTTAACCAAGACTTTAACATGGATGTTAAGGATACAAAACCTGAAATGCTTTACTGCATTAAGCATAGAAAAACCATGCTTCTCCATTTGGGAATATTTTAGTTCATTATTTTTTAGAGGATAGCTCATGAATAGAATCAGAGATTCAAAACCCTTACTATTTTCTTGCACCAAAATTACTAAAAGTGTATGCTCAAAAGCATAACTATACATGATAAACTCCTTTGTGTAGTCTAGGCAGACTAACACTAGCGCATGAGCAATAGCATTTTTAATATCATCAAGTGCAAATTTACCTTCTGATAAAAGTGGTAGTTCCTTTCATCATATTAACAATATGATGAATCTTCTCTACAAAATTTGAGATGAATCTTAGCAGAAAAATCACCTTTGAGTTGTAGGAACTCTTCGCCTATAACTAGATCAACCTCAGAAATATACTTTTGGGGTGGAGAATCACTTCCTTCTAAGTATAACTCATCAAAAATTTTAGTCTTTTAAAAGAAAGCAACAATTTGATGATCATCATTAAAAAATTTCCAGTTATCTGAATTGTCAAGAATACTTGGGTGAAAGACCAACTCAATAGTATAGGTAGAACCATGGAAATCATTGTGTGGCATCAAGAGCGTGGCTAGAAATGTTAGAGAATCATCTCTATCATTGTATTCCCTTGAAACTATAAAAATATCAAAGGCATCAAATTCTTCAATGTAATCCCAAACAAGATTACGGTAATGATTTAGTCTATCATTCTTTGTTTGATACAAATTTCTTACCTGGTAGACCACCAATTCAACATCTCCTTGTGCATGAATATTCTTGATACCTTTCTTACATGCAACTTGCATACCCAATAACAAAGCTTCATATTCAGTCATGTTATTAGTATTGTCAAACTACAATTTAAAAGAGAAAGGAATTTTATTTTTTTTGGGTGATACAAAAATAATTCGGCTCTAGAACTGGTAGAAGAAGAACTGCCATCAAACTCAATTACCCAAACATCATTTGGATTACCAAGACTAAGAGTATCAAAAAATTTAGCTTCATCAATTGATGAAGCTTCATAGTTTGAAATAGATAAATCATTTGTTCATGAAGAAGAATCAATACTTTCCAACTCATGTCTTGTTGAAGATTCAACAACTTCTTCTATTTAAAAAAATATGTTCCAACACCCGAAGACTCAAATAAAATTTGAGCCCTCGGATCATCAGAATTTGTACCAAGAATTTTGCCTCCCTTTTATGAACCAACTTTTGCATTACACCTTTCACATGTATTCTAGCTTCTGACATATACATGTTTAGCTCACCTCCAACATCTTTACATAAATTATGTCCAAGAAGAATTCCATAATATTTTGGCACATCCACAACTAAATTTCATTTTAATCTTCTTTTCAGGATACACAACAAACACAAACTATGCATCTTTGATCTATCAATTCAAAGGTACTTGCTTGTTTTCCATTGAAAAGAAATGGCTAAATTTTTTTGTTAGATTCAAACCCAAGGTAGTAGCTACCATGGCTTGCATCACATTGTTTGATGCACCAGAATCTATGAAACAATTTCTTAACTTAAAGCCATTAACAAGTAGAGAAATAAAGAAAGGATCAATACGTTCAGAAGTGGTTGGAGGAGTAGAAATAGGGTTATTCTATGGAGTTTTAGGCTTTGGGGCAGCATGAATATCTAAATAGATTTCTCTAGATGGATTAGTTCCTTTATCCTTCACAAACTTAACAAGATTGTCAAATTGGTCAGGATTGGCTCTGAAATATTTAGCTTCAAACATCTGAATTTTTGTCCTCTTAGTATGAGCAATGATGTTGAAATGTTGGAAAGAACTTTGTAAAGAAAATGTAGAAACTTCATTTATAGGTTTAACAAAGGGAACACTAGTCTTGGGAACTTAGACAGTGGCTTTTAGAACAACACAAACTATAGGAGGAGGATGATGAGTACTTACTTTTTTATTTTCTATTTCTTTTGGTTGCGAAGGCAAAGGAGAACCTCTTTTTGCAATGGTAACTGGTGGCTTATCCTTTGTTGATGAAGCAATAGCTTAAGCTTGATCAAGCTGATTTTTTTGTGACCACATAAAGACAACATATGTATCTGTAGACACCTAAAAATGACCTAGGCCTGCAAGCTTCATTTTTACCACTTTCGTCCTAGCATAATTATGACATTTAATTATGTCCTTGGTCCACATTCAACTATTGATTAAATAATTCATAATTATTTAATTAATTCTTGTCCTTTTATTCTTCATGATTATTAAATAAATAAATTCTATTTATTTATTAAATACGTCATTAATTGTCTAAGTCTTCCCTTAATTAAATAAATTTCTTAATTTATTTAATTACCCTTTGTCATATATTTCTTCCAGATTATTAAATAAATAAGTTCTATTTATTTATTTAATATGTCACTAAATGTCATAATTAAATGAATTGATTAATTTATTTAATTAATTAATCTTATCTGCTAAATTAAATAATTATCTTTAATTATTTAATTGTCAAAATTAATATTCCTCTCATTTTAAATAAATTAAAATATTTAAAATGTCATCACAATCTTAACTGTCAGTCGATTTTGGTAAATAATCTGAAAAAGATTATTTATTATCTCATAAAATCCATATTTTGAATTAATTTAATTCAAAATGGTAACTAATCTTCCAAAATTCAAGTAATCGAGCAGATTCTTGATTTTCCAAATCTGATCTTCAATCCAACTCTTATCTTCTTGATTTTTTGAATCTCACAAATCAAGCAGTCTTTATCTTCTTGATTTTTGAAAATCCTTATTTTCTAATTAGTTTATCTCATTTATTCTCCACCGTCGATCCAGTTATCTGAGATATTATTTTGACCGTTCGATTAATGAATTTTCCCTAACCCTAATTAGGGATTCTCAGATTTAATCTGGACCTTTCATTTTAGGTTTTCATCATGAATTAATCTCACCCGTCCATTCAAAATGGCATTTTCTATAAAATGTCATTTTCCTCTCACTTTTCGATTACACACATTACAGGCATTCACTTTATACAATTTCGCACTTGCACTCTTAGGCTTTCCATAACATTCATCATTTTTATTTAATCAAGTCTTAGCATTATTTAGGCATAGACATTGTCAATCATAGTCATAGGCATAAGCTTTAGGAATTTATGCAAATCCTTCAAAGCTTGGTGTAGGACTTATACATTTGCAGATTGCTCGCATGACGAATCTGAGGGCAAAGCATCATCCAACAAGTAAGAAGGTACTATGGAGGTAATCATGGAGAACTCGATTTACAGGTATAACTGTTTAATTGTTTAAATTCCTTTGTACTCGATAGGTCTTTGGGTTTTTGTCTTTTACATTGAATTGATTGATCTAATCTAACCTTAGAAAATTACCCTCAGTTACATTAGTGAACCCGACTCCATTTTTTTTTGTTATTTCTGTACGGTTTTTGTGTTTTCTGCTGTTTTACAGGTACAGGTACAGAGTGACGCAACCACTTTTAAAAAAAAATCGTGACGTATCAGATGCGTCGTGATGCATTCGCCAACAGAAAAGCCACAATTGCTCTGTTGTGATGCAATCGACATAAGGAAAGCCGCATTTGAAATATCAAGATGCATCTGATATATAGAGCTACGCAATTGCTCTGTCGTGACGCACTCGACTGGTAAGATTTTCTGTTAGTTTACATTCGGTTTTTTTTTTTTGTAGTTTTTTGTGTTTCTTTTAACCTGGTTATTTCGTGCAAGCTGCCTAGCATAAGGTTTTTTTGTTAATAATCAAGGTTTGCAGCTTGTTGGTGGTTACTATTCATGGGTTAAAGACAAACACTACAACTACTAACGGATTGTCTTGTAGGTTCGATTGTCAAAGGCTAGACAGTAAAACAATGTGCTTGCATTTTTAGTAGTGTAACTCACATTTCATTTTTGGTGCAATTAAAACAAACCTTTGTTTTCCATGTCTGAATGTGTTTGTAAAATGATAGGGGATTATGCTCTCAACTTGTGAAAACTCGGTGATCAAAAACCCAAACTTGTTTTTATTTGTTCTTACCTGATGATTCGGTATATCGGAGTATCCTCTCCCCTTGCGCTTTCAGGAAATCTTGGGTGTAAGAGAAACAGTTACCAACTCTAGAAATTGGGCTTGCCTGGGGATTTCATCACCCCAACGTGACTCAAACTGGCAACGGAGCTAAAGCCAAGCTACCCCTAACCGGTATATAAATGTAAATCTTAAGGGAAAACCTAAGATTGCGAGTGTGGATGTGTCATACGAACAGAGTTGTACTCCCTTAAACCCTGTTGAGCTTAACCGCTTCAGGCTGGAGTGCCACCTTAATGGTGATTAATCTCTTGCCCCATGTATGGCCACTCGAATGGGGGTCTTGAACTAAAAACTTTTGTGTAGTAAGCCAAAAACCTTCTATTTGCTAGCGCAAGACCGGTCGGTGTGAAGGCATCCACACTTTCGCAGTTTGTAGTAGAGGTGATCAACTCGCCATGGGAGTTTCATGGGGGTTGGAAGCTTGGTTGGCCTGAGAAGAGAGTGCACTATAAGGGGGAGCCCGTGTAGCCAAGCTTCTGAATTCACACGCTACAGATATGCGGTTGGGGAAACCCGCGTGGAATCTAGCGAATACTATCATGGCCTAACCTAGGATTGTGCTTATCTGATGTGTGTTTGGTTACTTTTAAAACATTGTGCTTGTCAAGTGCTTTCTGGACTTATCACATTTATAGCTCCAAACAAAATGCTCAATATCAAACAAGTCAAATTTGCCATCAAAAATGACAAAACAAAAACTTTCTTTTTTTTACAAACTGTGTCGCATTTTTCAAACCGCATTTAACTTTCTGAATTGCAATTGCTCTGTTAAATCGCATTCGACCTTTCAAATACCGCATATGCATGCGTCGCAATGCAACTGGCTGCCATTGAGTCGCATCTACTAAACCGAGTCGCATTTGTCTAATTCTGAGTCACATTTGCTCAACCTGAGCCACATTCGCAAAAATGAGATGCAACTGCCTATCATTGAGTCGCATGTGCTAAACCGAGTTGCATTTGTCTGATTCTGAGTTGCATTTACTCAACCTGAGCCGCGTTCACAAAAACGCGACGCAACTGAAACCTCAAACAACGCATTTTCCTGTCACAATTTTAAACTTCATACAAAGTCAAATCTAAAGTATTCATCTTGTCAATCATTTGTCTAACACTATTTCCAAGAAGATTTTGTCTGAAACCAAACTTGAAATTACTCAAATTCTTGACCATTAGTTTGCATTCATCACCATAGGTTTCATCCTTCATTATTTTTAGTTGCATACATTCGACATTAGGTTGTCCCTAGGTTCACATTTTTGCATCCTTAGGATTAGGTAAATCTCAGCACAATTTGCAACATCATTGCTTTCGAAACTAGGCTCTTTTGGACTAAGTTATCAAACCCCTTTTTCAGTCATTGTCCTCTTTTGTGGGGTTTTCCAACTCAAAAGTCTAGTTAGGAAAATTCACTAGTCATTTCGACCTTGTCACCTTGTCATTTTCAACAAAGTCCTCTAGTAGCCAAAATCAAAAACAATGTTTGAGCTTAGACGTGCTTAGGTACCCTTGTCTTAAATTGCATTTTAAGTCTTCACATTGCATATCCTATTCACAAAAATCCAAAAACATTAGTCATCCTAATCGTCATTTGGAATTTAGACCTTGCATAGCGTCATCACTACATTTAGTTGTCATTCCTTTTCATTTGAGTAATCTCATTTATGGTGGAAACTAGACTTCAAAAACAACAAAGACAAATGGAAAACTCTCAGCAAGACCCCACATCCACTGTCAACAATCCAACGTATGACCCAAACTGGACCTTTGACGATCCATTTGGCAAAACAAACAATCAACCTCTAACAACGACACCACCCTCATCAAACAGTCCATTTGAACCATTCATGCGTAAAGATGAGTACGGTCAAATACTCGAGGAAAACTTAGAGGTAGCAGCACAAGACCCAGAGGCCTCTCAATTTTTTGAAACAATGGTCCTTTACGATAGAGACAGATACTTGGCCATACTCTTGAGTCAAGGAGCCAAATTACCCCAAGGATTCGACATTACAACGATACAATCAACACCTCCAGACCCTAATGACAACAACACACGTAACATGTCACATAGTGGTCAACCTCCAAACACTACGAGCAATACCTTCTTTGACACCACAACGACAGTGCATGCTACCTCCAACATCCCAAACACCTCCAACACAATAAATACTACATCTATTGGAGGATCACAATCATCCACAATGCCCACAACATCCACAACACTATCCCAATCGCCTGTAACCACTCTTGGCTCCTCAGCAATATGGGAAAATCACTCCAATCCTCTCTTTACCACTATGATAAATGCCATGGGGGCATCATCAAGTCACAACAACCCCCCCTTGATAGCTACATCTACTACCATGAGTACACCCTCGACATATCCGCTCAGTGGTATTTCACAAAATCCTTTGGGAGGGGCCAAGGGACGCATTTTTATCCAAGGACAACAACCAAACGTTAACACAACATAGTCACATGTCATTGCCTCCCAAGGTACAAATACAAACATTCCCCTTGCGCAAACCCAACAATTCGCACAAGGTGGCCAAGTAACACAACCCATGGCACCATTAACGCATCATAACCTTCATGGTCATCACATTCCCCAAATAACAACACACATGGCTGGGGGACACATGCCAACCTACTCATCTAACGTTCATACTCACCAACACGCACCCAATCATAACTTTCAATAACAACAACACGTCAATCCGCACACGTCATACATATCACAACAATCCATACTGCCACAATACACCAATATTCACGCACAACAAATGGGAACCTATGGTGTACCAAGTAATACAACGTACAGAAACACAAATGATCCTGTTATGGATGCCCTCCAAACAAGACTGATGGGGGTAGAAAAAACTATTCAAAACATATACATTTCAAGCCAGAAATCAGAAATATCATATGACCTAAATGTATACCCATTCGACATGAGCTTATACATGCGTCCATTTCCTCCGGGATATGTGTCACCCAATTTCACAAAATACAGAGGCAAGACAAACCCCATTGAACATGTTCGTGAATTTGCAACCAATTGTATGGACATCGCCTATGAACAAACATACTTGATGAGACTTTTTTCTAAAAGTCTGGCAGGTCAAGCCCTTGAATGGTTTTCCACACAAAAGGATATCCAGACATGGGATGAGCTTAAACGAAAATTCATAAAAAACTACGCGTACAACATCAACATGGACACCTCCATCACTAGCTTGTGCACTCTCACGCAAGAGGATGCTGGAGAGACATTTATCCCATTTTTTCAAAAATGGAGAAGCCTTGCTAGTCGATGTCACATTGACATCCCCGAAAGGGAGAAAGTCGACATGTTTGTCCAAACACTTCTGGGGCCTCTAAAATATGCATTGCAAATACATTGTTGCACAAACTTCATAGATTTAGTCGAAAAAGGGGTCCAGATTGAGAAATCCCTTATCGCAAAGGGAGAATTACGATATGGTTCCAAAAACACAAATGTCAATCCAATCACTGACAAGAATAAATACAGGATAAAAAATAAACACATTACAAATGACGGTGTTGTTGATGCCAAGATTGCAAACATTGTGGGTCCTGTACTAGCCCTAAAAGGGGTTCAACAACAACACCAACCAACAACGACATCGATACCCCCTACTAATGTCCCTTTAAACAATCAGAACAGTCAAAATAACCAAGGACAATACCGTCAGACGAGACAATTTCCTAAAGGTTGCACATATACTTCTATGGGTGAACCCATTGAAGAAGTCCTTAAGAAATGTCTCCAGAATGGGGTTATTACACTCCAACAACCAAAACCGTATGACCCAGGAAAATTCAAACCATCATGGTGGAATGACAATGCATTTTGTGAATACCATCAAGGAAAAGGACATACAATCTCTAACTGTCGACAATTGAAAAACCTAATACAAGATCTTATCAAAAGTCGTGTCATTGAAGTAGGTGGATCTCAATTTTCCTCCAATTCAGATCATACTATCCATAAGAATCCACTACAGGACCATGGTTCTCATAAGGCTTCCACATCAAGTCCACAGATGCACAATAATCAAGCTAACTTTTCCTGAGTCAAGTACGACTATTCTAGTGGACCTATTATAAACAATGTCCGAACTGACAATGAATACATCAATACCATTACAGTCAGGAGAGCACCCCAATGTAACGCTACTACTTGCAGTGGCAAGGTTACCATAGCTGGTCCGCCTCCCGCTAGACAACCCAAAATAACCATACTTGGCCCATCTGCTAAACAGCCAGAACCTGTCCTGACCACAAAGCAATGGAAACCCAAAAGTCAATTCAACCTCATCGACCAGCTAGGAAAGACTCCCGCACAAATCTCTATACTTGAGCTGCTTCATATATCTCCCACACACAAAGATATCCTAGATAAAACCTTGCTTGAGTCATCGGTCCCCAAGGACATCGATGTCAATCAATTTGAAACCATGGTGGGATATCTCACTACGCCTC
Source organism: Sequoia sempervirens (assembly GCA_007258455.2). Taxonomy (NCBI): domain Eukaryota; kingdom Viridiplantae; phylum Streptophyta; class Pinopsida; order Cupressales; family Cupressaceae; genus Sequoia; species Sequoia sempervirens. The sequence goes on along the minus strand of VDFB02271358.1, from coordinate 334,055,421 downwards.
ACCATGTCACCTTCTCGGATCAAGATTACTCATCACCTAAAACCAACCACAATGATGCATTGCACATAGAGACTTTTGTCCACAAGCACAAAGTTAGATGTGTTTTAGTAGATGGTGGAGTAGGATTGAACATATGCTCCCTCAAACTGGTTAAGGCTCTAGGGTTCTCTGATGCATGCATAGACCCAACAAAGAGTATAGTGATCAAAGCATACAATGACGAGGAACGCTCTTCATGGGGTGTTATCTCTCTCCCTATCAGAGTGGGACCAGTCATTATGGACACAACTTGCCAGGTCCTGGATTTGGAACTACCATATAACATCTTGCGAGGCCGTCCATGGATTCATGCCTTAAAAGTTGTTTCGTCCACATATCACCAATGCCTAAAGTTTCCATTTGACGGCACAAAAATAACCATATACGAAGACCCCGACCCCTTCAAATATTGTACCAACCTAAGGGGTATTTCTGAAAGCCGAGTGCTTATTAATCGAGAAACACCTGGCTCCTTGTCATCCAAATACATTGATCCATCCACACTCACATCAGTTTCCACATTCGCTCCATCCACATCTTCCGCCACACCACCACCTTTGTCAAACCCTAAGACTGAATCCACTATCAAAATCTAGGACCTAGGCTGCAGAGAGTTCAAACTAAATATAGCATACAACATAACAACAATACCCAAGTCTCCAAAGATACATGGTCGGCCATATTTTAGAATGGAACCCAGGGAAACTTTCAAAGTTCCACCGAAAACAGTTTTTATCAAGTGGGGAGACATGAGTAGTGAAGACCTTGCTGACATTACAGGATGGATCTATAAGGATACTGTCACACTACCCCCATTACCAGTGCAAAAATATGGCAAGGGTTATGACATAATGAAGGCTAAAGGCTACGATGGTACTAGTGGCCTAGGAAGAAATAAAACTGGCCGAAGGGAACCAATAGAAACTTTTCAAATTCTGAAGTATCTTGGATTAGGGTTTGGATCACCCGACAATGATGATCAATGTATCATTGGACTTTCGAGTGAGCGAGTACATGCTTCAAAAAGTGTCGAGACCACTAAGGAAACCCTCACCGAAACTGACTCCCAAGAGTGGGAATTTGGCTCAGAATGATCCCTAAGTGATTGTTGTCTTGATGATTTTTTTGTCGAACCAGGGGAACTGACCTCCGAACAATGATTTTGGAAAACATTCAAAATTGAACAGGCACCAAATAGTCAAAGTCCCATTACCACTTCCCATGACATACAACACCCATCATCTAAACCCCTTCAGTCCAATCCATCTGAAGTATCAGATGACATTGACAACTAGGGCTCTAAAACCTTCACCACTTATTTTGACAACGAATATGACACTAGTGAAGGAGAATATTGGATAGAGTCCAATGTAGAGTTGGATGAAGATAATCTCATCTACAACATCACTGAATCTGTCTACATGCTGTTCGCATCCTCACCCCAATTCACCAACATTAACAATGGCATTTCCTTAGTTTACCCTGAGCTAGTCGATTGGGACCAGCAAGGACCGCCAACCCTAGATGCATTTTAGAATGATGAGGCAATTGCTAAATTTATGGGATTACGAGAAGGCATACCCAGTGGGGACCACAAATCAAGATTCGCCATTGATTTAGACTGCACAACATACTTCGGCGAGACCGCTCCATCCTCTAGTCGCAAAAGTAAAAATAAAAATAAAATAAAAAAATGAAATGTCTCTAGGTGAAAACCAAAAGGCACCTTTTGATGATAAAATAATAAAAATAAAGGATGTACCTGTGGGTGAAAACCTCTATGAGGTGCCCAAAGATGGAGGACTGGACTTTCTCCCCGTGCAACAGGAGAAATCAGCTATGCTTATCAAAGACACAATAGAGGATAACATATCAACTGTAGAAGATCCCAAGATGGTTCTCTTTGTTGCATCATTAACTGAAGACGAGAGATCAGAATTTCATAAATTCTTTGCATAGCGAAAGATCAACTTCGCATGGTCCTATGCTAACATGCTAGGATTGGACCCAGAATTGGTTCTACATCATCTGCCACTATTACCTAATGCTAAACCAGTCAAGCAGAAGTTGCGCAAAATGCACCCTCAAGTTGCTCTATTGGTCAAGGCCGAGTTAAAGAAATTACTAGACGCCGGATTCATACGGTCTATTGACTATGCTGAATGGATTTCTAATCTGGTGTCGGTGACAAAGCCAAATGGGCTAATCCATGTATGTACAGACTTTCAGGACCTAAATAAAGCATGCCCAAAGGATGACTTTCCTTTGCCAAACATTGACATCATAGTTGACCTCATGGCAGGATATGAGATGCTATCCCTCATGGATGGTTTCTCCGGCTATAATTAGATTCGCATTGCTCCTGAAGACTAGCACAAAATGGCATTTACTTGTCCATGGGGTACATATTGTTGGAATGTCATGCCATTCGGTCTCAAAAATGCAGGTGCCACATACCAAAGGGCTATGACCACAATCTTCCATGACATGATGTACAAAATAATGGAAGATTATGTAGATGACCTATTAGCCAAATCAGTAACCAGGAAAGATCATCTGAAGGTACTCGACAAAATTTTCAAAAGACTTGAAGAGTACAAAGTCCGGCTAAATCCTAAGAAGTGTGTTTTCGGGGTCACATCAGGAAAACTCTTGGGATACATAGTTTCCCGAAGAAGCATAGAGGTTGATCCAGCAAAGGTCAAAGCCATCATAGACATGCCTCCGCCCAGAGGAATTAGTGAACTCAAAACTCTACAAGGCAGAGTACAATCTATTCGGCGTTTCATAGCCCAATTGGCAGATAAGTGTCACCCATTCCAGTATCTGTTGCGCAAGGGTATCCCCTTTGTATGGACAGATAAATGTTAAGAAGTCTTTTAGCAAATCAAAGATTACCTACTGTCAACACCAGTCCTCATGCCTCCAATTCATGGAAATCCATTGATCCTATACATCTCGACTACTAGTTCAGCACTAGGGGCATTACTGGCACAAAATGATTATGAAGGAAAAGAACGAGCCATCTATTACATCAGTCGCACACTGATAGAGTATGAGTTGAACTATACAAACATTTAACGTGCATGCCTTGCTATTGTTTTTGCATCCCAAAAACTAAGACACTATATGCTCAGTCACCAGACACAGTTGGTCACCAAGATTGATCCATTGAAATATCTCTTAAGTCAGGCAGCATTAACAGGCCAGTTGGCAAAATGCGTCATGATACTAAGCGAGTATGACATACAATATGTTGAGCGTAAGGCAATAAAAGGATAGGTAATAGCAGCTCAACTAGCGGATGCATCGATTCAAGTCACTCATCCACTGGTAACTGATTTTCCCGATGAGTCTCTTTTTCATGTGGAACCAGTGGTACCATGGAAGCTATATTTTGATGGGTCTCATACTGGTCATGGCTTAGGTGCTGGAATCTTGTTTATCACACCACAGGGGGATTCAATTCCTAAGGCATTCTGGATCGCTTTCCCTTGTACAAATAACATTACTGAATATGAAGCATTGGTCACAGGTCTCAAAATGGCAATTAAATGGAAAATTCAAACGTTGCTTGTATTCGAGGATTCCCAGCTCGTTATCAACCAAGTGAATGATGACTATGAAAAAAAGGATGAGAAGTTGCTTCCCTACAAGAGGATGGTGGATAGTTTCCTGACATACTTCCAATTGATTTCTTTTGAACAAATCCCCAGGACACAAAATAAGGCAGCTGATGCAATGGCTACTATTGGTTCTCTCTTGGACATCCCTCAAAATGTGTCACAATTTGAGTTCTTAATAGAATAGCTTTTAATGCTGGCATATGATATCCCAGAATCAGAAATGGTTTGCGAACTTGTTGGTCTAAACTCTCCCTCGTATTAGGACATTTATGACTACCTAAAATCTCAAACCCTTCCACTCAACCTGTCCAATACCCAAAGGAAGTCTTTCATCTGAAAATCTGTAAAGTATGCCATCATCAGTGACACCCTTTACCGCTGTAGTTTTGACAACACCCTCCTTAGATGTCTCGACACCAACGAAGCGCGTACGACCTTACGCGAAGTGCACGATGGTATATGCAAATCTCATTCGAGTGGTCCTACTCTAGCTAAGAAAGTAACGATACTTGGGTATTATTGGCCAACAATTGAAAAGGATGCAATTGAATATGTGAGGACTTGTCGCAAATGTCAGATTCACAGCGAATTGATCCATGCTCCAGCACAGGAACTTCGACCAATCACTTCTCCTTGGCCCTTCGCTCAATGGGGACTCGACCTCATGGGTAAAATTCATCCAACCTCGTCCAACAGCCACAAATTCATCATCACCGCCACTGAGTATTTTACGAAGTGGATTGAAGCCATCCCATTGACATATATTAACGACAAACAAATATCCAAGTTCATCCTTAATTACATCATTTTCCGGTATTGCCTTCTGTAATCCATCATCGCTGACAACGGACGTCCGTTTAAAAACCAAGACGTTCGAGAGTTATGTGAGCGATTTCACATTCAACACCATTTTTCATCTCTCTACTACCCACAAGGAAATGGTCAAGCTGAGGCATCCAATAAAACCATTGTCAAAATCCTCAAAAAGACTGTCAATGACGCTGGCCATGACTGGCACATACAACTCAACCCTGCTCTATGGGCTTACCGAACTAGCATTCATACACCTACAAAAGCCACTCTATTTGCCCTAGTCTTTAGCGTTGAGGCCATCTTACCCATTGAGGTCTAAATTACTTTGTTACGAGTCTCCCTGAAGGGTTTAACTAATGAAGAGGAGTATCAACAATCATGCTTGCACGAGCTAAAAATGCTGGAAGAAAGAAGACAAAATTCACTGAACCATCTCCAAGCATATCAAAACCGTCTTTGTCGCAGCTACAATAAGAAGGTTATGGTCAGATAGTTTGACATTGGCGACCTAGTTCTCATGCAGAACCCTAAGAACCAAGCCGACAGAGAAAAGCCGGGAAAGTTTGAACCAAACTGGTTGGGTCCCTACATTATCATATCTTCTTTCAGTTCTGGAGCTTATCAGCTGGCCACACCAGATGGAGAACAACTAACAGAGCCCATCAACAGTTTACATCTTCGAAGGTTCTACGCATAGCATCAGAGGATTGAGTTGAAAAACTGTAAAATACAAAAAATTTAAATTTTTTTTAAAAAAAGTCAAGAAAATAGTAAAGAGAAAAATGATTCGTTCAATAGTGAAAACCTGGCAAACAGGCGCTTTGGACAAGTACCATGGTGAAAACCTGGCAAACAGGCACCATGTGTAGTCAATCATTGCTCTGCCATCTACTGTCACTTTGTCTTCCTTGGCCTAGGATGAAAGGTATTATCGCCATTATTACGCAACTCGCCACCACATTCTACCCTACCTGTCATAGTGGATAAACGAATGACATCAAGTCCTGATGACTGTCCATCTAGTAAACCAGCAGCATCCCGTCCATGTTCCTTAAAAATGGCTAAGTCTTGGACCTGACTGGGGGAAAATTTTTTATCATGAAACTACAGTGGAGGTCGCACATGATCTTGGAAATTGGAAAAAAGTCCTGAAAAAAGACCAAAAACATAGTAAAAAGTCCTAAAAAAGACCAAAAACATCATAAAAAGTCTTTAAAAAGACCAAAAACATCGTAAAAAGTCCTAAAAAAGACCAAAAACATGGCAAAAGGTCCTAAAAAAAGATAAAAACAACATAAAATGTCCTGAAGAAAGACCTAAAAATCATAAAACGTCCTAAAGAAAACCACAAACAAAACATCAGACTGCTCGAAAAATGCAAACACAGGGTCATCTCTTGTCAAAGTCAGTCATATCAATCAGTCTTTGTTATTTGTTTGAACTAAGTTGTCTCTGCGCATTTGCTATGTAGGAAATACTCACATTTGAGTCCCTGAGACATTAGGTCAGTCCATTTAGGTTTGTCAGAATAAAATCATGATTCAAACTTCTGTCCTTTGGACAAATTCATTGGTCATGTCGAACTACGAGGTCTCTGAGTGTATGACGTAGGCAAGGCCATCTGTCGATGAGCCCTCGAGGCCGCACTAGGTCAGTCCATTAGGGTTCCTGACACTACACTGGCACACACGTCAGAATATCTTCGAAACAAAGCGAATCACTCCCAAATGGGTAAACTCCTAAGAACAAATCATGACAATCAGTTATTTCAATATGACAATCTCATCAACAGGTCAATCATATCATCATGACAATATCGGCATATAGTCAAACACAAGTCAAACTCGGTCAAAGAAAGTCAAATCATCATACCCCGTCAAACTGTCAAATCTCGGTTAACCTTCAGACGTGTCATTCTGAAAGATAACCTCTGTCATTCATGCCTTAGGATGTGTCTTTCCTAGGCATCGTCACTGTCATTCGACATCTAAGGATCACTCATCTTGACATCAGTATTTTTCAGATGTGTCCTTCTGAATAACCAACTGTGTCATTTATGCCTCAGGATGTGTCCTTCCTAGGCATCGTCATCATCACCGTCACATGGAATTTGGAAATCAATTCTCTTGGCATTCATATTATTTAGGATGTGTCCTTCCTGAATTTGGAAAATTTGGACATTTGTCGTTTGAGCAGCATCAAAGCTTTAACACTTGGGAATCTCATCATCATTAAACCTAGCATCTTGACATCTAAACAATGGATATCCAAATGCACTTGGCAAACACTTGACAATTGTCTTTTAGTTTTTATCATGATATTAGTTTTTCAGCGAGATCCCATTAAGCAGGATTTAGAGAAGCAGCAATGTATCATGACGATTGACACGCATAACTACTAGTTTCTCAGTGAGGTCCTGCTTTTGGGATTTAGAAAAATGACATATAATGGTAAGGGCTCTATTTTTGTATTTTGACAATCATGCCGCTAGTTTCTCAAGGATGTCCTAGAAACAAGATTTAGAGAAGCAACAATGTTTCATGATTTGTCCTTGTCTTTTTCTGCTTGAGGTTGATTATGACAAAAAGACTGGGGCAATCACACTCTTAGTATGAGTCATGATCATTCTCATCTACGACTACTTGTCTTACGTAATGGTACGACCTTGCACACCCTTGATCTATGTCATATCATGGTGTTTCTTGGCCATTACAATAGCTTTCCCAATGATGATTAAGAGCACTAAATATTACAGTCCTACAGTAAAGCTTTGAAGGATTTGGTCTAGGAATTAACATGCATTTTCATCGGTATGGTCATCTTCTCTCATTAATCTCGTCGTCTTCTCTCATCCATCTCATGATGATATCCTATGACATTCAAAAATATAAGTGCATACATGATCATATAAACATTGCATTAGGTCCATACATACATCATCCACAACATTAAATCATATACATAATCACAAACAAGTGCATTAACATAATCGACAACATGACATCCATTTACTAAATACATTATGCACATCATTATCATTATCATCTCACATAAGCAAGCATTGCATCATCATAGCATCAAAATCATAAATAAGCATCATAAGACATACATGCTACATCATAAATCAATATCATACATCATACATATCATAATGCATTAAATCAAAGAGCATCACATAACAAATGTAGGACGCATCAAAACTGCATCATCATATAACATCATCTCAAAATGTACAATGTCACAAGATAAAGTTAGGGGATATCCCAAAAATGGAGCTCACAGGCTCAATAATCAATACATAGCGTGTCATAATAACAAAATGCCCCTAGGGTCGACTCTCATCATCCCCTCGTGGTGAAGAATGTGGTGGCTGCAACTCTGAAACTGGGACTAAACCGATAGGCGGACCTGTCACAACCTCTGCATGTGCCACTAGTGGAACTGCGAAGGAAGGCGTCATCTCTATGGCAACAAAAACTTGTGATGTCACTGGGGCCGGACTCTAAGAAGTAGATGGATCGATCACTAGTGGCTATACCTATACCAACCTCTGCACTAAACCAGTCAACCCATGGCTGTGACCCGAATGGTGACTAGGGGTATGTCGGCGTGAGTGATGTGACCTGTGTACTGATGTGTGCCTTGTTGAGGTAGATCCTCCAATACTGGTGTGACTCTTGCTGCCACTGGCACTACCTGATATGTGGCCACTGCCTGTCCTCATCTGTGACCATGACAGGGTAGGATCCCGTCGCTCAGGTGGCACTTCCTGCGCGTATAGTGTCCTATACTGCCCCAATCTCATGCTCACTCTGGCCAACTCGCGAGCCATGTCCCCTACAGACCCTGTGCATAAAGCTGTGAACTATGTGCACCACTGAGCTGTGTCCTGCTGGCGGATCACTGCCTGATCTCGCTCTACCCGAGCCACCTCTAGCTCTCCCTGCAGTGCCCTGACCTATGCCATGCTCTCATCTAATCTCCGCTGTAAATTAGCCACCCTTTGATCTGTCATGGCATCCTGAGGCAGCGCTGAACTAGAGGGTATCTCCTCCTCTCCCTCCACCATCCACCATCTGAGGAGTCTCTCGGCCTCATCCATGGCGTCATCCTTGTCATCATTGTCCTCTGCCACAACCTCTACCACCTCCTCCTCCTGTCCCCCCACATCCACCTCCTCCTGTCCCCCCACCTCCACCCCCTCCTCCTGCCTCTCCACCTCCACCACCTCCTCCTCCCATCTCTCCTCACCCTCTCCCTCCTGTCGGGGCTGCTCCTCTCTCTCCCCCTCCTCACCAACCTCGGGGATAGCATCTAATGCTACCCTCGCCACATGTGGGCGCACCCTCTGGACCTGTCTCTACCAATCCCACCGTCGCCTCAGGCCATCTCTGCCATCATCCCCACCTCTACCTCCATCTCCGCCATCATCCCCACCTCTACCTCTGTCTCCATCCCTGCCTCCATCTCCACCCCTGCCTCCATCTCTGCCTCTGCCTCTCCCCCTACCTCCATCTCTACCCCTACCACCTCGCTGGCCCGCGACACACGAGGAATAACTAACCGTCTGTCAACTGGTGCTGGCCCATCTGGATTTGTCAATGGCACTGGCCTGTGTGTCTGCCACCATAAGTCATAATCAGCTGTCATCTCGGGATTGGCTACTCCTCCCCTCCATCCCCATGCCTGGGCTACTAGCCCGTCAATCTGCTGCTCCACGAAGGCCACTGTAATGGTTGGTCCCCAGGCATACTCTCTGGAAGACCGGGCATACTCGGCTGTCCCTACAGGTACACCCTGCTGCTCTCCGAACTGCCTCAGGACACGCTATGGTAAATACATCTCAATAATCAGGGAAGTATGCACTATCCGGCCAATCAAATATCTGTACTGCCTGCACAGACTCAAGTAGTCTACCTCATCATCCCACTGTCCATAGTCTCGATACGGCCTCCAGATAAAGGACATCATGGTGTCAATCTGATGCCGCCACCAACCTGTCTCACCCATCTGGGTCTGCTATAAGGCACCGACGTAGTAATAGGCATAAGGCATATCGTCAACCAACTATGGTCTGTCAATCGGCAGATGAAATATGGATATGTGCTCCCAGGCCCATATCATCATCAGCGTAGTCCCACATGACATGCTCTCCCCTCTCCTATAGGCGATATCATGCAGCTGATGGTAGAGTGTCCCCAGTAAGCAAGGACCCCAAGCATAAATGGTCATGTCTCATCTCATGCCAACTAGGATGACTCCCTAGCCAATAGGAAATCCGTGTCCTCGACAATCAGGAATCAAAATCCCCCCAATTAGAGTCGCAAGGAATGCATCAAAGTGACCATAGTGCTCTGCCATGAACTCCCACCTAATCTCATAACCCTAGATGCCCAGTCCTGCACCTTGATCTTAGTAGTACACTCGAAAGGTCTGCTCGCCATGCCAAGGATCGTAGACGATCCACTCCCCTCGAATCGGCACTCACAAGATCCGGTAGACATCCTCCAGAGTAATGGTAGCCTCACCTGTCGGAAGGTGGAATGAGCAAGTCTCTGAATGCCACTGCTCACATAGCACAGTCAGTAATCCCATGTTTTCCTGAATGGCGGGCATGTAGGCAACGTAGAACAACCCTAGTCGCATCAATCGGCACTGCTCTCGTGGGCTCAACTGGTCAGAAAACTGAAATGTGGTCGGTCTGCTCTCTCGCGTATAGATAGGGGCAAGCTACCTCTGCAAAAAGGAAAACAATATATCAGCATTTTCTAGACAACTATCAGCAACATCAAAAGCATTAACGGTTTCACAAGTACCACAATCGGTCTCAGTAAAAGAAAAACATCAAATGCATCGTGTTATAGCAGTTGCATCGCAAATATTTGAATGCGTCTATCAAACCATCAAATGCGCCGCAACATGACAGTTGCATCGCTCGGTTGCCCAGATGCGTCGCATTATGGCAATTGTGTCACAAAATTTGGCAATTGTGACACAATATGGCAAATGTGTCGCTCAAAAGTTCAATTGCGGCACAAAATGACAATTGCAGCTTTCCAACACTCATATGCGGCTCAGTTAGGCGAATGCATCGCAGTTTTTCTCAAATGTGTCGCAACGCCTCGCCCACTTTAAAATTAGCTAGTCATTCGCGTCGCGATGCATCAAATGCATCGAACGCGCAGACGATTGCAGCTTATGCGAACGCAGTTGTGTCGCGGCGCAGTTGTTACTTTCCCTAGAAACCTAAAATTGGCACGCTAAACTAAAAAATTACGAAGCAAGACAAGGGTACATACCGCTGGCTCTGAGCCCTCTGGCCGTCTGAATGTCCGAACTATCTCGCCACGATGCTCTGTCACTGGAATCACCATCCTCGATGTGCTCCTTTTCGCTCTGGGCTCTCAAAATTTGCAAAGTAAATAGTAGAAATGAATTGACTTTTACCCCTTTGTCAACCTATTTATAAAGTCAAAATGACATTTCTCAAACAAGGTTATTATTGGAGGCTCATTTGACCAACTTTTACTTCCTCGTTACCTGCTTTAAACATTTCAGAATGAAAAACCGACTGCACCATTGTTTTTCTGGTCATCGAATTGATTTATCGGGACCCTTTACAAATTTTTCTGTCGCCGACCCAAAATTTGAAAAATTTCCCGAGGGGGCAATGATACTCCGTACCTTTACTGGGGCATATTTTGACTTATTTTCTTTGTCACAATGCAACATGCTACATTATGACAAAGAGGAGAAAAATGTAGACACCTAAAAATGACCTAGGCCTGCAAACTTCATTTTTACCACTTTCGTCCTAGCATAATTATGACATTTAATTATGTCCTTGGTCCACATTCGACTATTGATTAAATAATTCATAATTATTTAATTAATTCTTGTCCTTTTATTCTTCATGATTATTAAATAAATAAATTCTATTTATTTATTAAATATGTCATTAATTGTCTAAGTCTTTCCTTAATTAAATAAATTTCTTAATCTATTTAATTACCCTTTGACATATATTTCTTCCTGATTATTAAATAAATAAGTTTTATTTATTTATTTAATATGTTACTAAATGTCATAATTAAATGAATTGATTAATTTATTTAATTAATTAATCTTATCTACTAAATTAAATAATTATCTTTAATTATTTAATTGCAAAAATTAATATTCCTCTCATTTTAAATAAATTAAAATATTTAAAATGTCATCACAATCTTAACTGTCAGTCGATTTTGGTAAATAATCTAAAAAATATTATTTATTATCTCATAAAATCCATATTTTGAATTAATTTAATTCAAAATGGTAACTAATCTTCCAAAAATCAAGTAATCGGGCAGATTCTTGATTTTACAAATCTGATCTTCAATCCAACTCTTATCTTCTTGATTTTTCGAATCTCACAAATCAGGCAATCTTTATCTTCTTGATTTTCGAAAATCCTTATTTTCTAATTAGTTTATCTCATTTATTCTCCACCGTCGATCCAGTTATCTAAGATATTATTTTGACCGTTCGATTAATGAATTTTCCCTAACCCTAATTAGGGATTCTCAGATTTAATCTGGACCTTTCATTTTAGGTTTTCGTCATGAATTAATCTCACCCATCCATTCAAAATGGCATTTTCTATAAAATGTCATTTTCCTCTCACTTTTCGATTACACACATTACAGGCATTCACTTTATACAATTTCACACTTGCACTCTTAGGCTTTCCATAGCATTCATCATTTTTATTTAATCAAGTCTTAGCATTGTTTAGGCATAGACATTGTCAATCATAGTCACAGACATAGGCTTTAGGCATTTATGCAAATCCTTCAAAGCTTGGTGTAGGACTTATACATTTGCAGATTGCTCACATGATGAATCTAAGGGAAAAGAATCATCCAGCAAGTAAGAAGGTACTATGGAGGTAATCATGGAGAACTCGATTTATAGGTATAACTGTTTAATTGTTTAAATTCCTTTGTACTCGATAGGTCTTTGGGTTTTTGTCTTTTACATTGAATTGATTGATCTAATCTAACCTTAGAAAATTACCCTTAGTTACAGTATCTATCACCAAGTCCTCATCATTAGATTCATTTTCCATTTGCAAATAGCCAATATAGGAGTCGCTAGCTGATTTTGTTTCTTCATCTTGAAAAAGATCAACATTTTCTTCTGTGGGATAATCTGGTTGTGCATATTCATCTTGTTTAGCTTCATAATATCCCACTACAGTATTGGTAGGTGGAGCTTCCAAAGAAAGCCTATCTTGTGGTGCAAGAAGATGATTCTAATTTCTATATCCAGAATAATTGGGAAAAGTCATTCCTAGAACATCCTTATAAGTATTATTATTAGAAACTTGCTTCTTCAAAGCTAAAATTTCATTTTCCAAACTTTGAACCATAGGATCTGCAATGTTGGAATTAGCATTAGAGGCTAAAGATCTTGATGCTTGCACTTTCTTGTTTGTGTTCATTATTATTTTACCAGAAAGGATCATGTCATCCTCAAGACTTGTAGATAACTGTTGAGTTTCTTCAACATTAGCAAGAACTGTCCTATGCAAGAGAAAACTTACTTTGGGAAGTTGCATATTGAAAAAAAAACACTTTAAATTATGATCCGTTGGTTTCACCACCATTGGAATCCTTGTTACTAGTTTATTGAATTTAGCCACGAACTCAGGCATGGGTTCATGGGCCTCTTTTCACATGGTTGTAAGCTACACCAACAAGGTGTGCATCTTCAGCAAGTTTGAACCTTTCTTCAAACTTGGTGCAAAGAGTATTCCAATTAGTAATTTTATCAGTTGGAAGAGTATAGAACCATTCTACAACAACTCCTTGTAGAGTTTCAATGAACAATCTTATAGAACAATCTTCATGTTCTACTCCAATAACACCACAAACAATGTAAAAGGTAGCAATGTGCTCATTGGGATGATGTTTTTTGTCACCTTGAAACTTCGGGATATAATTTCTTGAGACATGTGGAAGTTCATGCAAAGGTGCGGCCAAACTGAGAGGATTGAATGTATTTCCCCAAGGTCCTGTAGGTGGTACAACCATGATATTTTACACAACAGGTACTTGAGCTAGAAATCTATGAAAGATAGAAGAGTCACTCAAAATGGGTGATCTTAACTTACATCGAGGATAGCTTTCAGTTTATTGTAATGGTGACCTTGCTTGTGGAGGAGAAGGAATAATTCTATGTCATTGTAGCAATACAAAAAATGGATCCACCACTCCTTGCACCCTTAAAACTCATGTTTAACTTATGTCAACAAAAATGTAGACTTGAAACAAAAGCTATATTAATAATAACAATACACAAGATCACAATAAGCTACTGAAGTGTTTATTCACTACAATCAAAAGCGTGAGGCTTTGATTGTGTGCTTCATTCCCCAACGGAGTCACCAAAAAGCTATTGGTGAAAATTTAGTAATCCCTTTTAATAGACTACAAAAGCTTGATTTCAACCATAGTTGTGTGAGATACAATCTCTCCTCTCAGAAAGGGGAGGTGCCCTTCTTATTGCTTATTGAAACTAAAGAAAACTAATCAATATTCACAATAATTTACAAGTTACAATAATGATATGGGGGTGTGTCACATTCACGATTCTCTCTTTTTTCAGAGAATATGTTTTACAATCTTTCACAATTTTAACTTCTTGATGTAATACAACTTCAAACTAGAATTAAGTAGTAATTCTAATATTCCTATCTTGTCAAAGAAAATCCTAGGAATACAAGAATGACAATGATAAGTAACAAATGAGAAAAGCTCATGGAGGCACAAATTCATTCCATAGTTTCCAATAAAGAATCCTTCAAGATAATAACCAACATTGTAAAAGATGCACAAAGTATTCTATATACTCCATGATAAATTCCATGAAAAACATCAATAAATACAAGCACAAATTCTTATAGAGAATTCACCAATAGTATCAACAATATCACAATTCCAAGCAATGAGTGTTACTCAAAGTTTACATAGATTTACTCAAAATTCCTTTCAATCTCAATTACTTAATACTTTCAATTTCAATAAAATAATAAGATAATTGTTCCCAACACAAATTTTGTCATGCAACTTCACTTTTTTATTGATAAAAAAAAGATTCACAAAAATAAACTCAAAGTTTCAATATTTGCTTCACAATTGGGCAGCACTTCGTTGCAAAAGATAAAAGGTAACAATTACAATAGAATCCTCTTTTATTTATAGATGGGAGAGGAGAGATAATATAGGAAAAACCCTAACCAACTAGTTGACTTATTAAAAAATGTTTTTAATAATTATAGGAGAACATATTTGTTTACATGTAATTACATTTTTCAAAATGACATGTAAAATGTCAAAGCCTATTGAAAAAAATATAGAAGAAAGCATATGAACTATCTAACTCTAGCGATACAAGAATTTTTTCATGGTTCCTTGCTCTTGACTCATAAGTCTTCATATTTCTTCTTTATCTCCTGAATGATTGCCTCATCTGGACCAACTGTATAGTCAATAATGGTATGAACTCTTGTGATTGAACTTCTTGTAGATGAGCAATTTTTCTTGCATCTATCTAGATGCATCTTGGTATTGTCGAGAGAAAGTTGTACATCATATATGGTGTGCATTGAAGTCTTTGAAAAGCCTTCATCTTCCATTTGCTTCATGATAGATTCTTTAAATATCTAAGCAATCTCACTGACTAGGAGGAAAGTATGATCATCATCAAATATTTTACCTTGAAGCTCCTCAATTCCATTCACCATGATAACACGATGTCCTTTGACATCTTCTTGTACTTGTTGTATGTCCTCGATGAGAAATTTGATTACTTGTATGCAATTTCTAAAAAATTCCTTTACATCCACATAATTGTCTTTGTCAGGAATTACCCCAACTTCCACTAACTTACTCAACTTAGTTTCCTTCATTTGTAACCAAAATGTGAGAGCTTGTTCCATTTATTTCTTCTCTAAGGAAATTGTGCCTTGTACCTTCTCCAATTCCAATTTCATCTTGTATACTTGAATAGTCTTTTCATCAGCCACAACTATAAGTTGTGAACCATGCTCAATTATTTCATCAATGAATTCATATAACACTTTACCCCTAGAGATAAACTTCTCCACTTTTTGCACTACTGGTTTTGCAACATTTATCATGGCCATATGTTGCACATTCTCTAGAGTTCCTATGATCTTCCTTAAAACTGATGAATACCGCTCATCTTTATCTTTTTACATATCTCTAGCCTGTTCCATTTTACCAAGTCTACCTGATTGTGCATTTAAGGTCACTTGTGCATCTTCTTTTTCACTTTCATTAGTTACCTTACCAAGTTGAACTCTTCTTATAGTGTAATATTCCATATTCAAATCACCTTGTTCATGTGGAGGTAAACCAATATCTACATACTTGTGACCCAACTTGTCCACATGAAGTCTTGAATGAACCCTTGCATTCTTTTTCCCCTTGGATTTTGGAGGAACTATCTCTTCAAGATCAAGCTTATCTAGGGAAATCATCTATTTCTTGCACTTCGATACTTGTGAGATTAGCCAAGGGGGAAGAGATGAAGTATTTCCTTCTTGAATTAATGTTAATTCTTGTGTAGCAGCCACTTTTTTAGGAATGGATGATATTGTAACAATTGTAGTATCAGTCATGATGGCACTAGTAGACTACAAACCAAGAGGACCTTGCAATGACTTGTTCACATACCTATCAAACTATGCCTGAGAGGAGATATCAAATGATGGAGATGATAAAATCGGAATGGATGATGGAGAAATTGAGGAAACATCAACAATTTTTAAGATGGAACCTACAGGAGGAGTGGAAAGAATTGAAGATACTGAAGGAGGTGTTGGAAAAATGAGGACAGACAAGTAAGAGGGTGGGTGAATTAGTTGTCACATAATACTTAAACTTTTCAAACTTAACTTTATCTCAAATTTGATGAAAGATCAATAAACCATAACTCATCAGAAGCACAAAGAACACCTTGAAGATATTTTACATGGAAACCCTATTAGGGGAAAAACCACGATGGATGTTAGTCCACAATATTATACCCTATTAAAAGTAGAATGAAAAATAATGGGAATGCACATGCATTTAGGCACACTTCCTAGAGCTCATTGTTCAAATACAAGAGGGATCACTGCACAAGAATACAAAGCAATTCAGATTAGATCTGTAGGGTATGAATTGAGAAAATAGCTTCTACAAAAGCCTGATTACAATTCCATCTAAGCACATAAATACTTCTTCACACTTTGCTCAAACTTCTTCACTCTACTCTACAATCAAATGAATAGATCCACATTCACACACTTGCACTTTATCTGGATCTTCCTTACTTCACACACACTAATTGTGCACAAACAACCACTCTTATATATCTGCAACCTAGAATTACATGAACAACTTCGTTGTCCAAAATATAAAACATATTTACAATGTCGGCCCCAAATTTACAAATAAATTTTTAATGTGAATCAAACACTATCAACTAATATTATTATGTGGCCCAAAACAATATCCTCGAGTGCACAAAACATTCAAATTTAAATCTCTAAGGATCCACAACACACTACAACCATCATGTCAGCCAAGAACATGAAAACCCAAGCACACATGAGAAAAATATTTGACCACGAGTGCATTGATCAACGCAGATGTACAACAAGGATAAAGAATGATCTAGAAGCATCCACAAGAAACAAGAACTAACAAAGAGGCATTTGTAACAACTGAGATTACCATAATTACATAAACTTCAATCAAGAGTACTGACAGAAACCACATAAATACTTTCAGAACACAACTAACCATAACAAGATCAAATCTTCACCCAAACCTCTAAAACTTCTTATGGATAGACTAGATACTCTCAAAAATTAACCCTTTTTTCCACAACAACTAATCTTCAATGTACTGAGCAAGACACCTTCATGACCTTCATTGTTCCACTGGAAAACTGCAACTCTTTCTTTAACAATTTTCTCAATATCCTCGACATATACAACCTTCAATACAATAGTGCTAATAGTGTTGACATCAATGAAAACCACATATTAGCAATACAACCACAACTTCCAACAATCTCCCCCTTTGGAATTGATGGCAACACATGATGTGAAAAATACCATCAACATAACTACACTTACTCCCCCTTAGGTTCTGACTCTTCTTTCCTCAACTCTTCTCCCCACAAATATTTTCCGCATTTCTCTTCTCCCCCTTTGACATCAATGGAAAAGATAAGAATTAGCTTCACACATACAAGCTTTGAACCACATATCTGCACATCTGACTACTCCCCTTGAGTAGCAGTCATGGAAACACCAATCTAGATCAGAATATAGCTTTGAAGCATACAAATTGATGCAAGAAAATGCATCTTTAGTTCATATCAGGAGGGGTAATCACCCCTAGCATCCCTCTTAAATAATCAAAAGTATCCTTTGGCAACAACTTGGTGAAAATATCTACATCCTATTCTTTGCTAGGCACATACTCTAGTCTGACTTCTTTCTCACTCACTTTCTCCCTCAAGAAGTGAAACTTGATTGATATATGCTTGGTCTTAGAGTGTAGCACTAGATTCTTTGATATGTTAATTGTACTTGAGTTGTCACAATATATGGAAATAGGCTCATCATATACTGCTATGATATCTTTTAGCATCTGTTTCATCCACATCACTTGAGTATAGTTATTTGCAACAACAATATACTCTACCTCAGTAGTAGATAGGGAAATGGAGTTCTTCTTTTTACTCATCCAAGACACTAGCTTCTTTCCTAGGAAGAAAGGACCACCAATAGTACTTTTCCTGTCATCTACATCTCCTACCCAATCTACATTGGTATATGCACTCAAAGTAATATCATCATCCTTAGGGTACCAAAGCCCAAAATTAGTTGTCCCTTTCAAACACCTAAAAATTCTCTTTACGAAAGTCACATGAGATTCTTTTGGATCAACCTAAAATCTAGCAACCATACACACAACATTCATAATGTTTGGTCTGGTTTGAGTTAAATAGAGCAATCCACCAATAATTGACCTGTATCTTGTTTGATTAGTCTTAGGAGAATCATTTTTCTTTGTTAACTTGCATCCGATTACCATGGGAGTACTAACAGGCTTTGAGTCTTCCATGCCAAACTTCTTCAGCAACTCTTTCACATATTTAGACTAAGATATGAAAATTCCATTGTCTAACTGAGTAACTTGTAATCCAAAAAATAACGTCATCTCTCCAATCATACTCATTTCAAATTCACTCTTCATTTCATCAGTAAACTTCATACATAGATTATCATCTCCTCTAAAAATAATGTCATCAACAAAGACTTCAATACTCAACTCTTTGTCATGATCCAATTTGAAATACAAGTTGTTGTCAGTAGTACCTTTATTAAATCCAAGCTTCAATAAGTATTTATCCAGTCTAGCATCCCAGGCTCTGGGGGCTTGCTTGAGTCCATATAGAGATTTCTTTAATTGGAAAACCATGTCTTCCTTGTCAGTCAGTTGAAATTCATCCAGCTGTTCAACATATACCTCTTCTTCTAATTCACCATTTAGAAAAGTTGACTTCACATCCATTTGATAGACTTTATAGTTCTTATATTTAGCATAAGCAAGAAATAATCTTACAGCTTCAATTTTTGCAACAGGGGCAAAGGTTTCTTTAAAATCAATACCTTCCATTTGTGCATATCCTTTACATACTAGTCTTTCTTTATTCTAGACTACTTCACCTTCTTCATTCAGCTTATTCTAAAAGACCCATTTATTACCAATCACATTTTTATCTTTAGGTCTAGGAACAAGAATCCATATATCATTCTTTTCAATTTGCATCAGTTATGCCTTCATAGCTTCCATCCAGTGTTCATCATTACAAGCTTCATTGGCATCTTTAGGCTCAATCTTGGAAATCAAGCAATGCTCTTCTGCAATATTTCTTCTAGTTTGCACACCTTTTTTCTTCTCTCCTATAATTTGATTTTCACAATGATTTAGCTTTACATACCTTGGAACCTTAGGATTCTCTCGAACTTCTAGTTCTTTTGTTCTTTCTTCTGCACTTGCACTTGTCTCTCCTTCCCGACTTTCTTGATTTACCAGAACAATTTGAAGTCGATTATGTGTCTGAGCATTCTTCCCTTTGTTTTTATTGTCTTCCTGGTCATCTGAATCATATCCATAATATATGGATGATCTAGCAGAGTCCTCATCAACTCTAACATTTGCACTTTCAAACATTTTTCTCAATCTTCTATTATAGCATCGGTAGGCCTTGCTTTTAGTAGAGTAACCTAGAAAGATTCCTTCATCGCTTCTTGCATCAAACTTACCTATCCTAATCTCTCTTAATATAACACTTGCTTCCAAAGATCTTGAAAAATTTAACAGTAGGCTTATAACCAAACCATAGTTCAAAAGGAGTCTTACCAAAATTACCATTGACATTTACCTGGTTTAAAGTGTATGCAATAGTGCTTACAACTTCACTCCAATAGATGTGAGGCACATTTTCTTCAATCATCATTGTTCTAGCAACATCCAGAATTATTCTATTCTTTCTCTATGCAACTCCATTCTATTGAGGAGTTCTAGGAGTAGATAATTGTCCTTTGATTTTATTTTCTTCACAAAATGAATTGAACTCCCTGGAGGTGAACTCACCACCTCAATCTTACCTTAGGCATTTTATTTTTAGACCTTTCTCATTCTCTTCCATAGCTTTGAAACTTTTGAACTTCTCTAATGCTTCACATTTTTCTCTTTAGAAAGCAACCCATATCATCCTAGATTAATCATCAATAAGCAACATAAAGTACCTTTCTTCATGAAAAATTCTAACTCTGGAGGGACTATATAGATTAGTATGCACCAGTTCCAGTATTCCATTAGAATGATGTTGTTTTCTCTAAAAAGAAACTCTAGTCTATTTTCCCATGTAAAATTCCTTTCAAATTGTGTTAGCAGGCTTTACTAGCCTAGGTAGATCTCTTACTGCTTGATTGGAGCTTACCTTAACAATGTTATCAAAATTAACATGACACAACCTCCTATGCCATAACTAGCTTTCATCTACTTGAGCAATTAAACAACTTTCACTAGCAACATTCAGGTGAAAAATATTACACCTTGTCTTTTTACCTAAAGCAATTAAATTTCCAGATATTCCAAGTATCTTGCATCTTCCACCTTTGAACTAAAGGTCATAGCCCTTGTCCACCATCTTTCCAATGCTCAACAGGTTGTGCTTCAAGCCTTCAACATAAATGGCATCATTAGTGTTATGCTTACCACTAAGACAAGTAGATCCTCTGCCATGAATCACACCAGCATTGTTATCTCCGAATCTTACAACCCCACCGTCATATTTCTCTAGACTTACAAATTTTATTTTTTCACCAGTCATATGATGTTAGCATCACTTTCAATAACCCACTCATCCTTTTCTTCAATTTGAGCTGCAAGAGCTTTTTCAATTTTAGCAGATTCAGTAGCCACCAGACCATTTTCCTTGATAGAAAGGAACACCCATTCATCTTCATTTCCATTTTCTTTATCAGACTCTTCATCAGTCACTCCTTCTTTAGCATAGTAACATTTCTTTTGAAATCTATATTTGTTAGGTTTAGACCTAGGAACTCTTTCAGGACACCTTGATGCAAAATGACGTATTTTATTGCAAGAGAAACATTTAATAGGAAAAATTCCTTTATACTTACCTTGTCCTATTCCTTCTTTCTTTACAATCAGTGCTTCCAACTCTTCTACCTCTCTTTCTTCATCTTGAAGCTATTTCATTTCTTCCTAATACTTGAATGATTTTCTAGAACACTCTCCTGAATCATATCTTTGCTTATTTCTTCTAGATATAGTAGCCTTAACTATAGATTCAGTCTTGGGAATAGACTCACCAAATTCACTCAACTCAAAGGCAACAAATTTACCAATCAGTGTATCTCTTGTCACATTCATCACTAATCTGATTTCTTCAATAGCATGAGCTTTGCTTTATAAGAAGGATGAAATGATTTGATCACTTTAGCTACAATTTCTTCCTCTTCCAGGGTACCACCAACACATCTAATACTCATCACTAGATCATTTACTTTTTGCATTAAAGAAGAAATATTTTCATCTTCACCCATCTTAAAATTTTCATACTTTCCTTTCAAACTCTGTAGCTTAGCCATCTTCACGTGTGCATCTCCTTCATACAACATTTCCAGCTTCGTCCAAATCTCATGTACTATCTTCACACCCATCACATTTGTCATTTCTGAATCTGTTAGAGCACTTAGCAAAGCTTCAATATCCCTGATGTTATTCTTAACCTCTTTGATTTCATCAGGAGTGGAAGGACCATTCTAAGGAATAACATATCTATTCTTTGTAATCTTCTAGAAGGGTTCACCAATACATCTCAAATGACACTCCATTCTGGCTTTCCACAATGAGTAGTTTGTTCCATTGAATCTAGGACTATCCTTCTTGTATGATGCCATCTCAGATCACCTCAAGCTTTTAAACTTCTTCATAGGAACCTGCTCTAATACCAATTGTTGGAAAAACAAGGTTAGACAACTAAGAGGGGGGTGAATCAGTTGTCACATAATACTTAATCTTTTCAAACTTAACTTTATCTTAGATTTGATTCAAATAACAATAAACCATAACACATTAGAATCACAGAGAACACCAATATTTTTTATGTGGAAACCATGTTAGGGGAAAAACCATGGTGGATGTTAGTCCACAATATTATACCTTGTTAAAAGTATAATGAAAAATAATGGGAATGCACATGCATTTAGGAACACTCCCTAGAGCTCACTGCTCAAATACAAGAGGGCTCACTACCCAAGAATACAAAGAAATTCATATTAGATCTATAGGGTATGAACTGATAAAATAGCTTTTGCACAAGCCTGGTTACAGTTCCAGTTAAGCACAAAAATACTTCTTCACACTTTGCTCTACAATCGAATGAATAGATCACTATTCTCACACTTGCACTTTCTTTGGATCTTCCTTACTTCACACACACTAACTTTGCACAAACAACCACTCTTATATATCCACAACCTAAATTTGCATGAACAACTTCGTCAGCCAAAATATAAAACATATTTACAACGTCGGCCCCAAATTTACAAATAAATTTTTAATGCTAATCAAACATAAATTTTTAATGTGAATCAAATAGTGTTGGCTAATATTATGATGTGACCCAGAATAATATCCTCAAGTGCACCAAACATTTAAATTTAAATCTCAAAGGATCTGCAACACACTACAACCATCATGTCGTCCAAGAACATGAAAAACTGAGTACACACAAGAAAAATCTTTGACCATGAGCACACCGATCAACACAGATTACAAGGATAGAGAATGATCTATATGCATCCACAAGCAACAAGAACTAACAAAGAGGCATCCACAACAACCAAGATTACCAGAATTACATAAAATTCAATCAGGAGTACTAACAAAAACCACATAAATACTATCAGAACACAACTAACCATAACATGATAAAATATTCACACAAACCTCTGAAACTTCCAATGGATAGACTAGATACTCTCAATAATAAACCCTTTAGTCCACAACAACTAATCTTCAACGTAATGAGCAAGACACCTTCATGACCTTCATTGTTCCACTAGCAACCTGCAACTCTTTCTTTAACAATTTTCTCAATATCCTCGACATATACAACCTTCAATACAATAGTGCTAATAGTGTTGACATGAATGACAACGACAGATCAGCGGTACAACCACAACATCCAACAGGAGGAATGGTAACCTTTACATCATGTAGGGTTGATGTAGGAGGAGATGAGGTAGGAAGAGGAGGTGGAGGAGTAGTAGGATTTGGAGGATCATGAGGAACATTGGTAGTAATAGGCGATGATGTTTGGGGAAGATTATCAAAAATATTCTCATGGGGAGATAGTGGTATTTCATCATCATGCATTTTTTTTTCATCATTACCTTCTTCTTGCTCATCTTCTATGAACTCTTCATCTTTTGTGGATTCTTCAAATTCTTGACTTGCATTCCCTTCCTCTTCTTTTGATGATTGTTCTTTAGATGCAAGCTCTTGTCCCTTTGCAAATGGTTGTTGTGATTCAGCAGCCTCCTCTTCTTTGGTTTTCCATGCAATAAATTTACCAAAAGTAAACTTGATCTTAGGACCCTTGTGAGAATAAGAGGGAGCAACCACATGTTTGTGTTTAGTGCAGAGTTCTTAATGCCAGCTGGTTTCTCCTCCTGGTGTTTCTCCCTCAGATTTTGTTTTGAAATATTTCAATTGAAATCCATGCCTCTACAACCATTCACATGTGTTATGCATAATAGGAGAAAGCCTCTCTCTGATGGAAACACTTTCTTTATTAAACCATTGCACAAGAGGTAAAGGTTTTATGGAAATTTCTTCCTCTTTATATGTAGAATTTATGATATCACTAGGTTGTTTAGAATCCTATAGAATATTAGCTACACCAGGATCCTTGATCTATTCCACAGTCAACTTGAAAAAATCCATTCTTCGAATGTCTTCCTCATCTCTACAATTTTTCCACATATCCTCAAAATGGTAGACATGGTGATGATCCTTCTTAAGTTTCCTATTCACATTTTTGTAGTCAAAGTCAAATCTATATCTATATGTCCTTATGGTCATAATTTTCATTTCAGCTGATACTGACTTTTCCTTTTGAACACTTTGAATAAAATATCTCTCAATAGTAAGTGGAAACTTAAAACTTGGATTGTGAATTTTCTGACGTTCTTTATGAACTGAGATCAATTTTCTACACAACTCCATTAATACCAACTTGTCTAAAGGATATCTAGGCAACATGTATGGGCACCCAGTGTAACAACCTACTCTCAAATACGTGAAATTTGGAAACTACAAAAAGATAGACCCAAATTTACCAACAACCCTGTAGGATTCATCTGATACTCTATTATTCTCAAGAGTTGGATCAAAAGTGAAAAGTAGAGGTGCAAAGAAAGCATTTGTGACTCTCCTAAAATGTTTAAGAATGTTCCACAAAGTTATCTGAGAATAAAAATTAGACATAGGCACAACATTTTTGTTTCCTTTTGTTGACAACCTTGGAAATTTCCTCATGACCACAACAACACACACTAGGTAGGATGCCACGTAAAACTTTAAGGTAGTTTGCAAATTGATAAGTTGCTCATGAATGCCATTGCTTATCTAGGTTTTCCAATCTATGTGTGATTTCCTCCTTCTAATGATTCAAATATATTCATACATTAATTCTTGAAAATGAAATGGAATGGGAAAGCCTTTTACCCTACTTAGAAGAGTAATCATATCCCGAACATCCTCCTTGAAATAACTTTGAGGAATTCCTTTGGTCCATCTTGAAATAGTGGGACTTGGAGACTCAACCATTGAGTATTAATCAATTTTTTATCTTTATTCGGATCCTTTTCATAGACCTCTTGTTCTTTTTGAATGGAAAAATTCATATATTTTTCCATATATGGAACTCGAAAAACTATATCGAAGAACTCTGGATTTAATCTCATCATGACTTGTCTAGAAGAATCTCTCACACTTCTATCCTCCCTGATATAATGAGAGGTCAGCTGAAGAAAAAACTCTGTGCAGTGAGAAGTAGTTGGAAATGAAGCTAAGAAGTACAAGTTTCTATGAACGATGGATAACAAATTTTCTTCTAATGGTTACTTTTTAGCTCTTTTCACAAAATCCTCCATATCTTGGTGACCAATCTCTGTGTTTTTTATTTCATCAACCTTTGAGATCACAACAGTAGGAAAATAAATTCCTTGGTTATTGTACTTCATTTTATCTTTCTTAGAAGATGAGGGAGATTATTTTATTGTCATCTAAGAGTACCCAAGACCAATGAAAATTTTCTTTCAAAGATCACCTAATAAGAACTTGAAAGAAACTGCAAGAAACAATGGATTAGGAGATGTTAGGAGCATATGCATTATGAGAGTGATTTGGAATGAATGGAGAAAGTAGGAATTTTTGAATGAGTAAAAATGAAGCATGAATGATGAAATGAAGTTCAAAGAGAAAATGAAATGATTTTTTGATTGTTAAGTGGAAAACTGTCGTTTGTGTAAGGGCATTGAAAATCAACACCCTTGCATCTTGAAAGTTCAACTTTTGATGTACAAGCACTAAAAAAAACACTTTAGCATGCCTTGAAGGTTTAGAATAAACTCATGTTCAAACACTAAAAATTAGTGATTCAACCTGAGGGAAGTTCATTTACATGTAATAGTGTTGAAAAACCTCACTCTTACATGCCCTTCTAAGAAGACATGTTAAGTGCAAAAGCAGGCATTTCCACCGCTTATTCATGATGGGGGAAGATCATTTTATGTAGGAGCGGTGATTTTCATAGCTCCTACATCTTGAAAGATGAAAGAAACTGATACATGCAAGAGCAGTGAAAATCACTGCTCCTACATGAAGGAGTTCAGGGAAATCATTTGAGAAAGGGATAACTTTTTCCTCTCACACATGAGAAAGAAAATTCGAAGAAGAATGATGGTAAGAGATTCAAGAACCCTATTACACCATGTAAAATATGATGAGCAGTGAAAACTAAAGACATAGCATCAGAAAAACCGATGCTCAAACTTTCAATAAGGAAAACTACAACACAAAAAACCCTAAAGATAAAAACTAGTGTGAAACATTATTTAAAATAAAAAATGAATAAAAGAAATTTGGAAAACATAGAAAAGATTAAAGCCTTCCCAACAATCATTTAGAATAAAGGGAATAACCCTAGTCATTAAAATAAAGAAGGGAAAATTAATTGTACTTGCAAGAAGAATGATGTGCAAAACCCTAGAATGATGGAGACACAAAAAACACAAAAAAATTGGAACCAATCCAAGCCTCAACACAATCTTTGAATCTGAAAGGAGTTTACCAAACACAAAGGAGGTCAAATTCTATGCAAGATGTGAAGAAATGAAAATAAATGAACTTAAATAGGGATTAAAATGTCTTAAAATCGTGTCATTAATAAACCATAAGTTGCATTAATGACAACTCATGTGAAGGGGGAAAATGTAGGAGCAGTGAAAATCATTGCTCCAACATTTTCAAAAATGTCAAAGATCAAAGTGTAACAATAAAGGCCACTCCTACATGACTTAAAAGATGACCCGAACTCAAAATGTGAGAGCACTAAAAATTAGCACTTGAACACATAAATGGTGGATGAAAAGTGTAGGAGCATTGAAAGTCAATGCTCCAACACTTAGGAGATTTTCTAACACTTTCCTCGTGTAGGAGTACTGAAAATCAATGCTCTTACATAAGCAAAAAAATTTCTAACTCCCAGATAGGAAAATCAGAAAAATGCACGTTTTGAAGGTTTTCAAGAAACGACCAAAGACAAATGCTCAAACAGACAATTCAAGGTTTAGGACTACACATCAACAACAATTGAATATTGCCTTGTTTTGTGTGTTTGAAGTACATGGACCTACAGAATAGACAAGCTTCATAGGGGTTATCCCATGAATTGAGCACAACTGAACAAGGATAACAACTGGCTCTCGCTAGGGAGCTTCCTTCAATTGTTCTTAGAAATGAATGAAGGGAGAGGAACTCCAAAATCCAAGTGGATTTATCCATCCATTGGGCATAGAGTCAAGTGAAAAAAATAAAAAGACTCCAAGAGACAAAAAAAAAAAGATGCAAAGACTGTAAAACTATTTACATTGAGCATCTATCACCTCATTGTGTAAAGTGTTTCAGATGTTCCCCATAGTGAGGAAGAGAAAATGGTGTCCCATCTTTGTATGCCAAGAGAAAGCTATTTTCACCATGTAACCGATGAATCTTGAATGGCCCCATCCATAATGAATCAGACTTTCCATGCATACCTTTTGGATCTCTTCACTTGTCCCACAAGAGAATGGAATCACCAACTTAAAAGTCATGAGACTTTTCCTTCTTATCAAAAATATTTTTAACTTGTTCTTGATTCCATGATATAGTTTTCTACCTAAACACATTTTTCCTCAATTTTGGAAAGATACATTATTCACTTATCAACTGAACAGTCAAAAGTCTCATCCTCAATGCCCTTAGCCAACTTGAGAATAGGAAGCTCTAATGTAATTGGAATTTTAGCATTCAACCCATACAAGAGCTGAAAAGGGGACATGCCTATTGTCTGCTTTGGAGTAATTCTATCTACCCACAAAGCATCATACAAAGCTTTGTGCCACAAATGCTAATTCTCATCCACAAGCTTGCAGATTATAGTCACTAAGTTTTTATTGTTGGATTTAGCCTGGCCATTACCTTGTAGGTAATAGTTAGATGAATGTGATAACATTATACCATGCTCGAAATGAAACTCAGTAATCTTTCTTGATGAGAAAGTATAAGCGTTATCAACAACAATTTTGTTTGGTACACTGAACCTGGATATGATATTTTCCTTCAATAAATTGCATACCACCTCTGAATTAGCAAACTTAACTGAAATTGCTTCCATGCATTTGGTGAAGTAATCAATTATAGTAAGAACATAAATGTGACCTATGCTTGAAGCTAGATTTAATGCACCAATGAAGTCAATTCCCCACTTCTTGAAAGGCTCTTCAATGACAACTGATTTCAATGGTAGAGCTGCCAACTTTGGTTTACCTATGAATTGCTTACATAGTTCGCATTTAAGCACCCATGAGTATGCATCCTAAAAAAGTGTAGGCCAGTAATGCTTTTCTCTCAATATCTTGTGAGTAGTAACTGGCATTGAGAAATGTCCTCCACATGCCAAGTCATGATATGACTTCAACCATTTTTCTTGTTGTGCTTTATCAACTCAACATAAGAAGGTACCATCTAAAACACGCTTGTACAAACCATTGTCCCATAAGATGAAATTTTCTAACTTCAATTTAATGTTTCTTTTCTCCTTTGGATTTAAGTGATCTGGACATTCCCCATATGTGAGAAAATGAGCAATGTTTGAATACCATTGGTCAGTAGTACTGACAAACAACACCATTGGAAGCTCATTTGGGCTTACCTCTTCAGATTCCAAGATTTCTTCATCCGGATTATTATCAGCAATAAGTTGACACAACCCTCACTCATGTACCAGCTTGATGGGCTTAATGTCCATGTCATATTCTTGTATCTTAGCAATCCAATTTCCCCTTTTTCTACCAAATTCTTGTTGTGTCAAAATAGACTTGACAGCTAAATCTAGAACCAAGACTTTAACATGGCTATTAAGGATATAAAACCTGAAATGCTTTACTACCTTAACCAAAAAACAAGCATGCTTCTCCATTTGGGAATATTTCAGTTCATGTTTTTTTAAAGGATAGCTCATGAACACAATTGGAGATTCAAAACCCTCACTATTTTCTTGCACCAGAAATGTTGAAAGTTTATACTTAGAAGCATAACTATTCATGATAAAATCCTTTGTGTAGTCTAGGAGAACTAACATTGGTGCATGAGCAATATTCTTTTTTATATCATCAAACAAAACTTTACCTTCCACTGTCCAATGAAAATTGGTAGTTCCTTTCATCATATTAATAATATGATGAGTCTTCTCTGCAAAATCTAGAACGAATCTTCGTAGAAAATTCACCTTTCCAAAGAAAGAATGAAAAAATTTCTTACTTGATGGAAAAGTAAGAGCTTGAATACTTTTGACTCTTTAAGAATCAATCTTGATACCTTCTTTAGACTGAATGTGACCAAGAAGCTTTCCTTCTATAACCCCAAAATTTTACTTTTTGGGATTCAAGGAAATACCATGTTGTCGACATCTCTCCAAGATATGTCTCAAATGATAAAAGTGTTCATAGTGTTTCTTGGAAAATATTGTAAGATCATCAAGATAAACTACAATGAACTTACCAAGTACATCATGGAAATCCAAATCCATAGCACACAAGAAAGTAGCACTAGCATTAATAAGACCAAAAGGCATTGTATGATATGCAAAAGTACCCAACATCATTGTAAAGGTCGTCTTATGCTGATCATTTGGACTAACCTCTATTTGGTTGTAACTGAAGAAACCATCCAACATACAAAGCATTTTGGGTATGGTTACGGTTTGAAGAACTTGATCCATTCTGGAAGAAGATATTTATCCTTGAGTGAGATCTGATTTAAATTTTAGAAATCTACGCAAATACGAATCTCACCATTCTTTTTACTAACAGGAATAATATTGCTATCCATGTTGAATGATAAATAATAAATATAATTCGGGCATTCAACATCTTTTGAATTTCTACAAGAATCATTCTAGAAATCTTTGGATTATATTTCCTTTGATTTTTCTTATAAGGAAAAGCTCCAACTTTAAGTGGAATTTCATGTTGCACCTCCTTTGGTCAGAAATACTTTAGATCTTTATATGAATATGCCAAGACATCCATATATTCTTGTAACAACTCAGCAAATTGCTTTCTTTCTTTAACTATGCAACACTTACCAATATTTACCATCTTAGGATCTACTTTAGTTCCTAAGTTAAATTTCTCAATCTCTTTAGATGAATCATAATTTGAGAGTAGCTTCTTAACATAGTGATCATGCTTATCAAAAAGTCTCTCAAGGAATACCAACCCCTTAGAAATTTTATTTCCTTTGAGTTGAAGGAACTCTTCTCCTATAACTGGATCAACCCTAGAAATAGATTCTTGGGTTGGAGAATCAATTCCTTCAAAGTATAACTCATAAAAAAAAAAATAGCCTTTTCCAAAAAAGCAACAATTTGATGGTCATCATTAAAAAATTTCTAGCTATCTAAATTTTTAATAACACTTGGGTGAAAGACCAACTCAATAGTATAGGTAGAACCATGAAAATCCTTGTGTGGTATCAGGAGCATGGCTAAAACTACTCAAGAATTAGCTTTGTCATTATATTCCCTTGGAACTATAGAAATATCAGAGGCATCAAATTCTTCAATACAATCCCAAACAAGATTAAGATAATTCCTTTCATCACAAACCACCAATTCAACATCTCCTTGTGCATGAAGATTCTTGATACCTTTCTTACATGCAACTTGCATACCCAATAACAAAGCTTCATATTCAGTCGTGTTATTAGTATTGTCAAATTGAAATTTAAAAGAGAAAGGAAAAACTTTTCCTTTTGGTGATACAAAAACAATTCCAGCTCCAGAACCAGTAGAAGAACAAATTCCATCAAACTCAATTACCCAAACATCATTTGGATCACTAAGATTGACAGTATCAAAATCTATAGCTTCATCAACTAATGAAGCTTCATATTTTGAAATAGATAAATCATCTGATGATGACTCACTTTTTGATGAAGAAGAGGGTATGTGCAAGATCATGATGGGCCAAAAAGTGGCAATATGATGGGTATGTGGCTGATGACTTTTTTTTAACCCAAAATTGATGAAACAAAAAGGGTTTTTAATGGAGATTCTTAGCTTTCCACCAATATAAATTATGCTTTACTTTGAATTTAATAAGTAATTATTATTCATTTTCTATTCAAAGTATGACTAAAGTCCTAATCGATAGACTGATTTAAAAAAAATCTATAGCTTTCAAACGGTATCATATTTTTTGAATCCAAAACATGCGTCACATTGTATGCATACTATAGGATTAAAAAGAGAAATTGAATTTCATGAAGTTTGACCAAGTTAAGGTGGTTAGACATATAAGTTTTTATATTTTTTAAAAGTTGTAATAAAAATTCATAATTAATTATTTACTTGGAAAAACTACAAAAAATATGCATCACATCGGGACATGAGTCCTCTACTTATATCTAAAATCTTATTAAAAAATATTATCATTTTATTGTGGTTAGGGTGGTCAGACAAACACCTACTTCTTATTTTTCCCTTGAAATTTAAGTACTACTGCATTGAAATTTCAAATTTTCACCAAATAAATTTCTTTTTTTTTTAAACAAACCTAGTAGTTTAGAAACTACATTCAATTTCTACAGATTCTATTCTTACATATTTTTGAAATAATATAGATAAATTTTTCAAATTTTTACGTCAAGTTGCCTAACTCTAATTTTTCTAATTTTTTTGCTACTTAAGGGCCTGGCTTTTCCATGATGATCCTGCACATACCCAAAAATCAGCACTTTCCAACTCATGTCTTGTTGAAGATTCAACAAATTCTTATGTTTTCAAATAATATGTTCCAACACCCAAAGACTCAAATAAAATTTGAGCTCTTAGATCATTATACTTTGTTATCGAGAATTTTGACTCCCTTTCATGAACCAGCTTTTTCATTACACCTTTCATAGGTATTCTATCCTTTGACATATCCATGTTTAGCTCACCTCCAACATCTTTACAGAAATTACATCCAGGAAGAATTCCATAAGATGCCAACACATCCGCAACTAAAAATTCCTTTTAATCTTCTTTTCAGGATATGCAACAAACACAAACTGTGCATCTTTGATTTTTCCAATCAAAGGTACTTGCTTGTTTTCCATGGTAAAAGAATGGCTAAAAGTTTTTGTTAGATGCAAACTGAAGGCAGTAGCTACCTTGGCTGGCATCACATTGTCTGATGCACTAGAATCTATGACACAATCACATAACTCAAAGTCATTAACAAGTAGAGAAATAAAGAAAGGATCAATACATCTAGAAGTGGATGGAGGAGTAGAAACAAGGTTATTCTATGGATTTTTTGGCTTTGGGGCAGCAGGAATATCTGAAGAAATTTCTCTATATGGATTAGTTCCCTTATACTTCACAAATGTAACAAGCCTGTAAAATTGCTTAGGATTGGCTTTCAAATATTCAACTTTAGACATTTGAATTTTTGTCCACTTTGTATGATCAATGATGTTGACATCTTGGAAAGAAATTTGTAAAGAAAATGTAGAAACTTCATTTATAGGTTTAACAAATGGAACACTACTGTTGGGAACCTAGACACTAGATTTTGGAACAACAGGAACTACAGGAGGAGGACAAGGAGTACTTAATTTTTTCATTTGCTGTGTATTTTAGTTTCCAAGGCAAAGGAGAACCTCTTTTTGCAATGGTAACTAGTGGCTTATCCTTTGCTGGTGGAGTAGTAGCTTGAGCTTCATCAATCTAATTTTGTTGTGACCATATAAAGACAACATATGTATTTGTCACCAAGTCCTCATCATCAAATTCATTTTCCAGTCACAAATAGCTAATATTGGAGTTGCGATTTGATTATGTTTCTTCATCTTGAAAAAGAACATCATTTTCTTCTATGGGATAATCTAGCTGTGCATATTCATCTTGTTCAACTTCATAATATCCTACTATAGTATTGGTAGGTGGAACTTCCAAAGAAAGCCTACCTTGTGGTGTTGGAAAATTATTTTGATTTCTATTTCCAGAATAGTTGAGAAAAGTCCTTCTTGGAACATCCTTATAAGTATAATTATTAGAAACTTTCTTCTTTAAAGCTAAAATTTCATTTTCCAACCTTTGAACCATAGGATCAACAAATTTGGAAATAACATTAGAGGCTAAAGATCCCGATGCTTGCACTTTCTTGTTTGTGTTCATTCTTATTTCAATGGAAAGGATCATGTCATCCTCAAGACTTGTAGCTAACTACTGAGTTTCTTCAATAGTAGCAAGAACTACCCTACACAAGATAAAACTTACTTTGGGATGTTGCCTATTGATGAAAAAAAACTTTAAATTATGATTTGTTGGTTTCACCACCATTGGAATCTTTGTCACCAGTTTATTGAATTTAGCCATGAACTCACACATGGGTTCATGGGCCTCTTTTCGCATGGTTGTAAGTTGTACCAACAAGGAATGTACATCTTCAACAGGTTTGAACCTTTCTTCAAACTTGGTGCGAAGAGTATTCCAATTAGTAACTGAAGTAGCTGGAAGAGTATAGAACCATTTTGTAGCAACTCCTCGTAGAGTTTCAATGAACAATCTTGCAGAAAATTCATGTTATACTCCAAGAACACCACAAATAATGTAAAAGGTAGCAATGTGCTCATCAGGATACTATTTTTCATCGGCTTGAAATATCAAGATATTGTTTCTTGAGACATTGGAAGTTCATGCAAAGTTGCAACCAAACTAAGGGGACCGAATGCATTTCCCCAAGGTTCTATAGGTGGTGCAACCATGATATTTTGTACAACAAGTACTTGAGTTGGGACTCTATGAAAGACATAAGATTCACTCAAAATGGGTGATCTTAAATTTCATGGAGGATAGCTTGCAGCCTATTGTAATGGTTACCTTGCTAGTAGAGAAGGAAGAATGTTATGTCACTGCAACAATTCAAAAAATAGATCCACCACTCCTTGCACCCTTAAACCTCATGTGTAGCTTCTTTCAACTAGAATGTAGACTTGAAATAAAAGGGATATTAATAATAACAATACACAAGATCATAATAAGATACTGGAGTACTTATTCACTTCAAATAAAAGTGTGAAGCTTTGATTACGTGCTTCATTCCCCAGCGGAGTTGCCAAAAACCGTTGCGTGAAAATTTTATAATCCCTTTTAATAGATTACAAAACCTTAATTTCAACCACAGTTGTCTGAGATGCAATCTCTCCTCTCAGAAAGGTGAGGCGCCCTTCTTACTGCTTATTGAAACTAAAGAAAACTAATCAATATTCACAATAATGTACACTACAATAATGATATGGGGGTGTGTCACATTCATGATTCTCTCTTTTTTTAGAGAATATGTTTTATAATGTTTCACAATTTTAACTTCTTGATGCAATAAAAATTCAAACTAAAATTAAGCAATAATTCCAATATTCCTATCTTGTCAAAGAAAATCCTTGGAATACCATCATGATAATGATAACTAACAAATGAGAAAAGCTCATGGAGGCACAAATTCGTTCTATAGTTTCCAATAAATAATCCTTCAAGATAATAACCAACACTATAAAAAAGCACAAAGTCTTATAGAGAATTCAACAATAGTATCAACAATATCACAATTCCAAGCAATGAGTGTAACTCAAAGTTTATAGAGATTTACTAAAAAATCCTTTCAATCTCAATTACTTAATACTGTCAAGTTCAATCAAATCATAAGATAATTGTTCCCAACACAAATTTTGGTATGCAACTTCACTTCTTTATTTATCAAAATTAGATTCTCAAAAATGAACTCAAAGTTTCAATACTTGCTTCACAATTGGGCAACACTTCATTGCAAAACATAAAAGGTAACAATTACAATAGAATCCTCTTATTTATAGATGGGAGAGGAGAGCTAATATAGGAAAAACCCTAACCAACTAGTTGAATTATTCAAAAATGTTGTCCATAATTAGAGAACATATTTGCTTACATGTAATTACATTTTTCAAAATGACATGTAAAATTTCAAAGCCTATCTACAAAAACATAGAAGAAAGCGTATGAACTATCTAACCAACTAGTTGAATTATTCAAAAATGTTGTCCATAATTATAGGAGAACATATTTGTTTACATGTAATTATATTTTTCAAAATGACATGTAAAATTTCAAAGCCTATCTACAAAAACATAGAAGAAAGCCTATGAACTATCTAACTCTAGAGATACAAGAATTTTTTCATGGTTCCTTGATCTTGGCTCAGAAGTCTTCATATTTATTCTTTATCTCCTACATGACTACCTCATTTGGACCAGTTGTATAGTCAATAATGGTATGAACTCTTGTGATTGAACTTCTTGTAGATGAGAAAATTTTCTTGCATCTATCTAGATGTGTCTTGAGATTATTGAAAGAAATCCGTACATCACATATGGCATGAATTGAAGTTTTTGAAAATCCTTCATCTTCCATCTGCTTCATGGTAGCTTCTTTAAAGATCTAAGCAATCTCATTGACCATGAGGAAAGTATGATCATCATCAAGAAGTTTACCCGGAAACTCCTCAATTCCATTCACCATGACAACACGATGTCCTTCGTCATCTTCTTATACTTGTTGTATGTCCTCGATGAGAGATTTGATTACTTGTATGTGGTTTCTAAGATATTCCTTTACTTCTACATACTTGTCTTCTTTAGGAATTATCCTGACTTCCACTAACTTACTCAACTTAGTCTCCTTCATTTACAACCAAAATGTGATATTTTGTTCCATTTCTTTCTGCTCTAAGGAAAGTGTTCCTTGTACATTCTTAGATTCCAATTTCATCTTGGATATTTGAGAAATATTTTCATTAGCCACAACTATGAGTTGTCAACCATGCTCAATTATTTCATCAATGAATTCATATAATACTTTACTCTTGGAGATAAACTTCCCCACTTTTTGCACTATTGGTTCTACAACATGTATCATGGCCATAGGCTGCACATTCTTGAGAGTGCTTGTGATCTTTCTTAAAACTAATGCGTACCACTCAGCTTTATCTTTGTACATATCTCTATCCTGCTCCATTTTATCAAGTCTACTAGATAATGCATTTAAGGTCAATTGTGCATCTTCTTTTGCACTTGCATTAGTTACCTTACCAAGTTGAACTCTTGTTATAGTGTAATCTTCCCTGTTCACATCACCTTGTTCATGTGGAGGTAAGCCAATATCCACATACTTGTGACCCAACTTTTCCACATGAAGTCTTGAATGAACCTTTTCCTTCTTTTCCCCCTTGGATTTTGGAGGAACCATCTCTTCAAGATCAAGCTCATTGGGGGAAATCATCTGTTTCTTGAGCTTCGATACTTGTGAGATTAGCCAAGGGGGAAGAGATGAAGTATTTCCTTCTTGACTTACTATTAATTCTTGTGTAGTAGCCACTTCTATAGGAATGGATGATATTGTAACAATTGGAGTAGCATCAGTCATGATGCCACTAGTAGACTACAAACCAAGAGGATCCTACAATGACTCATTCATGAACCTGTCGAACTTTGATTGATAAGAGATATCAAATGATCGAGATGAAAAACTCAAAATGGATGATGGAGAACTAGAGGAAACATCAACAGTTTGTAAGATGGAACCTACACGAGGAGTGGAAAGAACTGATGATACTGAAGGAGGAATGGTAACCTTTACTGCATGTAGAGTTGATGTAGGAGGAGGTGAGGTAGGAAGAGGAGGTGGAGGAGTAGTAGGATTTGGAGGAGTGTGAGGAACTTTGGTAGTAATAGGTGATGATGTTTGGGAAATATTATCAACAATATTCTCATGGGGAGATAGTGGTATTTCATCATCATTCCTTTGTTCTTCCTCATCACCTTCTTCCTCTCTCTCATCTTCTGAGAACTCTTTATCTTCTATGGATTCTTCTAATTCCTCACTTTCATTCCCTTCCTCTTCTTTTGATGATTTTTCTTCAGATTTAAGCTCTTGTTGCTCTATAGATGGTTGCTCTAATTTAGTAGCCTCCCCTTCTTCTATTATACACATAGTACTTTTACCAAAAGTGAACTTGATCTTAGGACCCCTTTGAGAAGAAGAGGGAGAAGCCACATGTTTGTGTTTAGTGTGGAGCTCTTGTTGCCAACTAGTTTCTCCTCTTGGTGTTTCTCCCCCAGATTCTATTTTGAAATATTTCATTTGAAAGACATGCCTCTACAACTATTTACCTATGTTATGCAAAATAGGAGAAAGACTTTCTCTGTTGGAAAAACTTTCTTTCTTAGACCATTGCACAAGAGGTAAAGGATTTTTGGAAATTTCTTCATCTTCATATGCAAAATTTATGATATCACCAGGATCTTTAAAATCCTCTGGAATATCAGCTACACCAAGATCCCTGATCTATTCCATAGTTAACCTACAAAAGTCCATTCTCCAAATGTCTTCCTCATCTCTATAGTTTTCCCATATATCCTCAAAACAATAGACATGGTGATGACCCTTCTTAAGTTTCCTATTCACATTCCTATAGTCAAAGTCAAATATGTATCTATATGTCCTTATGGTCATAATTTTTGTTTCAATTGCTACTGAATTTTAGTTTTGAACACTTTGAATAGAATATCTCTCAATAGTAAGTGGAAACTTAAAACCTAGCTTGTGAATTTTCTAACGTTCTTTATGAATTGAGATCAATTTTCTGCACAACTCCATTTATACCCACCTGTCTCAAGGATAATTGGGAAACATGTATGGGAACCTAGTGTAACAACCTACTCTCATATACATGAAAGTTTATTAACTACAAAAAGATGCATCCAAATTTACTAACAACCCTGTAGGCTTCATCTGATACTCTCTTCTTCTCAATAATTGGATCAAAAGTGAAAAGTACAGGTTGAAAGGAAGAATTTGTGACTCTCCTAAAATGTTTAAGACTATTCCTCAAAGTTATCTAAGAATAAAAATCATAGATAGGAACAAAAATTTTGTTTCCTTTTGTTGACATCCCTTGAAATTGCCTCATGACCACAATAGCATACACTAGGTAGGATGTCATGTAAAACTTTAAGGTAGCTTTTACATTGATAAGATAGTCATGAATCTCATTGATTATTTGAATTCCCCAGTCTATGTGTGCTTTCCTCCTTATGATGATTCAAATATAATCATACATCTATTCTTTAAAATGAAATGAAATGGGCAAGACTTTTACCCTACTCAGAAGAGTAATCATATCCCGAACATCCTCCTTTAAATCACTTCAAGGAATTCCTTTGGGCCATCTTGAGATAGTGGGCCTTGGAGACTTCAACCATTGATTATTAATCAATGTTTTAGCTTTATTCAGTTCCTTGTCATAGACCTCTTATGGTTTTTGAATGGAAACATTGGTATATTTTTCCATATGTGGAAGTCAGAAAGCTCTATCGAAGAACTCTAGATCTAATCTCATCATGACTTGTCCAAAAGAATCTCTCACACTTCTATCCTCCTTGATATAATGAGAGGCCACTTGAAGAAGAAACTCTGTGCAGTGAGCAGTATTTGAAAATGAAGCTACTAAGTGCAAGTTGCTATGAATGATGGAACACAAATTTTCTTCTAATGGTTTCTTTTTAGTTGTTTTCACAAAATATTCCATATCATGATGACCAATCTCTGTCTTTGATTTCATCAACCTTTGAGATCACAACAGTAGGTGGATAAATTCCTTCATACTTTTACTTCATTTTCTCTTTCTTAGATGAGTGTTATTCTTCTATTGTCATCTAAGAGTGCCCAAGACCAATGAAAATTCACCTTCAATGATCACCTGATAAGAACTTGAAAGAAACTGCAAGAAATAATGGATTAGGATATGTTAGGAGCATATGCATTATGAGGGCATTTTGGAATGCGTGAAGCAAGTAGGAATTTTGGAATGAATGAAAATGAGCCATGAAGCATGAAAAGCATAGCATCGGTGATGAAACAAAGTTTAGAGAGCAAATGAAATGAATTTTTTGAGTGTTAGTCGAAAACTGTCTTTTGTGTAAGGGCACTAGAAATCAATTCCCTTACATCTTGAAAGTTTAGGTTTTGATGTACAAGCGTTGAAAAATAGTGCTTCAAAATTCCTTTAAGGTTTAGAATAAACTCATGTTTGAGTACTAAAAATTAGCACTTCAACATGAGGGAAGTTCATTTTCATATAATAGTGCTAAAAAACCCCCCTCTTAGATTCCCTTCTAAGAAGACAAGTTAAGTGAAAAAGTGGGAATTTTCACCACTTATGCATGGTAGGGGAAGATCATTTTATGTAGGAGCGGTGATTTTCACCACTCCTGCATCTTGAAAGATGAAAGAAACTAATACATGCGAGAGTGGTGAAAATCACCACTCCTACTTGAAGGAGTTCACGAAAATCATTTGAGAAAGTGATAACTTTCACTGCTCAGACATGAGAAAGAAACTTCAAAGAAGAATGATGGTAAGACATTCAAGAACCCTATTACACCAAGGAAAATATGATGAGTGGTGAAAACTAAAGACATAGCATCAAAAAAACTAATGCTCAAACTTTCAATAAGGAATACTAGGGCATGAAAAACCCTAAGGATAAAAACTAGGGAAAAACATTATTTAAAATAAAACATGAATAAAAGAAAGCTGGAAAACATAGAAAATATTCAAGCCTTCTCAACAAACATTTAAAATAAAGGGAATAACCCTAGTCACTAAAATAAAGAAGGAAAAAAAATCATACCTACAAGAAGAACGATTTGAAAAACTCCAGAATGATGGAGACACAAAAAATGCACAAAAATAGGAACAAATCCAAGCCTCAATGCAATCCTTGAATCCAAAAGGAGTTTACTAGACATAGAGGAGGTCAAATTCTAAGCAAGATGTGAGGAAATGAAAATAAATGAACTTATAAAGAGATTAAAACATCTTAAAATCATGTCATTAATAAACTGTAAATCACATTAGTGACAACTCGTGCAAAGGAGGGAAAATGCAAGAGTGTTGAAAATCACTGCTCCAATATTTTCAAAAATGTGAAAGATGCAAGAGTGCTGATAAAGACCACTCCTAAATGACTTAAATGATGACCCAAAATCAAAATGTAAGAGTGCTAAAAATTAGCGCTTGAAGACATAAATGGTGGATGAAAAGTGTAGGAGTGCTAAAAACCAACGCTCCAACACTTAGGAGATTTTCTAATACTTTTCTCATGTAGGAGCATTGAAAATCATCACTCTTACATGAGAAATTTTTTTTATAACTCCCAGACAGGAAAAATGACAAAACACATGTTTTGAAGGTTTTTGAGAAACAACCAAAGACGAATGCTCAAATGGATAATTCGACATTTAGGACTACATATCAAGGGAAATTGAAAATTTCCTAATTTTGTGTGCTTGAAGTACATGGACCTAGGGAATGGACGAGTTTCATACGGGTTTATCTTGTGAATCAAGTGCAGCTGAACGAGGATAACAAAATGCTTCCACCCTAATGTAGGTGAAAGTAGGAAACTGAATGTACCAGCCTCCAACCAACTTGATAAGATTTTGTGCTTCTAGAGACAACCTTTTAGTTTTTTCACCCTCCATTATTCTTACTAGCTTCATGGAAAACACATTATTTACTCTCTGATAATGCCCCTTGTATTGATGAATAGTAATTTTGGTAAATGGGCATATATCAGATTATTCCCTACTTCTTTGTCTAGGGTACCAAATCTATTAAACACTTGTTTATTTTCCCTGATGGCATAGGAATAAATCAAATATGAGGACATATAAAACAATCTTGAATGCAAGAATTCCTTCATTTGGTCATGTAGCCTATCACTAATAAAACCTCCCTAGTGCATCTGCACAGGGCCTTCCATTAATTTGGCTATAATTGTGAACTTCCATGGTTCAAATTCGCTAGCATCCTTAAGTACAACTATCTTGCTTAACATAGTTATAACATATTAAACATCTTGGTTGAACATAGATCTTAGAATTGGATTTGTTTACTCTGTAATTTTCTCCTGGAACCAATGTGTGTTTATGATTTCTCTATTATGTTGTTCAGCACTCAGGTAAATTCTAGCCATCATTTTCACATCCATTGGGTTCATCAAAGGATATGTGAGGAGACCAAATGTATATACAATTTGTTTCATAGAAAGATCAACATAGATTCTTCCCTCCTTTTCAATGACTCTTATTTGGGTTGTAATAATTCAAACACTACATGTAACTAGTTCATGGGCTTCCATTGTTGGCAGAAACCCTCCCGCTAAATGTAACCCACTTACTATAAAATTCTTTGTACATTGAGAGGTATTCTCTTGCTAGGCTTGTGCAATGAATTCAGCATCAAAAAACCATCTTGGATGGGTATCAGTTATTATCCCACCCACTAGTATATCTTGTGAAGTAAAATATTTAAATTTTTTTTCTAGGCTTGCTCCAGAAGTACTCATTTTTACCTATGTATCCTACATTTTTACAAATGTGTGCCTTGTGTGTGAGTTAGGGTTAAATTTAACAAGTTATCTTCAACAATTTGTAAAAATTTCAATCTACCATTTGGTTAAATTCATTTCAAAACAATCAATAATCTCAATTGCTAGAGGAAATACGATTATCTTGAGACATGCATGCATAAGATAACTAATAGAATTTTCAGTCATTCAAGGCATACTTGGGGTTTTTGATGATAAAAAAAATCTCTTTTAGAAAGTATCTTTGAAACCTAGATAGTTGTGTTCTTGGTTTCTTGAGGTTTACCTTTCTTTGCAGGTTGCAATGTGAATCTTGTTCTCAATGTCCTCGCAAATTAGTAGTATGGTGTGAGGTAAAGTGTTGCAAAAGTAACTGCATGCTCAAGGTGGTTCCAAGTGCATGTGTGGTTTCCCACCTTCATTAATTACCCATTAAAAAGCATTAAATTTCTCAAATAAAGGTGCAATCATGGTGAATTAGGGTTCAAATCATGAGCACCTTGGTTTCTGCATAGGCCCACCACTAGAGAAGAAGACGACACATAAACTTATGTGGCACTCTTGTGTGTCACCTTGATTCTTACACGGAAAAATAATTTTGAAATACATGACTATTGATGATCACCTGATTTGAATCATTCAGTTCTAGACCTTAAAATATTACCAAGAATCATGAACATTTACCTTTTTGGGTCCATGGGGACTGGGTACGAAGAGGGGAATTGGGAAACAAGTTTGAGCATAACTTAAAAAATAATTTGAAATTTTTTTGCAATGGAACATCCAATTTTTGACCTTCAACTAAATAAATAAAAAGCAACCATTAGAACAACCAATGAAGAAAAATAAATTTGTGTGCATTGGGATGAATCATCCATCGGGCGGAAACACAAGACCAGACAAATACATAAGATCTTTGACACAACCGCTCAACTCCAAGACTCCGGGGTCTGGAAAAATTGATAAAATAAGTAAAGAAAACCATGACACCCCAAATTTTGGAAAGATAGAGAAATAAAACAATGACTAGGTAGGCCAAAATAGAACATGCATTTTACTATTTCCTCTGAAAGTAGCACACCAAAGAAAACAAAAGAAAAGGGTAAAAGTAGGAAAAGAAAAAATGGGGCATATTGTGAGACCACACAACACCTTATTTATTACATTTTTCTCAATATCCTCGACATATACAATCAATAACCAGCTTCCTCTACACATAGTCGACATCAATGACAACACTTTATACTTTCAACAATATCCCCCTTTGTCATTGATAGCAACACATGATGTGTAAAACCATCAAAGAAAACACAATTTTTCTAAACAACTTTTCTTGCAACTTTTCTAAACGAATAAGCTTTTTCATATTATACTTTTTCTCCCCTTTTGACATTAATGGTAATGGAAAAAGATGTCTTGCATTGTTCTCTCCTTTTGACATTGAACCAAGATCTATATGAGCATTGAATACTCCCCCTTAGGAGTATACCCAATCATCTAAACAATGACCACACATGACACTATGTACTCCCCCTAAGAGGTAGCCACCAAACATCAGTCTAGAAAGAAGATAGATCCATAGATACACTAGATTGATGCATCTCCATATGCATCTAGTTGAAGAAAGGAGGGGAAATACCCCCCAACTTATCTCGAAGATACTCAAAATTATCTTTAGGAATATCCTTAGTAAATATGTCAACAATAACCTTATCTCTCAAGAATTGATACTTGATTGATATATTCTTTGTACTCGAGATTTACTTCATTGTCCATAACCTTCTCTCTCAAGAATTGATACTTGATTGATATATTCTTTGTACTTGAGTGCATCATTGGATTCTTTGAAATGTTAATTGCACTTGTATTATCATAGAAAATAGAGATTGGATCATCATACATGAATCTAGAATATCCTTCAATGTATGTCTCATCCACAAAAAATGTGTGCAACAAGATGCTGCAACAATATACTCAGCCTCTATAATGGATAAGGAAATTGAATCTTTCTTTTTACTTAACCATGACACCAATCTGCATCCAAGAAAGAATGCATCACCACTTCAAATTTTTCGATCATCAACACACCCTTCCCAATTTGTATCTATATAAGCACTTAGTGTAAAGTCAGTATCCCTACAATAGCATAAGCCAAGATTTAGAGTGCCTTTTAGACATCCAAATATCCTCTTGACAATTGCAACATGTGTTTCTTTAGGATCCTAGATTGAAATCTAGCCACAAGAAAAATTGCATGCATGATATCTGGT
This sequence comes from Sequoia sempervirens, assembly GCA_007258455.2. NCBI lineage: Eukaryota > Viridiplantae > Streptophyta > Pinopsida > Cupressales > Cupressaceae > Sequoia > Sequoia sempervirens. Next base: position 334,011,727 of record VDFB02271358.1, on the reverse strand, counting down.
ATGGTAGTAGTTAGATATAATAGTCCACCAATCATGGATTTGTAATTTCTCTAATTAGCCTTAGGTGAATCATCATCCTTACTCAATTTGTAGCCAGTTACCATAGGAGTGTATACTAGTTTGGAACCATCAATCCCAAACTTCTTCAACATTTATTTTGCATACTTGAATTGTGAAATTAAAATACCTTTATTTGTTTGATTTATTTGCAATTCAAGGAAGAAATTCATCTCACCAAACATAGACATCTCAAACTCTTTTTGTATTTCTTCAACAAACAACTTACACATAGTTTCATTTCCACCAAAGATAATGTCATCCACATACACAACTACTATCAAGATATTTCCATCTTAAATTTTTAAATAAAGATTGCTATCTGTAGTACCTTTGTTGAAACCTTGCTGAATGAAATATTTGTCAAACCTTGCATACCAAGCTCTAGGAGCTTGTTTCAATCCATATAAAGAATTTTTCAATATGTAGACCATATCTGATTGATCTGAAAACTAGAATCCCTCTAGTTGTTCCATGTAAAATTCTTCTTCCAACTCTCCATTTAGGAAATCATACTTTACATCCACTTAATAAAACTTAAAGTCCCGATAAGAAGAAAATGCTAAAAACATTCTAATAGATTCCATTCTAGCCATCAGAGCACGTCTCCTGAAAATCTATATCTTCCACTTCTGAGTAACCCTTACACACAAGCCCTTCCTTGTTTCTTATCACTTCTCTATTCTCATTTTGTTTGTTTCTAAAAACCCACTTGCTTCTAATTATGTTCTTGTTTGTCAGTCTAGGAACCAATTCCCAAGTTTGATTTTTCTCAATTTGCATAATTTCTTCCATAACTTTCATCCAATTTTCATCCTTACATTCCTCACTCACAGTCTGAGGTCCAACTTTAGAAAGTAAGGAATAATTTACCTCAACTTCAACTACTTTGCTTCTTGTCAATACACCTTTCCTCTTGTCTCCAATGATATGATCTTTAGAATGATTCTTTTGCACATACTTAGGGGTTTTAGGAGCCTTTTCTGGAGCTTCTTCCTATTCATTTTTCATTTATTGTTCTTCAACCTTTTCTTCTTCTTCTCTACAATTAGGCTCATCTAAAACATATCCATCAACTTCAATTTAATTCTCCAATGCTTCATCAACCTTGAAATTTGTGCTTTCTACAACCTTTCTCATCCTTTTATTGTAACATCTGTAATCTTTGCTTCTTGTAGAGTATCCAATGAAGATACCCTCATCACATCTCGCATCAAAATTTCCTATATTTTCTTCATCTCTCTTGACATAACATTTGCTTCCAAATACCTTGAAATACTTAATGGTAGGAATATTTCCATACCATAGTTCATAGGGGGTCTTAGTGTTGTAATATTTTGCTTGAACTCAGTTGAGCACATAAACAATAGTGTGAATTGATTCTCTCTAGTAAACTTCTAGTAGACCTACCTTTGTTATCATTGTTCTAGCAACTTATTGAATTGTCTTGTTCTTCCTTTTAGCAACTCCATTCCATTGAGGATTTCTAGGGGTAGACAATTGTCTTCTTATTCCATGAACTCCAAAAACATGTTAAATTCATTGGAGGTGAATCCACCACCTTTTTTAGACCTCAAACATTTTATTTTCAAATCCAATTCATTTTCAACCATAGCTTTGAATGTCTTTAATTTGTCTAATGCATCATATTTCTCTCTTAGAAAAGTAACCCATGTCATTCTAGAATAATCATCAATCCAAAGCATAAAATACATGTCACCTTGTAGACTTCTCACCCTTTTAGGACCACAAAGATCTATATGAATCAATTCTAGCTATCTAGAAGTAGATTGTTCCTTTGTTCTAAAGGTGTTTCTAGCATGATTTTAAAAATTACAATTTTTGTAGATAGCATTAACCAAATTTTTGATTCTTGGTAAATCTCTCATAGCTTGTACTTCGTTGATTCTCACTAGTTTGTCAAAATTCATATGACACATCCTCTAGTTCCATAACCAATTGTCATTAATATGAGATATAAAGAAATGTCCATTAGCACCTTTAAGTTGATAGATGTTTCCTTCAGTCCTCTTGCCAGCAACAATCATGGTTCCAAACCCCTTTTTTTTCAAAATTTTCATCCTTGAACACAAGATTATATCCCTTATTACACATCTATCCAAAACTCAAGAGATTATGTCTTAAACCATTAACATATTAGGAATCATTAGTATTATTTCTTGCCATCAAAACTAATTGAACCTATCCCACAGATCTTAGCACTAGAATCATATCCAAACTTAACTAAGTCTCCATCATAATTTTCAAGTTTAAAATACTTGCTTTTGTCGCTGGTCATGTGATTTGAGTAGCCACTATCAAAAACCCAATAGTTCTTCTCCTTTATAGCATGAAAATAAGATACCGCAATACCTTCAACTTTCTCCAAAGCACATTCCTTCAAACATCTTTTAGGAGTAGATTAATCTTTTAAAACTAGGAACATGCATTCATTATCATCAAGATCTCCATAATCAGACTCATCATCATAAATGCTAGCATCTTCATTCACATAGTATTCTCTTTTGATCATATTTCCTTTATTTTCCTTGCCTTCTCTATGTTTACTTTATTCAACACTTTTTGGACATCTTGAAGCATAATGACCTATTTCACCACAACTAAAATATTTGAAAGGTAATTTTCAAACTTGTACTTATCGATGCCTTTCTTCATTCTTCTCACAAATTTAACTTCAAACATCATCTAGATCTTCCTTATCTGGTTCTTCAATCTTTTATGATGTACTAGCTTTAAAGGGAGCTTCTACATTTGTGTTATTTTTCAATCCCTTTTTCCACATATGAAAATAAGTTAGTGTACCAATCATCTAATCTCTAATTTAATTATCAAGATTTATAACTTCCTAAACAGAAAAAATGTATTCACTGTAACAATCAGGAAGAGATCTAAGAACTTTCTTTACCACTTTAGATTCTTTGACTTGTGCAACAAGACCTCTCATTCCACTTACCAACTCATCAATTTTCTACATGTAGTTTGCAATTGATTCATCTTCAGAAATTTGTAGGGCCTCAAATTTTTCCTTCAAGATCTGCAACCTTCATTGTTTAACTTTGTCATATCCTTCATAGATGCTTTTTAGCTTATCCCAAACTTCTTTAGCAATCTTCAAACTCATAACTTTAACTAATTCAATTTTAAAAAGACCATTCGTAATAAGAAATATTTCCTTAGCATTTTCCTCATGTGCCTTGATAATTGCATTTATACATGGACCATTTTGAGGTGGAACATATACAACCTTATATGACTTTTCAACTTAAAATCTATGTGATGATAGATAGCCTTCCATCTGTGTTTTCTAGAATGTATAATCCATGCCATCGAATTTACGACAATCCAAAGTAATCTTTCTCACCATCCTAGATCTACCTTAAGAGGTTAAGGTATTATTCCAAAGAACCTTGCTCTGATACCAATTATTGAACAAGACAACTGAGAGGGGAGGGTGAATCATTTGTAGCAATTTTAACCTTTAAAACCCTCACCAAAAATTAGATCTACACACATTCACAAAACTTTTACTTTGCTAATGTGTTTACTTATTAAATGGATAAACATAAATTAAACATAGTAAACCATGCACATAAGCCTACACTATATTTACGTGGAAAACCTAATGTGGAAAAAAACATGATGAGGATTAGCTCACAATATAAATAATTCCAAAATCAAATATAGAGGCTCATTGCTAGAGAGGCTCACTACTAGAATAGGGCACACTATCCAGCGCTGCTCACATCCAAGACTCACTACCACAAAAAGAATACAAGAAGATAGAAGAAGAATTTTACACAAAGAAATACTTCTCAATACAACAAGGAGTCCACCACAATTTCTCACACACTTTCACAGTCTCACATGAAAGATGTGGGATGCATTCCTCTCACTTCCTTTGGAACCCTAACATGAAATTCACACTACTCTACTCAAATTTGCATCTCATTACATTTCACTTGCAACAATATCACATCTATCTTTCTTCTTACTCTTTTGCCACACCTCACATATTTATCAAGCTCTTCTTTAAAAACTTTCTCCACTGTCAGCCACTAGCCATTATACATTCAAATTTGAAATAGGTTGGCACCCAAAAAATTCCTGCAATGGATAAGAATGAAATGCGACCTACACAAATCCTTAATTAGGACCCAAATAGATCCTAACACACTTCAACACGCTTCTACAATCCTCGCATGTAGTTTTAAAGACAAGGTCATCCAACACTTGTGTAAAAAACCATATAAATTAAGTAAATGCTTCCTTAGATCAAGTTGAAAGTTTTGAAAAAAATAATTCACTTGAAATCAAATCAGAATAATCCATGAATTACTTAAGATTCATCAACTACTTCAATTCAGGACAATTGATAACCCTTATTTGCATATTGATAAATGAGACTTATACTGTATTGTAGCAAATCAAGTAAAAGATTGAACATAGAAATATAAGAGCATTATAAAAATCTTCCTAGATCTATGTAACCTAAATCCAAATAGCAAATAAACATGGAGTAAAAACATTTCTCCCAGACCACATAAAACATTACTAACCAATTGGCTCACATACTGGTGAAAATATCTCGCACTATACAATGATCTCAAATCCCAAATTTTGCATATAGAAACTACCAACAACTATGAACAATACCTTAGATATGCATTGCTATGTATGGAAGTTTGTAAGAGTAAAGTAATATGCTAAAATGATGTCTTTGGTACTTGGTCTCCAAGTGCTTTTGAGAAGAATTGATAAATAGAGAAAAAAATGTCTTGTTGGTATTTAGTGTCTTCAATCCAACAACATAAGGATAAATCCATGTACTCATGGCCCTTCTTCAACATCTCAACTATACATGCACAAACAAAAAAACTTCTTTATTACAATTTTCTCAATATCCTCGACATATACAGACAATAACCAACTTCCTCTACACATAGTTTACATCAATGATAACACTTTATACTTTCAACATTGACAATATCTATAGATATTGTTACCTAATTTTCATCCTCAGGCTCAATCAGGCAAGGCAACTGTGTTGCAGATGTTCATAAGGGCCAAATGGGATATCTCCATTGAGGGTTATTTCATGCATCTGATGACATTTCATAGGGAATTCAGTTGGGGGGGCCTGCTTTGTTGGAAATATGCCTCAATAGTCACAGGCTCAACCTTCATTAGAGCCAGGTCGGTATGACATCTTCACTGTCTAGCCGACTGGCTGCTTTGATACATTCTGTTTTAAACAGGTCACTGTGACCTAGTTTCTTCTTGCCGAATGAAGCTGCAGAGCCTACCACTGTGACAGGAAGGGTTCGGTATGACGTCTTATTATGTGGAATTCTTTGGCCGATAGGCCATTCAATCATCAATCGGGGAGAGTCATGGCGACCACGAGCTTCGAGATAACCTATGGCATTCGGTGAGAAGTCCTAGTGAGGAGGCAAAGTCTCACTGATAGCAGTTGGTTTAAAGTCATCAGGGAAGTTCTCGCCGGAAGAAACACTATTGGTAAGAAGTCCCAGTGATGTGAGAAAGTCACACCGACTGCATTTGTTCGAGGTAACATAGAGTCTCAGAGAGAATTCTTAGCGAGAATGGAATGTCTCGTTGATGGTGGTGATGTCTTTGGTATAATTCTTGGCGATAGATGGATACTTTGGGGTAAGTCTTTGAGCTCGCTAAGATGTCTCGGTGACCCAACAATGTTTTGGCGACAACGGAATGACTCGGTGGAGGTCTCCCCAACATTTGACATCAGTGTAGTTTCCAGCCGTTGGGTTGAGGTCTTGCCAACATGGCCATGTCTCGGCGAACGAAGGGGATCTCGGCCAAAGGAAGTGGTTTTGCCACAATGTCTTGGCGAAACCTTTGTCTCTTGCTGAAGTGAATGAAATGAAGCCTCGCCAAATCAAGGTGCCTTCGTCACAAGGTCTTGCTGACCAATGGGTGTCTCCCCGACCAGGGGGTCTTGATGACTGAAGTGAACAAGTGGGGGTACCACCAAAGAAACATTCGATCTCGCTAGGAGTTGGGGATTTCACCACGGGGTCCTGGCGACTGTACAAGGTCTCGCCAAAGTATGTGGCTTTGGCATAATTTTGTGAATTCGATAGGAGATCTCCCCGACTCGGTGATGTCTCACCGACAGTAAAGTGAACAGCTTGGCAGAAAGAGAGGACCTTGGTGTGAGGTCTGGGAAATAAAGAAAAGTCATGCTTACTAAAAGACCCTTGCCAAAGCAAAGCACCTTCGGTATGATGTCTCACCGACCAGAGGGAGTCTAAACAAATAAAGGAGAGCTCGGGCAGAAAGGAGGAGTTCGCTATGAATTCTCAGCGACCGCGTGATGTCTCACCGACCAGAAAGTAAAGACCTCACAAAAAGAGCTTGAAATTGGCATAAGGTCTTGCCGATATAAGGATGTCTGGCCGACAGAAGGAAAGGAGCTCAAGAGTAGGACTTCTGGAGTCATCGACAAAGGTCTCCTCGACATGAATTACATCGATGTAGCGCCCGATGCTCAGTATGAGGTCTAGCCGATAGGCCAAAGTATCAGCAAAAAAAAAGGGAGCTCGAGGAGAGGGATCCAACATCGGCATAAGGTCTTGCCGAATGCAGTGAGTTCAGCCAAAACAGGGTGCCTTTGCTAAAGGGTGGGGATTTTCGACATGATGTTTTGGCGATAGAATTATGTCTTGCTGATGGCCTCAGTGATATCGATATGAATTCTAAAGCCCGCTATGATGTCTCACCAACCATCATGTGCTATGCCAATAGCTTCAGAGGGCCATAATCGCATCTGTGAGACACCTCAAGTGTCTCGCCGAGATGCGATTATGATCAAAAGAGTTTTGATCGCCTACAGAGCCTGTGTGGAATACGCTCGACCAACCAGGAGGAGTTGAGACGAGCCGTGGCTATCTGATCAGAATGAAGAATGTCAACGGGATGAATGTAACATGTATCTGTTGTGAGCTCAGGGCATTCAAAGCGTTCAGCCAAACTGGTTCGAACAGGACAATGCCAGGATCAGAATGAATGTTGTAGCTGCGAAATATTTGAAGAAGGCTTCTCCGGGGATGACTCTTCACCGTCATGGACACGTAGGGTGCAACATTAATTCAATCAAAAGATCTGAGGATAGATCTTTTTGAGCCCGATATTTTTGTAAGCCCTAAGGGGCCAACACACTGGTGTATATAAGGCACTTTTTTCCTTTTTGTAAATAGTTGGAACTATGCATCCAGAAGAGTTAGTGATTTTTATCAATCCTTTCTCAACTAAATGTATGTTTTTTTGTAACTCAACTGGATCTTGGAATATAAAATACAAATTTGCCTTGGCCTCTGTTGATGCTTCAGTTTCCTATCACTATTCTTGCAGAGTGTTGTGCATTTTCGGTTAATAATCAAGTTATCTTGTGAATTATATTATTCCATTATGACTTTATCTAATACTCATGCCTTCCTTTGTAAAAGAGCACCATTATATTAATCACAAGCTATGTTTTTATAATTACATATAGACTCTATTATGTGAAAGTATTTTCCTTTATTCAAAATGTGTGTGTATCAAGCCTACTTGTGACATATTGATGTGTAGCTCATAGAATTTGATGTGTGTTCTTCTGATCATTAACAAATTTCAAGTGCATTCCAAGTATTCCTTTGATCTTAACAAGATTTGTGTATCACCATAGGAGTAGGCTAGTTTAGTTTCATTTGCATGCACTCCTTCTCCTTTTACCTCACAGTGATCAATAGTTTAGGTGATACCCAAAGGAAGTCGGCATTCGCCAGAGGTTCACTCCAACCTCAGGTGACCCACAGCCTTGGAGTGATCCAATGTTTCACTAGAAATCTTAGTTTTACAACTTTGCATAGGGTGCATTTCTAGGTGACAACAATTTCTAGCATGCCCGGTGGGACAAAAATTATATTGAACTACTGGTTTAGTATGCAACCAACTAATCCCAGACTTTATAGAAGTCATTTGGCATACTTGGCGACTCCACAAAGAAGAAGAACTCTAGAAATCAACACCTTCTACAGTTTATGAGAAAATTTCAGACAAGAGGCAACTCAGGTCCCTTCGAATATTTGCAGCTATCACCACCGAGAAGAAAAGGCAGAGCAAAAAAAAGAAGAGGAACAATAGTTATCTGTTCTAGAAGAACTCAGTCTACTCCTCCATCAGTAGGATCTCATTTTGCTATACAAGTAAATCCAATTCAGCTACCTCCAATGGCCGCTCCAAGGAATCAACCCTTTGTCGCTTTCAATAGAGGCAACCCCTTAAATTTGGTACAACACAGTGACATCCCAATGGCAGCCTTGAAGAGTCTACCAATTTTTACAGGGGAAGACCAAACTACTCCGATTGAACACATGAGAGATGTGGCTTCGTTATGCAGAGTCCATCACATAACTCAAGAGGATGTTGCAGTAAGGTTGTTAGCTGCTTCACTAAAAGGAAGAGCTGTGCAATGGTATAGGGGCCTAGCAGTCAATTCAATTGCAACTTGGGATGAATTTGGAAACAAGTTGCATAAACAGTTTCAAAACAGGTCTGATAACTTGTCTCTATTAGAACAATTGACCACAATTAAGAGATCCCCTCAAGAGCAGATGAATGACTTCAACTTCATATTTCAAAGGACCTGGGATAGAATCCCTACGACGGTAAGACCACCTCCAGAGTATGCATTTATGTACTTCTTGAGGGCTCTTAACAGTGATATAACTATTATGATACAATCAATGGGAGGGGTTTCTCTACCAGATGCCTTTGAAATAGCCATTAGAGCTGAAAAACAGCTTAATACAAGCTGGTAAACTTGCTCCCAGGCTGCCAATGCCTATATTCTAGAGATACATGCAAGTATTCCCTTGCAAATACCTTCTTTTGCGCCCTTGCCATCTATTCCAGCTATTGTAACATAAGAAAATATTGTCTCAAGTTCTCCAAATGAGTTGCAGGAGATCAAAAGTCTACTGCAGTCTTTTGGTAATAAAATTGTTAGTTTAGAAAAGCAGCAATCTTATAGTAGGCCTTATCAACTATAGAATCTAGGTCAGCAACAAGCATATCAAGGGAATAGACAACAGTATCAAGGTAGTTACCAAGGCACCAAACAAAATGTTGCCACAAGACCCTTTTAGGCCTATAATCCAGCTCCAATTAGTGTTGTCAAAGAGTTGGTTCCTATCCAAAACAACTTAGCAGCAGACTATGAATGGTGCTACCCTTGTAACCAGCCCCACAATCAAGCCACTTGCTCAAATAGACTAATCAATAGGCACTTATGGTACAAAATGCTTCAAGTTCACAGCAAAGTGCGTGCAATGATGCACCTCCACCACACCAAGACCAATTTGTCAATGATGCTACCTTACTTAATTGGCAAGGTGAGGAATTTTGTGGTTTGAATGTTGACAATTCTCCAGTTGCAGCTAATACGAGAGCAAAGAAAAGAGCTTTAGAGCTTGATCAAGTAGCTCATAGAGGAGGTGCAGTGGCTACAGAACCATCTATGTCTCAAGTGACTCCTGTTTGGCAAAAGAATCAACAACTCTTAGTTAAGGAGCAACCACACTTGCAAGCTGATCACACTGGCGTAAAGGTACATCATAAAGTAAACCTAATTGTACCCTTTAATATTCTTGATAGTATGAAAAAGAAAAATGTAACGTTGTCTATGTGGGATTCATTAGTCATCCCTAGTCAAAAGGATATTCTATGCTCAGCTCTGTCAAATCTTAAGGTGTCAGATGAGTCTGAATCCCCAATAGGTCAAGTTAGGACTGTGTTGACAAATAATACCTAGGGAAATGATAAACAACCCAGCAAAGAGGCAGGAAAAGAAGTCAAACCACCTCCCTTTTACGTGTCAGTGATTATTGGTGATAAGTTAGTTCATAACTGTATGGTATACAGTGGAGCTAGTAGCTCTGTGATGCCAAAGCAGATTGCTAACAAGCTGGGTCTAAAATATCAACCTTTAGAGAAAGGAGTAATCCAATTGGATGGTACCTCCATTAATACACTGGGCATCATTAAATATTTGAGTCTTACCCTTCATGCTTGCCCTAATTTTATAGTTTCCCAAGACGTATGTGTCATTGACCTTCCACCTTTCTTTTCCTTATGTTTATCAAGAGATTTTACAGCCAAGATAGGTGGTTACGTATTAGCTGATTGGTCACACATGCTATTTAGAACCAGATATGGAACTAAGGTTACCATCAAATCCGAAAGGTTGGCTAAAGACCACATTGAGCCATATAATCCAAGCCCTATTAATGTTGTTCCCATTACTCCAGACACAAATTGTCTTGTTTCAACTGACAGTAAGCTAGTTGCAGCACAAGAGCTTCAATCAAAAGCTATTCCTGATGTACTGTTGCATGAGTGGGCAGTTGAAACATGTTGGATAGTCTTGAGGAGCTCATTCAAGATGCTGGTATGGGTAACTATGTCATTCTTGAGCCTGAAGCAGAGATTCCAAACCTAGAGAAAGGTGCAAACTAGCTGCTGCAACCGCTAAGTGGACTCTGGGAGATGTTCTTTGATGGTTCCAAGAGCAAGCATGGAGCAGGAGGAGGTGCAATGTTGATTTCTCCACAGGGGGATAGGTATTACTCTACATTCGATTTTTCTTTTTCATGTTCTAATAACACTGTTGAGTATGAAGGCCTTGTTCAAGGTCTCGAATGGGCAGGGAAGAGAAGAATAACCCACTTGAAAGTTTATGGGGATAGTGAGTTAATTGTCAATCAAATAAGAGGCCTGAATGTTGCTAAAAATGACACACTAAAGTCTTATAGAAACAAAGTGTGGAATATGATTGAGGATTTCGATGCCTTCAACTTAGTGTCTATTCCAAGGAACCAGAACAAGCATGCTGATAGGCTTGGAGCTATTGGAGCGCAGTTTGACATTCCAGATGACATTAGGAAAGAGAAAGTGCAGCAGTATGTAAAGGTTGTAGTTAGGCCATCAATTCCTGATAACAAAATTCACTGGCAAGTTTTTGACAGTGATGAACAGATTATCTCCTTTTTGCTCGAAGAGGATCAGTTCTCCATCGTTAATCAAGCAAAACTTAAGCAGTTGTATGATGATCAAGTCATACAACTAAAGACAAATAAGTTACCCAAGGGTCTTGTTACCTTAGAGTCAATTTTCAGTACTGATGATTAGCTTAGAAAGGGTAAAGCTGGCTTGCAAGTCAAACAAGAGCATTACGAAGAACTAGAAATTTTCAAGGGTAAACTCCTTAAGATAGGAAAAATTTGTTCACATGAAGATAAACAATCTTTTGTTGCCCTATCCCAAGAGTTTCATGATGTCTTTGCTTGGGAGTACTTAGATTTGAAAGGGTTTGATCCCAATATTGCTCAGCACACAATTGAGTTAGAACCTAATGCTAAGCCAGTAAGGCAGAAACAAAGGCCTTTAAATCCTAAGCTTGAGCCCTTAATGATCAAGGAGCTAACCAAATTGGTTGAAGGGGGTATTATCTTTCCAATTAAACACACTTCATGGGTTTCCAACCTTGTGCCGGTTAGGAAGAAAAATGGTGAGATAAGACTCTGTGTAGACTTTAGGGATCTCAACCGATCATCTTTAAAAGACCACTACCCACTGCCCTCCATGGAACAAATCTTACAAGAAGTTGCTGGTTCTGAAATATTTTCCTTATTGGATGGTTTTTCGAGATATAATCAAGTGTTGGTTAAAGAGGAGGATCAGTTCAAAACTGCTTTCACAACTAAGTGGGGCACCATGGCATACAAAAGGATGCCTTTTGGTTTATCTAATGCTAGTGCCATGTTTTAGAGGGCCATGGACATGGCGTTCCAAAGTTTGATCAACAAGATTATGTTGATTTATCTAGATGACATTACAGTTTATTCCAAGAGAGCTGAGGAACATTTGTCACACCTCAAGCAAGTTTTTGAAAAGTGTAGAGAATATAGGATATCCCTCAATCCTACAAAAAGTATTTTTGCATTTCATGAAGGTAAGCTTTTAGGCCATATAGTATCAAAAGATGGAGTTACCATTGATTCTGAAAGAGTCAGAGCTATATTGGAGCTACCATTACCAAATCACAAGAAGGGTCTGCAAAGCTTTTTGGGGCGAATTAACTTTCTGAGAAGGTTTATCCCTGATGTTGCAAATTTGCTACAGCCTTTGACCGCCATGCTTAAAAAGAACATAGTTTTCAGTTGGACAAAGGAGGCAAGGCATAGTTTTGGAGAAATCAAGGAGACATTAGCATCTGCTCCAACATTGGTAAATCTAGATTTCTCTAAAGACTTCTTTTTATATGCTTTTGGTAGTAGTAGTTCAATCTCTGCTATGCTAGTTCAGAAAAATAGGAATAATCTAGAGCAACCCATCACTTTTTTTAGTCAAGTACTTGCTAATTATGAAGAGAAGTATACATTTGTTGAGAAGCATGTTCTCACTATGATCAGAAGTCTAAAGAAGTTTAAGCCTCTAGTTTCGAATAATAAGATTCATATTTTGGTAGCATGCTCAAGTGTGAAGGAATTTCTGTTGAACAAAGATCTGAATGAAAAAAGAGCAGGGTGGATCACTAAGGTCATGGAGTATGTTGTAGATATTAAGATCACCAAATTAGTTAGAGGTAAGGGTCTCTGTGAACAACTTGCTACAGGGTCAAACAGTGAAAGTGAACTAGAAAATGATGTTATTCTTGCTAACACAAATGAGTCTCAGGATGCTCAAGACAATGTGCCTATGGGGATAACTAACTGGGTTCAAGATATGACCCAATTTTTACAAACTGGTGAGTGTCCTTTAGGTCTGAACAGAGGTAAAAGAAGATACTTTAGACTACAGTCCATACCGTATGTGCTATTAAATAATGTTCTTTTCAAAAAGGATCTGAATGGTGTCCTTTTAAGATGTATTCACAGTGATTAGATTGAAAAGGTACTTCATGAGTTTCATGATGGAGTTGTAGGAGGTCACTTTTCCCCAAGAACTACTATTTGGAAAATCATGAGGGCTGGTTACTACTGGCCCAGCTTGTTCAAAGATGCATATGCCTAGTCAAGAAAGTGTATCAAATGTGCTTTATTCACAGGAAAGCAAAAGCTTCCTACTATGCCTCTACATCCAATTCAAGTGGAGCAACCCTTCATGAGATGGGGTATTGATTTCATTGGGACAATTAACCCACCATCCAGTGCTAGTCATAAGTGGGTGTTGACTACTACAGACTATTTCACACGGTGGACAAAGGCAATAGCTTTAAAAGAAGCAAAATAATCTTCAGTTTTGAGCTTCTATGAAGATATAGTCACCAGATTTGGAGTCCCTGACTCTATCATATTTGATAATGCCCTTGCATTTGTGGGATTAAGACTAACTGATTGGGCTATCAAATAGGGTATTCATTTGAGTACATCCTCAAATTATTATCCTCAGGGCAATGGTTTAGCTGAAAGCACAAATAAGAAGCTCATCAGGATTATTAAAAGAACCATAGAGGATAATCAAAGGACTTGGCACATCAGTTTAAAGAATGCACTTTGGGCAGATAGAGTGACTCCTAAGAGGTCTTTTGCTAACTCACCATACTTGTTAGTCTATGGCAAAGAGGCAAGATTACCCCTATCTGTGGAGCTTCCAGCTTTGGACATTATACACCAGTTGGAAATGTTTGAGGAACAAGACCCAATGTCTGTGAGATATGCAGAGCTCATGGAACTTGAAGAATTAAGGGACAAAGCAATGAAGGATTTGGAGTATCATCTGCTCCAAACAAAGAAAACATTTGACAGAAGGGCTACATAAATTTTTTTTAGGGTGGGAGACCTCGTGCTCAAATTGGATGTTCTGAAGAGCAGGCCAGGTCATCACACCAAGTTTGACAACATGTGGACAGGCCCATTCCTTATCAAAGACTGTAAGGAGCACAATGCTTATCAGCTGGCTACAACAGAAGGGGAAGTACTCCCTATCCCAGTCAATGGGATACACCTTAAGCCCTGTTTTCAAGTCTGATGGATTTCCTCTATTGTACATATTAGTTTAGGTTTATGTTTTCAATAAGTGCTTCTGCACTTCAAGTTAATTATTTTCTATTTCCTGGGTGCTGTGATGGCACAGTAATTTTCTCTTTCGTTTTTCCCCTGTTTTGTTTTTGGCAACCTGTTGTGTCCTGTGGATCTCAAGCGAGTTGAGGCCATGTGCAAAACTGATATATTTTTTTTTTTTTTTGAGCCTCCTAATGACTCCATGCCCAATGGATAAGCCTAGACTACTAGTCTTCATGTTTAGCAGGCAAACATCCAGCAAAGGTCCTTAGAAATGTTACCTAATTTTCACCCTCAAGCTCAATTAGGCAAGGCATCTATGTTGCAGATGTTCATAAGGGCCAAATGGGATATCTCTATTGAGGGTTATTTCATGCATCTGATGACATTTCACAGGGAATTCAGTTGGGGGGGCCTGCTTTGTTGGAAATATGCCTCAATAGTCACAAGCTCAACCTTCATTAGAGCCAGGTCGGTATGACATCTTCACTGTCTGGCCAACTAGCTATTTTGATACATTCTGTTTTAAATAGGTCACTGTGACCTAGTTTCTGTCTTGCCGAACGAAGCTGCTGAGCCTATCACTGTGACAGGAAGGGTTCGATATGACCTCTTATCGCGTGGACTTCTTTGGACGATAGGCCATTCAATCGTCAATCAGGGAGAGTCATGGCGACCACGGGCTTCGGGATAACCTATAGCGTTCGGTGAGAAGTCCCAGTGAGGAGGCAAAGTCTCGCCGACAACAATTGGTTTAAAGTCATCAGGGAAGTTCTTGCCGAAAGAAACACTGTCGGTAAGAAGTTCCAGCGATGTGAGAAAGTCACACCGACTGCATTTGTTCGGGGTAACAAAGAGTCTCGGAGAGAAGTCTTAGTGAGAATGGAATGTCTCGTCGATGGTGCTGATGTCTTCGGTATAACTCTTGGCGACAGATGGATACTTCAGGGTAAGTCTTTAAGCTCGCTAAGATGTCTCGGCGACCAGACAATATTTTGGCAACAACAGAATGACTCGGTGGAGGTCTCCTTGACATTTGACATCGGTGTAGTTTCTAGCCGTTGGGTTGAGGTCTTGCCAACATGGCCATGTCTCGGTGAATGAAGGGGATCTCGGCCAAAGGAAGTGGTTTCGCCACAACGTCTTGGCGAAACCTTTGTCTCTTGCCGAAGTGAACAAAATGAAGCCTCGCCAAATCAAGGTGCCTTTGGCACAAGGTCTTGCCGACCAATGGGTGTCTCCCTGACCAGGGGGTCTTGATGATTGAAGTGAACAAGTGGGGGTCCCACCAAAGAAACATCCGGTCTCGCTAGGAGTTGGGGCTTTCTCCATGGGGTCTTGGCGTCTATCCAAAGTCTTGCCGAAGTATGTGGCTTCGGCATAATTTTTTGAATTCGATAGGAGATCTCCCCGACTCGGTGATGTCTTGCCGACAGTAAAGTGAATGGCTCAGCAGAAAGAGAGGACCTCGGTGTGAGGTCTGGGTGATAAAGAAAAGTCATGCCACTGAAAGACACTCGCCAAAGCAAAACGCCTTCGGTATGATGTCTCACCGACTGGCGGGAGTCTCAGCGAATAGAGGAGAGCTCGGGCAGACAAGAGGAGTTCGCTATGAAGTCTTAGTGACCGTGTGATGTCTCACCAACCAGAAAGTAAAGGCCTTGCCCAAAGAGCTTGACATCGGCATAAGTTCTTTCTGATATAAGGATGTCTAGCAGACAGAAGGAAAGGAGCTCAGCGGTATGACTTCTGGAGTCATCGACAAAGGTCTCCCCGACATGAATTACATCGATGTAGTGCCCGACACTTGGTATGAGGTCTGGACGACAAGCCAAAGTCTCAGCAAAACAAAAGGGAGCTCGGGGAGAGGGATCCAACATCGGCATAAGGTCTTGTCGAATGCAGTGAGTCCTGCCGAAATAGGGTGCCTTCGCTAAAGGGTGGGGATTTTCGACATGATGTTTTGGTGATAGAATTATGTCTTGCTAATGGCCTCAGTGATATCAATATGAATTCTAAAGCTCGCTATGATGTCTCACCAACCGTCATGTGTTGTGCCGATAGCTTTAGAGGGCCATAATCGCATCAACGAGACACCTCAAGTGTCTCGCCGAGATGCAATTCTGACTGAAAGAGCTTTGACTGCCTACAGAGCCTGTGTGGAATATGCTTGACCAGCCAGGAGGAGCTGAGACGAGCTGTGGTAGTCTGATCAAAATGAAGAATGTCAACGAAATGAATGCAACACGTATCTGTTGTGAGCTCAGGGCATTCAAAGCGTTCAGCGAAAGTGGTTCGAACAGGACACAATGCCAGGATCAGAATGAATGTTGTAGCTATGAAATATCTGAAGAAGGCTTCTCTGGGGATGACTCTTCATCGTCATGGACACGCAGGGTGCAACATTAATTCAATCAAAAGATCTGAGGATAGATCTTTCTAAGCCCGATATTTTTGTAAGCCCTAAGGGGCCGACACACTGGTGAATATAAGGCATTTTTTTCCTTTTTGTAAATAGTTGGAACTATGCATCCAAAAGAGTTAGTGATTTTAATCAATCCTTTCTCGACTAAATGTATGTTTTTTGTAACTCAACTGGATCTTGGAATATAAAATACAGAGTTGCCTTGGCCTTTGTTGATGCTTCAGTTTCCTGTCACTATTATTGCAGAGTGTTGTGCATTTCAGGTTAATAATCAAGTTATCTTGTGAATTGTATTATTCCATTATGACTTTATCTAATACTCATGCCTTCCTTTGTAAAAGAGCACCAGTATATTAATCACAAGCTGTGTTTTTATAATCACATATAGACTCTATTATGTGAAAGTATTTTCCATTATTCAAAACATGTGTGTATCAAGCCTACTTGTGACATATTGATGTGTAGCTCATAGAATTTGATGTGTGTTCTTCTGATCATTAACAAATTTTAAGTGCATTCCAAGAATTCCTTTTATCTTAACAAGCTTGGTGTATCACCATAGGAATAGGCTAGTTTAGTTTCATTTGTATGCACTCCTTCTCCTTTTACCTCATAGTGATCAATAGTTTAGGTGATACCCAAAGGAAGCCGGCCTTCTTTGGAGGTTCACTCCAATCTCAACTGACCCACAGCCTTGGAGTGATCCAATGTTTCACTAGAAAGCTCAGTTTTACAACTTTGCATAGGGTGCATTTCTAGGTGACAACAGATATTATGCTAGATATCATTATGTGTTATAAAATTTTAATTAAATTGATATATAATGAAATGTAAAATTGATTAAGACTACCATGTGAATTATGGTTATGAATAGTTTATGATCATATCTACAATTTTAGTTGATGTTTATCTATTTTATTAGATATATTAATCTTTGCTACTAAGTTTTCAAACAATTAGCATTACCAATAATAATTATAGGTCCCCTAGGAAAAACCTAATTTTTTACCCCTAGTGATGCATTGGCCCTATTCCATAATGATAACTAAAGCCTTTAATTAGAAGCTAATATTGTACATGTGATTTAGTTTGTAATATTATATATATATATATATGCATTATTTTCCTAAGGTCTTCTTGAGTTGGGGTACCTTTTGGGACATAAATCTTGGACTTGGGATAATATATATCCCTTCCTATAACCATAGGTAAGAGTGTGATGAATTTATAACTTGTGGGAGAAGATTTGTTTATTTTTCACATCAATCTGACTCTCATAGGTTCATGTTTGTCATTTCCTAATGCTACATCCATGAGACGGCTATTACATCCCACCCTAGTTTTCTAGAACTACTTTTTCACTTTATGGTAATTATTGATATGAATCATAAGATCTCAAAGTGAAGATTATTTATATCATGATGAAATTATGTAATGTTAAGTTCTATATTTGGAATGGAATGATGATGTTTACTTGATGTTATGAGTATGATGAAATGCTATGAAATGAATTTATTTTATTTAAATCAAATATTAATAAAAATGCAATGATATTAACATGCTATAATGGTTTCCAATCTAACTATTGTCACTTGGAAATGCACTCTACTAAACATGGAGTCTAGCATTCCAATGATGCAATGGAAATAACCTTGAAGTGTGGGACCTTACAATTGAGGTTAAATCTCTGGAGAAGGTTGACTTCCTTTCAAAATTAGGTGTAGAAGAGGATGGTCTAACCCAACCTCAATAAACTCTAAACTAATGATGTGTGGGAAAAGGGAGAAGTATAAAATGCATAAAAATGTAATGAAAAGGCAATGCACCAAATTTACAGTGTTTCTTCCTACTTGTGATTGCACAAAGCATCAATAAAATCACTAGAAAAGCTCACATAGATCTCTATTTGACCAATTCTATGAGGGAACATGGAGGCTAGGATTTGAAAGATTTTAAAAGGGACAAAGCTATCCACAATTAGCACCCACAATAGGTTAGAAAAACCACATAACCTATTAGAAATGATAAAAAAAAAATCATGCAAGCAAAGAGGTATCGAATGTTACATAGAACACAAACATGTAGAAAAGGTGAAAGTAGTAATTTTATTGACATAGAGGCATAAGCCAATTTTACAGCTATAGAGAATGCTAAAATAGCATAAGTATGGCAAAGAAAATCTAGGGAAGAATCATTCAAAATGATATAAATATTTCCTTTATAGCTAAGGAATAATTGAGCTTGAACCAAAATCCTAACCCTAACTAGGGTTTTTAGGAAGATAAACTCTAGTTAGGTTTCAAAAATTCAAATTTCCCCCCAAAAATAAGCATCAATCCAAAACAAGATGGATCTGGTACCTCGAGCACCTCCTAGAATTATGACTCTCATGAATACAAGCATGGAGCTCCCACAAAATCTATAAATTTTTTTAGAAAAACATACCTTGACATGAGAATTTGGCCTCTACAACACACCAAGGAGTAATGGAACCATCCCAAAAATGAATGCGACATTGGAATGTTGTGAAAATATGATCCATAATCGTTCAAACCTGATCAGGTACCTAATAATTTCATTGAGCCATTACTTTTACATCCTCCCATGAATTAGAGTTACTGACTGTTGGTATTTGAAACTAAGCCATCATATTCTAGATATGTGCCTCAAATATGAAACTAAGCCATCAGATTCCCCAAAATGAATTTAAAATATGGCCATTGATCTCCATCACACCCATTTTGGTTAAGGAAACTTTTCTTTCATGTAAAGGATATAAATCACAATATGAAGGAACCTCAAGATGTAATCATATTCTACCATCTATCTCAAAGGGAACATTTTCACCCTATCACTCCATCACAATTATGAAGAGGGGCCCATCAATACCTCCTCATAATCCTCATCACACATCACAAATTTCCTAACCTCCCTTTGCTCTGCAACAATAATGTGAACCAATGAAGTGCTAACCATTAGATTTCCTTCATTTCTTCTTAGCCATTGATATGTTCTTATCGCATATAACCCTTATGCTTTATCTTCTTTCCATTGTACATCACAAATTCAATCCATGCTTTATAAGGTGAAAATGCGATGCACCTGAGGTTCACAATGAAACAAAAATCTGATAGTTGTCCATAGAATATTCTTTTGGTATAATTCCCATTGCACATCATAGTTTGAACACCGGCTTCATAACATGAAAACACAATGCACTAGAAGAATGTGATAGCCATATCATTATGCTATTCAAATCTAAGCCATTAGAATCCTCATCATAGCATACTTGAATGCCACATTTTTCCCTAGAAAGACATCACTCACAACTGTGTTGTGAATGATCCATGCGATGTTATCAAACTCTGCCATTTGTCCACTTAGACACTTGTTAGCACATCACTCTATCGCAAATATGAACTTGGACCTCACGATGCCTTTATATTGCATATCACAAAAATACTTTTTCATGCTTGGCATACAAATGTAATGCACACAACACCTATGATGAAAGAAGACATAGACACCTACCCCATAGGATATTCCCCTAGCATATACCTTATCCCTTATCACACATCACACAAAGTAGCATTATTATATGAGTTGAATTTGTGATGTGAATAAGAATTGTGATGACAAACTAACATCACACATCACAAATTGGAGACGAGTGGCATGGGAAAAAGACATAATGCATGAAGAGCATGCGATATAACAACTTAAGTGAAGTAATTTTGCATGTTCTGAATAAGATGTTTTTAAAACATGGAAACTGCCAAGGTAACACAAGACTTTATAGCTTAGATAGATTTCATACCTAGGGCCAAACATTAGATCTGGGGAAA
Source organism: Sequoia sempervirens (assembly GCA_007258455.2). Lineage (NCBI taxonomy): Eukaryota > Viridiplantae > Streptophyta > Pinopsida > Cupressales > Cupressaceae > Sequoia > Sequoia sempervirens. The sequence continues at coordinate 333,991,295 of VDFB02271358.1, read as the reverse complement.
AAATTATTTCATGACTTGCAGACTAGGAATTTTGATCAAATATTTGGGTAGAGTAGTGACCGGAAAGAAAAGGATAATGGGGCTAATCAAAATATGACAATGATAGAAAAAAGTTATACTTAATGGACCAGAAACTAACAACAAGAGGTCAACATTTTTTTTAAAGCAAAAATGCTTTCTGAGACCATGGGTTTAGAGTTTAAGCTCATGAGGGTTTTAGGATGTTGTAGCTTGTAAGTTCAAAACCCTAATTTCATACAATTAAGGAATTTCAAAGCCTCAAATACCTCATCAACTCAAAATAACCATGGATTTAATAGGATGATCCATAGAAAATGACAACATTCCTAGCAACTTTGTGGGGGGATTTCTTGCTAATCACGTAATTTAGTAGCTTTATCCAATCCATTGGGTATAGATTCATAACAATATGTAGCAATTGGTTACAACCAAGGGAAAAAACAAATCAAAGCATGTGCACACTGCACTTAGAGGAAAGGAGGAATTCTAAATAATACATTCCCTTAAGGAGAATGTAGGGTGTGAAAAGAGCTTCATGGAAAGTAGGAACCTAAACTAATATCTATAAAAAAATAAGTCAAACACCTCAAAAACAATGTTTGAGGTGAATCCCATTAACTGGGATTGGCACTTCCTGTTCATCGATATTTAATAATTGGAGGGCATTGTGCTGCTTGCATTCAGAAATGATGTAGGGGTCACTCCACAAGGAAAAATATTTTGTGTGCCTCCTAGGTCTACTCTTGAATTCATCCCATTTAAGGACTACATCCCCCTCCTTGAAGACATTAGGAGTTTCCTTTTTGTCAAAATCCCTTTTGACCTAATCTTGGTGCTCCTCCATTGTTTTCATTTCTTTATCTCTAATCTCTTCTAACTCCATCAGCTGAGAATATCTTACCATAACTGATACCTCTTCTCCTAACATTTCCAACTGATTATCCAATTCAAGGTCTAGTAATTCAACTAATAAGGGAAACCTTTCTTCTTTTCCATACACCAACATGTATGGGGAATCTCCAATGGATCTCTTAGGAGTGATTATATCCACCCACATGGTAGATTTTAACTTGGTTCCAAGCTCTCTGATTATCTTCCATGGTCTTCTTGATGATCCTTATAAGGTTCTTATTTGTTGAGTCAACCAATCCATTTACCTGAGGGTAATAGTTTGATGAGGTGCTCAAATAAATGTCATTCTTGAAATCCCATTCACTTAATTTTGTGCCCACAAAACCTAAAGCATTATTAGAAATGATGGAATTAGACACTCCAAACCTTGCCACAAAATATTCATAAAAGTTTAGGACAGTAGAATCATTAGGCTCCTTTAATGCTACAACCTTAGTCCACCTAGTGAAATAATCAGTGGCAATAAGGACCCACTTATGACCTGCACTGGAGGGTGGGTTGATAGTTCTAATAAAATCAATGCCCCACTTCATGAAAGGTTGTTCAACTTGGATGGGATGCAAATGAAGAGAAAGAAATATTTCTTTACTCGAGAAGAAGGCACACTTCCTACATCTTCTTACCCAATTATGGGTATCCTTGAATAGACTAGGCCAATAATAGCTTCCCCTCATTATTTTTAGGGTTGTATTTCTTGGTTCAAAGTGTCCACCAACTGTCCTATCATGGAATTATTCAAGAAATTTTTAACTTTCTCAACATCAATACATCTGAGCAACAAACCATTGCTATTCTTCCTAAAAAGTATATCATTAAGTAGTACATATGGGATGGATTTCATTTTGAAATATCTTCTCTTAGTCCTACCCATTTCTTGTGGGCACTCACAAGTTTGGAGAAAATTAACCATACTTTGTGTCCAACTTGTAGGTGAAGTAGGTGCACCTGTTTGGGACTATTCTTGGTTGGCTAGGATAGTCTACATGACTTCTTCTTTGTTGTCCTCCATATCACCAGCTAGCTACTCACATAAAACTTTACCTCTTACAATATTTTTGATCCTAATTTCTACATCATACTCCATCACTTTTGTTATCCAATATCCTCTTTTTTCATTCAAATATTTCCTCAAAATGAACTCTTTGACACTTGGATGAGCAACCATTAATTGAATCTTGTTGTTGGAAACCAAATACCTAAATTTATTCATACTTCTAATAATAAATAGAACATGTTTTTCAACAAAATAATGCCCTTGCTCATACCCTTCCAAGCCTTGATTGAAAAAGGCTACTGGCTGCTCCAAATTTTCCTTATTCTTCTACACTAGCATGACAGAGATGGTATCCTTGTTTCCATAAACATAGAGGATGAAATCCTTAGAAAATTTAGGATTTTCCAATGTAGGTGTTGCTTCTATGGCTTTCTTTATGGCCTCAAAATTTTATTTTCCTTTCATAGTCCATTTGAAAACTACATTCCTTTTTAGCATGGATATTATTGGCTTCGACAATTCAACAATATCTAGTATAAGCCTCTTGACAAAGTTAATTCTGCCTATGAAACTTTGTAAACCATTTTTATGGCTAGGAAAAGTAGAGCTAAAATGGCACTCACCCTTTCAGGATCAATTGTAATTCCATGCTTGGAAACCACATAACCAAGTAGCTTACCCTCATGAAAAAAAAATGTGCACTTCTTTGGATTGAGGGATACACCATACTCTCTACATCTGTTTAAAATCTGCCTTAGATGAGAAAAATGCTTCTTTGCATCCTTTGAGAAAATAATAATATCATCCAAATAAATAAGGAAAATATTGTTCATGAGACCTTGAAAAGCCATATCCATTGCTCTTTGGGAAGTTTCCATAGCATTAGATAATCCAAAAGGCATCTTCTTGTATGCCATGGTACCTAATTTGGTAGTGAATTTTGTCTTGTATTGGTCCTCCTCTTTAACCAAGATTTGGTTATAACGAAAAAAAACATCTAGTAATGAGAACCTCTCTAAACCTGATACAACCTACAATATTTTTTCCATGGAAGGAAATGGATAATGATCTTTAAGTGAAGCTCTATTTAAGTCCCTAAAATCCACGCACAATCTGATTTCCCCATTCTTCTTTCTCATAGGTACTAAGTTAGACACCCATGATGTGTGCTTAATAGGGAAAATGATACTACCTTCAATCAACTTGCTTAATTCTTTCTTCATGAGTTGTTCAAGCTTTGGGTTCAAAGGTCTTTGCTTCTAGCTTACTACTTTTGCATTGGGTTCTAGCTCTATGGTATGTTGTGCCAAATTAGGGTTAAAGCCTTTAAAATCATTGTATTTCCAATAAAATATGTCATCACGTTCTTGAAAAAGTGCAACAAATGTATCTCTTTCTTCCTTAGTACAAATATTGCCAAGCTTGAGAATTTTACCCTTGAAAATCTTAATAGGTTCATAATTTCCCTCTTTAACCAATATGTCTCTATTCTTACCTGGCCATCCATGTTGAAGATGGACTCTATGGTTACCAATCCCCTTGGAAACTAATTTTACCTTAGCTAAATAATCTATTCACCATATTGCTATCACAACTTTTTGTTTATTACCAGCTAAAAACTCAACCTCTTCAATAAAAAAGTTAACAATTTTTTTGTCTCTGTCAAACACCTACCAATGCACATCATTATTAGGAATTGATAGCCTTACAACCAACTTAACATGTTTTTGTACATTATCCCTATTAACATCATTTGGAATATAAAATTGAGTTTCTATAGCAACCAATCTATTAGCATGCTTATTCTAATTTCTACGTATGGACAACAGATTGAAAGCATCAAATTACTCTATCATATCACATACCCTATGTTTATACGAATTAAGAAAGTTATTCTTGGTTAAATGAAAACCCCTTACTTGGTCCACAATCAATTCAATGTCTCCAAATACTTTTAGGAAGATTATTTTATTTTTACTTTCCCACTCCAAACTATGTATAAGGCTTTCATATTCAGTTGTGTTATTAGTACAACTGAAAGAGAACTGAAAAGTTAAGAAGTACTTTTCACCCTATGGAGATACAAGCATAGCACCCCTGCCAGCTCCATGTCTGGTTATTGAACCATCAAAATACATTTTCCAAATTTCATTTTGTTGTTGTTCATGAAACTTCTCATCATCCTTCTAGAGATTAGGAATGAAAGAATCTAGTTCATGGATCAAGAAAAACCTAGGCCCAACTCCTCCAAATTCTTATTTGGACCAGTTTCAATGTTCTCAACTACCCACCCATACAAAATAATATCAATGATATCTTCAGTTTGGGTACTTGGTTTCTAAGCAACAACATTCTCAACATGATTAAACATAGCACAATTAATATTTTCCACACAAGATACATATGTCTCTATGTGATCCTTAGCTATGGATTCAAATTTGATAGTCACTTTGGTTCCATATATTGTCCTAAACAACATATGTGACCAATTTGAAGATAAATAACCACCTATTTGTTAAAAGGAGCAGGACAACTAAGAGGGGGGGTGAATTAGTTGTCACAAAATTCAGACTTAAAACTTCAACACTTATCAATTTTACAACCACACTATTTTGTTATTAAGTATGAGCATGAAACAAATAAAAGAATGTAAATCAACACAATGAACACTAGATTTTTACGTGGAAAACCCAATGAGGGAAAAACCATAGTGAGGATTAATTCACAATATAAAGAGATTATAAAACTGAATATAGAGGCTCACTACCCAAAAGAGGACTCACTATCCAAATACAAAGGCTCATTTCCTACAGAAAGGAATCACTATCCAATAGGGAGGCTCACTACCTACAAATACAAAAGAGAAAAAAAGATCCACTATAGCAATTAACACACATTCACAACCTTGATTAGAAAATTGGAGAAACCTTCAGCTCACTACCTTTAGTATTCTAACACAATGAAGTACTACTACCTTAACTCACTCACACAAAATTCTTCTCTTATGATTTGTGGCTTACTTCATCACTTTACATCACACTTCCAATTATTTGCAATTTAATTTGCATTTATACCATCTTCAACCTTAGAAACTTTCTCCAAGGTCAGCCACATAAGCTTCATTTCATAAATTCAAATTAGGTTGGCAACTCAAAATTCCCATAGTGCAAAGGAATGAGAGTTTACAAATAAAAATATTTAACCAAGACCAAAAATAATGTCTCAGATCAACCACATGCTTCCTTAATTAAATTTCAATTCTTCAAATGAAGTGTAAACACTAGGTCGGCCAAACCTAATGAAAAAACAAATGAGCATTGATGTACACACTTCCCAACAAGAAGATGACATGTGAACAACACAAAACTCTTCATTATGCATGAGCACACATCTCATCTTCCTTCAGATACATCCATAATAAGTGTAACAACCTTTGAACACTGAACTTCTTCCATCAGTCCATTTGGACTGTGCAAACACATACAACTCAGAAACATGACTTCCAGATCACCAAACCACACACATCTTTCCTAGAACCAAGAGAAAACCACTATAAGACATATACTAGATCCACAAGATCTGAAATAAAACAATGGAGGATTGTGGAGCAGAAACATTTCTCCCAGTCCAAAGAAGACCAAATCTGCTAGAACAGTTCACACACCAGTGAACATAACTTTCTCATACCATCAAACCAGAAGCTAAAACTCAGGATATATCACCACTAGATCACCATTAGAAAAAAATTAGATCCACACAAGCACAGGATCAACACAAGAGAAACATAGAGCACATACCAGAGCACATTTTGAACACATTCATCACCCTGACTTCTCTTCTTTATTAATTTTCTCAAAATCACTTGAAAACTCATCATTTCAGCACATCTACAATGTTATGAAGATAGCTCCATGATCTCACATCTCAGTAGCATCTCAACTATACATGTACAATTTGAACATACTGAACTATGTTGACATCAATGAAAATATTAATGACAACACCACCAAACTTGCTTATACTTGTAACAATCTCCCCCTTTGTCATTGATGGCAACACATGATGTGAAAAACCATCAAAGACAACATCTTCCATAATATTCTAGGAGAACACCTTCTTTTTCTCTGCAACTATTTCTCACATGACTTTCTCTCCCCCTTTAACATCAAAGAAAAAGATTGAAGACTTTGATCACTCCCCCTTAGGAGTGAATTCATACTACAACAATGAAAACCTTTTCTACTCCCCCTATGAAGTAGACCCATTCATCAGTCCAGATAAATGAAGAATTTGTGAATTCATTGGAATGATGCACCTTCATATGCACCTAGTTTAGAGGGCCAATGACCCCCAACCTCTCCCTAAGATGCTCAAAAGTATCCTTCGGAAGAGCCCTAGTAAATATATCTACAATTCGTTCATTTGTTGTTACATACTCTAGTCTGACTTCATTCTCCAACACTTTTTCTCTCGAGAAATGATATTTGATAGATATGTGTTTTGTTCTTGAATGCATAACTAGATTCTTTGAAATGATTATAGCACTTGTGTTGTCATAGAAAATAGGAATAGGATCATCACATATTACTCCAATGTCTTTCAGAGTCTACTTCATCCACAAAAGTTGTGTGCAATACGATGCTGCAACAATATATTCTGTTTCTACAGTGGATAAAGAAACCAAGTCTTGTTTCTTACTCAACCAAGAAACCAATCTACCACCAAGAAAGAAATCACCTCCACTGGTACTCTTCTAGTCATCCACAAAACCAACCTACTCTGTGTTGGTATAAGCACTCAGGGTGAAATCAGCACCCTTAGGATACCATAAGTCATAATCCAGTGTACCTTTAAGATATTTGAATATCCTCTTTACAGCTATAACATGTGCCTCTTTAGGATCTACTTAAAATATGGAAACTAGAAAAACTACATGCATAATATCCAGTCTGGTAGCAGTAAGATACAATAGTCCACCAATCATAGATCTGTATTTGCTCTGATCAGTTTTAGTAGATTCATCATCTTTTCTCAGCTTACATCTAGTTACCATAGGATTACTAACTGGTTTGGAGTCATCCATTCCAAACTTTTTCAACAACTCCTTTACATACTTATATTGTGAAATTAATATCCCTTTATCAATTTGATTCACTTGAATACCAAGAAATAAATTTAACTCACCGATCATGGACATCTCAAATTCTTTTTGCATTTCTCTAGAAAATATTTTACACATGCCTTCATTTCCACCAAAGATGATACCATCAACATATACAAATACTATCAAAAAAAATTTACCTTGCACTTTCAAGTAAAGATTGCTATCAACAGAGCCTTTGTTGAATCCTTGCTTTGTTAGGTATCTATCCAATCTTTCATACCAAGCTCTGGGAGCTTGCTTCAGTCTATACAACACCTTCTTCAACTTACAAATTATGTCCAGTTTGTAAGATAAATGAAACCCTTTAGGTTGTTCCATGTACACTTCTTTCTCCAATTCACCATTCAGAAATGTTGACTTCACATCCATCTGATATACTTTGAAATCCTTGTGGGTAGAAAATTCCAAAAAATTCTAAGAGCTTCCATTCTAGCTATAGGGCCAAATGTTTCTTCAAAGTCTATGCCTTCAACTTGTGAATATTCTTTGCATACCAGTCTTTCCTTATTCCTTACAACTTCTCCATTTTCATTCAACTTATTCCAGAACACCCATTTTGAACCAATTACATTCTTATTCATAGGTCTAGGGACTAATTCCCATGTCTGATTCTTTTCTATTTGCTGCAACTCTTATTTCATAGCTTTTATCCAACTCTCATCTTCACATGCTTCACTCACAGACTTAGGTTCAATTTTATAGAGTAAGCATAGATTTACCTTAGCTACTACTTTACTTCTTGTCTTCACACCTTCACTTTTATCTCCAATTATCTATTCCTCTAGATGATTCTTTTGCACATACTTAGGAGTCTTAACAGTAGGTTCCGGTTCATTCTCTTCTTCTTCCTCTTCTTCTTCAGTCTTTTCTTATTTCTCTTCTCCTTCCTTCTCCTTATTCTCCTCAAGTACTTTTCCATAGATGGTATCATTAGGTTCAACTCCACTTATCTCAATAGGTCTATGTATGTCTTCATCAACTTCCACATTAGCACTTTCAACAATTTTCCTCAATCTCTTATTGAAGCATCTATATGCTTTGCTAGTAGTAGAGTACCCAATAAAAATTCCTTCATCACATCTAGCATAAAAATTTCCAAGATTTTCATCATCCCTTTTAATGTAACATCTACTTCCAAATACCTTGAAGTACTTTACAGTAGGAGTCTTACCAGTCCATAACTCAAAAGAATTATTTGTGTTATTTCCTCTAATCTAAACTCTATTAAGAACATAAACAATAGTGTGTATTTCCTCTCTCTAGTACACATCCAATAAATTTGATTATTTCATCATGGTTCATGCAACTTCCTATACTATCTTTTTTTTCCTCTCAACTACCCCATTATGCTGAGGGGTTCTCAGAGCAAAAAAATGTCTCTTTATGACATGTTGCTCATAGAATGTATTAAAACTCACTTGAAGTGAATTCTCCACCTCTGTCAGATCTCAAACATTTTATTTTCAAATTTACTTCATTTTCCACTCTTTCTTTGAATGCCTTAAACCTATCCAAAGCCTGATTCTTCTCTCTAAGAAAAGCAACCCATGTCATTCAAGAATAATCATCAATAAGAAGCATGAAATACCTATCACCATTCAGGCTTCCTATTCTAGTCAGACCACAAAGATCAATGTGAATTAACTCTAGCATTCCGGTTGTAGAGTTCTCTTTTCCCTTAAAGCTACATCTTGTTTATTTCCCCAACTGACAACTTCTACAAATAGTATTAGTAGGCCTTGTAATTCTAGGCAGTCCTCAAACAATTTATTTTGAACTAATTTTTGACCAAATTATCAAAATTTACATGTCCCATTCTCCGGTGCCATAACCAAATTTCTCTAACTTGAGATACAAGGCATTGACCATGAACTCCCTTAAGTTGATAGATGTTTCCATGAGTTCTCCTTCCAGCAACAACCATATCTCCATTTCTGGATCCTTTTCTGATTTCATAGGTGTTATTCTAAAACACAAGTTTAAAACCATTGCTACACATCTGTGTTATGCCTCAAACCCTTCACATAATACACATCATTAGTGTTCTGTACTCCATAAAAAATAATTGAACCTTTCCCACAAATCTTAGCTCTTGAATCATCATCAAACATGACTAAACCACCATCATACTTTCCAAGTTTAGTGAACGTACTTTTATCTCCAGTCATGCAATTAGAACATCCACTGTCAATCACCTAGTCATCTTCATCATGTCTTGCATGAAAGGCGGTGACCAAATTACCTTCCATCTTATTCCTTTTGTTCTCTGGAGCATTCTTTCTTACACATTTTCTAGGGTTAGCAGATACAAATTTGTTTTCCAAAGCTAAAAACAAGCATTCAATAACATCAACTTCATTTTCAAATTCATCATCAGAGATTTTGGCTTCTTCTTTAACATAATACATTTTCTTACATTTCTTATCCTTTCTATCCTGATCTTTATAATCCTTGTTCTTCTTATGTACAACTCTATTTGGACATCTTGAAGCATAATGACCAATATTACCAAAACTAAAACATTTAAAGGGCAACATACCTTTATACTTTCTGGTACCTTTCTTCAACTTCCTAGTGAAGTCCGCTTCCAACTCATCAAAACCATCACTCTCCAAATCATCTTCAATCTTCATTGATTTAAAAATTGTCTCTATCTTTTCTTCTTTCCTAAAATTTATCATCTCAAATGCTTGCAAGGTGTCGAACAATTGTTCTTGAGTATACTTCGTAGGATCATACATCTCTTCAACGATTGAGATCTTATCACTGTAGCAGTGTGGTAGGGTGATCATGATCTTTTCAATAATATCTTCATCGATCAACTTTCCCTCTTGATTCTTAACTTATTTACTATCATCTCAACCCTCTAGAAATAGCTTGTAAACTCTTCACCTTCTTCCAGTTTCAAATTCTCAATTTTGCACTTTGTTGCCATCTTCTTTATCAATTTTAGTCTTTCATTTCCTTCATATAGTTCTTCCAACATCTTCTAGATGTCATAAGCAGTATCTAAAGAAAGAACCTTAGTTCACTCAGTTTTAGATAAAGCACTGTAAATAGCATACTTCACTTTCTCATTCTCCTCATAAGTAGAAACCTCATTTGCAGTAGTAGGACCTGTTGGGACCACAAAAATCTGATCTTTTTACATATGTTTTCATTCATAAATTTCCAGATTTGGTCCTACCATATGCATATTTCACCCATTTTTGCCATATTGTCCCATTGAATCCATTGGGTCATGCATATTTTTCATTCTGGTTCATATCAGCATAGGTCTCCCATTGTCTCCCTGACCCACTGTGTTTTTCTGCTAATATCTTTTGTTTCAGGTGTTTCGGTGTGACACAAAGTTCCAATGAAGTATGGAAGATGTATTTTGATGGAGCATGCAGCCAAGAAGGTAATGGCGTTGGGATTGTATTTGTTTCACCTGAAGGTATTACTTTTAAATATTCATTTCTATTAGCATTTGAATGTACAAAAAATGTGGCAGAGTATGAAGCTTTATTGACAGGCTTGAACATAGTTGTTAAAACAAGATTAAGTTGCTGGCTATTTTGGGCGATTCTGAGTTGGTTGTTTCACAAATCAAATCAAAATATTCAGCAAAGCACAAAATATTAAAACAATATAGGAATGTTGTATGGGATACAATTGAATTGTTTGATGCTTTTTCAATTGAGTGGATTGACAGGTCAAATAATATAATGGCTGATTTTTTAGCAAATGTGGCACTGAAAAGAGATGACATCACATTGGTTGGGGTATCATAGATTGAGTTTAAGACAAGGCTTGATGTGCCTGATAACATCTATAACTGGCAATTTTTCAATGATGATACTGATCTTTTGAAATTCCTCAATTGTATAGATCAGTATGAGACCCAGGAAATTGACTTCAATGCTTTCGTTGAAGAAGTGGATGGGAAGCAAACAATGTTTGGAAAGGAAATATTGCAGCTCAAGACAAATAAACTGCCCAAGGGTCTAGTGGCATTGTAGAGGCTATATGATGGAAATGATAGATCTCTAATGAAACAAACGCCAGTCAGAAGAGAAGATATTGAAGAAGTCAACTTGGGGACTGAGATAGCACCAAGAAAGGTATACATTGGAAAGAGGATCAGCCCTGCAATTAGAAGAATGTTGATAGAGTTGCTGAGAAAATACAAGCATGTTTTTGCTTAGTCTTATGAGGATCTGAAAGCGTACAGGGAGGATTTGTTTCAACATGAAATACCACTGAAGCCAGATGCCAAGCCTTTCAGACAAAAGCAAAGACCCATAAATCCAACGCTGGAACCTAAAATGCCAGAGGAACTGATAAAGCTCAGGGATGGAGGAATTATCAAACCAATCAGACATTCAACATGGGTTTCAAATCTGGTTCCTATGAGAAAGAAGAATGGTGATATCAGATTATGTGTGGACTTCAGGAATTTAAATATGGCATCTCTCAAAGATAATTATCCTTTACCCAATATGGAGGCTATATTGCATAAGGTGACAGGGTGTGAATTGCTATCCATGATGGATGGGTTTTCTGGATACAATCAGGTTAAAGTCAAGGAATCTGAGCAATACAAGATAGCATTCACAACTCCTTGGGGAGCATATGTATACATAAGAATTCCATTTGGTCTCACTAATGCTAGAGTGACTTTCCAAAGAGCCATGGATGTAGCATTTTCTGATTTGATTAATGTTATCATGGTGGTGTATCAAGATGACTTGACTACTTATTCGAAGAAGGCTGAAGATCATGTGCAACATCTAGAAAAGGTATTTATTAAAGCTCTTGAATATGGTATTAGTTTAAATCCAAAGAAGTGTCATTTTGCAGTCACAGAGGGTAAACTCTTGGGGAATATTGTTTCAAAAGAGGGAATTAGAATAGATCCTGAGAGGGTGGAAGCTATTGATAAAATTCCTATTCCCAAAGCTGTCAAAGCAATACAATCTTTCTTTGGGAAAATTAATTTTGACAGAAAATTTGTCTCTAATTTTGCTGAGATCATTAAACCCATATCAAAAATGTTAAAGAAAGGACAAAAAATGGACTAGACTACTGAAGCTTTAGATGCTTTTATGTCTATCAAAAGGGCTATCAAAGAGGCTCCCGTTCTAAAGTCTCCATATTTTACAAAGCCTTTTTAGATTTTTTCATTTGCCTCAATGCATACTATTGCTGCTGTTATGTTACAAAAGAATAATGATGGTCATGAACAGCTTGTGTCCTTCTTTAGTAAATCATTATAGGTGTCTGAATTTAAGTATGACATAATGGAAAAACAAGCTTTTGCATTGGTAAAAGCCACAAAATCATTCAGACCATATATTGTTGGAGCAAAGGTGATTGCTTATGTCCCTCATGCTGTTGTCAAAGACATTTTAACACAATCTGAAGTTATAGGGAAAAGATGTAGATGGATCAACAAGATTCAAGAATTTGACATGGAGATATAGATTACTCAGTTGGTAAGAGGCCAAGGCTTGGCTAGGCTAATGACAGAAACCAATATTGAGGAAAATCGGATTTGCAATGTTGAAGAAGAGGTTGCAATTGCAAGCATTGAACACACTCCTTGGTATACTGGTGTTATGCATTATCTTAAATATATGAAGTGTCCAGATGGATTGAGTGACAGCCAAAAGAGAACTTTGAAGTTGCAGGCATCAAAGTATGTCTTCATGGATGGAGATCTGTTTTGGAAAAATAGAGATGGCATATTGTTATTATGTTTGGATGAATCACAGGCCAAACATGTTTTAAATGAAATGCATGAAGGATTTTGTGGAGGGCACTATTTAGCAAAGACAACTGCACACAAAATTCTAAGGGCAGGTTATTATTGGCCAAAGGTTTTTAATGATTCTTTTACACATGTGAGAAGATGTGAGGCCTGTCAAAAGTTTTCTAGAAAGTTGAAGTACTAGGGTACTCTGCCACTTCGACCCTTGCAGGCTGATGCCCCTTTCCATCAATGGGGAATTGATTTCATTGGAGAGATACAAGAGAAGTCAAGTGGAGGGCATAGATGGATACTAGTTGCCACTGATTATTTTACAAAGTGGGTGAAGGCAATCCCAACCAAGTAGGCTACGAGTAAAGTTGTAACAAATTTCTTGATGGACAACATTATCACCAGATTTGGTACACCATTGAGGATAATCACAGATAATGGGATGTGCTTCGGGTCAGATGAATTTAAAAGATTTTGTGATAAGTATGGAATTACTATTTCTTATGCAACTCCTTATCATCCACAAGCCAATGGTCAAGCAGAGTCCAACAATAAGAGTCTCTTGAAGATTATAAAGAAGATGCTGGGACAGAACAAGAAGGCTTGGGATTTAAAGTTAAAATTGGCTGTGTGGGCTGATAGGATCACTGTGAAAAAGGAAATTAGAAAGTCTCCATTTGAATTAGTGTACAGAGCACAAGCCAAGATGCCTCTGCAGAATTTGTTACCAATTTATCAGTTTGTCTTACAGGAAGATTTGGAAGTTCTTGAACCCATGGAAGACAGGATGGAGCAACTTGTTGAACTGGATGAAGTAAGGAGAGAGGCCCAAAGTCAAAACATAAAGTTACAGGCACAAATGAAGTATCTATTTGACAAGAAGGCAAAGAATAGAAAATTTGAAGAAAATGATTTGGTGTTGATATGGAATGCAAGGTGTCAGGAGAAAGGCAAGCATGGTAAATTTGAAGCTCTTTGGCTGGGACCTTTTGTTGTTGTTGGAAAAAAGGGTGAAGACTCATATTATCTATAGAACATGGCTGGTGAAGATCAGGAATTTCCTGTTCATGGGAAATTCTTGAAGTTTTTTTTCTCTTGAGAAACACAGATGATTAAGGGTTGCCAGTGCATGGACAACTCTTGTGTATCCTCTTTAAAATTATTTTCAATGCACAGTAGTTTAGGGTTCTGGTTCATTTCCATTTTGCATTCACCTCCATCTTGCATTCACTTTGCATTCATTTCCATTACCATTCATTCCATTGCTGCTCATTGGTTCATCATTTTTGTCTGGCCTGCTAATTAGAGATTCTAGATCCTTGCAATGATCTCACATTCATTCATCCCCGGACGGAGCCACTATTGGGACTACAAAAATCTGATGTTTTTCCATATGTTTTCACTCATAAATTTCTAGATTTGGTCCTACCGTATGCATATTTCACCCATTTTTTCCATATTGTCCCATTGAATCCATTGGGTCATGCATATTTTTCATTCTAGTTCATATCGGCATAGGTCTCCCATTGTCTCCCCGACCTACTGTGTTTTTCTGCTAATATCTTCTATTTCAGGTGTTTCAGTGTGACAACATTTGGGTCTCTCCGATTCATTTTTCTGCTAGCAAACGTCTGTTGCCTATTGGCAAGACGTTTATGTTGTTAAGGCGACCGTGGTGGCTTCTATCAGCATTTTTCTTGGCGGTCGGGCTAGCGTCTTGCTGAATTCTAGATGTCTCAGTGATAGGTGCACTGTGGGTCCCTTCAATGTAGGTTAAAGGTTTCGGTGAGTGGTCTTAGCGAATACAATATGTCTCGCCGACTTCACATATGGGTTTCTTTTCGGCAATGGCTTGGAGGTTTTGGCATTATGTCTCAGTGAAGTTTTCCTATCTTGTCGAATAGTGGTGGAAAGATATAACATATCGGTGTAGGTCTGATCCTCGATAGAAGCTCTCAGTGATTTCATCTTGTCTTGAGGACCGGGGAAACAGAATACAGTATTGGCATGAGTTAATGTTTTCGAGGGGATGTCATGGCGATATCCATATGTCTCACCGAAAAAATACAATGGGTTTCCCTCAAGTGGCTTTCGGTATAAGGTTAAGGCTTTCGGCCTATGGTCTTAGCGAAGTGATTTTGTCTCACCGACTGGTGCAGGAGCACCCAGGCAGAGATATGCTTCAAGAAGGAAAATTCATGTTTTGATTGGAAATATGATGTAATAATTATGTATTAGGGTCTAAAAGACCATTTCATGCATTTATTGGGTCCTAGTTTATAATTTTGAGGTCATAAGTTGCATAATGTAAAAATTGCAAAAAATTGACAAATTGTTGTCAATACAAAATTGTAAAAATGCAATAAATTGCAAAAATAGAGGAATGTGAAGGGACAAGTAGTTAGAGAATCAGTTTTAGGCATTGGATATGGTTTATATAGGCCTTTTGAGGCTTCACACAATTCGAGGGAGGTTAGGGAAAGGTGTATGAAGAAGAATTTCAATTAAAAGTTTAGATTTTCTGTATTTTTCCTGATTTTTCTGTGTTGCAGGCCATTGTACGGATATTTATTTTGCATAAAACCTCTCCTCCTCCATTGAAATTTGTAGCCCCATGAATCTAGTTTATTCTTCAATTTATTTCATCAAAAAATGTTTTGATTTGTGTAAGTTATGAGTAAAATACTCCAGGCAGGTCAAAACCCTAGTTTAGGGTGGCAGCAAGCAATTAAAATTGAGTTTCTCCCAATTTACACGGTGGAAAAACCTAAATTTTGGTATGTAGGGATTTTTTGACATATTATTTCATATTATAAAGTTTTAGACCGATTGATGAAGGTTATCATACAAAACTTTGATGCCCTAGGTCTGAAAATTGTGCAAAATTCTGGAAAATCACTCTGTAGAGTGAAGAATTCGAGTTTTGATGCTATTAAATGGTGTTCCACTTGGGTGTCAGAGTTGTTGAAGGTTGTATGGATGTTTTTGAGACTATTTACTGATTTGGTTTGGTGAACTAAAGGTTTTTATGTGCATTTATATCCTGATCTTTGATGGCAGATTTATGACAGTCCAATTTTGGAGTCATGAATGAAGGCTTAGATTAGTTGTTTGTTGAAATATCCTGAAAAAAGTTTGGGAGATGATCTAATGTTATTGTTCAGGTGTATTTCCCCATGTTTGAGGTAGAAATAAGGAGGAATAGGCTTGGTAATTTGTAGTTTCTCTTTTATGTGGCCTAAGAGGCCTAATTGCTGATTTGGGTCAGTCTTCATTGAAAGTTCTCATATTTGAAATGCCTAAGTTGGGAATTGTCTTTTGATGTTGATTAAAGTGTTTTGAGGGATCTATAAGAGATTTTGGGCTTTGTTCTCAGTTTTAGGGCTATCAAAAAAATATTTTGTGAAGAACGAAGAGTTCTAATTGAAAGGACATGAAGGGTTTGTTTTGAGATTTACAAATGAGATTGGTTGAGTGAATTTTCTTCCTTTGCTCTGCATCACCGACGGTGCAAAGGTTTTCTACCAAATGACTTTCAGCTGGATTCTTCTTATGTCTTGGTGAAGATAATTTTACCAAGGGATGCTTCGGTATGAGTTGGGGCGATCGCCATAAGGTCTCGGCGAGTGACCTTCGGTCTCGCCGATGGAAAGCGATGAAGGATCTTATCGGCAGGAGTGTGAACTTTTCTCGGTGACTCAGAGTGCATGGGGCCTTACGGTATAAAAAAGTGAAGTCTATGTGAGGTCTCCACGACCCGAATGAGCTACAACGAATATGAATGAAGCCAAAGGAGTTCATCGGCGAGAGATATCCGTGTGTCTCAGCGACAAGAAAGCACGTAAGGAAAAGTTTGTTTCGGCGCAACGTAATTGAAGTCTGTATGACATCTCCCAGAGAGCGATAAGTCACAGTGATAACAGAATGCGCGCGGGATGTCTAACGATTGAATTGCTTTGGGTAGGACGATATATTGTGTCTCGCCGACTATTCATAGGTGATTAACAGAAATACAAAACATTGAGGCCGACATGTATCTGCCTGAGAGCCGTTGCTTGCCAGCGCGATTGGAGCCCGATTTTTGTGCTAAGCCGACATGTTCTCTCATTTTAACATTTTATCCAAATGCTTGTGTATAAATAAGCATTCTTGCAATTGTAAAAGGGATTATTATCATGAGCTATTAGTTATTTGATATACGGTAGGCAATTTCTGATGGATACAGTACTATAAATTCATCAGATCAGAGACTATGATGCATGTTTTCAAATCGAAGGTATTTATGAAAGTCAATTGATATTGCTGCACATTTTTGGTCTCAATTATCTGTTGAATTTGATGAAAGTATGGCTAAGTTGTCTCCAAGATGGACTCTTTCTGGTTGTTTAAATTGATATGACAACTTTGTATTCGATTTATCAGTGCACATTTTCTATACTTGTGTGATTGATTGATTGGTTCTTTCAAGTAAATACTAAATCCTTTTAGTTAATCATAGTAATTAGAAAGATTCAATTGGGTTATTCAAGTAGAGCTTAGTAGTCACAGTTTTGCATGTTTATACCAGTTGTAAACAGAATATCTGCCAGATAATTTGAGTTTTCTCCAGAGAGTGTTGCTCATTTGATTTCATTTGACTCCGCATACCCAATAAGGCACTGGTCTCTGCATTTTATCATTTTGAATTCATTCATTCTCTTTATATCTTTTAAAATTGAGCATTTTAGAATCTAGACTAGAGTATTGTTACCATTTTCAAGTTGAATTACAACTTGTTCACTCCCATCTGCCATTGTGAACAAGTTGTTATAAGAAGATTGATTACAAGTTAAGTCTACATTATTCAGAGAGGTACACCCACCCAGGTTTTGCAGCACCTAAAGAGTAGAAGGTTGAATTCTTCCAACTTTGTCTGTTACCCTGAAGCATATTAGGATATTGGCAGCCTCTTGAGGCATCTTGCCTATGTTTTTGAGAGCTAATAGGACCATTCATCGAAGTAGTATACTTCATCTCGCCTTCTAGGTCTTGTAACCAAGAGAAACAATATATCCTCTCATCTGTACTTTCCAATCACTATAATTAGATCCATCGAACATAGGGATCACCAACTTATGTGCCATCAAATTTTCCTTAAGAATTTAAGTTCTACACCAAGGAACCAAAGCTCTAATACCAATTATTAAAAGGCATAGGACAACTAAGAAGGGGGGGTGAATCAGTTGTCACAAAATTCAGACTTAATACTTCAACACTTATCAATTTCACAACCACACTATTCTATTATTAAGTATGAGCATGAAACACCACTACTGTATTTGACTACAAATTCTGGTGAATGTTTGGTTACATATCGACAAAATATTGTCAACTTACTGATGCAACACTAATTTAAATTTCGTCACTGTATTTTTGTCGCTTTAACAACCAATTTTTATACATCAAAACCATGACCCAACACCATCGGTTAGCGCCACGAAAAATGTTGGCGGTGTTCGTCACAAAATCAATGTAACTTCGTCCATCTATCGATGCAAAAAATCACAAAATGTTACAGAATGCCCATTTGAAATCGTCGAAAAAATAGCAAATGTTCATCCATTTTCTGAAAAAGGTGGAGCAAACCATCATTTCCATTACGATGAAAACTACGTGGTGTGTAGAACAACCTCATCTCAAATTTTTATGGTTCGTCAGGCTATGTTTGTCAAAATTGCAACAAAACCCTGCAGTTTTTTTTTTTAAATTATTCATTCAAACATCTTCCCTCCCTAACACGGTTATATGTATGGGTTTTGTTCTGTGCATGAATAATTTGGCTGATATATCTTTCAGTATAAGTCACTCCGACAAGTATTTTTCTTTCCTTGCATCCTTTATCGATGTACCTTATCCGATGTAATCGTATCGGAGAGACTTCGTTCTATTAGGCTCAAAGTTATTCATTACTTCTAATGGTGATACTCCCACTGATGAATTTCACTAGCACAACTTTCACCAATGGTGCCTTATTTTATCCACTAGGTTGGTGCAACTTGAGATATGTTCTCCTGACTAAATGTTATTGGTGTAAGATGTGTCGTCGGGCGGTCCATTTTTTGTTGTTCTAATATCAATGTGTTCCTTCGATCAAATATATCGATGTACCTCATGCCAAAATCCTGAGTGAGTCTATCTTTTACTTTCTTCAATAACCCATCGGTAGAACAAAAGGAATGTGTCCCCGATACGAGCCTTTTATCTTCATCGAAGTAGTATATGAGATCAGAATTGTCACTTGTTAGGCTTCTGATGGTCGATGAGTATTTTTTCAGGGAAACTTTCATGAGTTATGCCGATATGAATTTCCTATGGTGCTACATTCTCTATTTGTTCCTTTTTAATCAAAATATATCGCCCAATTTCTTTTGCCAATCGTTATGAATGCAATGTTCCTATGTCGATATTGTACAATGTGCTTCCTTGTTCACGTAGGTCATTCTTGCAATGTTTTTATTAGTGAAGCTTGCTAGTTGTTGTGCCAATATTTTGTATTGTGCCAATATAAACATAAAACATGATCGGGGTGACATAGATACTGCTTGGTCAATATGTTATATCTCTTCAATTTGAAATGTGTAAACAATGGGTCTTGGATACATATAGTGAGTAAATAGCTTATAAGAACAATGGTAGAAGACCCAACAATGAAGACTTGGGAAAAAACTACCATAGAAATTGTTGGATACGTCTCACTTGACTTGCAATAATGCAATTCCCAAAGCATATGGGCATAGTGTTGAAAACCCACACATGGAAACTAGGGACCCAAATTTGTGTCTTAATTTTTTGGAATCCCTTAAAAAACCCTCATTAACCAATCAAAAAGAAAACAATTGTCTACTATTTTGAAAGGATTAATCACAACATCGGTTTTAATAGTTGAGACAGGTGTGAATGAAAAAATGGAAGACTTATGGTAAAATTTCAAATATGTGAAGATCTCCTTGGGAAAAAATCTATTAGTCACCTTCTTCTCTCATAGTGGAATAAAGTAAAATATGTTCTTAACATTTTACAAGAAAAAGTTAGTGTAAAGACAACATACAAGTATGTTGATGCCATCATTGAACTGCACACCAAGCTCACAAATCAAAACAAGTATTGTTCCCGCAATGTATGAAGCCTACCTAATTACAATTGAGTTCAAATAGAAATTAAATACACAACTAATGATTTCCAAATAGTACATTCTATTTTTGGTCAGTTGTGTGTGTGAGAGAGTGAGAAAGTGAGTGTGTGTGTGTGTGTGAGAGAGAGAGAGAGAAGGTCACTTTTGTGATGGATCTCTAGCAAAATATGTGTGTGCTTTCTCATATGATACTTGGGTGAATAAAAATAACAGTTAAACGCAAACCAAAAACCAAACCAGTAACATATAATACATAACTATATTAATTTTATCCAATGAAATTATTTTATCATCAGTGCATGAGGCACATGACAAGCGATTACTAGGAGCAATCCATCCACTCACTTATTCCATTGGTCACTAAATAAGAGAATCATCTATAAAATTTCTACCCAGATTGAAAGTTGCCCCTCATATGGATCAAATGGCATGTAAGCAACCAGAGATGATTATTGGGAGCAACTGTAGAATCAATAACCTACCAAACAATGGCATGACATCATCACTAACTACTCATCACATAGTGAATTGTCGATTATTTTAGCATTAACCACATAATTACAATATCTGTATGTTTAATGATTTAATACTAGTTGCATTATAGGGCTCTCTCCTAGACCCCTCATACCTAGACCTAGTTTGAACCACGTACCAGTCTCAAGCTAATTCTTATGCTGAAATGGCTAGGCTCTTCTCTTTTGTTTTTGTGCTACATGAGTACATCCCAAGTTTGTTTAATCCAAACTCGTATATCCCCAGACACGAGATCAATCTATGGATAACTTCCCCTACAAAATCTGTCATCCAAGGTAACATATGAGATGTGTTAAAAATTAAAATAAGTACAGAGGGTAACATATTGAAGCAAAGAGAACTAATGAAAATTGCATAAGCTTAAAAGTACAGCATAATGAAATATTAAAAAGTGCATTACCTTATTGAGCTTCTCTTTGTTTTGAGAATAGTTTAATATTCTCTACTTAACAAGGCCAACCACGTGACAATGGAAGCTCATTTGGCCCCTCCCCCCTCACATCACTCTCAATTCCCCATACCCAATCATATAACATTAATCACTCATTCATCCATTAATAACATATAACATTCATTCATTAACATATTCACATTCATTCATTAACATATAACATTCATTCTTTTAGTTTTTACATATTATCAAAAATATGGCTGTCATAATATGATTACAATCACTTTTTCTTTTGTTTATTTTTTGCATCTAAAAAAAGAAGTGGAGTATCGTTTTCCAAATCATCTATCCCCCTTCAGTTGTTCTGCCCTCTGCTCGTGATCTTAATGTACGCCTAGTCGTGTACTCACGATGTGGAGGTTGTTGCAAGGGGGGGTCTGCTGCAATAACAAAGAAATGTTAAATTGATATGTTTTATTATTATTGTTACAAGTATTTCATTAATTGAAAGAACATTAGAGTGGTGCTCTTTACCTGATGGGGCCACATCATGTTCTTGATCTTGTCTTATAGCCTAATACTCAACATGCTGAATACCCTCTAAATCCTATGGAGTTGAAACACGAAAGGTTACATTAATTAATACACCACTTGAAATTAAATATGTTTAAAAGAACATTAGAGTGGTCCTCTTTACCGGATGGGGCCACATCATGTTCTTGATCTTGTCTAGCTTGATCATGCTCAACATAGTGATCTCGCTCTACATGCTCTAAAGTTGAAACATGAAAGGTTACATTAATTAATACACCAATTGCAATTAAAGATGTTTAATTGTATTAATCCATACTGCATTTTGTATAGCAAATGAATACGTCTAGTACCAGGATTGTAACATACCTCTTCTTAATACTCAAGTAATCTCAAGAATTTACTAGAAGGTAAATCAACTTAGTAAACATGAAAGAGAAACTTTTTTTCTTTTTCTTTTATCATTTGCATAAGCACAAGAATAAAGTATAACTTTTCCAGATAAAATTCAAACTTGAATTCACATGTAATCATAACTAGAATCAAGATAATTCCTAACAATATTCATTTATATCACATAAGATACACTTAGCATAAAGAATAGTCTTACCTCATAAGTTTTGACTATCGTAAGCCAGAACATGGAGTTCACTACATTTGGAATGTTGATCTCTATCTTCACAAGCCTCAGAGAGTCTACTACTACAGAGGGAGAGCATCATCCAAGTGCTTTTCCTCCAACCACGGACTCAAGTGGTCCCCCGTGCACTTCCTAACTGGAAGTGACCTGACCCTTCTCAAAGAGTATAGATATAAGGAACTGTCAAGTTTCTCCATCTCAATCCTAGGGATGTGTCCTACAAAACTCAATCGACCATACAACTCTAGATCCCTTCTAGCTAAGTATGATCATTCTGATTGGTCATGCCATCTAGACACTCACCTCTGACTTTTCTTGGATCTATCTCAACCTATAGTTTACTTACTTTATTTGGTACTCTAGACACAAACTAGTCTGTATAGAAAATCCATTCTATCCAATCTAACTTAGAACTAATCGTTAATTCTAGGATATTCAATCAATGTAAATTCTTAAGGATTTTAACCTTTTAAAAGCCCCTTATTGCATCCTTGCAATATCTAGGGTTTATGACTTCCTGTCATTTTACTGTCAAGATTCAATACCCAACATCTTGATGCATTAAATCGAGTTTCAAAATTATCGTAGAATCTCTTAAGGTATTATAAAGACTTACTACCTTGTTCTATGGTTTATCGACCTTTCATTGTCAATCAATATACATACATATATACAATGTCATATTTCACATAAGTGTTACATATTTCCTATATCCTCCTTATTTCAATACTAGGGTTTAGCTTCTCTAACCCAATACATGGAAATATTAAACATCCTTGTTCTCCAAAGATAATAGCATTAGCGAAGCAAAACATAAGAGCAATTACTTCTAGTCTTACCTAGACGATTTAGCATTTCTCAAATTCACATTTCATATAACATGATTAAGCATGATATCCAAGGATTATTCCCATTGATATATATATATATATATCTTAATTAGTGTCATTACTTCTCATTTAGTTAGTACTTTGACTAAGTTCAATCCTTCAACCTTAATAGGTTAGATTCGTAAGAGATAATAAATTTCTTCCAACTTCCTTGTCTACTCAATTTTATTCAAGTTCAAATAAGGATAGAGTATAAACTCATATGATTATCATCCTTTATATAAGTATGTTGCATATACCTATAACAACAATCTCAAGTACAATAGACATGTAGGTTGAGTTTCGGTCTCCCAACATCCCCTTCTCAAAGTTGGTTATGACAATGATACCAAGTATTGGAATAACGAAATTCCTTTGTACACATAGTTCTAAAATAAGTTCAATATAGGCTACAAGATCAACATCAATACATTGTCAAGATCTCTCTTTCTCTTGAAAACCATGACTTAAGCAACCAATGCTATCAAAGGCTATCTAGGGTTCCACATTCGTGCGTCACCCATTTCCTTAACATGTAATACAAAATTGACAAGAGGAATTATATTTCCTACAAAGAAATCTTTTTCTATGTTGCAATCTCCTTACTTCAATATCATGATGATATTTTATAATCCAAAAAGTCCCTTGAGAGAACTAGCAAGATTTCATCTATAGAGCTATCCTCTTCTTTAACATAGACTAAAGGATCTAATCTATTTTTCTTAGTTACCCATTACTATCTTAAAATCCAATTTCAATAATATATGACAATACAACATAAGTATAATGCACTCTGTTTTCTCCAAACCTCTTAGGTGCTATATAATTCCTCACTACTCTAGGAATGTAAATGTGTTATACAATAACCATTCTTTGACTGGCGTCAATCGAATAATCCTAGAAGTTCTATTCACATATCAATAATTACAATCATATTGATAATCCAATGTTCACTATCTTCATCTTAAATGAATTATGAACTCATATGAGTGTTTCATCGATACCCTAAATAATCTAAAACATAGTTGTTAAATTCTTTAAGTGTTATCGTATCTTCAATCTTGGATATTCCAAAAGAGATCAATATCTCTCTATTGCTCTGGATGAATGGGTTTCTAGCACAAGCTTGTCAACGTATCCATTCCTTATTCTCATGTCTGGAAAGCGGAGCAATCTGAATATCTTTATTATTGCATAGGCACTCCAATGAGAGATTCATCTTTGGTTATTGTTAACCACACTATATATAAATTGGAACGACATAATGAATTTAAATGTTAGTGTCGAATAGACTTTAAAGCTAGAGATGTATATCAGTATACATGAGGACACTCAGCTTTACGTTTATTCAAGACTTTACACATGCCTTAGAGACTTCATATCTCTTAGGAATTTCCATTTTGAAATGAATATTAAGCTACAGGAGTTTATGGCAAACACACAGGGTAATAAGGCCAAATCATACTTGAGCAATTCTCCCAAATATACTCAGATGTTACACTTTGTTGGCTCCTCCAGTCTGTGACGGCCTTCTTGTGATACGAGACAGCATTAAGTGTCTTTCCCACTGGGCCCGAACTTCCTCCCTCAGGACGCACCCACCCATTTGAATGATCTCCTTCTAGGGACTACCTCCATGCATGATATGTACAAAAACGTATATCTTTTTTTCTTCAGATGTTCTCGCAACTACCAAGAAAATAACCTCCCCCTCCTGTAAAGAAACTTTTGCCGCCTTTCTAGCATCCCCTCTTCTTGCGCTAAAAATGGGAGCTCAAAGAACGTGGTCCCCTCCCTTGTGTCCATTGCAGGATATTTCCCCAAATGCCTCCCGCCTCCACATCTGTATAACCGTTTTTGATCTCATGCCAATGGCTTTTCCCTCTTTTCTTTTTAAAGATAACTAAAGGCCACTACTAGAGGTCTACAACAACACTCCCCCACACATGGGTGAATCAGCGGGAGATAACAACCCATCGATGATCATACCATCGTAGGTACGAGTTGATAATTGTGGAGATTTCATAGAAAAATCAGTGTTATCCTTCCTAGCATGGATATTATTCTGTTTTCAAAACCTTTAGTCGAAAGGTAAATAACCTTTTTCATAAATCCCAACGATCGTTTACTATCATCATCTACCACAAAGAGTCAATTCTTAATTACCATTTTCTTTTATTGGAACCGTTTTACTAAGCCCAGTATCTCCACCATGCCGCGGATACATAGGCAAGGTCTTTTCCTTAAAACAAGTTTCACTCACAACCAAGGAGTGGAGTAGTTTATTCTTTTGAACACTCTCCCATAGTCCTCCATTTTATCCTATTAGGTATGAAATATTCTTATAGATCATGTTAAACATGTTAATACACATGTCAATAAAATATTACGTAAACAATGCATATTAATGTCATTATACATTATTCGACAAGATGTGTGAACGGGGTCGAGGTACTCTCCCCCTCACAATCTTGTGGAACATCAAAATCAAACATATAAATAGGTTAATATATTGGTATTTCAACCAAGCAATACCAAAACTATAGCTAAACCACTAGCATATATATATATATATAATCTCTTTCGAGTATATCCATTCAAACACATGAGAACTAATGACTATCGATTAATCCTTATCAAAAAATCAAACTTTCCTTAACATAAATCAATCATTGTCGAATCGAAATATTGACTTACACCCAAAGGTTGAGTAACACCTACTTGACTCAACTAGGTTTGCTAATCAACACCAACACAAGACTTAAGATGGCAATAACTTGTTTAGTCCTTGTATCTATACCCTTCTCTCAAATGATGCTCTCCCTCCCTTTCTCGGAGGGTGGAAACCTGATTCCTTAATGCAATGTGCCATCACCAACTAAATATTAGTGTATTAATAATCATTTCATAATCCTCATGAAGTCATCACATCTTGACTACTTTTAAACACATGACAATTTTAGTCAAATAAACGTAACTCAAGAAAACATTGATTTCTCCAGACATTTTTCCTAAACATCTAATCATTGAATCATGCGTAATCATCTACTAATTACTTCAAAAGTAAAAAGTAAAAAAAAGTTAAAGTTAGGGATGTAACATATCTCTCCCTGTAAGAGTCATCATCCTTGATGATCCAATCCATCAGAAATATTAACAAGATAAATATTTTGTTTATCCTGCAAAAGCATTTAAGAAATTTAGAATATATTTGATATAAAATCATGGTAAACTTTCCATGGCATTTTACCCTTTAGATACCGGTCCCACTGGACCTTGCATTTAAGAAGCTCGATCATGACCACTCCTTGGTCCTGTACTTGTAAAACATTCTGAGAATATAATTATCATCTGTTATATACTTTCAAATGTAATTCATATAAAGAAATTTACCTCCTGGTAATAGCTAAGAATAGAATGATTCTTTAATCAATCGAATTGATAACTTCAAGAATTTTTGAAGATTCCTTTATTTCAAGGAGATAGTTTGGAAAATATTCCTTACTTTATGAAACTTTTCTATCTATTTGATTGGTTTGATTTGTTTATCCATTTCTGACAACATTTCAGGACTAATGCTAATCCTATCTTCTAGCTTACCTAGCTTATAGGAGTTCGACATCTTTTCCCATCCAATGTCGCAAATGGAGTCACCTTGTTAGCAGAATTATAGAAGTTATATCAAACACCATAAAAGGTGGATATCTCTTTCTACATGTAGCAACCAAATACTTTTAACATAGGTTTACCAAGAGAATTATGCCAAAGATTAACAACATTAAGCATGTAAGGTACAACTATTCCTCATGTAAGATACAAATAGTAACATCAACCTTCACTTTTCTAGCTGAAAAGGTTTTTCACCAAGTACCAATTTCATTTATCTCATGCATCATCAAAATAAGTTGATAAGTAAATACAAGAGAAAGGATCAAAATTCCATTTCTAGTTCATCTGTCCTCCAAGACTCGGCATGCCACTGAAAAGAAGGAAAGCATCACCTGGCTATTTTTCCTTTCAACCATGGACTTAAGCGGTTCCTCTGCACACTTCCTAACTAGAAGAAGTCCTAATTTTTTATGAAAGGTTGTGTTGGAAACCCTCACAGTTGCCATCTGAGCTCTGGTGTGTACCCCCACTTAACCAACTCTGTCACACTACTAAGGATACCCTCCTACTAAGTACAACAACTCTGGTTAGCTAAGTGTCTAGAATACTGTGAACTGACGAGTGCATGTAGTGGCAACAACACTCACTGTGGACATAGTTTAATAGACGTACGCTTTTCAATCCGCATAGTAATGGTTCACCACCCTACTCGACTTGGAGATACTATTTACTTGGGCTTACTGGACTACTTGTCCACCCACATACCGTAACACAAGGTTCAAAAATGATATCCTCATAAGACCTCCTTTAGATAGCTTACATATTAATTATATAACCCTAAAAAGGTTTGGAACCAATTCCTTTCCACACAAGGTTTCTTTCATTTGCAAAGCTAAGGACATACCCGGTGCATTTTACAATTTACTCCTTTACACAAACCATCAAAGGCCCATCTAGGACATGATAGAGAAGAAAATTACATCAAACACAATGAATGACCAAAAATTTTTGGTATAGCCACCACAAAACTCAACTCAATATCAAATTATAAACAGTTTTAATTCAACAATAAATCAAAGAATGAGCTCTTTTCCAGCAATAAATCAAATTTTGATCAACCAGCCATAAGATATACAATCTTCAAAAATTCGGTGGCTAGACCATTTCAAAATAAAGATATAAAATAATGACAATCCTTTCCAACATTAAAAAGGGATTTTACCAAAATCCGAGGAAGTGTCAAAATCCAAAAGAACACTGTTAATGCACTACGTGACTTGACTAAGTCACTATAAGGGAGTAGATTGCTGCACTGCATTTGGATTTTCCAAAAGCTTATAGTGGATTAGGGATTGCGTTACAAGCGCCTTAAACAAATAAGTCCCTTAAGACTTTCACCGTGCTCAAAATTTTGCAAATAAAAAGGGTTATATCAGATTCACTCCTTTTTCTCAAAGTATCTATCATTCATCTCTTAGACGACATTATAAGGTCATTTTATAGCAATACACAAAGACTACAATTGGAACACAAAATTCTTTTCTTCATTTCGCAGTATAATACTCTATTCCTAACTTCATTGAATAGATTACATGTTAAAACTTAAACAATTTGACTAAATATCTTAGTGTTAATTACATTCACCACTGCGGTTGTACTTTCTAGCTCTACCAAAAGGCTAGTACTTAGTTCTCAACCATTTTTTTTTTTAATTCTATGCCAGTATAACACTACTCATCCTTTGATGATCCATTCATTCCACTTGGCTCATTCCAAGCCATCTAAAACTTAGACTAAAACCCATCTTATCTAGGTGTCGTTGACATAATTGTCAAGGATTTCCAATGATCAGATGCTCTAGCACCTATTTGATTACTTCCGAGTCCTTCCATCCTTAAATTCTTGAAACATAAGAGTAGTATTAAATCCATATAGACACTACTCTACCCAAGCTCTTAGTCTGACTAGTAACTGACTAAGGTTTTACCTTTCTAGTCAGAGTTTCAAAATCTTTTCAATATGCAACCTTAATGGAATGATTTTTCTCTTGGAGTTTTAACTCCTCCATTGGCCTTCTCTAAGCCATTGACTTGGGTAAATGCTGGGGAGATAGTCTTCCAGACAGTTTCCTTGGTTTTTCCTTATGCCATTCTGGCATCAACCAGTTTTAGCCTTAGCCAATCTACTAATGTTTAACAAGTTTTCTCGTAATGAGCTCATAGGTCCATGTGTTGAACCCGGTTTTCTATAATACCATATGTAACATACCTCTTCTTAATACTCAAGTAATCTCAAGAATTTACTAGAAGGTAAATCAACTTAGTAAACATGAAAGAGAATTTTTTTTTTTTTTTCTTGTATCATTTGCATAAGCACAAGAATAAAGTATAACTTTTCCAGATAAAATTCAAACTTGAATTCACATGTAATCATAACTAGAATCAAGATAATTCCTTACAATATTCATGTATATCACATAAGATACACTTAGCATAAAGAATAGTCTTACCTCATAAGTTTTGACTGTCGTAAGCCAGAACATGGAGTTCACTACATTTGGAATGTTGATCTCTATCTTCACAAGCCTTAGAGAGTCTACTGCTACAGAGGGAGAGCATCATCTGAGTGATTTTCCTCCAACCACAGACTCAAGTGGTCCCCAGTGCACTTCCTAACTGGAAGTGACCCGACCCTTCTCAAAGAGTATAGATATAAGGATCTGTCAAGTTTCTCCATCTCAGTCCTAGGGATGTGTCCTACAAAACTCAATCGACCATACAACTCTAGATCCCTTCTAGCTAAGTATGATCATTCTGATTGGTCATGCCATCTAGACACTCACCTCTGACTTTTCTTGGATCTGTCTCATCCTATAGTTTACTTACTTTATTTGGTACTCTAGACACAAACTAGTCTGTATAGAAAATCCATTCTAGCCAATCTGACTTAGAACTAATCATTAATTCTAGGATATTCAATCAATGTAAAGTCTTAAGGATTTCAACCTTTTAAAAGCCCCTTATTGCATCCTTGCAATATCTAGGGTTTATGACTTCCTATCATTTTACTGTCAAGATTCAATACCCAACATCTTGATGCATTAAATCGAGTTTCAAAATTATCGTAGAATCTCTTAAGGTATTATAAAGACTTACTACCTTGTTCTATGGTTTATCGACCTTTCATTGTCAATCAATATACATACATATATACAATGTCATATTTCACATAAGTGTTACATATTTCCTATATCCTCCTTATTTCAATACTAGGGTTTAGCTTCTCTAACCCAATACATGGAAATATTAAACATCCTTGTTCTCCAAAGATAATAGCATTAGCGAAGCAAAACATAAGAGCAATTACTTCTAGTCTTACCTAGACGACTTAGCATTTCTCAAATTCACATTTCATATAACATGAATAAGCATGATATCCAAGGATTATTCCCATTGATATATATATATATCTTAATCAGTGTCATTACTTCTCATGTAGTTAGTACTTTGACTAAGTTCAATCCTTCAACCTTAATAGGTTAGATTCGTAAGAGATAATAAATTGCTTCCAACTTCCTTGTCTACTCAATTTTATTCACGTTCAAATAAGGATAGAGTATAAACTCATATGATTATCATCCTTTATATAAGTATGTCGCATATACCTATAACAACAATCTCAAGTACAATAGACATGTAGGTTGAGTTTCGGTCTCCCAACATCCCCTTCTCAAAGTTGGTTATGACAATGATACCAAGTATTGGAATAACGAAATTCCTTTGTACACATAGTTCTAAAATAAGTTCAATATAGGCTACAAGATCAACATCAATACATTGTCAAGATCTCTCTTTCTATTGAAAACCATGACTTAAGCAACCAATGCTATCAAAGGCTATCTAGGGTTCCACATTCGTGCATCACCCATTTCCTTAACATGTAATACAAAATTGACAAGAGGAATTATATTTCCTACAAAGAAATATTTTTCTATGTTGCAATCTCCTTACTTCAATATCATGATGATATTTTATAATCCAAAAAGTCCCTTGAGAGAACTAGCAAGATTTCATCTATAGAGCTATCCTCTTCTTTAACATAGACTAAAGGATCTAATCCATTTTTCTTAGTTACCCATTACTATCTTAAAATCCAATTTCAATAATATATGACAATACAACATAAGTATAATGCACTCTGTTTTCTCCAAACCTCTTAGGTGCTATATAATTCCTCACTACTCTAGGAATGTAAATGTGTTATACAATAACCATTCTTTGACTGGCGTCAATCGAATAATCCTAGAAGTTCTATTCACATATCAATAATTACAATCATATTGATAATCCAATGTTCACTATCTTCATCTTAAATGAATTATGAACTCATACGAGTGTTTCATCGATACCCTAAATAATCTAAAACATAGTTGTTAAATTCTTTAAGTGTTATCGTATCTCCAATCTTGGATATTCCAAAAGAGATCAATATCTCTCTATTGCTCTGGATGAATGGGTTTCTAGCACAAGCTTGTCGACGTATCCATTCCTTATTCTCGTGTTTGGAAAGCAGAGCAATCTGAATATCTTTATTATTGCATAGGCACTCCAATGAGAGATTCATCTTTGGTTATTGTTAACCACACTATATATAAATTGGAACGACATAATGAATTTAAATGTTAGTGTCGAATAGACTTTAAAGCTCAAGATGTATATCGGTATACATGAGGACACTCAACTTTACGTTTATTCAAGACTTTACACTTGTCTTAGAGACTTCATATCTCTTAGGAATTTCCATTTCGAAATGAATATTAAGCTACAGGAGTTTATGGCAAACACACAGGGTAATAAGGCTAAATCATACCTGAGCAATTCTCCCAAATATACTCAGATGTTACACTTTGTTGGCTCCTCCGGTCTGTGACGGCCTTCTTGTGATACGAGACAACATTAAGTGTCTTTCCCACTGGGCCCGAACTTCCTCCCTCAGGACGCACCCACCCATTTGAATGATCTCCTTCTAGGGACTCCCTCCATGCATGATATGTACAAAAACGTATATCTTTTTTTTTCAGATGTTTTCGCAACTACCAAGAAAATAACCTCCCCCTCCTATAAAGAAACTTCTTCCACCTTTCTAGCATCCCCTCTTCCTGTGCTAAAAATAGGAGCACAAAGAATGTGGTCCCCTCCCTTGTGTCCATTGCAGGATATTTCCCCAAATTCCTCCCACCTCCACATCTGTATAACCGTTTCTTGATCTCATGCCAACAGTTTTTTCCCTCTTTTCTTTTTTAAGATAACTAAAGGCCACTACTAGAGGTCTACAACAACACTCCCCCACGCATGAGTGACTCAGCGGGAGATAACAACCCATCGATGATCTTACCATAACAGGTACGAGTTGATAATTGTGGAGATTTCATAGAAAAATTAATGTTATCCTTCCTAGCATGGATATTATTCCATTTTCAAAACCTTTAGTCGAAAGGTAAATAACCTTTTTCATAAATCCCAACGATCATTTACTATCATCATCTACCACAAAGAGTCAATTCTTAATTACCATTTTCTTTTACTGGAACCGTTTTACTAAGCCCAGTATCTCCACCATGTCGTGGATACATAGGCAAGGTCTTTTCCTTAAAACGAGTTTAGCTCGTAACCAAGGAGTGTAGTAGTTTATTCTTTTGACCACTCTTCCATAGTCCTCCATTTTCTGCTATTAGGTATGAAATATTCTTGTAGATCATGTTAAACATGTTAATACACATGTCAATAAAATATTACGTAAACAATGCATATTAATGTCATTATACATTATTCGACAAGATGTGTGAACGGGGTCGAGGTACTCTCCCCCTCACAATCTTGTGGAACATCAAAATCAAACATATAAATAGGTTAGTATATTGGTATTTCAACCAAGCAATACCAAAACTATAGCTAAACCACTAGCATATATATATATATATACTCTCTTTCGAGTATATCCATTCAAACACATGAGAACTAATGACTATCGATTAATCCTTATCGACAAATCAAACTTTCCTTAACATAAATCAATCATTGTCGAATCAAAATATTGACTTACACCCAAAGGTTGAGTACCACCTACTTGACTCAACTAGGTTTGCTAATTAACACCAACACAAGACTTAAGATGGCAATAACTTGTTTAGTCCTTTTATCTATACCCTTCTCTCCAATGATGCTCTCCCTCCCTTTCTCGGAGGGTGGAAACCTGATTCCTTAATGCAACGTGTCATCAACAACTAAAGATTAGTGTATTAATAATCATTTCATAATCCTCATGAAGTCATCACAACTTGACTACTTTTAAACACATGACAATTTTAGTCAAATAAACATAACTCAAGAAAACATTGATTTCTCCAGACATTTTTCCTAAACATCTAATCATTTAATCATGCATAATCATCTACTAATTACTTGAAAAGTAAAAAGTAAAATAGAGTTAAAGCTAGGGATGTAACAAGTATGCACACCATGACCTTCATCTGTAGGTTGTGCTCCACCCTCACCAAGCTGCATTCCAATGTCATGTGGAGTATTATCATTTCTTTCCTATTTAAAACAAATAGGCACATAATTACTTTATGGTGGAAATTAATATTGAATAGATTGCACAAGTATTCAATTTTAAATAAACTTCATTGAGTTTATTTACCTGCATGTCGGATGCAGTGGAAGCTTGTGTTTTCCCAGTCAAGAGTCTTAGGTGTTCAGCCATGGCTCCATAGCCTTGTTGGAAGAAAATCTTCAGGTCCTCTTATGTGGGAACTCCGTTGAATTCAGAACCCTGCATTTTTTCATAAGATTATGAATTTTTCTTCTATGGTGTGATAAAACCAAAATTGTTTGTAATTTATTATTTGGATGATATATTTCATTTATTGATACATACAATTCGTGTGGCTAATTTCATATAACCACCAGAGCCAAGTTTGTGTTGCCTGTGTTTTTCCAGTCTTGCCTTTGTTTCCTTTGATGTGTCAGGTAGCCTATGAAAAATTTGAAATACATTAGATTATGTAAAAAGAAAGAGTAATCAATATATAATTACATTATTGATAGTATCACATACCTTCTTTGGCCTAGTGGTGTCTTTCCATTTTTCTTTTCAACCTTCTCCTTTCCATCCGACACCAGGTCCTTCCACTCCCTCTCTAGAATCATGGGGGGATGATCATACTTTTGGTTCTTCTCTAAATGAGACCTATATTGGTCCCTCACATACTTTAGATAGGTACCAACTTTCTTAAGGACCCTAGTTCGGTTGAATGTGTTATTACCGAACAACACAACTAAATGGTTAATGAGCTCATCTTTTAAATCTTGATTTTGGGCATTCCATCATGTATGTATGGTGGGCCTGAAGATCTCCAATGTAATATCATTCAGATGTTTATAAAAAACATCATTTCCTACAAAAATATTAGGGGATCATTAGTCTAAAAAGAGTGATCAATAAGTAAATTTCAATTGGATTATAAATAAAAATAATTAAAACATTTTAAAGTACCTGGGACCTTCTCTATCTTTATGGGAACGAAATCTTCAGTCACCACAAATGTGAACAACAATGTTCCCATACTAGTAATATGGGAAGATCCAAGAAATGTTGCTAAAACATCACCAGTACTAGTGGCCTCTGCATCCCTAGGTACATGTCCTAACACATGTTCTGGAATGTGTTCATTGCCAGAGGGTTCACTATCTGATGCCTACATGTTATGTGTTGGTGACATTTCAGTCGATAATATAGGCATGGATGATGGGGTTAGATGATGTGATGTATATGTAGGAAGATCATGATTGAAACTTGTACCAACCCCTATCCCCAGGAAACACCTGCAGTACCTTGATCATGGACAACAACATCACGAGGACACAAAAAACCTATAAAAAACAACACATATTTTAGTTCATGACATAAAAAAGTACAAAATATAAAACCATGAATGAACTTATGTTATAATTAAAGATCTCATGACAGCTTACTTGCAAGTTCTGTACTCTCTCAGTGAATATTTTAACCCTTTCTCTTATCTCATCTGTCTGAGGCACTATGAATAACAACTAAAGGATTTCTTCATTGCATTTTTTTTGGGTCTTACTTATCATATCTAGAGGGTTTGTAGAATATGCGATGTCATAATCGCATAATAGTGACTGCACCTTCCTATGGATGCTCTCCTCTACTACTGGTGCCTTTCCCCGATCATTCGAGTGCGACAAGAATATTAAAAACATTATCAAAATTGACCCAATAAACTTACGAAAAAAAACATAATAATAAAATGGTATATTACAGTCATTAATTAGAGGTTGGGTAAAATGGTATATAGTACATACCACCCCCATAGTAATTGTGTCAATTCAAATTTTAATCAATTAGCAACTCTTCCCCTACAATTATTGATTTTATCACACATACGAATACACGGTTTCTCTCGCACACCTCAAATATGCAATTGGGTTACTTATTTGTTGACCCAAGTCGTGTACTATTTATAAGCCCTGCAGTATTCCTTGATGCTTTTGGCCTTCCATCAATGTACATAGACACTCCTTTATTTTGATCCTTATCTTTTAGTTGTATATAATTTGCTAATAGTGCATACCTACACATACTTCGTGTATATTGAACCAACTACATCCAATCTTTGTAACTGTAATAGGGTCTAACATACTCCATCAATTTAACAACTTTGTCATAATAGACCTTTATGCCATCCATGCAAAATAGGCCCAAACCATGTAATGACGATGGTGATATGTGATATATCCTCTCGTTGACACAAAAATTAGTGTTTATTAGAGGAATTTCCTTGGGTATCCATTGTTTCCGTAGATGTTTGTACCTCAAGGGCACCTCGATGTCACCTATGCTCTCATCATCATAAGATGTGACCCCCCTTCAACAAGAAAAAATTCCATGCGTTTACAAAATTTTCTTCTAATCTTTTGACCTCTAGTTGATCTCCCTCTTTTAGACCTACTACATGTCTCTCTTTCCTCTTCTCTTCATGAATTTCCCTCACTCGAGGAAGAAAAATTTGACAAATACCTGTACTCATAAGGATGTTGGATGAAGTTCTTTCATGGTGATGTGATCCCAAGGTATGGGGTTGGAGGATTAAAAACCAGGGTTGTCACTACTAGTCAAATGCATGTGGAGGTAACAATAGTTGTGAATGTATCAATAAACCTTGTAAGGGTCTGATGATTAGAGATCACTTGGTAAGCATGGGAATGGTTTGTAGGGTCACCAACCTTGTGTTTTGAAGCCTTGGGTTTTGGGAACATCTAGAGGAGTCATTGTCTTGTTTCTTGGAGGTTGATTGGGTTAGTTGGTGGAGGGTTTCTATTACTTTTTGTACATGTCTATGAAATTTTTTGGACCACCTTTCTCAAAGATAATAGTCCCTCTGAGGTAGTAGTGGTGTTTGGTTAGTTAGTCTATGAAATTTTTTGGACCACTTTTGATGTGAAATAGCCCCTCGTGCAACCATCCTTTTAGTCTATTTCTAAATGGACAGACCCCTTGCCTTTAATGATTAAGCTCCATAGGTTTCTACCCCTATGGTTTTTTGGGTCCCCCAAATAAAATAATAAAAGATGGGCCCTACTCAGAAGAACCCCAAAATGTATTAGAGTTTCTTTCTTTCTTAAGAATCCAGTTAAAGAGGCTAATTGGGTCCCTCCCTATCCAACATTCCTTCACCATTTTCTAGACACCCACAACATCTTCGAACCATTTATACTCTTCTGGAACTTGAAAAAAAAAGTCCACTTTCATTAGTGTTCTCTTTCGGGCTTTCCCTAGTGCTGGATTTGTACTATTCTTTTGGAGGTTTGGTTGAGTCAGTGAAATATTCGAAAGTTTTTAATGGCTCCTTGTCTTTTTTTCATCTCTTGTACTGGTGCAGGAGCACCTTGGCATAATTAGGCCTCTATGAAGCAATGTTTTGAAATTTGATTCAATTTTATTGTTCCTACTTTGTAAATCATGTTATTAGAGTCATGTTTCATATATTTGAGGTCATGTTGAGGTCATTTGGTGTTTATTAAGTCCAAAAGTGCAAAAATGAAAACAATGTAAAAAGTTGTCAACTTAATCAAAAAGGCAATATTAAGAGATGAAGAGTCATTAGGGTCGGTTAGAGGCAGTTAGAAGGCTAAAATTCAGTTTTTTTCCTTTAAAAAGGCTCTTGTATCTTTTAGAACTTCGAGGGTGGTTGAATAAAGAATAAGTTCAAGGAAAATCTCTAATTTTTAATCATTTTTCTTAAGAAATCTTGCATTTCCAGGCATTGTATGGAATTGTATGGCCTTGAAGGCATGGTAGAATGGTTGGATATGGTAATAATCTCAATCACCTTCCTGTTACATCAAATTTCATGCATTTTAGTTAAGATTTGTGTGAGTTATTATGGATTTACTTCAAACTGCTAAAACCCTTAGTTAGGGTAAGCAGAGACAAATAATTATGTTTCTCCTTTATTAATTGGTGGAATCTTCTAGTTTCTTGTGAGATTATCCTACTATGAATGTTCTTTCATGTTTCAGTGGATTTAGGGAAAAATCATAAAGATAAGATGCGAGGGAATGAAGTTTCTTGACTGAAAAACTGTGTGTACAGTTTGTGAACAAGTAATTATGAAGGTTAAGCCCTTAGGGTTTTGTGAAAATACTTTGTAAATGGACTTTGATGCTTTGAAGAGCATATACTAGTCAAACTAAACATGTCCCAAGCACTGGACAAGTGTACTTTGGTCAGGAGTTAGTAAAGCAACAAACCCTTATGCAAATCAGGCCTAATTAGGCCTAAATTTGTCTGAGACAACAATATTTGAAGCTTGTGTTGTAAAAGTTTTGATACCCGTTTTGAATATGTTTAGATCTACAAGGAGGGCATTGAAAAGTGTGGATAGACTTGTGTAATAGTGCTTAGATTGTGAATAAAGCCCTGAAAAATAGGTTGGTAGACCTAAAAGCGTTGCAAATAGGGTATGAAGGAACTAGTGATAGTAAGAACTTTAAGGGATTTTGATGATTAAGTGTGAGTTCTTGGTTGTTTTGGTTAAGAGATTACCAAGGTATAATTTGATCTCATTTGATATAAGGTTTGGTGTAAGCATGAAGTTAAAAAGTCCATTGCTTTGACTGATCTGTCTAATAATAGCCCTATTTTGGAGACTAAAATGAAAGTACAATATATGATTTTGTTAAATTATCAAGAATAAAGGATGGGAGATGGTTTACATTTGTTTGAAGTGAAATGGAATGGAAATTGTGTGGTCTATATTAGCCTAAATACTATTTTGGGTCAGATTACTTTATGTTGAGTTGAAATTGTGAAGTTTAGGATAGTCATAAAGAGAGTTAATGGTAAAATGAAAGGGCAGATTGGGTAATTGTTTGTTTTGATCAAGATGAAGTTGACTAAGGTGTTTGAAGTTTTGGTAATGGTTTGGAACTCTAAAGCAAAAGTTGAGTGTTTGTGTTGAGTTTTGTGAAGGGAAATATAGTTGAATAAGTGTGTCAAAAGAAGGAAAGTTCAAGATTGTTTGTGACTTGTCAAATGAGATTGTGTGAGTTTGTTTCCTTCCTCTAACTCTGCATCATGTACTTCTATACGTTCTCTTATGGACATGCACTAGGCATTTTTCATTACACTCACGGACCATGTATTATTTTTAGTCCCTTTGATCATTTATGGACCTCAATATGTAAATTTATTTCATCGAAGTTTAGAAATTTGAACCCTAGTGAACTTCGTGTGCTATTATGTGACGAGAATTCCTTTCAATTTTATAGTAGAAAAAATATGCTAAGACAAATACAAAAACTGCAGTTCACAAGCCAAAAATGGCCACCCAACTGATTGCACATCTCAAAGCTTGGTTGTTCAAACTAACCAGACACCAATACTAGGTAGTACTTGGGTTTGCCAATGGGACATTGGCTCGAATTGACCAAAATATAGCATGTAACACCTCGATGGGAACAAACAAAGTCTAAATCACTTTACTTGCAACAAGATTTCTAATGTGGGGGAAAAATCACTTACAGTCATTGTCCCTTGGTTGATTCTCCCTTTCTGAGTGCCCTCACCTCTCGCTCTGGCTTTCCTCCTGCCAAATGGTTCCTAGTCTTCCTCCTTGATTCAATGGATTTGCAACACGCATCCAGTGAAGTCTCGCAACTCTCCACTCAGGGGCTAGATGTAGTGGTTCTCGATGCAACTCTCTAGTTAGGGTCTCAACGCAATATGCTATGTCACGCTCCTGCGTGCGCGGGGCCAAAATTCAAAATATATATTTTATATATATGCTATGTCAACGTATAGTTTATATACAAAATATATATGCTATGTCAACATATAGTTTATTTTATTTTCTACAAAATATAATTTTTGTATGGTGGCTTGTTGAGCTTATATAGTCAGTTTTCTCTTTCTTTATAATTTTTGATGATTTATTTCCTATGACATGATTGAATATTATCTACAATCCTAGTGATTGTTAAAAATGCTTATGATATGCGATGTTTAATCATGATGGGTGTCTAAGAATTAGTGATTGAAATACTACTTGACTAAAGATCGAGCTATCTGATATTTTGTCATTTAAACATCATGGAAGAAATGCTTGCAATCAATGTCTTATTAATGTAGCCTACAAGGTTTCTTTTCCTAGTTTTTTTTGGTCCTATTCTTGTTATGACTTATTTTTTTACATTGGTCTATTACAATAATGGGGAGCATATCTAGTGAATCAATTCTTTTAGTCTCTTTGATTCTTATCCTTGTTCATAACGAGTTTTCTTCTATCCTATGATTCATTGATTGTTGGTTTAAAACACTCATTACAACTAACATGGATATGAATTATGATGTGGGTGTGAGAAGGGATTGTTGAATATGAAGGAATGGTTTAGGAAAGTACTCCTTAATCCAAATGAGTCATTTTCTTGTCATGGAATGTGTTAAGAGACTTTAAAATTAATATATTCAATCTAGTTAATATTGACACATCTAAAGCATGCCAAAGGCACTTCAGAGATATGCTATGACATAAAGAAGATTGTTAAGGTGATGTCAAGTCTTGATCCATTAGGGTAGGAAAACATAGATGCATTGGT
The DNA here is from genome assembly GCA_007258455.2 of Sequoia sempervirens. Lineage (NCBI taxonomy): Eukaryota > Viridiplantae > Streptophyta > Pinopsida > Cupressales > Cupressaceae > Sequoia > Sequoia sempervirens. The sequence goes on along the minus strand of VDFB02271358.1, from coordinate 333,951,532 downwards.
ACAAAAGGTTCCATTCAACTTGGAGGAAATGGATAATTACCTAAGGGGCTAATGTGAGATTGGACCAAGTTTATATTATGATACAAATAGCTTGGGAAAAGGGATGATGAAATGGTTAAGTATGGGAAATTGTAGAGATAAATATAACACCAAGGGAAGAACACTAGAACTAATTTTAGCACTATGGATTAATCCAAGACTCAAAATTCCACTAAGAGGCATCCCTTACCTCTTAAATTAATTCCATAGGTGGGTTTATCCTCCAATATAGTGTCATTGGTTAGCTTATCATGTGAACTTCCACTATAAGTAGGATTACCATACACTTTCATAACATGCATGTGTGGTTTCAAAAGGTTTATATGTTCTTGTGAATTTGAAAGAAAGGCATGTTTTGAATTTTCCAATAGGTTTTAGGGGTTAATTTGACTTGGTTTTAGCATTAGAGTGACAAACCTTGTGGTTTAGGTTCCATAAACAAAATATACTCATTTTTTTAGCTTCCTATTATCATCTTTATATTCAATGAGATTTTTAAAGATCATCTAAATATTCATTGCTAATGAAAATGCACAAACTGATGTGTAATAGATCCAAGGTGAGGCTTAGAGAGCCTCATCTTTTGAAACCATTAACCAAAGAAATGCTAAGAACAATATGTGAAAGAGATGAAGAATAAGGCAACTTTTATTATTAGGAAGGACAAGATGCCTTTATATAACATGACCGAGCATGTTTGAGTCTCAAAACCCTCCCATATCATCAATGCATGTGTCTAGGCTAACCATGTCAAGTTTCACTCCATACAAGCACAAATTGAAAAAATTTCAATGTTGGCCCCATTCACATGTCACTATGCGGGGTCAACATGAGGAAACACTAATTTTTTGGGAATGAAATAACCAAAGATATGATCAAATAATATCTAATTATAAATAGTCATAGAGTAATTAGGATTTGATCATATGGAAATTTCTAGGAGAGCTACAATGGTTGTAACATCCTTGAATTAACAACATTAAAAAGTACATCATTAAATTAATTATGTAATGGCATAGAAATTAAAAACATCATAAATTAATTATGTAACCACATAAGTCAAATATAATTCTATCAAGAAATTAATATCAAATAGATAATATAATTGCATAACTTATACATTTCAATGTCATTGATCTTCTTCTTCACCAACTCTTTGTCTATATCATCCGATCCAGATTCGACATTGTAAGGATTGGTCATATATCATCATCTTAGTCATTGATATCAGTTTCGATAATGTCATCATCCACATGGATATCATCTTCATGAACGTGCTCCTACATCATGTGATCTAGTTCTCTTCTTTTGACATCTTTGTTGGGCACATCATCAACTAAATGTTGATCGATGCGTCATCTACATCATCTTCTAGTTCTTTGAGTATCTTCTTCTTCCACCACATTATACTTTATCGGCCTTCCTCTTTTGATCATTTCTAACAACAAATGACCAACCCGGTTTACCTGGAACATCTGAGTAAAATACCTACTCACATTGGCTTGGAAGAACATAGGGCTCATTTCCAGCTCGCTTGATTGACCTTGTATTAACCATGGTAAATCCATTATCATGTTTAATAACAGTTCTCTTGGGATCATTTTCATTCAATCGTAGCCTGTACCATAGGACGAAAAACATAAATAATTTGAAGGACTTAAAGTCACACTCAAATATATCATCTAAAATCCCATAGTATCAATTTTCTAAGACTTAAGATGTATGTTTCTTCTAGGTGGAAACATTGTCACGAAGACTTCTGATTCTCCTAGAATCACAAGTTTTCTTGTATCATCCAACTCTTTGGTTCCAAAATTTATGACCATTGCACCACATATCCTTGTGAATTTGTTTCACTATAATATATCGAGCATGTAAAAATTGGTGCATCGATGGGTTGATAAACATATTTATTCTTGGTAAGATGTATGCAAAGAAAAAAAAATCCAACGCTATATACATCCAAATATGGTGAAAGGAAATAATTTAAATAAATATGGGTGAATTAATATATTTTATGTACATGTTTTATCTCTTAAACCATATGCTAAATCAAATTCCCTTGGGTGTAACGGTAGGAATCTCCATTATGATGAGCTTCTTTAATAATGAAGCCACACCTTCCCATGTTAATGCGCAACTGGATTATTGACATCGTTCAATCCATACCATCATCCAATCAAGATTGTTTGCGATGTAAAAATGTAGTGGATCCCACTCTCGACCAACTATATAAAAAAAAAAAAATTCACAAATGACGTATAATCAGTTAATTACCATGGTATACGACCTTAATTTATAATTGATGTACCTAAAAACCTAACATCCCACTACCAATGATCTTATTATCTTTCGTTGTTGGATGAATTCAAGTTACAGGAGTATGCACAAAGAATGAATTATGACCTTGAAGAGTAATTACACTCTTTTAAGAAAAAGAAAAACCTTAGTGGATACACCCATGTTCCTATACCGAGGGAAGATGTGTTTAAGAACAAAGAAGACACAAAAGCAGAGGAGGTTATAGAAAATTTCATGAAGGAGTTAGAGAAAAAAGGAAAAGGTTGCAATAAATGGATGATTCATCTGAACAAGAATCTACGGGAGAAAATGAAGCACAATCACAGCATAGAAAAGTCTCTCGGATGATGAATGATGAATATGAAGAACTCCCTGACAGGGACTTACAAGTAGCCAAGGAATTGTGTGTAGATGAAGATGATAGGCTTACAGCCTATGAATCCTATATTTCTGATAATGAGTTTTTCAAGTCAAGAGAATTTAAATCTTTTTTATATAATTACAAAGGGAAAAGGTTGAGGGAATCCATCCCAAATATTACCCCTAAAAATAAACAGCAATTGATGAAAAGGTTGAAAGATGATATAGACAGTGAAGTGCAGAACATGACCCCTGAAATGGGTAGACAATTGTTACTTGAAGCTAGTGTAATAGTATTTCCTAGTTGGGAACTCAGTTCCTCTTTAATTTTTGATAGTTTTTTGCATATCAAGGAAGGAGAATACGAGTTAAACATAGAGGGTGTGAAGGAAATTTACATAGGGTCAAGATTCAATCCTAATGAAAATTCAATGTTGATATGGGCACTATACCCACCTCACAAAAGGCCAAAGATCATCGATATTGAAAAATCCTTTGGACACATGATGACCCTTAAAGTTGGGGAAACTGACCCTGTGGCTTCAGCAGACATTCTCATAAGTATTGCCAAGTTCAACAGGGCACAAACAATACATGAAAGAAAGAAATTATTACAAAATGAAAAGTGAAAAATTAGATTTGGAAATTACATGTAAAAGATGCCAAAAGGAGGAACATCTGGAACTGATACAAAGTTGTAGAGTGAATATGAGTAGTTGCAAGAAGAACATCAATAGCTAGTAGAAAATATGAAGGACCTTTAGTTTGACACTATGGCAATGATGTTGCACAAGAGATTTACAAACTGAAGATATGCCTTGATGATTTTTGGCATGTTCACAAAAAGAACTATGAAGCCATTCTTGAGCATGGGAGAGTGAAAAATAGATTGGGTACTAAGAGACATGATATGCAACTACATGAGGGATCTAAAACCAATTCCATCTCGGCCATTGACACAATCATGAGAAAGCATGACAAATATGATGAAGACTTACACTAAAAAAATGTAGGGTTTGATGATACTGTGAAGTTGGGATTACCCAAATTATGTGATAAGAACAGGTTTCTGAAGGAACAAGATGATTGGATGGATGAATGTAATAGGATACTTTAGGAAGCAAGGGATACATTCAAAGCATAAGGGCTATTGTTGGATGGAGCATGCAAACATATGTAATTGATGATAAAACTTGAATATGAAGCCTGAAATGCAATGCATGATGCCGATACCCATACTTTGGAAGAGTATAAAAAACATCTCTCAGTAACTAAGTCAATGTTAGGAGAAGATTAAATTGTTTTATAAGTTTAATTAAGATTAGTAGTTTAATTATTTTCCAAAAGACAATCTGAAGAGACACCTTTGTTGGGTCTTCTTCTTATATATATGAAATTCGAATTGTAATATTTGATCATTAACACTTTTTAAGATTTTAATACTTTTTAGCGGTGAAAGACTTTTTTTTGGAGTAATACAATACCAATAATTTTCTATTTAGGTGTGGAAGATTCTTTCATTTAGACTAGTTCTCTGTTGTTTCTTTTCAAGAAATTGAAGGAAATGTAAAATGTATTCTAATTAATCTCCATGACCATCTTATAATTACCTCTCACATTCCTCAATCTACCTTTCTCCATTAGGTACTCCCCTTCAAAAATTTTAATGGAGTTGGGATCTCAAATGCGATCTACATGGATCTTTGTTGTGAACTTAGGAAGATATTCAGTAATGTACACCATGGTCTGGTATACCATATATCCCTCCACCATTGAACCCTCAAGATGTGCTCTTTATCTAACCAAAGCCTTCAAAAATTTCAAGTGCCTCTCAACCATCCACATTGACCTTGTGTGTACAGGTCCACACAATTCAATCTCCTCAACTTGGTGTATGAGGTAGTGTTCTTGTGCATTGAAAAATGTTGAAGGTAGACACCTTTGCATTTCACATATTAGACAAGGAATTTTTCTCTTCCAATAATTTATATCTTCTTTATGGATTTCTTTTGTATTTACATCCACTGCCAAGTGATCTGGCGCAAATATATTAACTAGATTTAACAAAAATATATAATATATTACATAAATAAGGTTACAAATGGAAAATATACATTCATGCAAACGAATCTTGAATAAATATCGCCATTTCAATTTTTATGTATTTCCTTCTAAGATCATATATATAACTTGTTTGATACTGTTGCCAAGTTGTCTTAGAGATAGAGGTGTAGAATGTACTAATAAATAATTACAAAACGGACCTTTCATTATTTTTCTAAAACTAATAAATATAATACACTCTGGCGCATATGCAGATACAAATATATATAAAATATACTCGTAATAATTTCACTTTTACCAGTCTTCCCTATGCTTAACCTGAATCTAAATTCACCTCTTTTGTTATGATATTGTTTAGCGTTCATGAAAATCCAGGAAATTAATCTTTTCAGATGAATTTCGAGCAAAGCATTGTTTTTCCTCGCTTCCTGCTAATGCCAACCAAGAAGGCACCGTATAATAATTTTGTCCTCACTATATTTAATTGTTCTACATTTTTCGCCATGACACTTCCCGAATGCTACCAAGCAAATTTTAATAATTTCTTTTCTTTTAGTCGCCCTCCATCCAATATTTTCTCCATAACTTTTTAGTAATATTATCTGAGTATGTACTAGATCAAATGAATGCACAAATTTGTAATGCTCATAGTGTTGAAACCTACTAAATTATTTAGGATAACTTTTCAGTCCCCGTGGAAGTCGGCCATTAATTCCTTAATGACCTTCATGAAGCATATAAGTTAAACAAATTAATGACGATAGTCATTGTCAATTACAACATGAGTAAACAAAACATAATATAAAAAATATAAATTCCAAACATATCATATATGATAGATAAACAATTTTATCTGATGTATAACCTTGACGATTAATTCTATTATATTCCAACTTCCATAGGTGAGGTTTCATTCTTCGTGGTTTTGATGTAGTCTCTTCTTTCCCATTGAAAAGATGGTTTTCAATAGTTTGATACTTATGATTTTTGTGGAGGAAGTGCCTATACTCATCAAACAACTATTTTCCTAAACTTGTTGAATGACGAGATTTCATCTTTGGACCACAAACTAGACATGCAAATTTTCCCTTTGTTTGAAGACCTACAAGATCATATATAATTGGATTAAATATGTCAATTTTTATAATTATATATAATTAATAGATTATTTTAAAAAATGCATGTTATCTACTTCATACAATTAAATATCGTTAAAGTGCAGTTGAATATTATAACATACCACAAAAATGTGTTAGCCCTGGGGCATCATGAATTGTCCATACAAGCATTGCATGTAATTGAAATTGTCTTTGTCCTATTGGTCTAGAGACGTAATACATAGTGATGTCATTCCATAACTTTAGTAACTCATTGATAAGAGGCTCAATAAATACATCCATATCTTTAACTTGGTACTTACCTAGTTGAATAATCATAAAAAATTACATAATTATTATAACCATTTTACTGCAATATATATAAATTAATGTACATGACTATTAAATGAAAAAAATATGTCATTATACAACAAATAAGACAAATGAGATGCTACTACGTGTTGTGCCCTCAACACACATGCCACGTTCGGAACGGAGACCCTCTTTTCTTTTTCCTCGCCAGGTCATTTTGTCGTCACCTCATTTTGTGTGCCCCTATTTTAGTGACCTAAATGGTTAATGTGCCTCCAAAGTCTCATCTTAAGTTGATCATGTTTCATCCCCTCCATTTTGGCTAAGTCCTGGTGCCTTGTGGATCTTGCCTCACAGTTTGCTTCTGCCAATAGCCAAGGGGCCTTGTGGGCCCATCCTACTGGGTTTCCCTTGCCGGGTTTCCTCTGGGTGTTTGTCATTCTGAGTGGCAGAAGGCTTCTACCTTCCCAAACCTTGGGACCTAGATCCCTGTTTTCCATCCGGTTTGAACTTGTGATGAAAATCGTCCACTTTTTTCTGTGTCGGGCCTGGTTATCCGGACTTCCACCCCCAAAACTTTGTATTGACTTTGTCATTTCTGAATGGAAAAAATGTGATGACACTCCACCCTTCGGGCCCCAATCTCCCCTTCGTCGTCGGCTTCTGAAATGTATTTAGAAATAGCTACAAGGTTGCGTCTTTCTAGACCCCAGGCCCCAGACCTCCCACCACCATCCATGAATTTGAACTTCACCAACCCTCCTATCATCTGTATGGGCATTAAATGAGGGTATTAAATGCATTTTTGGGTATATATACCTAGCTTGACCTTTCATTTTCATTTGTTAGGTTTTTCAAAGGAGTTTAGAGTGCTTTCTAAGGAGTTTAGTGCCTCCACTGCCCCCCGCCCTCACATCCGTGATCATCATTTGGTTGTCCTTGGTGGATTTTGGAACTTCCCTCATCAGACTTTTGAGGTAGGTTTGACGTCTGCCCTCCTGTGAGGTTTTTTGTAATTTTGCATTTAAAAAAATGAACGAACGTGGGTTAAAATGCATTAAAATGATAAAGGAAGATAACACCTAAATAACCCATGTATTTGAATTCTGAAAAAACCTCCAAATCATCCTCCAAAGTAAATTTAGAACCGGACCTCACTGTTATCATTCTTCATGCAAGGCATTCATACCCTTTAGGCCCACGTCAACTCATCGCCATTGAGAACTTAGAAAACAAAACAAACTTTTTCTAAATGGCGAGATGCCTTATTGGGCCCACCACCCCGAATTTCTATTGGCAAACTGTCGTAGAACTTTCAAACTTGAGGACCGGCCTCCATTTCTGCTTCCTAGGTCTGCGCTGTCGGGATTTTGTCCCCAGGATGCTGCGTTGCGTTTTCCCTTTCCCAAACGGCAGAGTAGGCCTATCAACCCAAGATCTAAGGCCCGCCTCATCTTTTGCCATCTAGTGTTGAACTCAAATAAACTGTTCCATCATGACCCTGGGTCACGGTCCATGAAGTTCTATCTGTAGAATTTTGTGGCAACTACGCCCCTTCGAAACAACTGTCTCACGGTGACCTTCTGCCTCTCGGGTCTCAACCCTTCATTTTCCATAGATAACAACAAACAATTAACTTGGGTGTCCTTTCCCTCGTCGGGCTCCGTGCATCAGGTTTTCATCCCCTTTCAGCCGTCTCACAAGGGAAAAACAAGCCCATCCTCCTGACCTCCAAGTTTTGCCCTCCTATTTGATGAGAAACTTAACAAAGAAAATTTAGCAGCCAAACTCAGTGTTGCGTCCAGACCGTCGAGCCGCTCCCACTAGACTTTTGTCCAATGTTTGCCATTCTAAGCACCGAAAACCCGACGGCTTCCTGCCCCTTGAGACCTGAATGCTTTT
>VDFB02271358.1:333898061-333943357 GCA_007258455.2 Sequoia sempervirens | reverse complement strand
TGTAGGGATTTTTTGACATATTATTTCATATTATAAAGTTTTAGACCGATTGATGAAGGTTATCATACAAAACTTTGATGCCCTAGGTCTGAAAATTGTGCAAAATTCTGGAAAATCACTCTGTAGAGTGAAGAATTCGAGTTTTGATGCTATTAAATGGTGTTCCACTTGGGTGTCAGAGTTGTTGAAGGTTGTATGGATGTTTTTGAGACTATTTACTGATTTGGTTTGGTGAACTAAAGGTTTTTATGTGCATTTATATCCTGATCTTTGATGGCAGATTTATGACAGTCCAATTTTGGAGTCATGAATGAAGGCTTAGATTAGTTGTTTGTTGAAATATCCTGAAAAAAGTTTGGGAGATGATCTAATGTTATTGTTCAGGTGTATTTCCCCATGTTTGAGGTAGAAATAAGGAGGAATAGGCTTGGTAATTTGTAGTTTCTCTTTTATGTGGCCTAAGAGGCCTAATTGCTGATTTGGGTCAGTCTTCATTGAAAGTTCTCATATTTGAAATGCCTAAGTTGGGAATTGTCTTTTGATGTTGATTAAAGTGTTTTGAGGGATCTATAAGAGATTTTGGGCTTTGTTCTCAGTTTTAGGGCTATCAAAAAAATATTTTGTGAAGAACGAAGAGTTCTAATTGAAAGGACATGAAGGGTTTGTTTTGAGATTTACAAATGAGATTGGTTGAGTGAATTTTCTTCCTTTGCTCTGCATCACCGACGGTGCAAAGGTTTTCTACCAAATGACTTTCAGCTGGATTCTTCTTATGTCTTGGTGAAGATAATTTTACCAAGGGATGCTTCGGTATGAGTTGGGGCGATCGCCATAAGGTCTCGGCGAGTGACCTTCGGTCTCGCCGATGGAAAGCGATGAAGGATCTTATCGGCAGGAGTGTGAACTTTTCTCGGTGACTCAGAGTGCATGGGGCCTTACGGTATAAAAAAGTGAAGTCTATGTGAGGTCTCCACGACCCGAATGAGCTACAACGAATATGAATGAAGCCAAAGGAGTTCATCGGCGAGAGATATCCGTGTGTCTCAGCGACAAGAAAGCACGTAAGGAAAAGTTTGTTTCGGCGCAACGTAATTGAAGTCTGTATGACATCTCCCAGAGAGCGATAAGTCACAGTGATAACAGAATGCGCGCGGGATGTCTAACGATTGAATTGCTTTGGGTAGGACGATATATTGTGTCTCGCCGACTATTCATAGGTGATTAACAGAAATACAAAACATTGAGGCCGACATGTATCTGCCTGAGAGCCGTTGCTTGCCAGCGCGATTGGAGCCCGATTTTTGTGCTAAGCCGACATGTTCTCTCATTTTAACATTTTATCCAAATGCTTGTGTATAAATAAGCATTCTTGCAATTGTAAAAGGGATTATTATCATGAGCTATTAGTTATTTGATATACGGTAGGCAATTTCTGATGGATACAGTACTATAAATTCATCAGATCAGAGACTATGATGCATGTTTTCAAATCGAAGGTATTTATGAAAGTCAATTGATATTGCTGCACATTTTTGGTCTCAATTATCTGTTGAATTTGATGAAAGTATGGCTAAGTTGTCTCCAAGATGGACTCTTTCTGGTTGTTTAAATTGATATGACAACTTTGTATTCGATTTATCAGTGCACATTTTCTATACTTGTGTGATTGATTGATTGGTTCTTTCAAGTAAATACTAAATCCTTTTAGTTAATCATAGTAATTAGAAAGATTCAATTGGGTTATTCAAGTAGAGCTTAGTAGTCACAGTTTTGCATGTTTATACCAGTTGTAAACAGAATATCTGCCAGATAATTTGAGTTTTCTCCAGAGAGTGTTGCTCATTTGATTTCATTTGACTCCGCATACCCAATAAGGCACTGGTCTCTGCATTTTATCATTTTGAATTCATTCATTCTCTTTATATCTTTTAAAATTGAGCATTTTAGAATCTAGACTAGAGTATTGTTACCATTTTCAAGTTGAATTACAACTTGTTCACTCCCATCTGCCATTGTGAACAAGTTGTTATAAGAAGATTGATTACAAGTTAAGTCTACATTATTCAGAGAGGTACACCCACCCAGGTTTTGCAGCACCTAAAGAGTAGAAGGTTGAATTCTTCCAACTTTGTCTGTTACCCTGAAGCATATTAGGATATTGGCAGCCTCTTGAGGCATCTTGCCTATGTTTTTGAGAGCTAATAGGACCATTCATCGAAGTAGTATACTTCATCTCGCCTTCTAGGTCTTGTAACCAAGAGAAACAATATATCCTCTCATCTGTACTTTCCAATCACTATAATTAGATCCATCGAACATAGGGATCACCAACTTATGTGCCATCAAATTTTCCTTAAGAATTTAAGTTCTACACCAAGGAACCAAAGCTCTAATACCAATTATTAAAAGGCATAGGACAACTAAGAAGGGGGGGTGAATCAGTTGTCACAAAATTCAGACTTAATACTTCAACACTTATCAATTTCACAACCACACTATTCTATTATTAAGTATGAGCATGAAACACCACTACTGTATTTGACTACAAATTCTGGTGAATGTTTGGTTACATATCGACAAAATATTGTCAACTTACTGATGCAACACTAATTTAAATTTCGTCACTGTATTTTTGTCGCTTTAACAACCAATTTTTATACATCAAAACCATGACCCAACACCATCGGTTAGCGCCACGAAAAATGTTGGCGGTGTTCGTCACAAAATCAATGTAACTTCGTCCATCTATCGATGCAAAAAATCACAAAATGTTACAGAATGCCCATTTGAAATCGTCGAAAAAATAGCAAATGTTCATCCATTTTCTGAAAAAGGTGGAGCAAACCATCATTTCCATTACGATGAAAACTACGTGGTGTGTAGAACAACCTCATCTCAAATTTTTATGGTTCGTCAGGCTATGTTTGTCAAAATTGCAACAAAACCCTGCAGTTTTTTTTTTTAAATTATTCATTCAAACATCTTCCCTCCCTAACACGGTTATATGTATGGGTTTTGTTCTGTGCATGAATAATTTGGCTGATATATCTTTCAGTATAAGTCACTCCGACAAGTATTTTTCTTTCCTTGCATCCTTTATCGATGTACCTTATCCGATGTAATCGTATCGGAGAGACTTCGTTCTATTAGGCTCAAAGTTATTCATTACTTCTAATGGTGATACTCCCACTGATGAATTTCACTAGCACAACTTTCACCAATGGTGCCTTATTTTATCCACTAGGTTGGTGCAACTTGAGATATGTTCTCCTGACTAAATGTTATTGGTGTAAGATGTGTCGTCGGGCGGTCCATTTTTTGTTGTTCTAATATCAATGTGTTCCTTCGATCAAATATATCGATGTACCTCATGCCAAAATCCTGAGTGAGTCTATCTTTTACTTTCTTCAATAACCCATCGGTAGAACAAAAGGAATGTGTCCCCGATACGAGCCTTTTATCTTCATCGAAGTAGTATATGAGATCAGAATTGTCACTTGTTAGGCTTCTGATGGTCGATGAGTATTTTTTCAGGGAAACTTTCATGAGTTATGCCGATATGAATTTCCTATGGTGCTACATTCTCTATTTGTTCCTTTTTAATCAAAATATATCGCCCAATTTCTTTTGCCAATCGTTATGAATGCAATGTTCCTATGTCGATATTGTACAATGTGCTTCCTTGTTCACGTAGGTCATTCTTGCAATGTTTTTATTAGTGAAGCTTGCTAGTTGTTGTGCCAATATTTTGTATTGTGCCAATATAAACATAAAACATGATCGGGGTGACATAGATACTGCTTGGTCAATATGTTATATCTCTTCAATTTGAAATGTGTAAACAATGGGTCTTGGATACATATAGTGAGTAAATAGCTTATAAGAACAATGGTAGAAGACCCAACAATGAAGACTTGGGAAAAAACTACCATAGAAATTGTTGGATACGTCTCACTTGACTTGCAATAATGCAATTCCCAAAGCATATGGGCATAGTGTTGAAAACCCACACATGGAAACTAGGGACCCAAATTTGTGTCTTAATTTTTTGGAATCCCTTAAAAAACCCTCATTAACCAATCAAAAAGAAAACAATTGTCTACTATTTTGAAAGGATTAATCACAACATCGGTTTTAATAGTTGAGACAGGTGTGAATGAAAAAATGGAAGACTTATGGTAAAATTTCAAATATGTGAAGATCTCCTTGGGAAAAAATCTATTAGTCACCTTCTTCTCTCATAGTGGAATAAAGTAAAATATGTTCTTAACATTTTACAAGAAAAAGTTAGTGTAAAGACAACATACAAGTATGTTGATGCCATCATTGAACTGCACACCAAGCTCACAAATCAAAACAAGTATTGTTCCCGCAATGTATGAAGCCTACCTAATTACAATTGAGTTCAAATAGAAATTAAATACACAACTAATGATTTCCAAATAGTACATTCTATTTTTGGTCAGTTGTGTGTGTGAGAGAGTGAGAAAGTGAGTGTGTGTGTGTGTGTGAGAGAGAGAGAGAGAAGGTCACTTTTGTGATGGATCTCTAGCAAAATATGTGTGTGCTTTCTCATATGATACTTGGGTGAATAAAAATAACAGTTAAACGCAAACCAAAAACCAAACCAGTAACATATAATACATAACTATATTAATTTTATCCAATGAAATTATTTTATCATCAGTGCATGAGGCACATGACAAGCGATTACTAGGAGCAATCCATCCACTCACTTATTCCATTGGTCACTAAATAAGAGAATCATCTATAAAATTTCTACCCAGATTGAAAGTTGCCCCTCATATGGATCAAATGGCATGTAAGCAACCAGAGATGATTATTGGGAGCAACTGTAGAATCAATAACCTACCAAACAATGGCATGACATCATCACTAACTACTCATCACATAGTGAATTGTCGATTATTTTAGCATTAACCACATAATTACAATATCTGTATGTTTAATGATTTAATACTAGTTGCATTATAGGGCTCTCTCCTAGACCCCTCATACCTAGACCTAGTTTGAACCACGTACCAGTCTCAAGCTAATTCTTATGCTGAAATGGCTAGGCTCTTCTCTTTTGTTTTTGTGCTACATGAGTACATCCCAAGTTTGTTTAATCCAAACTCGTATATCCCCAGACACGAGATCAATCTATGGATAACTTCCCCTACAAAATCTGTCATCCAAGGTAACATATGAGATGTGTTAAAAATTAAAATAAGTACAGAGGGTAACATATTGAAGCAAAGAGAACTAATGAAAATTGCATAAGCTTAAAAGTACAGCATAATGAAATATTAAAAAGTGCATTACCTTATTGAGCTTCTCTTTGTTTTGAGAATAGTTTAATATTCTCTACTTAACAAGGCCAACCACGTGACAATGGAAGCTCATTTGGCCCCTCCCCCCTCACATCACTCTCAATTCCCCATACCCAATCATATAACATTAATCACTCATTCATCCATTAATAACATATAACATTCATTCATTAACATATTCACATTCATTCATTAACATATAACATTCATTCTTTTAGTTTTTACATATTATCAAAAATATGGCTGTCATAATATGATTACAATCACTTTTTCTTTTGTTTATTTTTTGCATCTAAAAAAAGAAGTGGAGTATCGTTTTCCAAATCATCTATCCCCCTTCAGTTGTTCTGCCCTCTGCTCGTGATCTTAATGTACGCCTAGTCGTGTACTCACGATGTGGAGGTTGTTGCAAGGGGGGGTCTGCTGCAATAACAAAGAAATGTTAAATTGATATGTTTTATTATTATTGTTACAAGTATTTCATTAATTGAAAGAACATTAGAGTGGTGCTCTTTACCTGATGGGGCCACATCATGTTCTTGATCTTGTCTTATAGCCTAATACTCAACATGCTGAATACCCTCTAAATCCTATGGAGTTGAAACACGAAAGGTTACATTAATTAATACACCACTTGAAATTAAATATGTTTAAAAGAACATTAGAGTGGTCCTCTTTACCGGATGGGGCCACATCATGTTCTTGATCTTGTCTAGCTTGATCATGCTCAACATAGTGATCTCGCTCTACATGCTCTAAAGTTGAAACATGAAAGGTTACATTAATTAATACACCAATTGCAATTAAAGATGTTTAATTGTATTAATCCATACTGCATTTTGTATAGCAAATGAATACGTCTAGTACCAGGATTGTAACATACCTCTTCTTAATACTCAAGTAATCTCAAGAATTTACTAGAAGGTAAATCAACTTAGTAAACATGAAAGAGAAACTTTTTTTCTTTTTCTTTTATCATTTGCATAAGCACAAGAATAAAGTATAACTTTTCCAGATAAAATTCAAACTTGAATTCACATGTAATCATAACTAGAATCAAGATAATTCCTAACAATATTCATTTATATCACATAAGATACACTTAGCATAAAGAATAGTCTTACCTCATAAGTTTTGACTATCGTAAGCCAGAACATGGAGTTCACTACATTTGGAATGTTGATCTCTATCTTCACAAGCCTCAGAGAGTCTACTACTACAGAGGGAGAGCATCATCCAAGTGCTTTTCCTCCAACCACGGACTCAAGTGGTCCCCCGTGCACTTCCTAACTGGAAGTGACCTGACCCTTCTCAAAGAGTATAGATATAAGGAACTGTCAAGTTTCTCCATCTCAATCCTAGGGATGTGTCCTACAAAACTCAATCGACCATACAACTCTAGATCCCTTCTAGCTAAGTATGATCATTCTGATTGGTCATGCCATCTAGACACTCACCTCTGACTTTTCTTGGATCTATCTCAACCTATAGTTTACTTACTTTATTTGGTACTCTAGACACAAACTAGTCTGTATAGAAAATCCATTCTATCCAATCTAACTTAGAACTAATCGTTAATTCTAGGATATTCAATCAATGTAAATTCTTAAGGATTTTAACCTTTTAAAAGCCCCTTATTGCATCCTTGCAATATCTAGGGTTTATGACTTCCTGTCATTTTACTGTCAAGATTCAATACCCAACATCTTGATGCATTAAATCGAGTTTCAAAATTATCGTAGAATCTCTTAAGGTATTATAAAGACTTACTACCTTGTTCTATGGTTTATCGACCTTTCATTGTCAATCAATATACATACATATATACAATGTCATATTTCACATAAGTGTTACATATTTCCTATATCCTCCTTATTTCAATACTAGGGTTTAGCTTCTCTAACCCAATACATGGAAATATTAAACATCCTTGTTCTCCAAAGATAATAGCATTAGCGAAGCAAAACATAAGAGCAATTACTTCTAGTCTTACCTAGACGATTTAGCATTTCTCAAATTCACATTTCATATAACATGATTAAGCATGATATCCAAGGATTATTCCCATTGATATATATATATATATATCTTAATTAGTGTCATTACTTCTCATTAGTTAGTACTTTGACTAAGTTCAATCCTTCAACCTTAATAGGTTAGATTCGTAAGAGATAATAAATTTCTTCCAACTTCCTTGTCTACTCAATTTTATTCAAGTTCAAATAAGGATAGAGTATAAACTCATATGATTATCATCCTTTATATAAGTATGTTGCATATACCTATAACAACAATCTCAAGTACAATAGACATGTAGGTTGAGTTTCGGTCTCCCAACATCCCCTTCTCAAAGTTGGTTACGACAATGATACCAAGTATTGGAATAACGAAATTCCTTTGTACACATAGTTCTAAAATAAGTTCAATATAGGCTACAAGATCAACATCAATACATTGTCAAGATCTCTTTCTCTTGAAAACCATGACTTAAGCAACCAATGCTATCAAAGGCTATCTAGGGTTCCACATTCGTGGGTCACCCATTTCCTTAACATGTAATACAAAATTGACAAGAGGAATTATATTTCCTACAAAGAAATCTTTTTTCTATGTTGCAATCTCCTTACTTCAATATCATGATGATATTTTATAATCCAAAAAGTCCCTTGAGAGAACTAGCAAGATTTCATCTATAGAGCTATCCTCTTCTTTAACATAGACTAAAGGATCTAATCTATTTTTCTTAGTTACCCATTACTATCTTAAAATCCAATTTCAATAATATATGACAATACAACATAAGTATAATGCACTCTGTTTTCTCCAAACCTCTTAGGTGCTATATAATTCCTCACTACTCTAGGAATGTAAATGTGTTATACAATAACCATTCTTTGACTGGCGTCAATCGAATAATCCTAGAAGTTCTATTCACATATCAATAATTACAATCATATTGATAATCCAATGTTCACTATCTTCATCTTAAATGAATTATGAACTCATATGAGTGTTTCATCGATACCCTAAATAATCTAAAACATAGTTGTTAAATTCTTTAAGTGTTATCGTATCTTCAATCTTGGATATTCCAAAAGAGATCAATATCTCTCTATTGCTCTGGATGAATGGGTTTCTAGCACAAGCTTGTCAACGTATCCATTCCTTATTCTCATGTCTGGAAAGCGGAGCAATCTGAATATCTTTATTATTGCATAGGCACTCCAATGAGAGATTCATCTTTGGTTATTGTTAACCACACTATATATAAATTGGAACGACATAATGAATTTAAATGTTAGTGTCGAATAGACTTTAAAGCTAGAGATGTATATCAGTATACATGAGGACACTCAGCTTTACGTTTATTCAAGACTTTACACATGCCTTAGAGACTTCATATCTCTTAGGAATTTCCATTTTGAAATGAATATTAAGCTACAGGAGTTTATGGCAAACACACAGGGTAATAAGGCCAAATCATACTTGAGCAATTCTCCCAAATATACTCAGATGTTACACTTTGTTGGCTCCTCCAGTCTGTGACGGCCTTCTTGTGATACGAGACAGCATTAAGTGTCTTTCCCACTGGGCCCGAACTTCCTCCCTCAGGACGCACCCACCCATTTGAATGATCTCCTTCTAGGGACTACCTCCATGCATGATATGTACAAAAACGTATATCTTTTTTTCTTCAGATGTTCTCGCAACTACCAAGAAAATAACCTCCCCCTCCTGTAAAGAAACTTTTGCCGCCTTTCTAGCATCCCCTCTTCTTGCGCTAAAAATGGGAGCTCAAAGAACGTGGTCCCCTCCCTTGTGTCCATTGCAGGATATTTCCCCAAATGCCTCCCGCCTCCACATCTGTATAACCGTTTTTGATCTCATGCCAATGGCTTTTCCCTCTTTTCTTTTTAAAGATAACTAAAGGCCACTACTAGAGGTCTACAACAACACTCCCCCACACATGGGTGAATCAGCGGGAGATAACAACCCATCGATGATCATACCATCGTAGGTACGAGTTGATAATTGTGGAGATTTCATAGAAAAATCAGTGTTATCCTTCCTAGCATGGATATTATTCTGTTTTCAAAACCTTTAGTCGAAAGGTAAATAACCTTTTTCATAAATCCCAACGATCGTTTACTATCATCATCTACCACAAAGAGTCAATTCTTAATTACCATTTTCTTTTATTGGAACCGTTTTACTAAGCCCAGTATCTCCACCATGCCGCGGATACATAGGCAAGGTCTTTTCCTTAAAACAAGTTTCACTCACAACCAAGGAGTGGAGTAGTTTATTCTTTTGAACACTCTCCCATAGTCCTCCATTTTATCCTATTAGGTATGAAATATTCTTATAGATCATGTTAAACATGTTAATACACATGTCAATAAAATATTACGTAAACAATGCATATTAATGTCATTATACATTATTCGACAAGATGTGTGAACGGGGTCGAGGTACTCTCCCCCTCACAATCTTGTGGAACATCAAAATCAAACATATAAATAGGTTAATATATTGGTATTTCAACCAAGCAATACCAAAACTATAGCTAAACCACTAGCATATATATATATATATAATCTCTTTCGAGTATATCCATTCAAACACATGAGAACTAATGACTATCGATTAATCCTTATCAAAAAATCAAACTTTCCTTAACATAAATCAATCATTGTCGAATCGAAATATTGACTTACACCCAAAGGTTGAGTAACACCTACTTGACTCAACTAGGTTTGCTAATCAACACCAACACAAGACTTAAGATGGCAATAACTTGTTTAGTCCTTGTATCTATACCCTTCTCTCAAATGATGCTCT
Source organism: Sequoia sempervirens (assembly GCA_007258455.2). NCBI lineage: Eukaryota > Viridiplantae > Streptophyta > Pinopsida > Cupressales > Cupressaceae > Sequoia > Sequoia sempervirens. The sequence continues at coordinate 333,933,182 of VDFB02271358.1, read as the reverse complement.
CCCTCCCTTTCTCGGAGGGTGGAAACCTGATTCCTTAATGCAATGTGCCATCACCAACTAAATATTAGTGTATTAATAATCATTTCATAATCCTCATGAAGTCATCACATCTTGACTACTTTTAAACACATGACAATTTTAGTCAAATAAACGTAACTCAAGAAAACATTGATTTCTCCAGACATTTTTCCTAAACATCTAATCATTGAATCATGCGTAATCATCTACTAATTACTTCAAAAGTAAAAAGTAAAAAAAAGTTAAAGTTAGGGATGTAACATATCTCTCCCTGTAAGAGTCATCATCCTTGATGATCCAATCCATCAGAAATATTAACAAGATAAATATTTTGTTTATCCTGCAAAAGCATTTAAGAAATTTAGAATATATTTGATATAAAATCATGGTAAACTTTCCATGGCATTTTACCCTTTAGATACCGGTCCCACTGGACCTTGCATTTAAGAAGCTCGATCATGACCACTCCTTGGTCCTGTACTTGTAAAACATTCTGAGAATATAATTATCATCTGTTATATACTTTCAAATGTAATTCATATAAAGAAATTTACCTCCTGGTAATAGCTAAGAATAGAATGATTCTTTAATCAATCGAATTGATAACTTCAAGAATTTTTGAAGATTCCTTTATTTCAAGGAGATAGTTTGGAAAATATTCCTTACTTTATGAAACTTTTCTATCTATTTGATTGGTTTGATTTGTTTATCCATTTCTGACAACATTTCAGGACTAATGCTAATCCTATCTTCTAGCTTACCTAGCTTATAGGAGTTCGACATCTTTTCCCATCCAATGTCGCAAATGGAGTCACCTTGTTAGCAGAATTATAGAAGTTATATCAAACACCATAAAAGGTGGATATCTCTTTCTACATGTAGCAACCAAATACTTTTAACATAGGTTTACCAAGAGAATTATGCCAAAGATTAACAACATTAAGCATGTAAGGTACAACTATTCCTCATGTAAGATACAAATAGTAACATCAACCTTCACTTTTCTAGCTGAAAAGGTTTTTCACCAAGTACCAATTTCATTTATCTCATGCATCATCAAAATAAGTTGATAAGTAAATACAAGAGAAAGGATCAAAATTCCATTTCTAGTTCATCTGTCCTCCAAGACTCGGCATGCCACTGAAAAGAAGGAAAGCATCACCTGGCTATTTTTCCTTTCAACCATGGACTTAAGCGGTTCCTCTGCACACTTCCTAACTAGAAGAAGTCCTAATTTTTTATGAAAGGTTGTGTTGGAAACCCTCACAGTTGCCATCTGAGCTCTGGTGTGTACCCCCACTTAACCAACTCTGTCACACTACTAAGGATACCCTCCTACTAAGTACAACAACTCTGGTTAGCTAAGTGTCTAGAATACTGTGAACTGACGAGTGCATGTAGTGGCAACAACACTCACTGTGGACATAGTTTAATAGACGTACGCTTTTCAATCCGCATAGTAATGGTTCACCACCCTACTCGACTTGGAGATACTATTTACTTGGGCTTACTGGACTACTTGTCCACCCACATACCGTAACACAAGGTTCAAAAATGATATCCTCATAAGACCTCCTTTAGATAGCTTACATATTAATTATATAACCCTAAAAAGGTTTGGAACCAATTCCTTTCCACACAAGGTTTCTTTCATTTGCAAAGCTAAGGACATACCCGGTGCATTTTACAATTTACTCCTTTACACAAACCATCAAAGGCCCATCTAGGACATGATAGAGAAGAAAATTACATCAAACACAATGAATGACCAAAAATTTTTGGTATAGCCACCACAAAACTCAACTCAATATCAAATTATAAACAGTTTTAATTCAACAATAAATCAAAGAATGAGCTCTTTTCCAGCAATAAATCAAATTTTGATCAACCAGCCATAAGATATACAATCTTCAAAAATTCGGTGGCTAGACCATTTCAAAATAAAGATATAAAATAATGACAATCCTTTCCAACATTAAAAAGGGATTTTACCAAAATCCGAGGAAGTGTCAAAATCCAAAAGAACACTGTTAATGCACTACGTGACTTGACTAAGTCACTATAAGGGAGTAGATTGCTGCACTGCATTTGGATTTTCCAAAAGCTTATAGTGGATTAGGGATTGCGTTACAAGCGCCTTAAACAAATAAGTCCCTTAAGACTTTCACCGTGCTCAAAATTTTGCAAATAAAAAGGGTTATATCAGATTCACTCCTTTTTCTCAAAGTATCTATCATTCATCTCTTAGACGACATTATAAGGTCATTTTATAGCAATACACAAAGACTACAATTGGAACACAAAATTCTTTTCTTCATTTCGCAGTATAATACTCTATTCCTAACTTCATTGAATAGATTACATGTTAAAACTTAAACAATTTGACTAAATATCTTAGTGTTAATTACATTCACCACTGCGGTTGTACTTTCTAGCTCTACCAAAAGGCTAGTACTTAGTTCTCAACCATTTTTTTTTTTAATTCTATGCCAGTATAACACTACTCATCCTTTGATGATCCATTCATTCCACTTGGCTCATTCCAAGCCATCTAAAACTTAGACTAAAACCCATCTTATCTAGGTGTCGTTGACATAATTGTCAAGGATTTCCAATGATCAGATGCTCTAGCACCTATTTGATTACTTCCGAGTCCTTCCATCCTTAAATTCTTGAAACATAAGAGTAGTATTAAATCCATATAGACACTACTCTACCCAAGCTCTTAGTCTGACTAGTAACTGACTAAGGTTTTACCTTTCTAGTCAGAGTTTCAAAATCTTTTCAATATGCAACCTTAATGGAATGATTTTTCTCTTGGAGTTTTAACTCCTCCATTGGCCTTCTCTAAGCCATTGACTTGGGTAAATGCTGGGGAGATAGTCTTCCAGACAGTTTCCTTGGTTTTTCCTTATGCCATTCTGGCATCAACCAGTTTTAGCCTTAGCCAATCTACTAATGTTTAACAAGTTTTCTCGTAATGAGCTCATAGGTCCATGTGTTGAACCCGGTTTTCTATAATACCATATGTAACATACCTCTTCTTAATACTCAAGTAATCTCAAGAATTTACTAGAAGGTAAATCAACTTAGTAAACATGAAAGAGAATTTTTTTTTTTTTTTCTTGTATCATTTGCATAAGCACAAGAATAAAGTATAACTTTTCCAGATAAAATTCAAACTTGAATTCACATGTAATCATAACTAGAATCAAGATAATTCCTTACAATATTCATGTATATCACATAAGATACACTTAGCATAAAGAATAGTCTTACCTCATAAGTTTTGACTGTCGTAAGCCAGAACATGGAGTTCACTACATTTGGAATGTTGATCTCTATCTTCACAAGCCTTAGAGAGTCTACTGCTACAGAGGGAGAGCATCATCTGAGTGATTTTCCTCCAACCACAGACTCAAGTGGTCCCCAGTGCACTTCCTAACTGGAAGTGACCCGACCCTTCTCAAAGAGTATAGATATAAGGATCTGTCAAGTTTCTCCATCTCAGTCCTAGGGATGTGTCCTACAAAACTCAATCGACCATACAACTCTAGATCCCTTCTAGCTAAGTATGATCATTCTGATTGGTCATGCCATCTAGACACTCACCTCTGACTTTTCTTGGATCTGTCTCATCCTATAGTTTACTTACTTTATTTGGTACTCTAGACACAAACTAGTCTGTATAGAAAATCCATTCTAGCCAATCTGACTTAGAACTAATCATTAATTCTAGGATATTCAATCAATGTAAAGTCTTAAGGATTTCAACCTTTTAAAAGCCCCTTATTGCATCCTTGCAATATCTAGGGTTTATGACTTCCTATCATTTTACTGTCAAGATTCAATACCCAACATCTTGATGCATTAAATCGAGTTTCAAAATTATCGTAGAATCTCTTAAGGTATTATAAAGACTTACTACCTTGTTCTATGGTTTATCGACCTTTCATTGTCAATCAATATACATACATATATACAATGTCATATTTCACATAAGTGTTACATATTTCCTATATCCTCCTTATTTCAATACTAGGGTTTAGCTTCTCTAACCCAATACATGGAAATATTAAACATCCTTGTTCTCCAAAGATAATAGCATTAGCGAAGCAAAACATAAGAGCAATTACTTCTAGTCTTACCTAGACGACTTAGCATTTCTCAAATTCACATTTCATATAACATGAATAAGCATGATATCCAAGGATTATTCCCATTGATATATATATATATCTTAATCAGTGTCATTACTTCTCATGTAGTTAGTACTTTGACTAAGTTCAATCCTTCAACCTTAATAGGTTAGATTCGTAAGAGATAATAAATTGCTTCCAACTTCCTTGTCTACTCAATTTTATTCACGTTCAAATAAGGATAGAGTATAAACTCATATGATTATCATCCTTTATATAAGTATGTCGCATATACCTATAACAACAATCTCAAGTACAATAGACATGTAGGTTGAGTTTCGGTCTCCCAACATCCCCTTCTCAAAGTTGGTTATGACAATGATACCAAGTATTGGAATAACGAAATTCCTTTGTACACATAGTTCTAAAATAAGTTCAATATAGGCTACAAGATCAACATCAATACATTGTCAAGATCTCTCTTTCTATTGAAAACCATGACTTAAGCAACCAATGCTATCAAAGGCTATCTAGGGTTCCACATTCGTGCATCACCCATTTCCTTAACATGTAATACAAAATTGACAAGAGGAATTATATTTCCTACAAAGAAATATTTTTCTATGTTGCAATCTCCTTACTTCAATATCATGATGATATTTTATAATCCAAAAAGTCCCTTGAGAGAACTAGCAAGATTTCATCTATAGAGCTATCCTCTTCTTTAACATAGACTAAAGGATCTAATCCATTTTTCTTAGTTACCCATTACTATCTTAAAATCCAATTTCAATAATATATGACAATACAACATAAGTATAATGCACTCTGTTTTCTCCAAACCTCTTAGGTGCTATATAATTCCTCACTACTCTAGGAATGTAAATGTGTTATACAATAACCATTCTTTGACTGGCGTCAATCGAATAATCCTAGAAGTTCTATTCACATATCAATAATTACAATCATATTGATAATCCAATGTTCACTATCTTCATCTTAAATGAATTATGAACTCATACGAGTGTTTCATCGATACCCTAAATAATCTAAAACATAGTTGTTAAATTCTTTAAGTGTTATCGTATCTCCAATCTTGGATATTCCAAAAGAGATCAATATCTCTCTATTGCTCTGGATGAATGGGTTTCTAGCACAAGCTTGTCGACGTATCCATTCCTTATTCTCGTGTTTGGAAAGCAGAGCAATCTGAATATCTTTATTATTGCATAGGCACTCCAATGAGAGATTCATCTTTGGTTATTGTTAACCACACTATATATAAATTGGAACGACATAATGAATTTAAATGTTAGTGTCGAATAGACTTTAAAGCTCAAGATGTATATCGGTATACATGAGGACACTCAACTTTACGTTTATTCAAGACTTTACACTTGTCTTAGAGACTTCATATCTCTTAGGAATTTCCATTTCGAAATGAATATTAAGCTACAGGAGTTTATGGCAAACACACAGGGTAATAAGGCTAAATCATACCTGAGCAATTCTCCCAAATATACTCAGATGTTACACTTTGTTGGCTCCTCCGGTCTGTGACGGCCTTCTTGTGATACGAGACAACATTAAGTGTCTTTCCCACTGGGCCCGAACTTCCTCCCTCAGGACGCACCCACCCATTTGAATGATCTCCTTCTAGGGACTCCCTCCATGCATGATATGTACAAAAACGTATATCTTTTTTTTTCAGATGTTTTCGCAACTACCAAGAAAATAACCTCCCCCTCCTATAAAGAAACTTCTTCCACCTTTCTAGCATCCCCTCTTCCTGTGCTAAAAATAGGAGCACAAAGAATGTGGTCCCCTCCCTTGTGTCCATTGCAGGATATTTCCCCAAATTCCTCCCACCTCCACATCTGTATAACCGTTTCTTGATCTCATGCCAACAGTTTTTTCCCTCTTTTCTTTTTTAAGATAACTAAAGGCCACTACTAGAGGTCTACAACAACACTCCCCCACGCATGAGTGACTCAGCGGGAGATAACAACCCATCGATGATCTTACCATAACAGGTACGAGTTGATAATTGTGGAGATTTCATAGAAAAATTAATGTTATCCTTCCTAGCATGGATATTATTCCATTTTCAAAACCTTTAGTCGAAAGGTAAATAACCTTTTTCATAAATCCCAACGATCATTTACTATCATCATCTACCACAAAGAGTCAATTCTTAATTACCATTTTCTTTTACTGGAACCGTTTTACTAAGCCCAGTATCTCCACCATGTCGTGGATACATAGGCAAGGTCTTTTCCTTAAAACGAGTTTAGCTCGTAACCAAGGAGTGTAGTAGTTTATTCTTTTGACCACTCTTCCATAGTCCTCCATTTTCTGCTATTAGGTATGAAATATTCTTGTAGATCATGTTAAACATGTTAATACACATGTCAATAAAATATTACGTAAACAATGCATATTAATGTCATTATACATTATTCGACAAGATGTGTGAACGGGGTCGAGGTACTCTCCCCCTCACAATCTTGTGGAACATCAAAATCAAACATATAAATAGGTTAGTATATTGGTATTTCAACCAAGCAATACCAAAACTATAGCTAAACCACTAGCATATATATATATATATACTCTCTTTCGAGTATATCCATTCAAACACATGAGAACTAATGACTATCGATTAATCCTTATCGACAAATCAAACTTTCCTTAACATAAATCAATCATTGTCGAATCAAAATATTGACTTACACCCAAAGGTTGAGTACCACCTACTTGACTCAACTAGGTTTGCTAATTAACACCAACACAAGACTTAAGATGGCAATAACTTGTTTAGTCCTTTTATCTATACCCTTCTCTCCAATGATGCTCTCCCTCCCTTTCTCGGAGGGTGGAAACCTGATTCCTTAATGCAACGTGTCATCAACAACTAAAGATTAGTGTATTAATAATCATTTCATAATCCTCATGAAGTCATCACAACTTGACTACTTTTAAACACATGACAATTTTAGTCAAATAAACATAACTCAAGAAAACATTGATTTCTCCAGACATTTTTCCTAAACATCTAATCATTTAATCATGCATAATCATCTACTAATTACTTGAAAAGTAAAAAGTAAAATAGAGTTAAAGCTAGGGATGTAACAAGTATGCACACCATGACCTTCATCTGTAGGTTGTGCTCCACCCTCACCAAGCTGCATTCCAATGTCATGTGGAGTATTATCATTTCTTTCCTATTTAAAACAAATAGGCACATAATTACTTTATGGTGGAAATTAATATTGAATAGATTGCACAAGTATTCAATTTTAAATAAACTTCATTGAGTTTATTTACCTGCATGTCGGATGCAGTGGAAGCTTGTGTTTTCCCAGTCAAGAGTCTTAGGTGTTCAGCCATGGCTCCATAGCCTTGTTGGAAGAAAATCTTCAGGTCCTCTTATGTGGGAACTCCGTTGAATTCAGAACCCTGCATTTTTTCATAAGATTATGAATTTTTCTTCTATGGTGTGATAAAACCAAAATTGTTTGTAATTTATTATTTGGATGATATATTTCATTTATTGATACATACAATTCGTGTGGCTAATTTCATATAACCACCAGAGCCAAGTTTGTGTTGCCTGTGTTTTTCCAGTCTTGCCTTTGTTTCCTTTGATGTGTCAGGTAGCCTATGAAAAATTTGAAATACATTAGATTATGTAAAAAGAAAGAGTAATCAATATATAATTACATTATTGATAGTATCACATACCTTCTTTGGCCTAGTGGTGTCTTTCCATTTTTCTTTTCAACCTTCTCCTTTCCATCCGACACCAGGTCCTTCCACTCCCTCTCTAGAATCATGGGGGGATGATCATACTTTTGGTTCTTCTCTAAATGAGACCTATATTGGTCCCTCACATACTTTAGATAGGTACCAACTTTCTTAAGGACCCTAGTTCGGTTGAATGTGTTATTACCGAACAACACAACTAAATGGTTAATGAGCTCATCTTTTAAATCTTGATTTTGGGCATTCCATCATGTATGTATGGTGGGCCTGAAGATCTCCAATGTAATATCATTCAGATGTTTATAAAAAACATCATTTCCTACAAAAATATTAGGGGATCATTAGTCTAAAAAGAGTGATCAATAAGTAAATTTCAATTGGATTATAAATAAAAATAATTAAAACATTTTAAAGTACCTGGGACCTTCTCTATCTTTATGGGAACGAAATCTTCAGTCACCACAAATGTGAACAACAATGTTCCCATACTAGTAATATGGGAAGATCCAAGAAATGTTGCTAAAACATCACCAGTACTAGTGGCCTCTGCATCCCTAGGTACATGTCCTAACACATGTTCTGGAATGTGTTCATTGCCAGAGGGTTCACTATCTGATGCCTACATGTTATGTGTTGGTGACATTTCAGTCGATAATATAGGCATGGATGATGGGGTTAGATGATGTGATGTATATGTAGGAAGATCATGATTGAAACTTGTACCAACCCCTATCCCCAGGAAACACCTGCAGTACCTTGATCATGGACAACAACATCACGAGGACACAAAAAACCTATAAAAAACAACACATATTTTAGTTCATGACATAAAAAAGTACAAAATATAAAACCATGAATGAACTTATGTTATAATTAAAGATCTCATGACAGCTTACTTGCAAGTTCTGTACTCTCTCAGTGAATATTTTAACCCTTTCTCTTATCTCATCTGTCTGAGGCACTATGAATAACAACTAAAGGATTTCTTCATTGCATTTTTTTTGGGTCTTACTTATCATATCTAGAGGGTTTGTAGAATATGCGATGTCATAATCGCATAATAGTGACTGCACCTTCCTATGGATGCTCTCCTCTACTACTGGTGCCTTTCCCCGATCATTCGAGTGCGACAAGAATATTAAAAACATTATCAAAATTGACCCAATAAACTTACGAAAAAAAACATAATAATAAAATGGTATATTACAGTCATTAATTAGAGGTTGGGTAAAATGGTATATAGTACATACCACCCCCATAGTAATTGTGTCAATTCAAATTTTAATCAATTAGCAACTCTTCCCCTACAATTATTGATTTTATCACACATACGAATACACGGTTTCTCTCGCACACCTCAAATATGCAATTGGGTTACTTATTTGTTGACCCAAGTCGTGTACTATTTATAAGCCCTGCAGTATTCCTTGATGCTTTTGGCCTTCCATCAATGTACATAGACACTCCTTTATTTTGATCCTTATCTTTTAGTTGTATATAATTTGCTAATAGTGCATACCTACACATACTTCGTGTATATTGAACCAACTACATCCAATCTTTGTAACTGTAATAGGGTCTAACATACTCCATCAATTTAACAACTTTGTCATAATAGACCTTTATGCCATCCATGCAAAATAGGCCCAAACCATGTAATGACGATGGTGATATGTGATATATCCTCTCGTTGACACAAAAATTAGTGTTTATTAGAGGAATTTCCTTGGGTATCCATTGTTTCCGTAGATGTTTGTACCTCAAGGGCACCTCGATGTCACCTATGCTCTCATCATCATAAGATGTGACCCCCCTTCAACAAGAAAAAATTCCATGCGTTTACAAAATTTTCTTCTAATCTTTTGACCTCTAGTTGATCTCCCTCTTTTAGACCTACTACATGTCTCTCTTTCCTCTTCTCTTCATGAATTTCCCTCACTCGAGGAAGAAAAATTTGACAAATACCTGTACTCATAAGGATGTTGGATGAAGTTCTTTCATGGTGATGTGATCCCAAGGTATGGGGTTGGAGGATTAAAAACCAGGGTTGTCACTACTAGTCAAATGCATGTGGAGGTAACAATAGTTGTGAATGTATCAATAAACCTTGTAAGGGTCTGATGATTAGAGATCACTTGGTAAGCATGGGAATGGTTTGTAGGGTCACCAACCTTGTGTTTTGAAGCCTTGGGTTTTGGGAACATCTAGAGGAGTCATTGTCTTGTTTCTTGGAGGTTGATTGGGTTAGTTGGTGGAGGGTTTCTATTACTTTTTGTACATGTCTATGAAATTTTTTGGACCACCTTTCTCAAAGATAATAGTCCCTCTGAGGTAGTAGTGGTGTTTGGTTAGTTAGTCTATGAAATTTTTTGGACCACTTTTGATGTGAAATAGCCCCTCGTGCAACCATCCTTTTAGTCTATTTCTAAATGGACAGACCCCTTGCCTTTAATGATTAAGCTCCATAGGTTTCTACCCCTATGGTTTTTTGGGTCCCCCAAATAAAATAATAAAAGATGGGCCCCACTCAGAAGAACCCCAAAATGTATTAGAGTTTCTTTCTTTCTTAAGAATCCAGTTAAAGAGGCTAATTGGGTCCCTCCCTATCCAACATTCCTTCACCATTTTCCAAACACCCACAACATCTTCGAACCATTTATACTCTTCTAGAACTTGAAAAAAAAAGTCCACTTTCATTAGTGTTCTCTTTCAGGCTTTCCCTAGTGCTGGACATCTGTACTGTTCTTTTGGAGGTTTGGTTGAGTCAGTGAAATATTCAAAGTTTTTAATGGCTCCTTGTCTTTTTTTCATCTCTTGTACTGGTGCAGGAGCACCTTGGCATAATTAGGCCTCTATGAAGCAATGTTTTGAAATTTGATTCAATTTTATTGTTCCTACTTTGTAAATCATGTTATTAGAGTCATGTTTCATATATTTGAGGTCATGTTGAGGTCATTTGGTGTTTATTAAGTCCAAAAGTGCAAAAATGAAAACAATGTAAAAAGTTGTCAACTTAATCAAAAAGGAAATATTAAGAGATGAAGAGTCATTAGGGTCGGTTAGAGGTAGTTAGAAGGCTAAAATTCAGTTGTTTTTCCTTTAAAAAGGCTCTTGTATCTTTTAGAACTTTGAGGGTGGTTGAATAAAGAATAAGTTCAAGGAAAATCTCTGATTTTTAATCATTTTTCTTTAGAAATCTTGCATTTAAGGCATTGTATGAATTGTACGGCCTTGAAGGCATGGTAGAATGGTTGGATATGGTAATAATCTCAATCACCTTCCTGTTACATCAAATTTCATGCATTTTAGTTAAGATTTGTGTGAGTTATTATGGATTTACTTCAGACTGCTAAAACCCTCAGTTAGGGTAAGCAGAGACAAAATAATTATGTTTCTCCTTTATTAATTGGTGGAATCTTCTAGTTTCTTGTGAGATTATCCTACTATGAATGTTCTTTCATGTTTCAGTGGATTTAGGGAAAAATCATAAAGATAAGATGCGAGGGAATGAAGTTTCTTGACTAAAAACTGTGTGTATAGTCTGTGAATAGAGTAATTATGAAGGTTAAGCCCTTAGGGTTTTGTGAAAATACTTTGTAAATGGACTTTGATGCTTTGAAGAGCATATACTAGTCAAACTAAACATGTCCCAAGCACTGGACAAGTGTACTTTGGTCAGGAGTTAGTAAAGCAACAAACCCTTATGCAAATCAGGCCTAATTAGGCCTAAATCTGTCTAAGACAACAATATTTGAAGCTTGTGTTGTAAAAGTTTTGATACCCATTTTGAATATGTTTTAGATCTGCAAGGAGCATTGAAAAGTGTGGATAGACTTGTGTAATAGTGCTTAGATTGTGAATGAAGCCTGACAAATAGGTTGGCAGACCTACAAGCGTTGCAAATAGGGTATGAAGGAACCAGTGACAGTAAGAACTTTAAGGGATTTTGATGATTAAGTGTGAGTTCTTGGTTGTTTTGGTTAAGAGATTACCAAGGTATAATTTGATCTCATTTGATATAAGGTTTGGTGTAAGCATGAAGTTAAAAAGTCCATTGCTTTGACTGATCTATCTAATAATAGCCCTATTTTGGAGACTAAAATGAAAGTACAATATATGATTTTGTTAAATTATCAAGAATAAAGGATGGGAGATGGTTTACATTTGTTTGAAGTGAAATGGAATGGAAATTGTGTGGTCTATATTAGCCTAAATACTATTTTGGGTCAGATTACTTTATGTTGAGTTGAAATTGTGAAGTTTAGGATAGTCATAAAGAGAGTTAATGGTAAAATGAAAGGGCAGATTGGGTAATTGTTTGTTTTGATCAAGATGAAGTTGACTAAGGTGTTTGAAGTTTTGGTAATGGTTTGGAACTCTAAAGCAAAAGTTGAGTGTTTGTGTTGAGTTTTGTGAAGGGAAATATAGTTGAATAAGTGTGTCAAAAGAAGGAAAGTTCAAGATTGTTTGTGACTTGTCAAATGAGATTGTGTGAGTTTGTTTCCTTCCTCTGACTCTGCATCATGTACTTCTATACGTTCTCTTATGGACATGCACTAGGCATTTTTCATTGCACTCAGGGACCATGTATTGTTTTTAGTCCCTTTGATCATTTGTGGACCTCAATATGTAAATTTATTTCATCGAAGTTTAGAAATTTGAACCCTAGTGAACTTCGTGTGCTGTTATGTGACGGGAATTCCTTTCAATCTTATAGTAGAAAAAATATGCTAAGACAGATACAAAAACTGCAGTTCACAGGCCAAAAATGGCCACCCAACTGATTGAACATCTCAAAGCTTGGTTGTTCAAACTAACCAGACACCAGTACTAGGTAGTACTTGGGTTTTTCAATGGGACATTGGCTCGAATTGACCAAAATATAGCATGCAACACCTCGATGGGAACAAAAAAGAGTCTAAATCATTATACTTGCAACAAGATTTCTAAATGTGGGGGAAAAATCACTTACAGTCATTGTCCCTTGGTTGATTTTCCCTTTCTGAGTGCCCTCACCTCTCGCTCTGGCTTTCCTCCTGCCAAATGGTTCCTAGTCTTCCTCCTTGACTCAATGGCCTTGCAACACTCATCTAGTGAAGTCTCGCAACTCTCCACTCAGGGGCTAGATGTAGTGGTTCTCGGTGCAACTCTCTAGTTAGGGTCTCGGTGCAGTATGCTATGTCGTGCTCCTGCGCGCACGGGGCCAAAATTCAAAATATATAGTTTATATATATGCTATGTCAACATATAGTTTATATACAAAATATATATGCTATGTCAACATATAGTTTATTTTATTTTCTACAAAATATAATTTTTGTATGGTGGCTTGTTGAGCTTATATAGTTGGTTTTCTCTTTCTTTATAATTTTTGATGATTTATTTCCTATGACATGATTGAATATTATCTACAATCCTAGTGATTGTTAAAAAGGCTTATGATATGTGATGTTTAATCATGATGGATGTCTAAGAATCAGTGATTGAAATACTACTTGACTAAAGATTGAGCTATCTGATATTTTGTCATTTAAACATCATGGAAGAAATGCTTGCAATCAATGTCTTATTAATGTAGCCTACAAGGTTTCTTTTCCTAGTTTTTTTTGGTCCTATTCTTGTTATGACTTATTTTTTTACATTGGTCTATTACAGTAATGGGGAGCATATCTAGTGAATCGATTCTTTCAGTCTCTTTGATTCTTATCCTTGTGCATAATGAGTTTTCTTCTATCCTATGATTCATTGATTGTTGGTTTAAAACACTCATTACAACTAACATGGATATGAATTATGATGTGGGTGTGAGAAGGGATTGTTGAATATGAAGGAATGGTTTAGGAAAGTACTCCTTAATCCAAATGAGTCATTTTCTTGTCATGGAATGTGTTAAGAGACTTTAAAATTAATATATTCAATCTAGTTAATATTGACACATCTAAAGCATGCCAAAGGAACTTTGGAGATATGCTATGACATAAAGAATATTGTTAAGGTGATGTCAAGTCTTGATCCATTAGGGTAGGAAAACATAGATGAATTGGTACAAAAGGTTCCATTCAACTTGGAGGAAATGGATAATTACCTAAGGGGCTAATGTGAGATTGGACCAAGTTTATATTATGATACAAATAGCTTGGGAAAAGGGATGATGAAATGGTTAAGTATGGGAAATTGTAGAGATAAATATAACACCAAGGGAAGAACACTAGAACTAATTTTAGCACTATGGATTAATCCAAGACTCAAAATTCCACTAAGAGGCATCCCTTACCTCTTAAATTAATTCCATAGGTGGGTTTATCCTCCAATATAGTGTCATTGGTTAGCTTATCATGTGAACTTCTACTATAAGTAGGATTACCATACACTTTCATAACATGCATGTGTGGTTTCAAAAGGTTTATATGTTCTTGTGAATTTGAAAGAAAGGCATGTTTTGACTTTTCCAATAGGTGTTAGGGGTTAATTTGACTTGGTTTTAGCATTAGAGTGACAAACCTTGTGGTTTAGGTTCCATAAACAAAATATACTCATTTTTTTAGCTTCCTATTATCATCTTTATATTCAATGAGATTTTTAAAGATCATCTAAATATTCATTGCTAATGAAAATGCACAAACTGATGTGTAATAGATCCAAGGTGAGGCTTAGAGAGCCTCATCTTTTGAAACCATTAACCAAAGAAATGCTAAGAACAATATATGAAAGAGACGAAGAATAAGGCAACTTGTATTATTAGGAAGGACAAGATTCCTTTATATAGCATGACCTCATGTTTGAGTCTTGAAACCCTCCCCCATCATCAATGCATGTGTCTAGGCTAACCATGTCAAGTTTCACTCTGTACAAGCACAAATTGAAGAAAATTCAATGTTGGCCCCATTCACATGTCACTATGCGGGGTCAACATGAGGAAACACTAATTTTTTGGTAATGAAATAACCAAAGATATGATCAAATAATATCTAATCATAAATAGTCATAGAGTAATTAGGATTTGATCATATGTAAATTTCTAGGAGAGCTACAATAGTTGTAACATCATGAATTAACAACATTAAAAAGTACATCATGAATTAATTATGTAATGGCATAAAAATTAAAATCATGAATTAATTATGTAACCATATAAGTAAAATATAATTCTGTCAAGAAATCAATATCAAGTAGATAATATGATCACATAACTTATACATTTCAATGTCATTGATCTTCTTCTTCATCCAACTCTTTGTCTATATCATCCACTCCAGATTTGACATTGTAAGGATTGGTCATATCATCATCTTCGTCATTGATATCAGTTTCGATAATGTCATCATCCACATGGATATCATCTTCATGAACATTAACTCCTACATCATCATGATCTAGTTCCTCTTCTTTGACATCTTTGTTAGGCACATCATCAACTAAATATTGATCCTGATCGTCATCTACATCATCTTCTAGTTCTTTAGTATCTTCTTCTTCCACCACATTATACTTTATCAGCCTTCCTCTTTGATCATTTCTAACAACAAATGACCAACCCGGTTTACCTGGAACATCTGAGTAAAATACCTACTCACATTGGCTTGGAATAACATAGGGCTCATTTCCAGCTCGCTTGATTGACCTTGTATTAACCATGGTAAATCCATTATCATGTTTAATAACAGTTCTCTTGGGATCATTTTCATTCAATCATAGCCTATACCATTAGATGATGGACATAAATAATTTGAAGGACTTAAATTCACACTCAAGTATATCATCCAAAATCCCATAGTATCAATTTTCTAAGACTTCTGGATGTATGTTTCTTCTAGATGAAACATTAGTCACCTGAAAGACTACAGTTATCCTAGAATCACAAGTTTTCTTTGTATCATCCAACTCTTTGATTCAAAATTTATGACCATTGCACCACATATCCTTGTGGTGTTTCACCTGTAATATGTCAAACATGTAAAAATTATTGCATCGTCAGTTGATAAACATATTTATTCTTGGCTGAATGTATGCAAAGAAAAAAAAAATCAACATATATATACATCAATATAATTGAAAATAATTAAATAATATGGGTGATTAATATATTTATATGTACATGTTTATCTCTTAAACCATATGCTAAATCAAATTCCCTTGGTGTAACATTGGAATCTCCATTATGATGAGCTTCTTTAACCAATGAAGCCACACCTTCCCATGTTAATGTGAGACCAGATTGTTGACATCATTCAATCCATACCCTCATCCAATCAAGATTGTTTACAACGTACAAATGTAGTGCATCCCACTCTAGACCAACTGTATCAAAAAAAATTAAAATTCACAAATGACATATAATTAGTTAATTACCATAGTATATGACCTTAATTTATAATTGATGTACCTAAAAACCTAACATCCCACTACCAATGATCTTATTATCTTTCGTTGTTAGATGAATTCAAATTAAAGGAGTATGCACAAAGAATGAATTATGACCTTAAATGGTACATACACTCTTGTAAGAAAAAGAAAAACCCTACTAGATACACCAATGTTCCTATATCGAGGGAAGATGTGTTTAAGAACAAAGAAGACAAAGAAGCAGAGGAGGTTATAGAAAATTTCATGTAGTTAGAGAAAAAAAAGAAAAGGTTGCAAGAAATGGATGATTCATCTAGAGAAGAATCTGCAAGAGAAAATGAAGCACAATCATAGCAAAGAACAATCTCTCGGATGATGAATGATGAATATGAAGAAATCCCTAATAGGGACTTACAAGTAGCCAAGGAATTGCATGTAGATGAAGATGATAGGCTTACACCCTATGAATCCTTTATTTCTGATAATGAGTTTTTCAAGTCAAGAGAATTTAATTATTTTTATATAATTACAAAGGTAAAAGGTTGAGGGAATCCATACCAAATATTACCCCTGAAAATGAACAACAATTGATGAAAAGGTTGAAAGATGATATAGATAGTGAAGTGCAGAACAGGACCCCTGAAAGGGGTAGACAGTTGTTACTTGAAGTTGGTGTAATAGTATTTCCTGGTTGGTACCTTAGTGCCTCTTTAATTTTTGATAGTTTTTTGCATAACAAGGAAGGAGAATACAAGTTAAACATAGAGGGTGTGAAGGGAATTTACATAGGGTCAGAATTCAATCCTAATGAAAATTCAATGTTGATATGGGCACTATACCCACCTCACAAAAGGCCAAAGATCATCGATATTGAAAAAGCCTTTGGACACATGATGACCCTTAAAGTTGGGGAGACCGACCCTGTGGCTTTAGCAGACATGGGCATAAGCATTGCCAAGTTCAACAAGGCACAAACAATATAGTTGATGAAAGAAAGAAATTATTACAAAATGAAAAGTGAAAAATCATATTTGGAAATTACTACCATGAAAGATGCCAAAATGAGGATCACCTCTAGAACTGATACAAAGTTGTAGAGTGAATATGAGTAGTTGCAAGAAGAACATCAATAGCTAGTAGAGAATATGAAGGACCTTTAGTTTGACACTATGGCAATGATGTTGCACAAGATATTTACAAACTTGAAGATATGCCTTGATGATTTTTGGCATGTTCACAAAAAGAACTATGAAGCCATTTTTGAGCATGAGAGAGTGAAAAATTATAAGAGACATGATATGCAACTACATGAGGGATCCAACACCAATTCCATCTTAGCCATTGACACAATCATGAGAAAGCATGACAAATATGATGAATACTTACACTCATAAAATGCATGGTTTGATGATACTGTGAAGTTGGGATTACCCAAATTATGTGATAAGAATAGGTTTCTGAAGGAACAAGATGATTGGATGGATGAATGCAATAGGATACTTCAAGAAGCATTGGATACAGTCAAAGTAGAAGGGCTATTGCTGGATGGAGCATGCAAACATATGGAATTGATGATAAAACTCGAATATGAAGCCCGAAATGCAGTGCATGATGCAGATACCCATACCTTGGAGGAGTATAAAAAGCATCTCTTAGCGGCTACGTCAATGTTAGGAGAAGATTAAATTGTTTTATAAGTTTAATTAAGATCAGTAGTTTAATTATTTTCCAAAAGACAATCGAAAGAGACACCTTTGTTGGGTCTTCTTCTTATATATATGAAATTTTAATTTTAATATTTAATCATCAACACTTTTTAAGATTTTAATACTTTTTAGCAATGAAAGACTTATTTTTTGGAGTAATACAATACCAATACTTTTCTATTTGTTTGTGGAAGATTCTTTCATTTGGACTAGTTCTCTATTGTTTCTTTTCAAGCAATTGAAGGCAATGCAAAATGTTATCTAATTAATCTCCATGACCATCTTATAATTACCTCTCACTTTCCTCAATCTACCTTTCCCCATTAGGTACTCCCCTTCAAATTTTTTAATGGAGTTGGGATCCCAAATGTGATCTACATGGATCTTTGCTATGAAATTAGGAAGATATTCAGTAATGTACACCATGGTTTGGTATACCATATATCCCTCCACCATAGAACCATCAGGATATGCTATTTGTCTAACCAAAGCCTTCAAAAATTTCAAGTGCCTCTCAACCATCCACATTAACCTTGTGTGTACAGGTCCACACAATTCAATCTCCTCAACTTGGTGTATGAGGTAGTGTTCTTGTGCATTGAAAAATGTCAAAGGTAGAAACTTTTTCATTTCAAACATTAGACGTTGAATTTTTCTCCTCCAATAATTTATATCTTCTTTATGGATTTCTTTAGATGACAACCATCTACAAGTGTTTCAAGGTGCAAATATATTAATGAGATTTAACAAAAATATACAATATATTACATAACAAGTAAAAAAAATGGAAAATATAAGATCTATACAATGAATTGAACAAATATCGCTACTTACCTCATGTATTTTCCAAGATCATATATAACTTGATTGAAATTGTTGTTGAAGTTGTCTGGGAGAGATAGAGGTAGAATGTACTGCAACAATTATAAAATGATTTTTTCATTATTTTTCCAAAACTAGTAAACATAATACATTGAAATGTACATGCAGTATACAAATATATATAAAATATACCAGAATAATTACCTTAATGAAGGTATGCCAATCATGTGTTTTCATCACTGACCCAAGTTTACCTTTCTTTGTTATGATATTGTTTATGTTCACAACAAATCTTGTGGGAAATCGAATATTTTGTATGACTTCTTTTATAGAATTGCTTTGTTGCTTCGTTAATAACCAAGTAAGGGCACTTATATTAATTTGGTCTCCATCACTATTTAATTGAATGACATTTTTCATTGCATGATTGGATTCTTGAATGTCACTACAAATTTTGATAATTTTTTCTTTGTCATGCCCTCTATCCAATATTTTCCATAACGTTTTTGCTATTTTCTCTATGATATGCATTGTATCAAACAAATGCACAATATGTAGCTGCTCATAGTACGACAACCTACTAAATTGTCTGAGATAACTTTTCAGTCCCTGTGGAAGCTGGCCATTAATGCCTTGATGAGCTTCATGAAGCATATAAGTTAAAAAAAATAACAATGACAATCATTGTCAATTACAACATGAGTAAACAAAACACAATATAAAAGTATAAATTCCAAACATATCATATATGATAGATAAACAATTTGATCTAATGTATAGCCTTGACGATTAATTCTATTATATTCCAACTTCCATAGGCAAGGTGTCATTCTTCATGGTTTTGATGTATTCTCTTCTTTCCCATTGAAAATATGTTTTTCAGTAGTTCGATACTTATGATTTCTATGGAGGAAGTTCCTATACTCATCAAACACCTGATTTCCTAAACTTGTTGAACGGCAAGATTTCATCTTTGGACCACAAACTAGACATGGAAATTTTCCCTTTGTTTGAAGACCTACAAGATCATATATAATTGGATTAAATATGTCAATTTTTATAATTATATATAATGAATAGATTATTTAAAAAACATGCATGATATCTATGTCATAAAACTAAATATCGTTAAAGTGCAGTTGAATGTTATAACATACCACAAAAATGTGTTAGCCTTGGGGCATCATGAATTGTCCATACAAGCATTGCATGGAATTGAAATTTTCTTTGTCCTATTGGTCTAGAGACATCATACATAGTGACACCATTCCATAAATTTAGTAACTTGTTGATACGAGGCTTGATATATACATTCATATCTTTAACTTGGTACTTACCTAGTCGAATGAACATAAACATTACATAATTATCATAATCAATTTACTACAATATATATAAATTAATGTACATGACTATTAAATAAAAAAACAAAGCTGATATTTAATAGTCATGTACATTAATTTATATATATTGTAGTAAAATGGTTATAATAATTATGTAATGTTTATGTTTATTCAACTAGGTAAGTACCAAGTTAAAGATATGAATGTATATATCAAGCCTCCAATCGACAAGTTACTAAAGTTATGGAATGGTGTCACTATGTATGATGTCTCTAGACCAATAGGACAAAGACAATTTCAATTCCATGAAATGCTTGTATGGACAATTCATGATACCCTAGGGATAATCAAAGCTATGTGAAGCTTTCTATCAATCCAGTGTTTCATGACAAAACAAAACATGTTGAGATCAAATACCACCATATCAGAGATATGGTATTGAGGAAAGCTATCCAGTTGAGAGACATTTGCACTGATGAGAAGACGACTGATATTCTCACCAAGCCTCTCTCCAGAGTAAAGTTTGTGCACTTTCGAGACAAGCTTGGAGTTGTGGAGAATGAAGCCCTAGCTAAGAGGGAGACTCAACATCAGTGATCTTCTATGATTTGCTTAATGCATCTTTCCCTATGAGAGAGAAATTTGAGGTGTAAGCCCTTGTTAATGCATCTTTCTCTGTGAGAGAGAAATTTGAGGTGAAAGCCCTTGTTCCACCCTCTGGGAGTAGCCATGGTGGATGTCATGTTGAGTGACTCCATGACAACATCATGTTGAGAGAATTCATGATTATTTCCTTGTACTTGTGTTTATCCACCCTCTGGGAGTAGCCATGGTGGACATCATGTTGAGATGATGACATCACGTTGAGTGACTCCGTGATGGGCACTTGTGTACATGTTCTTTTCCATACATGGGAGTAGCCATGATGGATGATATCACATTGAGTGACTCTGTGATGGGCTCTTCTCCACATATGGGTGTAGACATTGTGGGTTTCATGTTGAGAGACTCCATGACCTTGGATATCTAGAAGTATTCCTCCCTAGCTAAGAGGGAGTGTTGATGTATAGTGCAACAAATAAGACAAATGAGGTACTACTACATTAAAGAAAATTGATGTAAACAAATACTTGGAACAATCATTTCCAACATTATGTGCTCCCTCTTTATTGACATCCATGGAGGAATGTTATTGTTGATAAAAAAAATAGGCCACACCAAGTAAATAGATCTCAGCTCTCCAAATAGATTGACACCATCCGCTGCCAATGAAAGCCTAAGATTACGAGGCTCTTCTTTAAAGTGTGGCCATTTTTCCTCCATGTCCCTAAATGCAAAACCATCTGTATGCATTCGAAGAATGTCATCTCCGCTTCTATTTCGTGCATGGTAATCCACAAATTGTGCTAAGATTTCACACCTAAATAATTATTGCATACATGGAATAATGGGAATATAACGAAGAACCTTGCGAAGCACCTTTTTTGTTAGTTGATCTATTTGATATCTACTGATATAACATTCTAGGCATTCTGTTGCAAATTCATGTTGTTTATGATATATAAAATGATCATTGGGACATGCATCTATTGCTTGATACTCCATTCCAATATCTTTCATAATGGAAGATAAATCTCAATATGAGCGAGGTAAAATATTTGATGGTGGTAACAAAAATTCACCTATCAATCTACAAAAAAAATAAAAATTGTTAATATAAAGAATATTAATGATACATATTTCATCGTTTATTTACTAGTGATGAACTAAAAACAAAAATAGATGAAAAAAGATGACATATATGACATACCTTAACATCTGTGAGATTGGCCATGTTGGATAAACCATTCATAACCTTCAAGTTCACCAGCAACAATATAGCAAAGAGAAAAGTTGTTTGGGAGCCTTCATAAAGGGGATCGTATTCCTTCTCAAGTATAGGTAAATCATGAACATCATCAAAGTCATCTCAATCATCATGATCAGTTGCACCACTAAATGTGTCATGGATCAATGTATTTGTACCATCATCTTCAACTATGTTTTCTAGTGCATGATCATCTTCTTCCATAGGATCATTAACTTCATCTTCGATATTCACAGCTCCATGTTCCTCTACTTGCAAAACCACATTCTTCAGGTCATGATAATCCATATCATGGGCCCTAGGGCACCCCACCTTTATAATAATGATCGACACAAATAAACCATGATCATGATCAAGTGATTTTTTATATATATAAAAATGTTATAATGATATAAACATTTACAAATTCAATCAATACAAAGACATATAATGAACAACTTACCAATGGATGATAATCATTCCCCCCTTCAACGCGACCATGCTTCCTACAATGTTTCTCAACTTTTGTGATTAAAATTATTCTCATCTTTAAGCCCTTGCAATTATTGCAAGGACAATAATATTTCCCATCACCCTTTCATTTCAATCTATCCCACAATCTAGCAAGTGTCTCTTCATTTTGTTCTGCACTAATATTATCTGACATGATTTTTCTTTACCAAGCTTGAATATTTAGATCTTTAAAAAATATCAAACTCACACTCCAATAATTTTTAATCTTAGACAGGTAACAAAATCTAATAATTCTGATATTTTGCACCAAAATAATTTGGCCTATAACCTCCAAAAAAGTCACAAGTATATCATATTTGCAAGTATAGCAAAACACTATCACAAGTATAGATAAATTGTCGGAACCCCAATGAACACTAACCATATACTCATCAGCCCACAAATTAAGGAGGCTAACCATATGTAGTCCCAAAAATTTATGGAAGGGGATGGTTGACTTTAATTGTAGGTCAAAATAGAGAGGAAAATCACGGAGTGTCGCAATTTTGACGAATGTCGGGCATAAATTTTTAAAAAAAATGAAAATTTCACATTAAATACACAGGTACCAGATGATACATCTAATTATACATCTTTTGTTGGAAATTTTTATTTTATTTTGTAGTCAAATGAGTTAGTGCACAAATAACATAAAGTAAATAAAAACAATGACTACTAGATTTTTACATGGAAGACCCAATGAGGGAAAAACCACGATGAGGATTAACTCACAATATACAAAGATTATAAAACCGAATAGAGAGGCTCATTTCCAAGGGCTCCAAAAGGGGACTCACTGGCCAAATACAAAGGCTCACTTCCTATAGATACAAAAGAGAACAAAAGATCCACCACAACAATTAACACACATTCATAGCCTTGATAAGAAAATTGCAAAAACCTTCAGCTTACTGCCTTTAGGAGTCTAACACAATGAAGTACACTTGCCTCAACTCACTCACACACACTTCTACTCTTATGATTTGTGGCTTACTTCATCACTTTGCATCACACTTCCAATTATTTGCAATTTAATTTGCATTTATACCATCTTCAACCTTAGAAACTTTCTCCAAGGTCAGCCACATAAGCTTCATTTCATAAATTCAAATTAGGTCATAAAATAAACATTCTTACGGTGGAAAGGAATGAGAGTGGATGAATAAAAATATTTAACCAAGACCAAAAATAATGTCTTGGATCAACCACACAATTCCTTAATTAAATTTCAATTCTTCAAATGAAGTGTAAACACTAGGTCAACCAGACCTAATGAAAACACAAATGAACATTGATGTACACACTTTCCAACAAGACGATAACATGCAGACAAAACAACACACTTCATTATGCAAAAGAACACATCTCAGATTCCTTCAAATACATCTGTAGCAAGTGCAACAATCTTCGAACACCAAACTTCTTCCATCAGTCCATCTAGACTATACGAACACATACAACTCATAAACATGACTTTCGGATCACCAAACCACACACATCTTTTCCAGAACCAAGAGAACACCACTATAGGACATATACCAAATTTTTAAGATATGAAATAGAGCAATGGATTTCTACAGAGCAGAAACATTTCTCCCAGTCGATAGAAGACCAAATCTACCAAAACAGTTCACACACAGGTGAATACAACTTTCTCATACCATCAACCAGAAGCTAAAACCCAGGATATATCACCACTAGATCACCATTATAAAACCTTCAAATTCACACAAGCATAGGATCAACATAGGAGAAACACAAAGCACATACTGAAGCACATTCTAAACACATTCATCACCCTGACTTCTCTTCTTTATTAATTTTATCAAAAGCACTTGGAAACTCATCATTTTAGCACATTTTCCACATTATGAAGATAGCTCCATGTACTCACAACATCTAAGCAACATCTCAACTATACATGTACAATCTACAACATACTGAACTATGTTGACATCAATGACAACATTAATGACAACACCACCAAAATTGCTCATACTTACAACATTGTTTTAGTAGTGAACTCCCTTGAAAGGAAAAGAGAAAAGTAAGGTGGCAAGTCAATCATATAGACATCTCGTGGGATGGAAAAATTAGGGCATACATGCAAAGTAAGGCTTAGCTATTTTACAACCTGCATTGTGTTGATAGTTGTCTCATCAAGTTGGACTACTACTTTTTTGAGAGGTTGATACTCAATACCCATTCTATCTACAATATGTTTAGGCATAATAGAGCTGCTAGCTCTTGAGTCAATCATACAATTGTGAACCAAAATATCACCTATGATTAGGTATACATAATATGGTGGTGGTTTGACCTATTTACTTGTTTGTGCCTTGATACCTTGGGATGTATTGGTCAATACAACTTTGTATTGGTTAATTAGGAGGTCTTTTGATGTGCCCACACCTGATAGGGCTGCCTACAACAAATTTTTTTTTTCAAGGATAGATAAAGAATCCCACATAAACATACTAACATTGGATCTTTTCATATGATCAAGGATATTAAAAGGAGTAGTGCCTACCTTTTGCTGAGCTCTTGTAATGGTTGCATCTCCTTATAATTGAGCTACTTGAGACTAAACTTTGGGTTGCTTATTTTTATGGATTTGTGCTTCATGAGGTGCATATGTTCCAACAACCTCTTGCTTTGATCTAGGAGCTTAACGAGACTCCTTATTCACCAGTTTCCCAACCTCTACAACTATTTTCTTGCTTCTTGTGTTAGCTGCTATAGAATTATGATCTTGGTTGACCCCACAAAAATCTCCTTGCTAGTTACTATTGGAGTATCACTCAGAAACTGATCTTGCTACTATAGAGGTGTTTCATTGGATGTACTTGGATGTGAACTATATATACTTTGCACCATCAAGGCTTGATTAATCACCCCATTTAAACATGTAGACTAGTTATGGGGATGATTACAAGGAAAACATCATTCATACTCTTGAAAAAGGTTGTTTTGGATAGGTACTAACTCTTTGGATGTGCTTTCTACACCTAGATTATATGTTTAAAAAGGTCTTCGTTTAAGAGATTTATTTTTTCCTTGATTGTTTGCTTGGTAAGGTAACCTCTTGGATTGACCTATCAGATAAGGCATTTGGTTTTGGGGCTGATAAGGCCTGCAATTTTGAGATTGCTACTTTTCAATATTAACCAACTCATTCAAAAATGTTTGTAGAAGGCTTTCTATTCTTTGCAAGTCAAAATATTGATTTGGGACAACTTTTTCTTGTGTAGGAACAACTAGTAGAGTGGCTATTTGTGGTGTTGGAATAGGAAATGGTGGTTGTATGTTTGGGAAAATGGAATTGGAAGTCTTGGAGCTATTTTTACAACTTGCATAAGACTATTTTCAACTTTTATGGCCACCTCATAGGCATCCAGACGTGTTTGTGCACCCATAGATTGAATCATTACAGAAATATCACTATTTAGAGCTCTCAAAAAGTGTAGGAATGCATATTGAGTTGAATGTCTCACCAAAGGTGGAATTTTGTCCCAAGTCTTTTGAAATCAAAAGTTGAAATCTATAATGTGCTCATGAGGATCCCTTTTGATTGTTGTTAGTTGCTCCAAAAAAGAAAAATGATATAATTTATCCTCAAAATTTTTGCAAATCTTTTCTCCAAACTCATCCCATGTAGTGATAGAATTCATTGCCAAACCTCTAAACCACTACAAGGCCTTTCCTTTGAATGAGGGAGCCAAAAGTCTTAAGGGAAAAATTTTCTTCAATCACATTGTGAACCGCACATAAGGAAACCACATATTTGATATGTTCTTTGGGGTGACTTGGTCTTCTCCATTAAAAAATGGGAGTCTTTTCAAAGTAGCCATAGGGATATCATCATGCGATTGAAAATTTAGTGGGATACCCCCATTAAAAGGCACAAAGGGTTGATTTCTAGCCATTTGGAATATATATTTTTTTTTTAGGTAGTAGGTTCTCTAACTTGAAATAATGTACCCAATGATGGTGTAGGTTGAGTCATAGGAGAAGGGCTTGAACTTCTATTTCACCTACTTCATCTAATAGCTGACAAAGAGTACCCATCTCTTCTTCTAGGGCAATGAAAGAAAGTTGTGTATACTAAAAAATACCTCTTGAAGAAGATCTTGTTTGGATTCTTTGCATGAATGCATAGATCTTCCTTGGAACTAGGATTCCTCCCCAACAAAATCACCAACTTTGTTGTAAAATATTCTTTTGAATGAAAAGTTGCTAGGTACTTTAATTGTGCATCTCTTCAAGGATGGATAATTGAGAGCAGTACCACTCCCTTAAAAATGATGAAAATTAAAACTCTTCAGTCCCACCAAGTGTGCCAAAAACTATTTTCACTTGTAAATACACCCTACTAAACATGGATTCTATCATTCCAGTGATACAATGTAAATATCCTCAAAGTGTGGGACCTTGCAAGTGAGGTTAAATATTTTTGGGAAGGTAGGATTCCTTTCTAAACTAGGTGTAGAAGAGGATGGTCTAACCCAATCTCAATAAACTCTAAACTAATGACTTGTAGGGGAAAAGGAAGAAGGATAAAATGTATAAAAATGTAATGAAAATGTGATGCACCAAATTTAGAGTGTTAATTCCTACTTGTGATTGTGTAAAGCATCAATAAAAACATTAGAAAATATCACACAAATCTCTATTTTACCAATTCTATTATGGAATATGGAGGCTAGGATTTGAAATATTTTAAAAGGGATGAATATATCCATAATTAACACCCATAATAGGTTAACACAATAATATAACCTATTATAAATGATAAAAAGCTCATGCATGCAAAGAGGTATCAGATGTTGCACAAAAAAAATGAATGCAAAAAAGGTGAAAGAATTAATTTTATTAACACAAAGGCATAAGACAATTTTATAGCTACAGAGAATGCTTATAAAATAGATACTAACATTTCCTTTATAGCTAAGGAATAACTAAAATTCACCCAAAATCCTAACCCTAACTAGGGTTTTCAGGAAGATCAACTTTGGTTAGGTTTCAAACATTCAAATCAACCCCAAAACTTGAGCAACAATCAAAATCAAGATGGCTTTGACACCCTGAGCACCTCCCATAATGATGAATCTCATGAATATAGGCATGATCACCCATCAAATCTACAACAAAATCTAGGAGAACATACCCTAATAAGAGAATTTAGCCTCTGCAACACACCAAGGAGTAATGACACTATCCCAACATTGAATGCAACATTAGAATAGTGCAGAAAATTGACCCATAATAATTCAAAACCAATCAAGTAGCTGAGAATGTTGTTGAGCCATTACTTTTGCATCCTCCCACAAACTAGAGTTACTGACCATTGGTATTTGAAACTTAGCCATTGGATTCTAGATGTGCACCTTGTTAGGTCTCAAAAATGCTAGTTTGAAACCACAAGAGGTTGCCAAGCTCTTGGTACATGTTTGGATAATGTAAAAGGACAAATGATGAATTTGAGCCTTCTTCTCTTTAGGCTCTGCCAGACCTAGGCAGGTGTACCTATTCAAATGGAGCAGACTTAGATTGTGTGTTTCCTACTTAAGCAATCTATCCACAATGGAAATTGGAGGTGGAGAGATGCATACCTATTTGGTATAAATTGTATAAGCAATATCAATATGGAGTTATGAATATGTTCAATTAACAAATGTAAAATTTTGAAACTGAATTGGCTAAAACTAAATGATGAGAAGGATAAGACCAGTGCCTTGTTGGGTAGATGGAGTCTAATGAATATTTATAATATTTGACCTGTATTGGCAATAATTCAAAGTGTTTGGCACACTAATATTGGTTTATAACTTGTATAAACATGCAAGAATGTAATCACCAAGTTCTTATTGATCCAAATGACCTTTTCCAGATTACTGTGATTAATTAAAATAATTTAATCCTCGCTTGAAGGACTCAATTAATTGAACCACACAAGAACAACAAATGTACTTTGATAAATTGAAAATATCCTTGATACATCAATTTAAATAATAAGGAAATGTCAGCCTTGGAGACAACCAGATAATATTTTCAATAAATTTCAACAAACAATTGATACTAGTATGAGGCCACAAAATCAGATATCTTCCATTAACCTCTTCAAAATTTATACATGCATCATGGTATTTTGAAATGTAAGCATTTTATCTGTCCTTACTCGCATGTTACTTTCTCCTATATCTAGTCTAATAATATCTTTTGGTCTTGGTCTCTCTTATTTATACGAGAGGAAAAAAGCTTTAGACCAAATGACATGTATTTTGATAACAAAACATAATTATGAAATTAAGTATCATTGAAAGAAACAAACATGTGTGTTAATCCGTTAATCTTCAAGTAAAAGCTCATGTTCATCTAAGACCTATGTAAAGATTTTATTGTATGATAATTTCTCTGTGTGATGTAGATGATCAATCTTCATTGGAGCCCAAACACTTCTCCTACCACTTATTGATTGTCAGATCATTTGGCCATTTGAATTCTCTTGCAGATGCAAAATTTGTGAGATGAATTTTCCATCTATTTTCTAGGAGATTTCTGACATCCACTACAAACTTTGTGTATCCACTGTCCACCATGATAATCCCATCAAGTAAAGTATGGAATTTGTTAGGATTGATCTCCCCATCATCCTATATCTCATCAGCTTCCTCTTATGATATCCTAATCTTAGGATCATTAGGCTCTTGAATTTTTTACTGCTCTGCTACTTCCTTCATTTTAGTCAAAGCTAAAACTTCCTCTTCTTTTTCATCATCACTTGAGACATAATCAACCAATGACTCAGTCCTCTATTTCTTGGACTAGGTTTCATGTGTTGGAGATGGAGAGGATGGACATGTAGGTGATGGGGGTGGTGTATGTGATGTAGATGCTTCATGTGATGGCTGGTGGGGTGTGGGAAGTGGAATTAACCCCTCATCTTGGGCATTTTTATAAAATTCATCAAGTTTTCCAAGGATCATTTGCATCCTATCGAGAAGATTGGGTTCATTTGCAAAAAACCCTTTAAAAAATTTATTCTTCTCCTTCTTCTAATCTTCCCACCTCATCATCATTATCCATCTCCTTCTAGTCTAAAATACGTTAGCAAGATATACCAAATTCCTTATTACATCCTCCTCATGGTGAAATACATGAGATATGGCCCTCTTTGTTAGCAAGGTCCTTCTAATCATATTAATATGACCCTCTAGGTCACATACTCTTTCCTTTCTAGACTTGAGGAGATAATTAACCCTCACGAACCTCTGTATTTCCTCCAACATATCAGATCCAATAGACAATTCCTCAAATACTATTAAATTAGGCAAAAATGTTCCTTTCCTCTAATTCCTCATTAAGTCATGTTCCATCCAAAGCATTTGCTACATGAATTCTAGAAAACATACCCTTACAGGTACAAATTTGGGAAAGATGTGTGGTGCTTGGTCACAATTGTATTCTCTAATAATCGTGTGTTGTGGCATGAGGAACCAATCAGCATAACTATGAGTACATCCAAGTTATGTCTTGTACTGTATAGGCCTCATTACACTCATCAAAGATTCAAGTAACCTTGGTGTTGGGTAACCAAGGGCGGCTATCAATCTAACAACAAAGTCATCTTTAAATGCAACAAAATCACATTCTATACACCTGTTGTCCTAGATGTAATACCAATTTTGTATAGGGAGTCTTACTCCATTCTCTTGTGTGAATAGCTTAATTCTCCTAGTCCATTTCATTTCATTTTGGTAAAAGATTAAATGACACAACAAAAAATATTTTCTAAAGGAAATGGGAGCCTTAGCCTCTCTAACCTACAACAAACCCTCATGTATTTGTTCTTGAATTGCAGATGCAAAATCAAATTCCACATTTGACTCAGGGTGTTGAATAATTCTACCCATCCTCATCAACCCTATTGATGTATTTTATTTTGCATCTATCCCTAGTACTTGACACAATGCATGATAGGTGTTTTTGAAGTAAACCTAAAAATATAAAACTGGGAAAGGCTCGATTTTTGAGGAAGGGATGGGGATTATTTTGTTATTATCACCCCTCTTCATATGCAGGGGGAGCTCATCACTTTTATATGTTATTCTTAGCCTCTTGTACTCTTGTTCCATTTTCCCCAAATTTACCTATGTTACAACTTGCTTATTTAGGTTAAAACACTTGATAATGTCCTCTCTTGAGACATCAACCAAGCACCCACAATCTAGAATTCTGACAATTTTGGTTGGGGCATGGTAGCTATGGGATAGGGCTTTAATCAACTCAATATCAATGAAAATATTTGGGACAATTAGTTTGGCTAAATCAAGGGTCCACGGGTTTGATGCCGAAACCTTATCATTTCTATTTTGATAGAAATACCAATACAAGTTCCAACCTGACTAAGGCACAATAGGGTCTCTACATCCCTAACCTAAGTCTGTAAAAACCTTTTCTGGGACCTTTACCTAATGAACTAGGTAGTAAAGAAAGTAATGGGGACTATAAGGAGGGTTTAGTAGCTTTTACTTCATCTTTTCTAGCTCCTACTTTTGCTTTCTTTAGTTCCATTGTTATAAAATTCAAAGAGTGATGAGCAAAGCTTACCTGGTCAGATAATTCATCTTGGAAATTTATTTTACTCTCACACCTTGAGCTCATATGCACTTGGTCTTTGTTGTTATGAATGAGAAATCTCAATCAACTTCGTGTATCTTCACACCAAGATACATTAACTCTCAACTCATAAATTCACATCATTCACTAACTCATTTGACTACAAAATCAGATGAAAAATGTTCGACGAAATATGTATAATTTGTTGTATCATCGGGTGCTTGTAATATTTGATGTGTAATTTTCAATTTTTTAAAAGTTTATCCCCGACATTCGTCAAAATTTTGACGAACCCATGTTTCGTCGAAATATCGACTATTAGTTTCATCAAAATTTTGACAAACATGAAAAATAAGAAAAAAATCAAATTGTGGATGACATAAAGAAAAGTGAGTTCGCTGATTTATTGCGACAGTGTTTTGCTCTACTTGAGACAGTTTGTGGAGAATTAAGGATGATTTTCTTGGGAAAAATTAGAAAAAATTCAAGAAGATATAGCCAGGTTGAGGGTAGTCATTGTCTTTTTGCATAATTCAGTTGTGAAGTCAGATTTGTAGTTCCAGGTTTGAAAATCATATTTTAAAGCAACATCTCATCAGATTTCATTTTTAGAGGTTTAGGGTTTTAAGAATTTCATGTCCAAATTTTGTTGTGTGGAATCACCATAAGATCACAACCAAGGAACAGATTCTTGTGACTTTAATTATGTGATCCATAACTCTATTGGTCATGTGGCATAGTTGTGCTATAACAAATATAGGATGCATTCATGTGTGACCCAAGTTTAATGTGGCTATGTTGTGATAGAATGGATGCACTCATATAATGTAGTTAATTCAGGTTGTATAATGTAGGTGTCAATCATCATTGGTTGCATTCAGGTTGTCTCAAGTTTAAAAGGTTAGGATGTAATTATAGCATGATCGAAGAGTGATTACCTCTTGTTGCAATAAAGAGCCTATAACTCTGGTTGATATGTAGAGTGGTTGTGTTATATCAATTATGTAGTGCATTCAAGCACAACCCATGTTTAATGGGCTATTCTAGAGAGTGATCAAGATTTTCTAAACCTTATGAATGTTACTTAAAAGTGTATAGCTTAAACTACAAACCAAGTTTGTTACATACTTGAATGCAATATTGGGTTACCATAAACTATAATAATGTGATCTGCTAATAACCATTATGGAAAGTATTAAAGTAAGACCCATGCTATATAGGATACATTTCTCTAATCAGGTTTACATACCTTAATGATCAACACAAGCTTCCCACACACTCTAGGATAAAATCCAAGATCATACCACAACTTTGTCAAGACAACTAATTTTCTAACCCAATATTTAAGGTTGTTTTTTAATACCAATAGAAGCATTGGTAAGAGCATGATTAGGGTACAAACCCTAGGCCTCCGTAGAAACATAAACAATAACTCTAGCGGATTAGTGAGGTTGCAATACCAAAAGATTGAGACATTGTAGCTAATAACAAAATCTTGCAATCTAAAGATTGTAGCCAATAACAAGCACACTATGTAGCTTAGTGACATTTGTAAATGCAATCTATGGTAAGAAGAATGATAGTCACTTGAGATGTGATACAAAAGAGGCAGACAAGATAATAAAGCTCAAACCTTGCATAGTAAAGTGGAGATTTTAACAGTGAGTTTCCTTACCCCCTTGCTAACCTTAAGGGTTTTTCAAATGCTTTTGGTAGTGTTAGACAAGGAAAATGTAATCATGGAATAACTATCCAAATGAAGTAACAGTGGTAATCATAGGTTCAATGTTTCTTCTTAGCCATTAATGTATAATGGAGGTAGTGGATTACATGTTTGAGCAATGTTTTGAGACTCATTAAAGGTGAGAGAATAGTGAATAATACCTTGTGGACTGTGAAGTAGTGTCAATAAGGTTGAAGGATCTTAAGATCTACAATACCATGAAACAATGAGTCCCCTATAGTAAGTAGGAAGTCTCTAGGGCATAGTTTGATTTTATAGAAGGATGCTCATAAAAGGAATCTTCAAGTGATAGTGAGTGAGCTGTTTGAGATTGTAGCTGAGGGTGCAATATCCAGTCTTAAAGGAAGTTAGCAAAGCAGTAAATGTGCAATAAAATCAAATCATACACAACAAAAAATTCACAATGTTATCTTGCATAATTCCTTGAGTTTGAAGACAAAAATCTCATTGTATCTTGATGAAAGTGGTGACCTTAATGGTCAATCACTAGCAACCATGATTTTAAAACATGCTATTGTGCTCATGGAGGCAAAATTTTAAGCAAGGAGTGAGTGGTGGTTTGGAACAATGGAAGGTATGAAGGACTTGCTTTATATGCATACTATGCAGTCTAGCTTAAGACACCGTTCTTAGAAGAGATTGAAGGTGGATTATGGAACTCAAGGGTTACCATGAAAAGGATTAAAGCAAAGACTGAGATCTATTTAAAAGCCACGGTCATGAAGATATTAAAGATGTCACATGCAAAACCCTAGTAGCTGGAGAGTAATGAATACAATGCCAAAGAGGATAGTGTGCTGGGGCAGATTTAGGAGATCTCCACATTATCTAATTACAGGGAAATACATCATTTTATTTTTTTAATTAAAATAAATCATTCTAAACCCTATATAGGATACATTATACTTCAAAGCCTCTGAAGGAATTTGAGATTATGCAAATATATGTCAAGTAAATACCTAGATTACAAATAGTAGCGGAACAATGTAAGATTTGTTGAGAGAAAAGGAATGAGATAAGCAGCAATGAATCCTATGCCTCCTTTCACACACATCTCTCATGGATTCTCTGTCATTCTTTATGAAACACTTCTCCATTTTGAGTCTATGCTTGAAAATAATGTTTTGACGAAGGTTTTAGAGTATGTTTATTAAAATGAAAACTCCATTCTGGTGGGCTACGCCTGAAAATAAGATTTTGACAAAAGTTTTAGGGTATGTTTATTAAAGTTTTAGATTATTTTGGTGGGCTATATTCTTAATTCCTTAAATGATTTATTCAAATGGATTGTGACTAAATAAATGACTAACTATTTAGTCATTTTATTTGTGTGACTAAACAATTTTTAATCAACAACAAACTAGTAATTTATTTACTCATTTATAGCTGAGTTGCAAAAAATGAGCAGAATTTAGTCATTTTTAGTTGTTGTGACTAAAAGTTTTAGTCACCTAGTCATTTATTTGCCAAATTCTACTAGTGTGTGCTTCCTTGTACGATTAGGGCTCTCTCAATGTTGAGGACCCTAGGGATAAGCTCATCATAAGAAGTGACACAATGCATCTTTAAATAAAGGGATAAATCTGTATTGACATTAGCAATGATGATTCCGACTTGTTGCTCCTTAGGAATGGGTCACTTGCTCTTACTAGCTCGCTACCTCCATCATTGTAGGAATTTTGCGATCAAGTTCAATATTATGATTTTAGGAGTCTTAACGATTGGAAATCATAGTAAAATCAAAATTTAATAAGTTTGGGAATTAGCATTTTAAAGTGTTTTTTGGGGTCATTAACTTCAAACTATCTTCTCTTTTGCAGGGGTGGTTGCATGCCAAATTTTTTTGGTGTAAAATATCGGAATTATTAGATTTTGTTACCTATCTATGAATAAAAAATATTGGAGTGTGAGTTTGATATTTTTTGAAGATCTAAATAGTCAAGCTTGGTACAGAAAAATCATGTCAGATAATATTACTCCAGAACAAAATGAAGAGACACTTGATAGATTGTGGGCTAGATTGAAAAGAAAGGGTGATGGGAAATGTTATTATCCTTGCAATAATTGCAAGGGCTTAAAGATGAGATGACTCTTAATCACAATAGTTGAGAAACATTGTAGGTAGCATGGTCATGTTGAAGGAGGGCATGATTATCATCCATTGGTAAGTTGTTCATTATATGTGTTTATATTGATTGAATTTGTAAATGTTTATATCGTTTTAAAATTTTATATATATATATATATATAATCACTTGAT
>VDFB02271358.1:333875615-333886883 GCA_007258455.2 Sequoia sempervirens | reverse complement strand
AGCCTAGACACATGCGTTGATGATATGGGAGGGTTTAGAGAATCAAACATGAGGTCATGCTATATAAAGGAATCTTGTCCTTCCTAATAATACAAGTTGCCTTATTCTTCGTCTCTTTCATATATTGTTCTTAGCATTTCTTTGGTCAATGGTTTCAAAAGATGAGGCTCTCTAAGCCTCACCTTGGATCTATTACACATCATTTTGTGCATTTTCATTAGCAATGAATATTTAGATGATCTTTAAAAATCTCATTGAATATAAAGATGATAATAGGAAGCTAAAAAAATGAGTATATTTTGTTTATGGAACCTAAACCACAAGGTTTGTCACTCTAATGCTAGAACCAAGTCAAATTAACCCCTAAAACCTATTGAAAAATTCAAAACATGCCTTTCTTTCAAATTCACAAGAACATATAAACCTTTTGAAACCACACACGCATGCTATGAAAGTGTATGGTAATCCTACTTATAGTAGAAGTTCACATGATAAGCTAACCAATGACACTATATTGGAGGATAAACCCACCTATGGAATTAATTTAAGAAGTAAGGAATTCCTCTTAGTGGAATTTTGAGTCTTGGATTAATCCATAGTGCTAAAATTAGTTCTAGTGTTCTTCCCTTGGTGTTATATTTATCTCTACAATTTCCCATAATTAACCATTTCATCATCCCTTTTCCCAAGCTATTTGTATCATAATATAAACTTGGTCCAATCTCACATTAGCCCCTTAGGTAATTATATATTTCCTCCAAGTTGAATGAAACCTTTTGTACCAATTCATCTATGTTTTACTACCCTAATGGATCAAGACTTGACATCACCTTAACAATATTGTTTGTCATAGCATATCTCCAAAGTTCATTTGGAATGCTTTAGATGTGTCAATATTAACTAGATTGAATATATTAATTTTAAAGTCTCTTAACACATTCAATGACAAGAAAATGAATCATTGGATTAAGGAGTACTTTCCTAAACCATTCCTTCATATTCAACAATCCCTTCTCACACTGACACCATAATTCATATCCATGTTAGTTGTAATGAGTGTTTTTAAACCAACAATCCAATGAATCATGGGATAGAAGAGCTCTCATTATGCACAAGGGTAAGAATCTGAGGACTAAGAAAGAATGGAGCTCACTACATATTTTCCCATTCTGTAATGAATGATATAAAAGTAAGTCATAACAAAGGAATAGGACCAAAAAGAAAAATAGGAAAAAAGAAACTAGCCTTGGAGCTGCATTAATAAGACCATTGATTGCAAGCATTTCTTCCATGATGATGATTAAATGAAGAAAATATCAAATAGCTCAATCTTTAGTCAAGTAGTATTTCAATCATTGATTCTTAGACATCCATCATGATTAAACATCACATATCATAATCCTTTTTAACAATCACTAGGACTGTAGATAATATTCAATCATGTCATAGGAAATAAATCATCAAAAATTACAAAGAAAGAGAAAACCAACTATATAAGCTCAACAAGCCACCATACAAAAATTATATTTTGTAGAAAATAAAATAAACTATATGTTGACATAGCATATATATTTTTTATATAAACTATATGTTAACATAGCATATATATAAACTATATATTTTGAATTTTGGTCCCGCGCACACAGGAGCATGACATAGCATACTGCATTGAGACCCTAACTACAAAGTTGCACCGAGAACCATTGCATCTAGCCCCTGAGTGGAGAGTTGCGACACTTCACTGGACAAGTGTTGCAAGGCCATTGAGTCGAGGAGGAATACTAGGAACCATTTGGCAGGAGGAAAGATAGAGCGAGAGGTGAGGGAACTCAGAGAGGGAAAATCGACCAAGGGACAATGATTGTAATTGATTTTTCCCCCACATTTAGAAATCTTGTTGCAAGTAAAGTGATTTAGACTTTGTTTGTTCCCATCGAGGTGTTGCATGCTATATTTTGGTCAATTTGAGCCAATGTCCCATTGAAAAACCCAAGTACTACCTAGTATTGGTGTCTAGTTAGTTTGAACAACCAAGCTTTGAGATGTTCAATCAGTTGGGTGGCCATTTTTGGCCCGTGAACTATAGTTTTTGTATCTTCCTTAGCATATTTTTTTAATATAAGATTGAAATGAATTCTTGTCACATAATAGCACACAAAGCTCACTAGGGTTCAAATTTCTAAACATCGATTAAATAAATTTACATATTGAGGTCCACAAATGATTAAAGCGACTGAAAACAATACATGGTCCATGAGTGCAATGAAAAATGCCTAGTTCCTATCCATAAGAGAACATATAGAAGTACATGATGTAGAGTTAGAGGAAGGAAACAAACTCACACAATCTCATTTGACAAGTCAAAAACAATCTTGAACTTTCCTTCTTTTGACATACTTATTCAACTATATTTCCCTTCACAAAACTCAACACAAACACTCAACTTTTGCTTTAGAGTTCCAAACCATTACCAGAACTTCAAACACGTTAGTCAACTTCATCTTGATCAAAACAAACAATTACCCAATCTGCCCTTTCATTTTACCATTAACTCTCTTGATGACTGTCCTAAACTTCACAATTTCAACTCAACATAAAGTAATCTAACCCAAAACAGTATTTAGGCTAATATAGACCACACAATTTCCATTCCATTTCACTTCAAACAAATGTAAACCATCTCCCATCCTTTATTCTTGAAAATTTAACAAAATCATATACTGTACTTTCATTTTAGTCTCCAAAATAGGTCTATTATTAGACAGATCAGTCAAAGCAATGGACTTTTTAACCTCATGCTTACACCAAACCTTATATCAAATGAGATCAAATTATACCTTGGTAATCTCTTAACCAAAAAAGCCAAGAGCTCACACTTAATCATCAAAATCCCTTAAAGTTCTTATTGTCATTGGTTCCTTCATACCCTGTTTGCAATGCTTGTAGGTCTGCCAACCTATTTGTTAGGGATTCATTCACAATCTAAGCACTATTATAGAAGTCTATCCACACTTTTCAATGCCCTCCTTGCAGATCTAAAACATATTCAAAACAAGTATCAAAACTTTTACAACACAAGCTTCAAATATTGTTGTCTTAGATAGATTTAGGCCTAATTAGGCCTGATTTGCATAAGGGTTTGTTTCTTTCCTAACTCCTGACCAAAGTACACTTGTCCAGTGCTTGGGACATGTTTAGTTTGACTAGTATATGCTCTTCAAAGCATCAAATTCCATTTACAAAGTATTTTCATAAAACCCTTAGGGCTTAACCTTCATAATTACTATGTTCACAAACTGTACACACAATTTTTCAGTTGAGAAACTTCATTCCATTGCATCTTATCTTTATGATTTTTCCCTAAATCCACTGAAACATGAAATAGCATTCATAGTAGGATAATCTCACAAGAAACTAGAATATTCCACCAATTAATAAAGGAGAAACATAATTATTTTTGTCTCTGCTTACCCTAACTGAGGGTTTTAGTAGTATGAAGTAAATCCATAATAACTCACACAAATCTTAACTAAAATGCATGAAATTTGATGTAACAGGAAGGTGATTGAGATTATTACCATGTCCAACCATTCTACCATGCCTTCAAGGCCATACAATTCCGTACAATGCTTGGAAATGCAAGATTTCTAAAGAAAAATGATTAAAAATCAAAGATTTTCCTTGAACTTATTCTTTGTTCAACTACCCTCGAAGTTCTGAAAGATACAAGAGCCTTTTTAAAGGAAAAAAAACTAAATTATAGCCTTCTAACTACCTCTAACTGACCCTAATGACTCTTCATCTCTTAATATTTCCTTTTTTATTAAGTTGACAACTTTTTACATTCTTTTCATTTTTGCACTTTTGGACTTAATAAACACCAAATGACCTCATCATGACCTCAAATATATGAAACATGAATCTAATAACATGATTTACAAAGTAGGAACAATAAAATTAAATAAAATTTCAAAACATTGCTTCATAGAGGCCTAATTATGACAAGGTGCTCTTGCACGTGTACAAGAGATGAAAAAAGACAAGGAGCCATTAAAAACTTTTGAGTATTCCACTGACTCAACCAAACCTCAAAAAGAATAGTACAAATTCCAGCACTAGGGAAAGCCCAAAAGAGAACACTAATGAAAGTGGACTTTTTTTTTTCAAGTTCCAGAAGAGTATAAATGGTTCGAAGATGTTGTGGGTGTCTAGAAAATGGTGAAGGAATGTTGGATAGGGAGGGACCCAATTAGCCTCTTTAAGTGGATTCTTAAGAAAGAAACAAAATTTGATACATTTTGGGGTTCTTCTGAGTAGGGCCTATCTTTTATTATTTTATTTGGGGGACCCAAAAAACCATAGGGGTAGAAACCTATGGAGCTTAATCATTAAAGGCAAGGGGTCTGTCCATTTAGAAATAGACTAAAAGGATGGTTGCACGAGGGGCTATTTCACATCAAAGGTGGTCCCAAAAAATTCATAGACTAACTAACCAAACACCAGTACTACCTCGGAGGAGGGACTGTTAACTCTTTGAGAGGGTGGTCAAGGTTTCATAGACATGTACAAAAGTAAATAGAGGCCTCACCAACTAGCAATCAA
Organism: Sequoia sempervirens; assembly: GCA_007258455.2. Taxonomy (NCBI): domain Eukaryota; kingdom Viridiplantae; phylum Streptophyta; class Pinopsida; order Cupressales; family Cupressaceae; genus Sequoia; species Sequoia sempervirens. Next base: position 333,882,281 of record VDFB02271358.1, on the reverse strand, counting down.
CCTCCAAGAAACAAGACAGCCATTGGCTCCTCTAGATGTTCCCCAAAACCCAAGGCTTTCAACACAGGGTTGGTGACCCTATGAGCCATTCCATGCCTGGTATTCAAAGACCACTTACAAGGTTTATTGATAGTTACAACTATTGTTACCTCCACGTACATTTGACTAGTAGTGACAACCACGGTTTTTACAATCCTCAACTTCCATACCTTTAGGATCACATCTACCATGAAAGAACTTCATCCAACAACTTATGATACAGTGTTGTCAAATTTTTCTTCCACAGTGAAATTCATGAAGAGAGAGAGAGAGACATATGGTCAAGAGGAGATCAACTAGAGTCAAAGATTGAAGAGAATTTTATGGCATGGAATTTTCTTGTTGAAGGGGTCACATCTTGCTGATGGTGAGAGCATAGAGTGACGTGAGGTGCCCAACCAGGGTACAAACATCTACAACGGAAACAATGGGCCCAAGGAAATTTCTCTAATAAACACCTAATTTTTGTGTCAACGAGAGGATATATCACATATCACCATCATCATTGCATGCTTTGGGCCTATTGTTCATGGACGGAATAAATATCTTTACAAAAAAGTTACTAAATTGATGGAGTATGTTGGACCCTATTACAGTTACAAAGATTGGATGTGGCTAGGACTTAAATATACTGCGGTATAGCCATGGTACTATTAGCGATTATATACGCTAAAGATGAGATCAAAATAAAGGAGTGTCTATGTACATTGATGGAAGGCCAAAAGCATCAAGGAATACTGCAGGGCTTATAAATAGTACACGACTTGGGTCAACAAATAAGTAACCCAATTGCATATTTGAGGTGTGCGAGAGAAACCGTGTATTCGTATGTGTGATAAAATCAATAATTGTAGGGGAAGAGTTGCTAATTGATTAAAATTTGAATTGACACAATTACTATGGGGGTGGTATGTACTATATACCATTTTACCCAACCTCTAATTAATGACTGTAATATACCATTTTATTATTATGTTTTTTTTCGTAAGTTTATTGGGTCAATTTTGATAATGTTTTTAATATTCTTGTCGCACTCGAATGATCGGGGAAAGGCACCAGTAGTAGAGGAGAGCATCCATAGGAAGGTGCAGTCACTATTATGCGATTATGACATCGCATATTCTACAAACCCTCTAGATATGATAAGTAAGACCCAAAAAAAATGCAATGAAGAAATCCTTTAGTTGTTATTCATAGTGCCTCAGACAGATGAGATAAGAGAAAGGGTTAAAATATTCACTGAGAGAGTACAGAACTTGCAAGTAAGCTGTCATGAGATCTTTAATTATAACATAAGTTCATTCATGGTTTTATATTTTGTACTTTTTTATGTCATGAACTAAAATATGTGTTGTTTTTTATAGGTTTTTTGTGTCCTCGTGATGTTGTTGTCCATGATCAAGGTACTGCAGGTGTTTCCTGGGGATAGGGGTTGGTACAAGTTTCAATCATGATCTTCCTACATATACATCACATCATCTAACCCCATCATCCATGCCTATATTATCGACTGAAATGTCACCAACACATAACATGTAGGCATCAGATAGTGAACCCTCTGGCAATGAACACATTCCAGAACATGTGTTAGGACATGTACCTAGGGATGCAGAGGCCACTAGTACTGGTGATGTTTTAGCAACATTTCTTGGATCTTCCCATATTACTAGTATGGGAACATTGTTGTTCACATTTGTGGTGACTGAAGATTTCGTTCCCATAAAGATAGAGAAGGTCCCAGGTACTTTAAAATGTTTTAATTATTTTTATTTATAATCCAATTGAAATTTACTTATTGATCACTCTTTTTAGACTAATGATCCCCTAATATTTTTGTAGGAAATGATGTTTTTTATAAACATCTGAATGATATTACATTGGAGATCTTCAGGCCCACCATACATACATGATGGAATGCCCAAAATCAAGATTTAAAAGATGAGCTCATTAACCATTTAGTTGTGTTGTTCGGTAATAACACATTCAACCGAACTAGGGTCCTTAAGAAAGTTGGTACCTATCTAAAGTATGTGAGGGACCAATATAGGTCTCATTTAGAGAAGAACCAAAAGTATGATCATCCCCCCATGATTCTAGAGAGGGAGTGGAAGGACCTGGTGTCGGATGGAAAGGAGAAGGTTGAAAAGAAAAATGGAAAGACACCACTAGGCCAAAGAAGGTATGTGATACTATCAATAATGTAATTATATATTGATTACTCTTTCTTTTTACATAATCTAATGTATTTCAAATTTTTCATAGGCTACCTGACACATCAAAGGAAACAAAGGCAAGACTGGAAAAACACAGGCAACACAAACTTGGCTCTGGTGGTTATATGAAATTAGCCACACGAATTGTATGTATCAATAAATGAAATATATCATCCAAATAATAAATTACAAACAATTTTGGTTTTATCACACCATAGAAGAAAAATTCATAATCTTATGAAAAAATGCAGGGTTCTGAATTCAACGGAGTTCCCACATAAGAGGACCTGAAGATTTTCTTCCAACAAGGCTATGGAGCCATGGCTGAACACCTAAGACTCTTGACTGGGAAAACACAAGCTTCCACTGCATCCGACATGCAGGTAAATAAACTCAATGAAGTTTATTTAAAATTGAATACTTGTGCAATCTATTCAATATTAATTTCCACCATAAAGTAATTATGTGCCTATTTGTTTTAAATAGGAAAGAAATGATAATACTCCACATGACATTGGAATGCAGCTTGGTGAGGGTGGAGCACAACCTACAGATGAAGGTCATGGTGTGCATACTTGTTACATCCCTAGCTTTAACTCTATTTTACTTTTTACTTTTCAAGTAATTAGTAGATGATTATGCATGATTAAATGATTAGATGTTTAGGAAAAATGTCTGGAGAAATCAATGTTTTCTTGAGTTATGTTTATTTGACTAAAATTGTCATGTGTTTAAAAGTAGTCAAGTTGTGATGACTTCATGAGGATTATGAAATGATTATTAATACACTAATCTTTAGTTGTTGATGACACGTTGCATTAAGGAATCAGGTTTCCACCCTCCGAGAAAGGGAGGGAGAGCATCATTGGAGAGAAGGGTATAGATAAAAGGACTAAACAAGTTATTGCCATCTTAAGTCTTGTGTTGGTGTTAATTAGCAAACCTAGTTGAGTCAAGTAGGTGGTACTCAACCTTTGGGTGTAAGTCAATATTTTGATTCGACAATGATTGATTTATGTTAAGGAAAGTTTGATTTGTCGATAAGGATTAATCGATAGTCATTAGTTCTCATGTGTTTGAATGGATATACTCGAAAGAGAGTATATATATATATATATGCTAGTGGTTTAGCTATAGTTTTGGTATTGCTTGGTTGAAATACCAATATACTAACCTATTTATATGTTTGATTTTGATGTTCCACAAGATTGTGAGGGGGAGAGTACCTCGACCCCGTTCACACATCTTGTCGAATAATGTATAATGACATTAATATGCATTGTTTACGTAATATTTTATTGACATGTGTATTAACATGTTTAACATGATCTACAAGAATATTTCATACCTAATAGCAGAAAATGGAGGACTATGGAAGAGTGGTCAAAAGAATAAACTACTACACTCCTTGGTTACGAGCTAAACTCGTTTTAAGGAAAAGACCTTGCCTATGTATCCACGACATGGTGGAGATACTGGGCTTAGTAAAACGGTTCCAGTAAAAGAAAATGGTAATTAAGAATTGACTCTTTGTGGTAGATGATGATAGTAAATGATCGTTGGGATTTATGAAAAAGGTTATTTACCTTTCGACTAAAGGTTTTGAAAATGGAATAATATCCATGCTAGGAAGGATAACATTAATTTTTCTATGAAATCTCCACAATTATCAACTCGTACCTGTTATGGTAAGATCATCGATGGGTTGTTATCTCCCGCTGAGTCACTCATGCGTGGGGGAGTGTTGTTGTAGACCTCTAGTAGTGGCCTTTAGTTATCTTAAAAAAGAAAAGAGGGAAAAAACTGTTGGCATGAGATCAAGAAACGGTTATACAGATGTGGAGGTGGGAGGAATTTGGGGAAATATCCTGCAATGGACACAAGGGAGGGGACCACATTCTTTGTGCTCCTATTTTTAGCACAGGAAGAGGGGATGCTAGAAAGGTGGAAGAAGTTTCTTTATAGGAGGGGGAGGTTATTTTCTTGGTAGTTGCGAAAACATCTGAAAAAAAAAGATATACGTTTTTGTACATATCATGCATGGAGGGAGTCCCTAGAAGGAGATCATTCAAATGGGTGGGTGCGTCCTGAGGGAGGAAGTTCGGGCCCAGTGGGAAAGACACTTAATGTTGTCTCGTATCACAAGAAGGCCGTCACAGACCGGAGGAGCCAACAAAGTGTAACATCTGAGTATATTTGGGAGAATTGCTCAGGTATGATTTAGCCTTATTACCCTGTGTGTTTGCCATAAACTCCTGTAGCTTAATATTCATTTCGAAATGGAAATTCCTAAGAGATATGAAGTCTCTAAGACAAGTGTAAAGTCTTGAATAAACGTAAAGTTGAGTGTCCTCATGTATACCGATATACATCTTGAGCTTTAAAGTCTATTCGACACTAACATTTAAATTCATTATGTCGTTCCAATTTATATATAGTGTGGTTAACAATAACCAAAGATGAATCTCTCATTGGAGTGCCTATGCAATAATAAAGATATTCAGATTGCTCTGCTTTCCAAACACGAGAATAAGGAATGGATACGTCGACAAGCTTGTGCTAGAAACCCATTCATCCAGAGCAATAGAGAGATATTGATCTCTTTTGGAATATCCAAGATTGGAGATACGATAACACTTAAAGAATTTAACAACTATGTTTTAGATTATTTAGGGTATCGATGAAACACTCGTATGAGTTCATAATTCATTTAAGATGAAGATAGTGAACATTGGATTATCAATATGATTGTAATTATTGATATGTGAATAGAACTTCTAGGATTATTCGATTGACGCCAGTCAAAGAATGGTTATTGTATAACACATTTACATTCCTAGAGTAGTGAGGAATTATATAGCACCTAAGAGGTTTGGAGAAAACAGAGTGCATTATACTTATGTTGTATTGTCATATATTATTGAAATTGGATTTTAAGATAGTAATGGGTAACTAAGAAAAATGGATTAGATCCTTTAGTCTATGTTAAAGAAGAGGATAGCTCTATAGATGAAATCTTGCTAGTTCTCTCAAGGGACTTTTTGGATTATAAAATATCATCATGATATTGAAGTAAGGAGATTGCAACATAGAAAAATATTTCTTTGTAGGAAATATAATTCCTCTTGTCAATTTTGTATTACATGTTAAGGAAATGGGTGATGCACGAATGTGGAACCCTAGATAGCCTTTGATAGCATTGGTTGCTTAAGTCATGGTTTTCAATAGAAAGAGAGATCTTGACAATGTATTGATGTTGATCTTGTAGCCTATATTGAACTTATTTTAGAACTATGTGTACAAAGGAATTTCGTTATTCCAATACTTGGTATCATTGTCATAACCAACTTTGAGAAGGGGATGTTGGGAGACCGAAACTCAACCTACATGTCTATTGTACTTGAGATTGTTGTTATAGGTATATGCGACATACTTATATAAAGGATGATAATCATATGAGTTTATACTCTATCCTTATTTGAACGTGAATAAAATTGAGTAGACAAGGAAGTTGGAAGCAATTTATTATCTCTTACGAATCTAACCTATTAAGGTTGAAGGATTGAACTTAGTCAAAGTACTAACTACATGAGAAGTAATGACACTGATTAAGATATATATATATATCAATGGGAATAATCCTTGGATATCATGCTTATTCATGTTATATGAAATGTGAATTTGAGAAATGCTAAGTCGTCTAGGTAAGACTAGAAGTAATTGCTCTTATGTTTTGCTTCGCTAATGCTATTATCTTTGGAGAACAAGGATGTTTAATATTTCCATGTATTGGGTTAGAGAAGCTAAACCCTAGTATTGAAATAAGGAGGATATAGGAAATATGTAACACTTATGTGAAATATGACATTGTATATATGTATGTATATTGATTGACAATGAAAGGTCGATAAACCATAGAACAAGGTAGTAAGTCTTTATAATACCTTAAGAGATTCTACGATAATTTTGAAACTCGATTTAATGCATCAAGATGTTGGGTATTGAATCTTGACAGTAAAATGATAGGAAGTCATAAACCCTAGATATTGCAAGGATGCAATAAGGGGCTTTTAAAAGGTTGAAATCCTTAAGACTTTACATTGATTGAATATCCTAGAATTAATGATTAGTTCTAAGTCAGATTGGCTAGAATGGATTTTCTATACAGACTAGTTTGTGTCTAGAGTACCAAATAAAGTAAGTAAACTATAGGATGAGACAGATCCAAGAAAAGTCAGAGGTGAGTGTCTAGATGGCATGACCAATCAGAATGATCATACTTAGCTAGAAGGGATCTAGAGTTGTATGGTCGATTGAGTTTTGTAGGACACATCCCTAGGACTGAGATGGAGAAACTTGACAGATCCTTATATCTATACTCTTTGAGAAGGGTCGGGTCACTTCCAGTTAGGAA
>VDFB02271358.1:333779839-333875515 GCA_007258455.2 Sequoia sempervirens | reverse complement strand
GGTTGTATGTACTATGTACCATTTTACCCAACCTCCAATTAATAACTCCAATTTACCATTTTATTCTCTCTCTTTTTTTCGTAAGTCTATTGGTTTCATTTCGGTAATGTTTTTTTATATTTAATTTTTGTCACAGCAGGACATTGATCATACGGAGAAGACTCCGACCCAGAGCATAGATCATGATTTATCTTCACATGCTTCTACCCAAAAATTTTACCTCATTGTAATTGTACAAATTAGATATGAGCAAAATGTTTTATTATTATGTTGTTTGATAAGTTTATTGGGTTAATTTTCATAATGTTTTTAATATTCTTGTTGCGGTCGAATGATCAGGGAAAGGCACATCAGTAGATGAGAGCATCGATAGGGAGGTGCAGTCAATATTATGTGATGATGACATTGCTTATTCAACAAGCCCTCTCAATATGATAAGGAAGACCCAAAAAAAATGCAATGAAGAAATCCTTAAGTTGTTATTCATATTGCCTCAAAAAGATGAGATAAGAGAGAGGGTTAAAATATTGACTGAGAGATCACAAAACTTGCAAGTAAGTTGTCATGAGGTCTTTAATTATAACATAAGTTCATTCATGATTTTATATTTTGTACTCTTTTATGTCATGAACTAAAATATGTGTTGTTTTTACATGGTTTTTTGTGTCCTCATGATGCTCCTAGCCATGATCAGGGTACTGCAAGTGTTGCCCAAGGAGTAGGGGTTGGTACAAGTGTCCATCCTAATTTTCTTGCGCATATATCACATCATCTAACCCCATCATCCATGCCTATATTGTCATCTGAAATGTCGGCAACACATACCATGCAAGCATTCGTTAATGCACCCTTTGGCGGTGAACACATGTTAGAACATGCATCAGGACATGTACCTGGGGATGCAGAGGCCACTAGTAATGGTGATATTTTAGTAGCATTTCCTTGATCTTCCCGTATTACTAGTACGGGAACATTTCCGGTCATATTTTTGGTGACCGAGGATTTTGTTCCTATAAAGATAGAGAAGGTCCCAGGTACTTTAAAATGTTTTAATTATTATTATATATAATCCAATTGAAATTTACTTATTGATCACTCTTTTTAGACTATTGATCCCATTATCATTTTGTAGGAAATGATGTTTTTTATAAACATCTAAGTGATATTACATTGGAGCTCTTCGGGCCCACCATACATACATGGTGGAATTCCCAAAATCAAGATTTAAAAGATGAGCTCATTAACTGTTTAGTTGTACTCTTCGGTGATAAAACATTCAACCGAACCAAGGTCCTTAAGAAAGTTGGTATCTATCTAAAGTATGTGAGGGACCAATATAGGTCACATTTAGAGAAGAACAAAAAGTATGAGTGTCCCCCCATGATTCCGGAGAGGGAGTGGAAGGACCTGGTGTTGTATGGAAAGGAGAAGGCTAAAAAGAAAAAAGGAAAGACACCATCGGGCCAAGGAAGGTATGTGATACTATCAACAATGTAATTATATACTGATTACTCTTTATTTTTACATAATCTAACATATTTCAAAATTTTCATAGGCTTCCCAACACATCGAAGGAAACAAAGGAAAGACTAGAAAAACACGTGCAACAAAAACTTGGCTCTGGTGGTTAAAAATTAGCCACATGAATTGTAAGTATCAATAAATGAAATATAGTATCCAAATAATAAATTGAATTTTTTTTTGGTTTTATCACACCATAGAAGCAAAATTCACGATCTTATGCAAAAATGTAGGGCTCTGAACTCAATACACTTCCCACAGAAGATGACCTAAAGATTTCCTTCCAACAATGCTATGGAATTGTGGCTAAAAGCCTAAGAGTCTTGACTGGGAAAACACAACCTTCCACTACATCCAACACGCAGGTAAATGAACTCAATAAAGTTTATTTAAAATTGAATACTTACATGCAATATATTCAATAGTAATTTCCACCATAAAGTAATTACATGCCTATTTGTTTTAAACATTCAAGCAATGATAATACTGCACATTGACATTGGAATGCAGCCTGGTGGTGGAGCACAACCTACAGATAAAGGTCATGGTGTGCATCCCGGTACTTTAGAGCATGTAGAACGTGATCAACATGTTGAGCATGATCAGGCTAGAGAAGATCAGGAACATGATTTGGCCCCATTAGGTAAAGAGGACCACTCTAAAGTTCTTTTAAACATATTTAATTGCAATTGGTGTATCAATTAATGTAACCTTTCGTGTTTCAACTTTAGAGCATGTAGAGCATGATCAACATGTTGACCATGATCAGGCTAGAGAAGATCAGGAACATGATGTGGCCCCATTAGGTAAAGAGGACCACTCTCATGTTCTCTTAAACATATTTAATTTTAGTTAGTGTATTAATTAATGTAACTTTTCGTGTTTCAACTATAGATAAGGATTTAGAGGGTGTTTAGCATGTTGAGCATGAGTCTATAACAAAATTTCAGGAACATGATGTGGGCCCATCAGGTAAAGAGAGCCACTCTAATGTTATTTTAATTAATGAAATACTTGTAACAATAATAATAAAACATATCAGTTTAACATTTCATTGTTATTGTAGCAGACCCCCCCTTGCAGCACTGTCCACGTCATGAGAAGATGACTAGGCATACATTAAGATCATGAGCAGAGGGAAAAATAACTAAAGGGGGGACAGATATTGATTTAGAAAATGATACTCCACTTCAGATTTTTGTAGCTTTAAAAAAGAAACAAAAAAAAAGTGATTGTAATCATATCATGACAACCATATTTTTGTTAATATGTAAAAATTGAAAGAATGAATATTATATGTTAATGAATGAATGTGAATATGTTAATGAATGAATGTTATATATTAATGAATGAATGTTATATGTCATTAATGGATGAATGAATGATTAATGTTATATGTGTAGACACTTAAAAATGACCTAGGCCTGCAAGTTCTATTTTTACCAATTTCGTCCTAGCATAATTATGACATTTAATTATGTCCTTGGTCCACATTCGACTATTGATTAAATAATTCATAATTATTTAATTAATTCATGTCCTTTTATTCTTCATGATTATTAAATAAATTTCTTAATTTATTTAATTACGTTTCTTCATTTATTTCTTCCTGATTATTAAATAAATGAATTTCGTTTATTTATTTAATATGTCACTAATCCTCATAATTAAATCAATTTATTAATTTATTTAATTATTAATCATATCTTCTAAATTAAATAATTATATTTAATTACTTAATTTTCAAAATTAATATTTCTCTCATTTTAAATAAATGAAATTATTTAAAATGATATCACATTCTTAACTGACTGTCCATTTTAGTAAATAATCTGAAAATCTATTATTTATTATCTCACAAAATCCATATTTTGAATTAATTTATTTCAAAATGGCAATATTCTTCCAAAAATCAAGTAATCAAGTAGATTATTGATTTTTCAAATCTGATCTTCAGTTCAACTCTTATCTTCTTGATTTTTTGAATCTCACAAATCAACCAGTCTTTATCTTCTTGATTTTCAAAAATATTTATTTTTCTAATTAATTATCTCATTTATTCTCCACCACCGATTCGATTCTCTTAGATGACATCTCGACCACTCATTTAAGGATTTTTCCCTAACCCTGATTAGGGATTATTAGATTAAATTTTGTCCTATGATTTTAGGTCTATGTCGAAAGTCAATCTCGCTCGTCCATTCAAAATGACATTTTCTATAAAATGCTATTTTGCTCTCATTTTTAGATTACGCACATGAATTTTGTTATTCTGGCACATTAAGATTTAGAGTTATTTAACATTTGAGAGTTATTTTGTCATAGGCATAGGCATAGTTTTATATTTAAATCCTTCAAAACTTGCATAGGACAATGTCATAGTCGAAATGCTCACACACTTAATCTAAGGGAATCAATCATATGCTGCAAGCTAGGAGGTGCTATGGAGGTAATCATGGAAGATTCGAGGAATGATAGGTATAATCGTTCTTGCTTTTAATTTGTAATGCCTCGTCTTGTAACCTAAAGAATGATGCATTACCAATGAAAGTGTATTAATTTTTTTTTTAAAGTATAAACATTTAATTAACTAATTGCAAACATTCCCTAAGTAACGTGACCACACACTACTTGAAAATCCCATAGATGACAATAGTATTAGACATTGCAAGTATTTAATTCACATAAACTTAAAAGCATACTTTGAATGACATTTACATTACATCAATAAAGATATAGGGTACATAAAAGATTATTTCATACATTACATTTGAAATAACATTACAATACTCATTTTCCAAATGCGGTAGGTCAAATATAAATGTACAATTAAATCTTACAAATGTTCACCTCGTTAACAATTGAGGAGTGATACATATATAAAATTTCCAATGATACAAATAAGGAAGTACATATATCCACATATGAGCTCTCCTTCCAAGAAGCACTCTTTTCCACGAACATGAACTAGGGACCCAACTGAGTAAGGTGCATGTTCCACCCAACCATGTGGTACCCGTAGGTCCACCCCTCGTGCTAGGAGATAGTAAAAAGGTTCCCTAGACATAACCTACAAACCCTAGACACAAGTAAAGCCATAGAAAATCTATACAAGTACATACTTAACTTATTGGTTACATTGCTTCCAGAATAAGGATAATCAAATATGCTAAGTTCAAAAGGTTGTTATTTTACGTGGAGTGTCATCACAATGTTGCATAGGTTACCCTGGTGTTTCTTCCTAGGTTTCGGCCCCCAACTTGGGTTACCCTGACAACCTCTTACGAAACTCGGCCCCTCACGCAAACTGTTGCGGAATTGAATATCTTTTAAAATAACAAGATATCGACTTTGCCATTCCAGGCCTTCTCGACTCATTCTCAAGACTGAACTAGCTCTTAAGTCCATGAGTTAGGCATCATTAATCCAATTAAATATTTTAGAATACACAATGTGTTGATTTAGTTTTCACTGACTTACTAACTCTACATGAGTTACCCTGACACCACTTTGTATGTCGGCCCTCACATAGAGCCACTCCCCTAAAATAACACAAGGAATCTAAGTTCACTAACTAAGGTAGGAAAAGTGCACACAAATTAACATATAATACCAAACATAACACAACAGACATCACATCTTGTTCATATAACTAGGTGTCTATAAACCACACAAAACTATGTGCACTACCCTAGTTAACTCAAAGGATTGAATTTTGAACAATTAACAACTTCCTCATTAACAAACTTATCTGGAAGATTTACTAACTCAGTTATCCCAAATTGCCCAACTAATGTAACAGGAGTAATCATAACTCAAAAATCATTACAGGCAAGTAAACAAACTATCATTAGGATTTCCTAAATCCATTTATTACAATCACTCATCTCTTTGCAATTATTCAAAATAAATATGATTCAATTTGCAATAATAAGGAAAATAAAATAAAACTAATTATTTAATTCAAATTTCCACGATTATGCTTAATAATAAAATTCAATTCCCTATTACAATCATTTCAATATAATATCCTCTTCATTTGCATCTAAATGTTTCATTAACTCAACACCTATTTCATTTAACTCAACTTTCTTTTAAAATCATTTCACTTAATAAAATATCCATTTTTTGAAAAAAAACTACTACTATGACACAATAACTATTAAACAAATATATTTAAATATATATAATTAAATATGTAAATAATACATATAATTATATATATATATATTATTTAATAATTTAACAAATACTAAATTACAAAACCAATATATATATATATATATTATATATTACAAATAATATATAAAATACATAATACATATAACATATATGTATATATTAATATTCATTAAATTGTATTTAAATAAATTAAAAAAAACAAAACAAAATTAAAATCAAAGTTAAAGCACAGGTCACGCCTGGTAGCCTCCATTGTAGAGGATACGCTACCTGTGGGTCAGCGCCTCCTCCACAGAACTGTGGAGGGTGCTGCCTCACAGCAGCCGCACCCCCACAATGGGAGTGGCGGTTGGGGGTAACCCTAGCCCCTCCCTGCATATATATAATATGCAATAACATTTAAAATTTTATCTTTATAAAATTTTGGATTTAAATCTACAATGTTCTCCCTTCCGCCATACGGAAAATTTATTCTATTTTTCTTTAATTTCAAACCCCCAATTTTCCCATACGATGATTCTTCATAAAAAAAAACCCCCTTTTAAATAAAATTTATTTGGAATATATACAAGTTTTGAATGCATATATTGTATAGCTATGCATATATATTATATATATATATAAATCAAAACTAATTTCTCAAGAAAAGAAAATTGTAAATAAAAAATTTCTACAGACAGATTTGATCAAATAACATAGAAGTTTTCAATTTTGGGTTTACAATTTTTACATCAAATAAGCATTTCACACAAAACTAAATTCTCAAATTCTTTTCTACAGTCACCACAGAGGTTTCTTTTCTCAAAATTTGTAACAGAGGTTTCTTTTAATTTGTTTTGAATCTTTTCTATCGTTTAACAATATCCTTCTAGTTACTCTGTAATTTTACTATAAAATTTTGTTTTCTTGAATTTCTCACAGAGAGACAGCAAAATTTCTACTGGATATTTTACCAAGAAGAACAAAAACTTTTAATAAAAATTTCTTCTACATGCAATCTTTTAAATTCACAATTTTAATAAAACTTGCACAAATCTAATTTCTTTACACATGCAATCCTTTCAAAAGAAAATAAACAAAATAAATAAACAGAGAAAAACCTGTAGCTTGAAGAATTTGTCTATTGAAGAGAAGCTTTGCTGTTGCATGCAACTTCCAAAACCCTTTCAAATCACCACTTTCCAGAAGAATGCAAAAACTGAACAGAAATCTATCCGAGAACCTCTTCCAAAAATTTAAATAAAAATCCCAATAAAATCACAATAATTTTTTTAACAGAACTCTGTTCTTTTCTATTTCCCGTGAAGTTTTTTCTTGTTTTCCCCAAATCACATAACATCTTTCGAGAGAATCCTCAACAAGAAAAAGCAATTAATTTAACTAACACACTTGGCAAGAAGATAATATCTTCTAACAAACTCACGGCAAATCTTTCTTTCTTCCTTATCAAGAATTTAATGCATATTAAAGAATTAAAGAATTTTAAATTCAAAATTCAATTTCCTTTTATTTATTTATTTATTTAAAATTTCATTCCCACAAAACATTTAAAGAATATAAAATCTATTCTCACAAATAAAAGAAACTTTTAATTAATTAATTAATTAATTTAATAAAATAACTTAATCACAATGATTAAATTATTTAACCAAATAAACTAATTTAATTAATTAAATAGAATATAAAACTTTTATATAAAATTAATTAAAATAAGCATTAAATTAAAAAGAACATTAATCTATCATTTAAATTTACAAAATTAACCTTTTATAATAAATAATCCAATCAGACACAAATGAGACAACCAAAGACACCAGACTTAAACTGACGACATACTGTGACTGGGTTTAAGACTAGTCTAGGAAAAACCTTGTTACTACCTCCCAATCAACATTTCTGTTGAGTCTTGACACGCTCAGACCTGAGAAACCAGGTGGAGTCGGTGTCATGTACCTGTAATCCTGCAATATGACAAATAACATACATATATATATAATCCATGTTTCAAAACACACCGTGCAGAGAAAATCACAGAAATCACAGGGCACTCGCGAGCGAGTGATGCAACTCTATTCTCCATAGCAATACACATCACATCAAACTGACAAAATAAATAACAATTAATCTAACATAAGCATACAGATAGCAATAACATCAGAAGTAAACATCTATGCTAACATAAAGCATGTCAAAAATAATTATCACCATACAATGTATCATCATATCACAAAATAAATCCATTGTTGCTCTAAATTCAGTGATCAATACACCAAAACAAAGTACCAAGGTCTATCAACGTAAAAACATGCTAACATAAAACATAAGCAAAATGGAGGGGTACTACATCCTCCCCTAGGATCAGGCTTACTCCAGGAAGCCTACAAATAGAAAACAGATAACACACACATCTAGAATACGTCCTCCCATGAAATAGAAGACTAGCCACTAGGACCCCACTAGATCTGCACCTGGTCAACGTCTCGACCCCTGAGGATCAACTCCTGACGTTGAAGGACGTGCACGGTTTCCAAAGAATGATGTCAGTCCTCCACCAGGAACCTCTCCAACAACACTCTGGTGCTCAACCTGGTGGTTATCCACCATGGTAAACACCCTATGCAACCTGCCTGCATCTCCTATAGTCGACTCTGAAGCTGCCGGTCTCTGACTGACCCCAGAAGTACCCTTCTGAGGACACTGACGAGCAATGTGACCCTGTTGGCCACAAATAAAACATTCTATACTCCTTATGAATCCTCTATCACCTGGAGGTACACTAGACCGTGGAAATCTACCTCCACTAACTGCAGACTGAAAACTTTGTGTAGGCTGATTAGAATGATCACGTTGAACTTGCTACCCACTCTGATTTCTCTCACTCTAAAACCAACCACCACCATGTTGAGACCAAAAACTATTACCTTGCTGAGGCTAAGCATTATTATTCTTCTGAGGACTAAGCTGCTACTGCTGTCCACCCTTAGCGGGTGTCTGTCGGTTCCTAGAGGAACCTCCTGTCAGTATCTAACCACCCCGTGGACCAGTACCTGCTGTAGGAGCACTGCCAATCTGGACACCAGTATGTCCACCCAATGCTAAAACTAGATTCTCTTCCACAATGCGTGCTTTCTCCACTGTAACTTCCATAGTCTTCGATTCGAAGACTCTAACTCCTCCACAAATGCAGGCATTCAAGCCCCTGATAAAATGTTGTACCAGCATCGCCTCATCATCTCCAACACCTACATATTGCTTGAGTTCATAAAATCTGTGTTCATACTGCTCAACAGATAGAGCCATCTGAAGCAAATCTTGAAACTCATCAGCTCGTCGTTGCCTCCAATGTTCAGATAAGAACCGTGCTCTAAACCTCTCCATGAACATCTCCCAAGAAACTGGCCCAATCTCTAGATGGAGCTTCTGCTCCTCTAAACGTCACCAAGTAGAGGCAAAACCTCTCAGATGCATGATGGCGCATCTAGCTCGGGTACTGCTACTATATGGGTGCATAGCAAAACATCTACCCAAATCTAATAACCAGGTCTCTGCCTCTAAACCACCACCTATGCCATCAAAACTAGGAGGGCGTGCCCTCAACAAATCCTTCATATGCCTTGCAACTATGGCATCCTTCTCTGCAATACTAACAATCCTCCTAAGAGATCTATCACGCTCCCTAACTACATCCTGATCAACTTCCTGCCTCAGACCAAGTCTGGCAAGAACCTCTTCTATTAGGGGATGCAACTGAGTTCCCTCAACCTCTAGCTGTATTGGAATCCGTTACTCACTTGTCTATTCTAACTGAGGACTCAACTGTTCGACATGTTCGCTCTTGTGGGAGCTCTGAGGGGGAGTAACTTGAGGGATTGGCCCATGGCCTCCACCTCGACCTCTAGTACGATGCCTAGGCATGATCCTACACATAAAACAAAAATGAGTCTCAGCTACAAAAAAGACAAGGCTAACAGAAAATGATACTACGTACTAGGTCAACCTAATGGGCTCACAATTACCCAGAGCGTCCAGAGTTAGAACCCTTCTCTGATACAAATCTATAATGCCCCGTCTTGTAACCTAAAGAATGATGCATTGTCAATGAAAGTGTATTAATTTTTTTTTTAAAGTATAAACATTTAATTAACTAATTGCAAACATTCCCTAAGTAACATGACCACACACTACTTGAAAATCCCATAGATGACAATAGTATTAAACATTGCAAGTATTTAATTCACGTAAACTTAAAAGCATACTTTGAATGACATTTACATTACATCAATAAAGATATAGGATACATAAAAGATTCTTTCATACATTACATTTGAAATAACATTACAATACTCATTTTCCAAATGAGGTAGGTCAAATATAAATGTACAATTACATATTACAAATGTTCACCTCGTTAACAATTGAGGAGTGATACATATATAAAATTTCCAATGATACAAATAAGGAAGTACATATATCCACATACGAGCTCTCCTTCCAAGAAGCACTCTTTGCCACAAACATGAACTGGGGACCCAACGGAGTAAGGTGCATGTTCCACCCAACCATGTGGTACCCATAGGTCCACCCTCCATTCTAGGAGATAGTAAAAAGGTTCCCTAGACATAACCTACAAATCCTAGACACAAGTAAAGCCATAGAAAATCTATACAAGTACATACTTAACTTATTGGTTAAATTGCTTCCAGAATAAGGATAATCAAATATGCTAAGTTCACAAGGTTGTTATTTTACGTGGAGTGTCATCACAATGTTGCATAGGTTACCCTGGTGTTTCTTCCTAGGTTACGACACCCAACTTGGGTTACCCTGGCAACCTCTTACGAAACCCGGCCCCTCACACAAACTGTTGCGGAATCGAATATCTTTTAAAATAACAAGATATCGACTTTGCCATTCCAGGCCTTCTCGACTCATTCTTAAGACTAAACTAGCTCTTAAGTCCATGAGTGAGGCATCATTAATCCAGTTAAATATTTTAGAATACCCAATGTATTGATTTAGTTTTCACTGACTTACTAACTCTACATGAGTTACCCTGACACCACTTTGTGTGTTGGCCCTCACATAGAGCCACTCCCCTAAAATAACACAAGGAATCTAAGTTCACTAACTAAGGTAGGAAAAGTGCACACAAATTAACATATAACACCAAACATAACACAACGGACATCACATCCTGTTCATAGAACTAGGTGTCTATAAACCACACAAAACCATGTGCACTACCCTAGTTAACTCAAAGGATTGAATTTTGAACAATTAACAACTCCCTCATTAACAAACTTACTTGGAAGACTTACTAACTTAGTTATCCCAAATTGCCCAACTAACGTAACAGGAGTAATCATAACTCAAAAATCATTACAGGCAAGTAAACAAACTATCGTTAGGATTTCCTAAATCCATTTATTACAATCACTCATCTCTTTGCAATTATTCAAAATAAATATGATTCAATTTGCAATAATAAGGAAAATAAAATAAAACTAATTATTTAATTCCAATTTCCACGATTATGCTTAATAATAAAATTCAATTCCCTATTACAATCATTTCAATATAATATCCTCTTCATTTGCATCTAAATGTTTCATTAACTCAACACCTATTTCATTTAACTCAACTTTCTTTTAAAATCATTTCACTTAATAAAATATCCATTTTTTGAAAAAAAACTACTACTATGACACAATAACTATTAAACAAATATATTTAAATATATATAATTAAATATGTAAATAATACATATATATTATATATATATATATTATTTAATAATTTAACAAATACTAAATTACAAAACCAATATATATATATATATATTATATATTACAAATAATATATAAAATACATAATACATATAACATATATGTATATATTAATATTCATTAAATTGTATTTAAATAAAAAAAAAAAAACAAAATGAAATTAAAATCAAAGTTAAAGCACAGGCCGCACCTGGCAGCCTCCATTGTGGAGGATATGCTGCCTGTGGGTCAGCGCCTCCTCCACAGAACTATGGAGGGCGCTGCATCACAGCAGCCACACCCCCACAATGGGAGCGGCGGTTGGGGGTAACCCTAGCCCCTCCCTACATATATATAATATGCAATAACATTTAAAATTTTATCTTTATAAAATTTTAGATTTAAATCTACAATGTTCTCCCTTCCGCCATACGAAAAATTTATTCTATTTTTCTTTAATTTCAAAGCCCCAATTCGCCCGTATGGTGATTCTTCATTAAAAAAAAACCCCTTTTAAATAAAATTTATTTGGAATATATACAAGTTTTGAATGCATATATTGTATAGCTATGCATATATATTTAATATATATATATAAATCAAAACTAATTGCTCAAGAAAAGAAAATTGTAAATAAAAAATTTCTACAGACAGATTTGATCAAATAACACAGAAGTTTTCAATTTTGGGTTTACAATTTTTGCATCAAATAAGCATTTCACACAAAACTAAATTCCCAAATTCCTTTCTACAGTCAGGTTTCTTTTCTCAAAATTTATAACATAGGTTTCTTTTAATTTGTTTTGAATCTTTTCTATCGTTTAACAATATCCTTCTGGTTACTCTGTAATTTTACTATAAAATTTTGTTTTCTTGAATTTCTCACAGAGAGACAGCAAAATTTCTACAGGATATTTTACCAAGAAGAACAAAAACTTTTAATAAAAATTTCTTCTACAGGCAATCTTTTAAATTCACAATTTTAATAAAACTTGCACAAATCTAATTTCTTTACACAGGCAATCCTTTCAAAAGAAAATAAACAAAATAAATAAACAGAGAAAAACCTGTAGCTTGAAGAATTTGTCTGTTGAAGAGAAGCTTTGCCTATTGCGTGCAACTTCCAAAACCCTTTCAAATCACCACTTTCTAGAAGAATGCAAAAACTGAACAGAAATCTATCCGAGAACCTCTTCCAAAAATTTAAATAAAAATCCCAATAAAATCACAATAATTTTTTTAGCAGAACTCTGTTCTTTTCTATTTCCCGTGAAGTTTTTTCTTGTTTTCCCCAAATCACATAACATCTTCCGAGAGAATTCTCAACAAGAAAAAGCAATTAATTTAACTAACACACTTGGCAAGAAGATAATATCTTCTAACAAACTCACAGCATTTCTTTCTTTCTTCCTTATCAAGAATTCAATGCATATTAAAGAATTAAAGAATTTTAAATTCAAAATTCAATTTCCTTTTATTTATTTATTTAAAATTTCATTCCCACAAAACATTTAAAGAATATAAAATATATTCTCACAAATAAAAGAAACTTTTAATTAATTAATTAATTAATTTAATAAAATAACTTAATCACAATGATTAAATTATTTAGCCAAATAAACTAATTTAATTAATTAAATAGAATATAAAACTTTTATCTAAAATTAATTAAAATAAGCATTAAATTAAAAAGAACATTAATCTATCATTTAAATTTACAAAATTATCCTTTTATAATAAATAATCCAATCAGACACAAATGAGACAACCAAAGACACCAGACTTAAACTGACGACATATTGTGACTGGGTTTAAGACTAGTCTAGGAAAAACCTTGTTACTACCTCCCAATCAACATTTCCGTTGAGTCTTGACATGCTCAGACCTGAGAAACCAGGTGGAGTCGGTGTCATGTACCTGTAATCCTGCAATATGACAAATAACATACATATATATATATAATCCATGTTTCAAAACACACCGTGCAGAGAAAATCACAGAAATCACAGGGCACTCGCGAGTGAGTGATGCAAATCCGTTCTCCACAACAATACACATTACATCAAACTAACAAAATAAATAACAATTAATCTAACATAAGCATATAGATAGCAATAACATCAGAAGTAAACATCTATGCTAACATAAAGCATGTCAGAAATAATTATCACCATACAATGTATCATCATATCACAAAATAAATCCACTATTGCTCTAAAGTCAGTGATCAATACACCAAAACAAAGTACCAAGGTCTATCAATGTAAAAACATGCTAACATAAAACATAAGCAAAATGGAGGGGTACTACATAATTTCCTTTGTACTTCATAGTTCTTTGGGTTTATAGTCTTTGTTGATTTTCTAACATCTAACATATCCTAAAATTTACCCTTAGATACATTGGTGAACCCGACTCTGTATTTTTTTTTTATTTTCGTACGGTTTTTTTGTTCTCTGTCATTTTTTTAGGTACAGGTATGAATCGACGCATTCATCTTTTATCGTGACGCATCTGATGCGTCGCGACACATTCGCAGGCTCAAACATCACAATCATGCTGATGTGCCACAATCGAAGTCTGGAAAGCTGCATCTAAACTCCCGAGCTGCATTTGCAACACAGAGCGATGCATTCACCCTGTCGTGACGCATTTTCCTGGTAACATTTTTCTTCTTTTTGGCATTTGGGTTTTTCTATTTTTCTGCTCTTTTTTGTTACTTTATGGTTTTTCTTCTGCACTCTAGTTTTCTTTTGCATTCTGTCTAGCATAAGTTTTTGGTGTTACTATTCTTAGTTTGCAACGTGTGGCAGTTACATTTCATGGGTCCAAGACTGGTGATTAAAACTACTAACTTGTTTTCTTGCAGGTTTGAATGTCGAAGAATCACTACTAAACAATGTGCTTGTCTTTTTTTAGATTAGTACACATTTATTTTTGGTGCACATAAAAAGAACATGTTTTCTAATTTGTCTAATTGTGTTTGCAAAATGGTAGGTGAGTATGCTCTCACCTTGTGAAAACTTGGTGATCAGAAAACCAGACCCATTTTTATTTGTTATACACCTGTATGACTTAGTAATCGAAGTATCCTCTCCCCTTGCGCTTTCGGGTGATCCTAGGTGTAAGAGAAATGGTTACTAACTCTAGAACTTGGGCCTGTTCTGGTGGGAAAAAGTACTCACCCCTGTTCGACTCAGACCGGTAGCACCCTAAACCTGAGGGACTTCCAGGCAGTATATAAAAGTGGATTCTTGGGGAAAGCCCAAGAATCACGCGTATGGTTCCGACAAGATGGATCCGAAAGGGGACTCTCGCCGTATGGATCATTCCCTATAAACAGAATGCCCATACTAAAAACATTTTGTTTTAGATTCCAACCATTTTTTGGTCATTGCTTGATATAGTACAGGGTACAGTATCATGCCCGGAGACACTCACTACTGATCCCCTTGACTAGAGATAGCAATTCTTGGGAAGTCACTACCCAAGAATTTGAATTTGGTGTGCTCGAATGACGTTAATGAGCCGTGGAGGGGAGCCAATGCCACCAAAATTCTAAGCTATCCGCTCTTGAGAAGGAAAGGTGGTTAGCACCAATCCGAGGTATATTGGTGGGCTATATCAAGTATACAAACCCTTGGCCTATTGGAATTTTATGATTATACTTGTCTTATGTGCACTTTCTTACACTCAAAGCATTGTGCTTGTCAAGTGCTTGTTGGATTTCTCAAACATTATTCACCACATTTACATTTCTGGACAAAAAATTTAACATTAGACAGATCAAATTTTCTCTCAATACGTCAAGAAACTCAATTTTAACAAACTGTCACATCTATTGAACCACATTCGATGTTCTAAAATGCATCTGAAAATATTGAGATGCAATCGCACTGTTAAACCGCATTTGATCTCTCAAACACTACATCTATCTGTGTCACGATGCATCTGAACCTCATAGAGCCGCATCTGCAAAACTAAGTCACATTTGTCAGTCCCAGAGCCGCATTCACTCAAACCAAACCACATTTGAGACACTATGACACATTTGAGGTCTCAAATGACGCATTTTCCTGACATAAGCAAAATCTTCATACAAAGTCCAAAAGGAGTCTAAATTTTGTCAATCTTTTGTCAAACACTGTTTCCAAGGAGATTCTGTTAGAAACCAACTTTGAAATTGATCACAATTTTCAATAGCAATCTTGACCATAGGCTTCATCATTCAAATTTTTTTTAGTTGCATACATTAGGCATTAGCTTGACCCTAGGTTTTCATCCTTGCATACTTTGGATTAGGTTAATCTTGGCACAATTTGCAATGTCATTGCTTTCGAAACTAGGTTATCTTGGACTTAATCATCATTCCCTTTTTCAGTCATTGTTCTTTTCGTGAGATTTTTCCAACTCAACAGTCTAGTTAGGAAAACTCACTAGTCATTTTGACCTTGCCATTTTGTCATTTTCAACAAGTACTTTAATAACCGAAATTGAAAACAAAGATTGAGCTTAGAAGTGCTTAGGTATCCTTTTCTCCAAATTGCATTCTAGTTTATACCTTGCATATTTTATTCCCAAAAATCCAAAACTCTTATTCATACTAATCGTCAGGTTGAACCTAGACCTTTCATTTATCATATCAAGTCCTTAGTCAACATTATCATCTTAGTCTTCATTCAATATTTCGGCTTTGACAACCTCGTCATTTTAAATCAATCATTTCCTTGGAAAAATTTCATTATCACCTAAGTTGTCCTCGTTGGAATTTTCTTTAGAAAACATAGTCTAGCATTGTCATCCTTAGTTGTCATCTTCATTTGAGCAATCTCATTTTATGGTGGAAACTAGACTCCAAAGATAGAAACAACAAATGGAAAATTTTGGACAAAACTTCACTTCCAATGTCAACAATCCCACGTATGACCCAAATTGGACATTTGATGACCCATTTAGCAACGTGAATAATCAACCTCACGACCATACCATCCTCATCAAGCAGTCCCTTTGAACCATTCTTACGTAAGGATGAATACAGACAAATATTTGAGGAAAACCTAGAGGTAGCAGTACAAGATCCAGAGGCCTCTCAATTCGTGGAACAAATGGTCCTATATGACAAAGACAAATATTTGGCCATACTCTTAAGTCAAGGAGCTAAGTTACCCCATGGATTTGACATTAACACATTGAGATCAACATCTCCTGACCCTAATGTCAACAACACGCATAACATGTCAATTAGTGGTCAACCTCCAAACACTATGAGCAATACCTTTTTTGATGCTACAACGACCATGAATGCTACCTCTTACATTCAAAACACCTCCAATTCAATAAACGCTACATCCATTGGAGGATCACAATCTGCCACATTGACCACATTATCCACAACACCGTCACATTCAGCTGGAACCTCCTTTGGCTCCTCGGAAATGTGGGAAAGTTATTCCAATCCTCTCTTTACCACTATGGTAAACGCCATGGGGGCATCATCAAGTCATACCAATCCCCCGTTGATAGCTACATCTATTAGCATGAGTACACCTTCATCATATCCTCTCATTGGTATATCACAAAATCCATTGGGCGGAGGAAAAAGATGTATCTTTATTCAAGGAAAACAAAAAAATGTAAACATGTCAATAGAGTCAAATTCCATTACCTCCCAAGGAAAAAATACAAACATTCCCCTTGTACAAACCCAACAATTTGGACAAGGTAGTCAAAAAACACAGCCTATGGCATCATTCACAAATCAAAATGTTCATGGTCACCATATTCCCCAAATATCGACCCAAATGGCTAGAGGACACATCCCAACATAATCAACTCATATTCATACTCACCAACATACCCCAAATCCAAACTTTCAATACCACCAACACGTAAATCCGAACACATCATACATGCCACAACAATCCATTCCTCAACAATACACCAACTCCCATGCACAACAAATGGGGACCTATGACATACCAATCAATACAACATATGGGACCATAAATGACCCTATAATAGATGCCTTACAAGAAAAACTGATGGGTCTAGAGAAGACCATAGAAAACATACAAATATCCAGAAAGAAATCAAAAGAGTCATATGATCTGAATGTATATCCCTTCGACATGAACTTATACATGCCACCATTTCCTCTAGGATATGTGTCACCCAATTTTAAAAAATACAGAGGAAAGACAAACCCCATCGAACATGTCCACAAATTCACAACCAACTGTATGGATGTCGCCTATGAACAAAAATACTTGATGAGACTTTTTTCTAAAAGTCTTACAGGTCCTGCCCCTGAATGGTTCTCGACTTAAAAGGATATCCAAACATGGGATGAGCTTAAACAAAAATTCATAAAAAATTGTTTATACAACATCGACATGGACACCTCTATTACTAGCTTGTGCAATCTCACACAAGAGGATTCCAGTGAGACATTCATCCCATTCTTTCAAAAATGGAGAAGTCTAGCTATTCGGTGTCACATTGACATACCCGAAAAGGAAAAGGTGGACATGTTTGTTCAAACACTTTTGGGCCCCCTAAAATATGCATTGCAAGTGCATTGTTGCACAACCTTCATGGACCTAGTCGAAAAAGGTGTCCAGATTGAGAAAGCCCTTATCACAAAGGGAGAACTAAGATACGGTCCTAAAAACAAAAATGCCAATCCTCCCACTGACAAAAGTAAATACTGGGTCAAAAATAAACATGTTACAAATGACAGTGTTGTTGACACCAAGGCTACAAACACTATGGGTCCTGTACTGACCCTAAAGGGTGTTCAACTACAAAAAAAAATCAACACGATATTGACACCCCCTACCAATGTCCCCCCAAACAACCAAAGAAGCCAAAATAATCAAGGACAATACCATCAGATGAGACAATTCCCTAGGGCTTGCACATACACTCCTTTGGGTGAACCCATTGAGGAAGTCCTCAAGAAATGTCTTCAGAATGGTGTCATCACACTTCAAGAACCAAAACCATATGACCTAGGAAAATTCAAACTAGCATGGTGGGATGATAATGCATTTTGTGATTATCATTAGGCAAAAGGACATAAAACTTCTACCTATCGACAACTAAAAAACTTGGTACAAGACCTTATCGAGAGTCATATCATTGAGGTAGGTGGATCACAATTTGCCTCCAATTCAGATCATACCATTCATAAGAGCCCACTACAAGACCATGGTTCTAATAATGCTTCCACGTCAGGTCCACAGATAAACAATAATCAAGCTAACTTTTCCCTGCCAAGTACGACTATTCTAGTGGACCTATTATAAATAATGTTTGAACTGATGACAAATACATCAATACCATTATGGTCAAGAGATCACCCCAATGCAATGCTACTACTCGATGTGGCAAGGTCACCATAGCTGGTCCACCTCCTGCTAGGAAACCCAAAATCACCATCCCTCTCCAAAACAATCAAAACCCGTCTTTACCACAAAGCAATGGCAGCCCAAGAGTTAGTTTAACCTTATCGACCAGCTTGGAAAAACTCCCATGCAAATTTCTATACTTGAGTTGCTTCGCATATCTCCCACGCATAAGGCTATACTGGATAAAACCCTACAAGAGTCGTCAGTCCCTAAGGATATTGATGTCATCCAATTTGAGACCATGGTGGGATACCTCACTACACCTCACCATGTCACCTTTTCAGAACAAGACTACTCGTCACCTAAGACCAACCACAATGATGCATTGCACATTGAAACTTTCATCCATAAGCACAAGGTTAGAAGAGTTTTAGTAGATGGCGGAGCAGGATTGAACATATGCTCCTTGAAATTAGTTAAGGCTCTAGGATTTTCTGATACATGTGTGGACTCTACAAAGATTATAGTGATAAAAGCATATGATGATGAAGAACGTTCTTCATGAGGCATTATTTCTCTTCCTATCAGAGTGGGATTAGTCATTGTGGATACAACCTACCAGGTCCTGGATCTAGAAATACCTTACAACATCTTGCTCGGCTACCCATGGATTCATGCCTTAAAAGTCGTTCCATCCACATATCACCAATGCTTAAAGTTCCCATTTGACAGCACAAAAATAACCATATATGGAGACCCTGACCCTTTTTAATATTGTACCAACCTAAGGGGTATTTCTACAAACTGAGTGCCTATTAACCGAGAATCACCTGACTCCTCTTCATCCAAATACATTGACCCATCCACACTCACATCATCCTCCATGTCCACTCCGTCCATGTCTTCCGCCACACCACCATCTTCCGTAAACCCTAAGGCTAAAACCACTGTCAAGATCTAGGACCTCAGCTGTGGAGAATTCAAACTACATACATCGTATAGCATAACAACAATAACCAAGTCTCTAAAGGTCTATGGTCGGCCATGTCTTAGAATGGAACCCAAAGTAATTTTCAAAGTTCCACCAAAAATAGTTTTCATCAAATGGGGAGACATGAGTAACGAGGACCTTGTTGATATGACAGGATGGCTCTATAAAGATATGGTTAAACTACCCCTATTACCAGTTAATAAATATGGCAAGCGATATGACATAATGAAGGCTAAGGGCTACGATGGCACTAGCGGTCTAGGGAGAAATAAAACTGGATGAAGAGAGCCCATAGAACCTTTCAAAATACCAAAGTATCTTGGATTAGGGTTTGGATCGCTCGACAATGACGATCGACGTACCATTGGAATTTCGAGTGAGCGAGTACATGCTTCAGAAAATTTCAAGACCACTAAGGAAACCCTCATCGAAAGTGACTCCCAAGAGTGGGAATTTGGCTCCGAACGATCCTTAAGTGATTGTTGCCTAGATGATTTGTTTGTTGAAATGGGGGAATTGACCTCTGAACAAAGATTTTGGCAAACATTTACAATTGATCAGGCACCAAATAGTCAAAGTTACATTACCACTCCCCATGACATACGAGACCCACCATCTAAATCCCATCAGTCCAACCCATCCGAATTACCAAATGACACCAACAATCATGACTCTAAGTCCTTCACCCCTTATTTTGACAATGAATATGAAACAAGTGAAGGGGAATATTGGATAGAGTCCGATGTGGAATTGGATGATGATAATCTCATCTACAATATCACTGAATCTGTCTGCATTCTTTCTACATCCTCCCCTCAATTCACCAACACTGATGATGGTATTTCCCTAGTTTATCCTCAACTAGTCGATTGGGACCAACAAGGGCCGCCAGTCCTGGACACCTTTCAGAATGATGAGGCAATTACAGATTTTATGGGATTACGTGATGGCATACCCAGTGGTGATCAAAAGTTAGGATTCACCATTGACTTAGATTATATAGCCTACTTCGGCAAGACTGCTCCATCCTCCATTCGCAAAATTAAAAATAAAAATAAAATAAAAAATGAAACGCCTTTAGGTGAAAAC
The DNA here is from genome assembly GCA_007258455.2 of Sequoia sempervirens. Classification (NCBI taxonomy): domain Eukaryota; kingdom Viridiplantae; phylum Streptophyta; class Pinopsida; order Cupressales; family Cupressaceae; genus Sequoia; species Sequoia sempervirens. The sequence continues at coordinate 333,854,618 of VDFB02271358.1, read as the reverse complement.
CGAAAGGCACCTTCTGACGACAAAAAAGTAAAAACAAAGGACGTATCTGTGGGTGAAAACCTCTCTGAGGCACCCAAAGATGGAGGACTGGACTTTCTTCCCGTACAACAAGAGAAATCAGCTATGCTTATAGAAGACACCATAGAAGACAACATATCAACTATAGAAGATCCCAAAATGGTCCTCTTTGCTGCATCCCTGACTGAGGAAGAGAGACCAAAATTTCACAAATTCTTTGTAGAATGTAAAGTGAACTTCGCATGGTTGTATGCTAACATGCCAAGATTAGACCCAGAACTAGTTCTGCACCATTTGCCACTATTTCCTAATGCCAAACCAGTTAAACAAAAGTTACGCAAAATGCATCCTCAGATTGCTCTATTGATCAAGGCTGAGTTGAAGAAACTTCTAGAGATTGGATTCATACAGTCTATTGATTATGCTAAATGGATATCTAACCTGGTGCTAGTAACAAAGCCAAATGGGATGATCTGCATCTGTATAAATTTTAGAGACCTAAATAAGGCATGCCCAAAAGATGACTTTCCTTTACCGAATATTGATAGCATAGTTGACCTCACAATAGGATATGAGATGTTATCCCTCATGGAAGGTTTCTCTGGCTATAATCAGATTCGCATTTCCCTAGAAGACCAGCACAAAATGGCATTTACTTGCCCTTGGGGTACATACTGTTGGAATGTCATGCCATTCAGTCTCAAGAATGCAGGGGCCACATATCAAAGGGCAATCTTTCATGACATGATGCATAAAATAATGGAAGATTATGTAGATGACCTATTGGCTAAATTAGTAACAAGAAAGGATCATTTGAAGGTGTTAGACACAATTTTCAAGAGACTGGAAGAATACAAAGTCTGGCTAAATCCTAAGAAATGTGTCTTTGGTGTAACATCAGGTAAACTCTTGGGATACATATTTTCTCGAAGAGGCATTGAGGTTGATCCAGCAAAAGTAAAAGCCATCATAGACATGCCTCCTCCTAGAGGAATCAGTGAACTCAGAACCCTACAAGGTAGGGTACAATCTATTTGGCGCTTCATAGCACAATTGGATGACAAGTGTCACCCATTCCAATATTTGTTGCACAAGGGTATCCCCTTTGTGTGGAAAGATAAATGCCAAGAGGCCTTTTAGAAAATAAAAGACTACCTATTGTTGCCACCAGTCCTCATGCCTCCCATTCATAGAAAACCATTGATCCTATACATCTTTGCCACTAATTTAGCACTGGGGGCATTACTAGCACAAAATGACCAAGAAGAAAAAGAAAGAGCTATATATTACATCAGTCAGACATTGGTTGGGTATGAACTAAATTACACATCAATTGAACGGGATTTTCTAGCCGTAGTCTTTGCAGCACATAAGCTAAGACATTATATGTTAAGCCATTAGACACACCTAGTAGCAAAGATCAACCCCCTCAAATATTTGTTAAGTCAGGCAGCATTAACAAGACGTCTGGAAAAATGGGTCATGATTCTAAGAAAATATGATATTCAATATGTAGAAAGAAAGGAAATAAAAGGACAAGTCATAGCAGACTAGCTGGCGGATGCACCTTTACAAAGTGATCACCCGTTAGTGGCAGATTTTCCAGATGAGTCGATATTTCATATGGAACCTCAGTCACCTTGGAGACTCTACTTTGATGGATCCCACACTAATCATGGCTCAGGGGTAGAAATCCTATTCATCACCCCTCAAGAAGACTCCATTCATAAATCTTTCTACATTGCTTTCCCATGCACAAACAATGTGGCAGAATACGAGGCACTGGTTACAAGACTTAGAATGGCAATAAAATGGAAAATCAGAGCATTACATATCTATGGGGATTCTCAGCTCATCATCAACCAGGTTAATGATGACTATGACACAAAAGATGAAAAGCTAATGCCCTACAAATGGATGGTTGACAGTTTCCAAATGTAATTTCATATGGTGACTTTTGAACAAGTTCTGAGAGCATAGAACAAAGTGGCAGATGCAATGGCTATAATAGGCTCTCTCCTCAACATCCCAAGCAATATGCCTCAGCTAGAATTCTTAATAGAGCAATTTCTCATCCCCGCCTATGACATTCCAGAGTCAGAAATGGTCTGTGAACTTGTTGGTCCCGACTCTCCCTAGTACCAAGATATTTATGACTACCTTAAGTCACAAACCCTTCCACCTAACCTGTCAAATAACCATAGGAAGTCCTTCATCTAAAAAGCCACAAGATATGCCATCGTCAGTGACACCCTTTACCGCCATAGCTTTGACGACACCCTCCTTAGATGTCTCGACACTAACGAAGCACGTACAAACTTACACAAGGTACATGAGGGTATATGCGGGTATCATTCGAGTGGTCTTACTCTGGCCAAGAAGATAACGAGACTTGGGTACTACTGGCTGACCATTGAAAAATATGTGCTGGAATATGTCAAGACTTGTCACCAATGCCAAGTTCACAGTGATTTGATCCATGCTCCAACACGGGAACTTCGACCGATCACTTCTCCTTGGCCCTTCGCTCAGTGGGGACTCGACCTCATGGGTAAGATCCATCCTACCTTGTCCAATGGCCACAAATTCATCATCACTAACATGGATTATTTTATGAAGTGGATAGAAGCCATACCGCTGACATACATAACTGGCAAAAAAATATCCAAGTTCATTCTTAACTACATCATTTTCTGGTATTGCCTTCCGCAATCCATCATCACTAACAATGGACGTCTGTTTAAAAACCAAGACATTTGTGAGTTATGTGAGCAATTTCACATCCAACAACATTTTTCATCTCTGTATTACCCGCAAGGAAATGGTCAAGTTGAGGCGTCAAATAAAACCATTGTTAAAATCCTCAAAAAGATTATCAGTGACGTTGGTCATGACTGGAATGTACAACTCAACCCTGCTTTGTGGGCTTACCGCACTAGCATTCGTATGCCTAGAGGAGCAACTCTGTTTTCCCTGGTCTTTGGAGCTGAGGCCATCTTGCCCATCGAGGTTGAAATTCCTTCCCTATGAGTCTCCTTGAAGGGTTTAACTGATGATGAGGAGTACAAACAGTCGCGCCTACACAAGCTAGAGATGTTAGAGGAAAGAAGGAAAAATTCCCTAAACCACCTACAAGCGTATCAAGACTGTCTCTATTGCAGTTACAACAAGAAGGTTATGGTCAGGAAGTTTGACATTGGCGACTTAGTCCTCATGCAGAACCCTAAGAACTAGGCTGACAGAAAAAAGTCGGGAAAGTTTGAACCAAACTGGTTGGGTCCTTACGTCATCATATCTTCTTTTGGTTCTGGAGCTTATCAGTTGGTGACTCCAGTTGGAGAACAACTGATAGAGCCTATCAATAGTTTACATCTCCAAAATTTCTATGCATAGCATCAGGAGATCGAGCTAAAAACTATAAAAATACAAAAAAAATTGAAAAATGGTAAAAAATAGTTGCCCTAATGAAAACGTGTCAAACAGGCATCTTGGCGGCACCAAAAAAATAAGAAAAATGACAAAAATGGTAAAGAAAAATAGTTCGTCCAACAGTGAAAACCTGGCAAACAGGCGCTTTGGATAAGTACCATGGTGAAAACCTGGCAAACAGGCACCATGCATAGTCAATCATTTCTCGGCCATCTACTATTACTTTATCTGCCTAGGCCTAGGATGGAACACATTTCCCGTCACTATCACGACACTCACCATGACATCATACTCTTCCTATCATGGTTGATAAACCGTTGACATCAAGTCCTCTATACTGTCTATCTGGTACCGTATGCATATCTCTTCTTCATGTCCTTTAAAAATTGGCTAAGTCTTGGACCTGACTGGGGACAAATTTTTATCATGTGACTGTAGTGGGTATCATGTACAGTCTGGGAAATTGCAAAATTTCCTTAAAAAAAAGACAAAAACATTGCAAAAGGTCCTTAAAAAAGACAAAAACATTGCAAAATGTCCTGAAGAAAGAACAAAAACATCGAAAAATGTCCTGACAAAAGACAAAAACATTATAAAATGTCCTAAAAAAAGACCTAAACATCGAAAAGTATCCTAAAGAAACCCCAATAAAGTCAAAATGTCTAGAAAATGCAAAAACAAAGTCATTCCTTGTCAAGTCCGTCATGTCAAGTAAATTAGTCTTTGTCATTTGTCTGAACTACATTGTCTCTGTGCATTTTCTATGTAGGCAAGGCTCATTTTTGAGTCCCCGAGACATTAGGTCAGTCCTTTAGGTTTGTCAAAATAAAATCATGGTGCAATCTTTGGTCATCAAGACAAATTCATTGGTCGTGTCAAACTACGAGGTCTCTGAGTGTATGACGTAGGCAAGGCCATATGTTCATGAGCCCCCGAGGCCACACTAGGTCAGTCCATTAGGGTTCATGGAACTACAGTAGCACACACATCAAAATTCTATAGGTCAAAACAACTCATTAAAAAAAATTATGGCAATTATTTATTTGAAAACGACAAACACATCAGCATGTCAAACAAAATTGACATATGTTCAACACAAGTCAAACTTAGTCAAAACAAGTCAAACTCAGTCAAAATAAGTCAAATGATCATAACCTATCAAACTGTCAACTCTCGGTTAACTTTCAGATGTGTCCTTTTGAAAGATAACCTCTATCATTCATGCCTTAGGATGTGTCCTTCCTAGGCATCGTCACCATCACTCGACATTTTGAGGAATCCTCTTGACATCTAAGGATCACTCCTCTTGACATTAGTATTCTTCAGATGTGTCCTTCTAAAGAAAAAAATCTGTCATTTATGCCTTAGGATGTGTCCTTCCTAGGCATCATCATCATTTTCAAGGGATCCCTTTTGACATTTAGGGATCAATCCTCTCGACATCAACATTATTCAGGATGTGTCCTTCCTAAATTTGAAATTTTTTGACATTCATCATCTTGGCATCATCAAAAATTTGACACCCCGACATCTCATCGTCATCAAACCTAACATCTTGACATCAGAACAATGGATATCCAGACTCACTTGGAAAACACTTGGCACTTGTCGTTTGGCTTTTTATCATGTTACTAGTTTTTCAGCGAGATCCCAACAACAGGATTTAGAGAAGCATTGATGTGTCATGACGTTGTCTCGACTTCTGACACGCATGATTACTAGTTTCTCAGTGAGGTCCTAATTCCAGGATTTAGAAAAACAATGACGTATCATGATAATGGCACTATTTTGTATTTTGGAAATCATGTTGCTAATTTCTCAAGGATGTCTTGGAAACAGGATTTAGAGAAGTAACAATGTTTCATGAATTGTCCTGCTTGTCTTTTCTGCTTTTGGTTGATTACAACAAAAATATTGGGGCAATCACGCTCTTAGTATGAGTCATGATCATCCTTGCCTATGACTGTTTGTCTTATGTGATGGTACCACCTTGCACACCTTGATCTATATCATATCATGGTGTTTGTTGGCCATTACAATAGTCTACCCAATGATGATTAAGAGCAATAAATATTAAAGTCCTATGGTAAAGTTTTGTAGGATTTGGTCTAGGAACTAACATGCATCCCCTTCGGTCTGGTCATCTTCTCTCGTCCATCTCACGATGATATCCTATGACACACAAAAACATAAGTGCATACATGATCATATAAAAATTGCATTAGGTCCATACGTCATCCATAGCATTAAATCATATAACATTATTTGCATATTGCATTAACATAATCATAAACATGACATCCATTCAAATAAATAACATTATGCATATCATTATCGCCATCATCACAAAATCAACATAACATATAAATAAGTATTGCATCATCATGGCATCATATCATACATCATAAATCAACATCATACATAAAGCATCACATCACATATATCATAATGCATAAATCAGATAGCATCACATAACACACATGTAGGCCACATCAAAACTACATCATCATATAAAATCATCTCAAAATATACAATGTCACAGGATAGAGTCAACAGATATCCCAAAAATGGAGCTCGCAGGCTCAATGATCTATACATAATGTGTCATAACAGAGAACCAAATGTAGCAAACATGCCCCTAGGATAGGCTCTCATCATCCCCTTGTGGTGAAGAGTGTGGTGGCTGAGGATCTGTGACCAACACTGAGATAATGTGTGGACCTATAGCAGCCTCTGTTTGTGCAACCAATGGAACTGACACTGATGGCATCATCTCCACAGTAATAGACACCTGTGATGTCACTGCGACCTGACTTTGTGACATTGAAGGATCTGTCACTAGTGGCTGCCTCTGTACCGATCTCTATGGCTCGAATGATGACTCGAGGCATGCCTGTGTGTGTGGTGGGACCTGTGCCCTGATGTATGCCCTGAGGAGGTGGATCCTCCTACACTACTATGGCTTCGGCTGCCACTCCCACTCCCTGATCTATGACCACTACCTATCCTCGTCTGTGAGTATGATAGTGTAGGATCTCATCTCTCGGGAGGCACTTCCTGCTCGTATAGAGTCCTGTACTACCCATATCTAGTGCTCACCCTGGAAAGCTCATGAGCAATATCCCCAGAAGGCCTTGAACATAGTGCTGCAAACTCTACACACCACTGAGTTGAATCCTACTAGCGGATCACTACCTAATCCCGCTCTACTCGAGCCACCTCTAGCTCCGCCCGCAGTGCCCTGACCTCTGCCACACTCTCATCTAGTCTCCTCTGAAGATCTTCCAACCTCTGGTCTGTCATGGCGTCCTGGGGCAATGTCAAGGAAGACGGTATCTCCTCCTCTCCCTCCACCATTCTCCATCTCAGGAGTCTCTTGGCCTCATCCATGGCATCATCATCAACATCGTCATCCTCGACCACATCCTCTCCACCGACTCCCACATCTACATCCACATCCACATCATCCTTTGCCATAGGCTCCTCCTGTCTGGCCTCCTCCTCCGCCACAGGCCCCTCCTGTCTCTCCTCCTCCTACTCTTTCCTTGGTTCCTCCTCCTCTCTATCCCCCTCCTTGGCCACCTCTGGGATAGCATCTAGTGCCACTCTGGCTACACATGGTCGCACCCTCCTACCCTGACTCTGTCCATTCCTCCTCCATCTTCTTCCATCTCCTCCATCATCCCCATCATCTCCATCACCTCCACCCCGACCTCCGTCCCTACCCCCATCTTGCCTTCCATCCCAACCTCCATCCCTCCCCTGGCCTCTACCTCTATCACCATCTCTTCCCCCTTGCCTGACTCTCGGCACATGAGGTATAATTGACCATCTATCCACAGGCGTTGGTCCATTGGGATCTGTCAGTGGCACTGGTCTATGTGCCTACCACCATAAATCGTAATCGGCTGTGGTCCCTAGATCTGCCTCCCCACCTCTCCAACCCCACTACTGGGATACTAGCCCATCAATCTGATGCTTAGCAAAGGCTATGAGAATCGCTGGACCCCAAGCTGCCTCTCTAGAAGATCGAGCATACTTAGTTGTGCCTGCAGGTACACCCTGCTACTCTCTGAACTATCACAGGAAAAGCTGTGGAAGGTACATCTCTATGATCAACTGGCTCTGCACTGTCCTCCCAATCAAGTAGCGATACTATCTACAAAGGATGAGGTGGTCATCCTAATCATCCCACTATTGGCAGTCTCTGTACAGCCTCCAGATGAATGAAACCATGGTGTCAATACGATGTTGCCACCAACTTATCTCCCCCATCTGTGTCTGCTGAAGTGCACTGGCATAGTAATACGCATAGGGCATCCCCTCAGCCAGTTGCAGTCTCTTAATAGGTTAACGAAATATCGCTATGTGCTCCCAGGCCCAGATCATCAGTAGTGTGGTACCACATGAAATGATCTCTGCCCTCTTGTAGGCAACCTCATGAAGTTGGTGGTAGAGTGTGCCCAATAAGCAAGACCCCTAGGCATACACTGTCCTATCTCGTCTCATCCCCACAATGACGTCTCCCCAACCAATAGGGAACCCATGTCTACGGCGGTCAAGAATCAATATCCCGCCGATCAGTGTCGCCAAGAATGCATCGAAACGAGCATAATGCTCCGCCATAAACTCCCAGTGGATCTCGTATCCCTGGATGTCAAGTCCTGCACCCTCATCTCGATAGTACACTGTGAAGGTCTGCTGGCCATGGCGAGGGTCATAGACGATCCACTCTCCTTGGATCGACATGCGTAGAATGCGGTAAACATCCTCAAGTGTAACGATCACCTCTCTCTTTTTGACAGGTGGAAAGGGGCATGTCTTGGAATTCCATCACTCACATAGCGTAGTCAATAATCCCCTATTTACCTGAATAGTGGGCATATAGGCAGCGTAAAACAAACCTAGCCGCATCAATCGTTGTCGCTCCCGCGGAGTTAGCTGATCAGCAAACCGAAAGGTCGATGGTCTACTCTCTCGTGTATATATAGGGGCTAGCTATCTCTGTACAAGGTCAAACAACGCATCAGTACCTTCTAGACAATTGTCAGTATCATCAAAAAGTATTTTAAATTTGAAAAGCATCAAAATCAGCCATGGTCAAAGTCAAAGTCAAATGCATCGCGTTGACTGCAATTACGTCATGAAACAACAGTTGTGTTGTTTCATACTTCAAATGCGTCGTGACATGTAGATTGTGTCATTCTATCGCTCAATTGCATCGCATCAAAGCACTTATGTCATGATATATAACACATGCGTTGATCCATTCAAATGCGTCGCTTAAATGGGCGATTGCGTCTCAAAATGACGAATGCAGCATTCTAACCTTCGAATGCGGCTCAGAAAGGCAAATGTGTCGCAGTTTTTGGAAAATGCATTGCAAACCCTTGTCCTGCCCTAAAAAACCCTTACACTTGCATCGTCACGCATCAAATGCGTCAAACACGAAGTCAAATGTGGCTTACGTGCACGCAGAAAATCACAGCACATTCATTGTTTTCCCTAAAAACCTAATTTTGACACGTAAAACGAAAAAATTACAAAGGGGGTTAGGGGTACATACCGCTGACTCTGAACCCTCTGGCCGCCTGAAAGTCTGTATGATCTCACTGCGGTGCTCTGTCACTAGAATCACCATCCTCGCTACAGTCCTTTTTGTTCTAAGCTCTCAAATTTGCAATGTGAATAGTGAAAAAGAATTGACTTTTACCCCTTTGTCAACCTATTTATAAAGTCAAAATGGCATTTTTCAACTAGGTTATTACTGGAGGCTCCTTTGACCAACTTTGACCACCCCGTTGGCTGCCTTAAACATGTCAGAATCTGAAACCATCTATGCCATCATTTTTCTAGTCATCAAATTGACTTATCGGGACCCTTTCCAAATTTTTCTGCCACCGACCCAAAATTTGAAAAATTTCCTGAAGGGGCATTGATACTCTATACCTTCACTGGGGCATGGTTTTGACTTATTTTCTTTGTCACAATGCAACACACTACATTATGACAAAGGGGAAAAATGTAGACACTTAAAAATGACCTAGGCCTGCAAGCTCTATTTTTACCACTTTCATCCTAGCATAATTATGACATTTAGTTATGTCCTTGGTCCACATTCAACTATTGATTAAATAATTCATAATTATTTAATTAATTCATGTCCTTTTATTCTTCATGATTATTAAATAAATAAATTTTATTTATTTATTAAATACGTCATTAATTGTCTAAGTCTTCCCCTAATTAAATAAATTTCTTAATTTATATAATTACCTTTCTTCATTTATTTCTTCCTGATTATTAAATAAATGAATTTCATTTATTTAGTTAATATGTCACTAATCCTCATAATTAAATGAATTTATTAATTTATTTAATTATTAATCACATCTTCTAAAATAAATAATTATATTTAATTACTTAATTGTCAAAATTAATATTTCTCTCATTTTAAATAAATGAAATTATTTAAAATAATATCACATTCTTAACTGATAGTCCATTTTGGTAAATAATCTGAAAATCGATTATTTATTATCTCACAAAATCCATATTTTGAATTAATTTATTTCAAAATGGTAATATTCTTCCAAAAATCAAGTAATCAAGTAGATTATTGATTTTTCAAATCTGATCTTCAATTCAACTCTTATCTTCTTAGATTTTCGAATCTCACAAATCAGGCAGTCTTTATCTTCTTGATTTTCAAAAAAAATTATTTTTCTAATTAATTATCTCATTTATTCTCCACCGCCGATTCGATTCTCTTAGATGACATCTCGACCACTCATTTAAGAATTTTTCCCTAACCCTGATTAGGGATTATCAGATTAAATCTTTTCCTCTGATTTTAGGTCTCTGTCGAAAGTCAATCTCGCTCGTCCATTCAAAATAGAATTTTCTATAAAATGCTATTTTTCTCTCATTTTTAGATTACACACATGAATTTCGTTATTTTGTCATAGGCATAGGCATAGTTTTATATTTAAATCCTTCAAAAATTGCATAGGACAATGTCATAGTCGAAATGCTCACACACTCAATCTGAGGGCATCAATCATATGCTACAAGCTAGGAGGTGCTATGGAGGTAATCATGGAAGATTCAAGGAATGACAAGTATAATCGTTCTTGCTTTTAATTTCCTTTGTACTTCATAGTTCTTTGGGTTTTTAATCTTTGTTGATTTGCTAACATCTAACATATCCTGAAATTTACCTTCAGATACAATATGATTGGGTATGGGGAATTGAGAGTGATGTGAGGGAGAGGGGGGAGGGGCCAAATGAGCTTCCACCATCACGTGGTTGGCCTTGTTAAGTAGAGAATATTAAACTATTCTTCAAACAAAGAGAATTTCAATAAGGTAATGCATTTTTCAATATAAGAAATGCATCATTTGAAGCATCAAACCAATATGCAAAGATGAAAGAAATTGCTAACTTTTCACTATGGTGGCAGAAAAATGATTCTTTATACCCTGAATCCATGCTCTCCATCATAGTTTGAATTTGTTTCTATTCCAATGTTCCGAGTTTAGTTTGTTTGTATGGCTTTGTATGAATACCACATTGTGTTGTGTGTGGATTTGGTTTCAAAGCTCTGTTTCTTTTGTTTTTAGTGGTGACATAACTCTAAAACTTGACTTTTGTGCATAACAAGTTAGTGGAAAAATCGATAGCTCCGAAGGGTTTAGAGGCTCGATTGAGATAGATACATGGATATTTGGATCTTGTTGTTGATGGGAGGCTTCAACTTAACCATGAAATTTTGTACCATCTGTAGGTATGCAAAAGTTTCTCTACTTACATTCATTCTTGATCATAAATGTTGTAAATGATATTAATGCTTCAAACTTAAAATTCGATTCATTGTTATAATGATCAAAATGTTATACTTTGCTATACATTCAAGCATTCTCTTTCCCCCTACCCTTTGCTCTCTCCCCCCTCCTTTTAAGAATTTTCTTTGTCATAAAAGATTCACATTTCTGTCTCATTTACACAAATTTATCTTAGGAGTGAATAAAGATATGTAAAAGATGATGGATTATGTCTAAACAACAACTTTCCATCTTATAGCTAATTAAATCCTTAATATTTGAATAGTTTAGAGCTCGAATAATGCTTGTATATGCATGTTGTAGCAATAAGGGAGCCTATGTGAAGATTAAAATTTAAAACATCACTTTGGTATTTTTCCTTAGGCAGTGAAATGATATTTTGAGTAATACAAACCTACACACACATTGATATTTTTTGCATTGCATTGAAGAATTTTTTTTCTTTATACCTACCCTCACTAGACATGGAGGTATATAATATTGGTTTCTGGGTTTATTCTGTAAGTAGTTAATTTCACAGAGGAAGACTAAAATCTTCTTAATGTCCTGTGTCAGGTGTGAAAGCATATGAATCACTTGCTGAAGGCACCATTTTGTATTCATCGAAAAACTGGTTTGTTCTTTTTTTATGTTTATTGCATGTGTTTTTTTTAGGCTCTAGAGATGTAGCTCGACTCTTTCATTTGCGCTTTTCATCTATTTTGATGATTACAGTAGATTGTCCTCATAATTTTTCATGTAGATCTATTTGTAACCTTATTTTCTACCAATCAATTTGCAAACCACTCACATATTAAGGACCATTTCACTAACTTGTAGTCATCCATTACTTCATATGTTGCAGTTGTGTCTGTGTGCCAATAAATCCTAATGATTGTGAGAACTTTAATCCTACAAGTGTACTCAATCTTTCTCAAGTAAAAGTCTTACCTTATTTTATAGTACTTTAAATGGTTAATTGAAGGTGCTTATTTAGATCTAAGATAGTTGAACCCTGGATTAAAATATGGTATTAGATGGGCAGTATAATGATAAAACTGAGGTCCATTGAACACAAATTACGAACATAATTTACTGGACTATGAATAGTGTTACAATTATAATTATTTCTCCTTTACCTACCTCTGCATTAATGAAAAAGATAGATCCCTATAAATCTAACCATGAAAGTGTTGAAATCTGCAGTACTTGCAGGACTCCAGGAACTATCAAACATATTCTTTTTGAATGTTTTTATGCTCAGGAAATTTGGTACTTATTCTACCATAAGCTGAAGGTCTAGAATAGCAGTGGTAAAATTAATTGGCATGATATTTTGTTTTGTAATTTCAAGCTCAAGTTTGATTGTAAGCTATTTTGGTATTTCTTATCCAATGAGATCATGTGGAATTTGTGGAAGGCAAAAAATGATGATAAATTTAAGGGTATCAAGAGGGTACTTACTGAGTCTTGCAAGAGACTCACTTTCTACTTTGTTGCTCTACAAGTTTCAACTCTTGTGGAGATCTCAATGGATAATTTCTTGAAGTCAATAACTGAAGGTGTTGCTAACAATACCATAGAGGATTTGAGAAGTGGACCCGCCTGTAGGTTGAGCTTGGAAGAGACCGTGTTGTTCCAGCAGACATTTGATGAGCTCCAGAGAGCAATTGATGAAGCTGCAAGCTCAGAAAGACAGCGCAGCCCCCAACAGTTGGACCCCCAAGGAGAAACAATGGAAAACCTTGATATTGAAGAAGTTAGCAATGAGGATAATGTAATCAACACTATGTATTGTTTATGCTGATTTGAATAGCATCAACTTGTGGTATTGTTAACATCAATTTGTATTGTCTATGTTGGTTTGAAAACAACTGGTGCTTTTTGGTTTCTTTCTTGTTGTGTAAAGTATTGATACAGTATATTTTCTGTTATGGAAATTATTTGATGTTGTACTGATCCTAATGTCGGATAGGCATTTTCATGATATGTAATGGACCTTAAACTATTTTCAATACAAAAAAAAGATAGCAGATATTGGAAGTTCATTACATGTCTCATGTATGTGTTAGTATTTTAATTTTGTTTAAGTTGTTTAAGAGCTTGATTAGGTCAAGAATATATTCTAGAAGCTATGTTCTCTTGACACTGCTCAACATTTTCCCTACACATTTTTTCTTTAATCCAAATGTTTCTTAACTCCTTCCCTTGTTAGCCCTTGGTTGTTCTCAAGTGTAATGTTTTTTCTATGCATCTTGCAGTTTGTATGTATGATCAGTCATCTCTTATGAAGCATGGATAACCTTTCATGGAATTGTTGCTGTAATTAGACAATTGCCATTGTGAGAATAATCATTTAATTTGTATGGAAGTAAGTCTTTTTCATATTATTTGACTTGGTATTGTAAACTTGTCTTTGCAAGATTCTCTCGGGGGTAACAGCAGAACTGTGATGATAGGTAGAGTTGTACAACACCATAAATCATTTGGCACTATCAATATATTGCTTATAGAATACTCTTTGTAAGCAAAATGGAATGTGCAATGACAATTGGTCTCAAATTCAAATCTGAATATAAGTACATTATACACAAGAAGATGGTATCTATTCTATGATTTAAAGAACCCAAAAATAAGAAAATTAATAGGTTCCATTTTTTTACTTGCTCTTAGACACTTGTTTAATTGGTGAGACCCTCAGAATGTCTTGCTGATAACCAGCAATGTTCAAAACTCCTGAAGAGATTAGATCAGTGTGATATTGGATTTGTCTTGCTGACGGAAGTCATTGATGAGACATGGACTATCGGAGTGAGTTTTCTATCCTATGCTAATGATTGATCTCTCACCGATTGGTTGGCTTCAGTGGTCATCGCCAAGAGTCTCCACAATGGTACATTTCAACGAATATTTAAAAAAAAAAAAATCCATTGTTTCGTCATAATTTCGACGAAAACCGTTGATGAATCACCAAAAAGGTTTGATGAAGTTGCTATAGTTGTGATAAAGGCTTCGTTGTAACTCCTTGCCCGATTCGTTGCAGTTTCGATGAATTTTACCAATGAATCACATAAAAGGTCCGACGAAGGCTTTGTCGTAACACCTTTCCCATTTCCTCACAATTTCAACGAAGGACACTAACGAATCACATAAAAGGTTCAAGGAAGTTTCTTAGCTATGACGAAGGTTTCGTCTTAACTCCTTTCCCATTTTGTCGCAATGTCGACGAAGGCCACCGATGAATCACAGAAAAGGTCTGACAAAGTTGCTTAGCTACGATGAAGGCTTCGTCATAACTCCTTTCCCATTTCGTCACAATTTCGACGAACTCTATCAATGAATCACATAAAAGGTCCAACAAAGTTGCTTAGCTGTGATGAAGGCTTCGTTGTAACTCCTTTCCCATTTCGTCGAAATGGTGACGAACTTCTGGTGTTGTTTCGACGCTTTGGAAGAGCCATTGCAATTGCATTTTGGTTGTAATTCGTCGGTAGATATACGAAGTTTTCGTCAATATTCTGATGAACATCTGAGTCATTTTATGATGCAAACAACTGACGAATCTACGCCGTTATTTTGATGTTTAATGTGTCATCAGAATTTTGACGAAAAAATAGCGACAAAATTGTTTTCATCATTTCGTCGCTTTTCTGACAAATATTTGTCGAATGACTGACGATCGTCCATTGGAAAATGGAGCCAAATTCAATAGTGATTCAAATCTTTATATCGAGCTCAATTTCATATTTTGATGTTGATTGTTGTGATTGGCATGCTTTAAATGACCCAATGGCTGCTTTACCGTGATACCTTGAGTCACTTTTCACTCCCCAGCGGTACTGCGGTATGCTTTTTTATCCTTCTTTAGTGTATCACTCTACCGTACATTGCTTTTGGCTCTCTTGTGGTACCGCGGTGTATCCTTAATTCATATATCAATATACCACTCTATCGTGGGCTACCCTTTATCTTCTTGCAGTACCACGGTATCATCCCAATACTCCTCCATAATATACCGCTTTACCACAGGCTATGTTTTGACCCTTTGTGGTATAGCAGTGTCTCCTTTTATCATTACTCTTTAGTATACCACTCTATTGCAAGTTGTGTATTGACTTCCTGAGGTACAACGGTGAAGGGGTATAGATGACAGTGTATAATAGTGGCACCTTTTACTATCATACTGCGAGCTACTTTATAATGAGCTATGGTAGAGAGGTATAAAGTGAGGGTTATATTGGGTGACTAATGCAACAATGGTATAGTAGTAAAAGGAAATTTTAACCTTATGGATGACAATAATGATATTTTTTATGAAAATGATAGTATGAATTTTAAGGATTTTCATTGATAAAATCCTTAAAAAATTTATGAAAATTTTGGTTCCAACAGCAACTCTAGTTGGGGATGAGTGATTTACCAATCACTCCAAGAATCCAGAATATCTTTGGATGTAGACCAAGATTTCAGAAGACATGAAAATGGATGTGGAGGTGGAAAATGATGGAGACAAAAATGATCCTACACTACTATACATGGAGAAAATATTTATTTTAATGAGGGAATTATAGGATTGTCCATGTACTGGCAAGTCCTAGTCCCTTTATGATTTCCTAAACTATTGTTCATGGAAAGAAGTTGTTTTAAGAGGTCTGTTAAGAATTTTCCATGCACTAGCAATCCTTAATCCTCTGGTACTCCTCAAGAAAAGAAATGCTTTAGAAATTTCCCATGTACTGGCAATTCTCACTCCTCACCTGACATATTTTGCAGATAATAAGAATCTTCTCCTTTTTTTCCAATGATAACAAAGGGACCTAACCATAACACTTCAAACTTCCCATTCTTTCCCTTTTCTTGACATCTAGCATTCCACATTAACACCAAATCATTCACCTAAAATTTTCTATTTTGGGCTTTCTTGTCAAAAAGATATTTCATTTGAGATTGCAAATTCATGTTTTTCTTTTGAGCCATTCTCCTTATTTCATCAAGTTCTAGAACATCTAAATGTTCCTGAAGGATGAAATTATAAACTAGTAAAAAGTTTTGCAATGGCATCCTGGCTTGTTTCCCATACACCAATTCAAATGGATATTTTCTAATTGTCTTCTTCACAGTAATTATGTTTTCCCACACAACCATTCTAAAATTTGAGTCCCAAGCCTTCTTATTTTCATCTAACATCCATCTTATAATTTTCAAAAGACTTTTATTACTAGATTTTTCCTGACCATTTGCTTATGGGTCATAGGGGACAACATAAGAAACAATAATACCATATGTGTTGCAGAAGCTTTTGAATTCATCAGACCTAAAACACATCCCATTGTCTATGATAAATCTTACTCGTGTACCAAATCTACTTATGATATTCTCCATCAGGAAATTTATTACCACCTTGCTTGTTGCTTGTTTAGTTGGGATTGCCTCTACCCATTTAGTGAAATAACTAGGAGTCACTAATATCCATTTATGTCCTCCACTTTACTTTTCCTATATTTCCCCAATAAAATCAATTCCCCATTTGTGGAAAGGGGCTTCTACATGTAAAGGTCTAAGCGGCAGGGCTCCTTGATATTTTATCTTCCTTGAGAATTTCTGGCAAGATTCACACCTCCTTACATATGAAAAAGAATCATTGAAAACCTTAGGCCAGTAATAGCCTTCCCTGAGAATCGTATGTGTAGTTGTTTTGGTAGAATAATGACCTCCACACACTCCTTCATGCATCTCCCTCAATACATGTTCTTCCTGTGATTCATCTAGACACAATAACAATACTCCATCCATGTTCCTCCAAAATAGATCACCTTCTATGAATACGTACTTGGATGCTTGTAATTTTAGTGTTCTTCTCTGATTATCATCCAATCCTTCAAGGAACTTCATGTGTCTAAGATAATACACCATGTTTGTATACCAAGGAGTATGTTCAATGCTTGCAACTGCACCATCCTCATTTTGCACATTACAGGTTTGGTTAGCTTCAATTTTTGCTTCTTCCATTAGTTTGGCTAGACCTTGTCCCCTCACTAACTTGGTAATCTGAATTTCCATATTAAATTCTTGGATCTTATTGATCCATCTACATCTTTTCCATGTCACCTCTGTCTATACTAGGATATCTTTCACAGCTACATGTGTTACATATGCAATTACTTTGGCTCCAACTAGATATGGCATGAAAGATTTTGTTGCTTTGACCAATGCATAAGCTTGTTTTTCCATACTATCATAATTTAACTCTGACCCCTACAATGACTTGCTAAAGAAGGATATGGGATGCTCATGACCTTCATCATTATTTTGTAACATAATCGCTGCTATAGTATGAAATGAGGAAAATGAAAATATTTGGAAAGGTTTGGTAAAATCAGAAGATTTCATAATGGGGGCTTCTTTGATAGCTTTCTTGATGGATATAAAAGCTTCGAGAGGTTTTGCAGTCCAATCTATTTGTTCTCCCTTTTTCAGCATTTTGGATATGGGTTTAATAATCTCAGCAAAATTTGACACAAAAGTTAATTTTTCCAAAAAATGATTGAATGGCTTTGACAATTTTGGGAATGGGGATTTTGTCTATGGCTTCTACTCTCTCAGGGTCTATTCTAATCCCTTCTTTTGATACAATATTTCCCAAAATCTTACCCTTTGTGATAGCAAAATGACATTTCTTAGGGTTGAGAATGATGCCATACTCCAAAGCCCTGATGAATATTTTCTCCAAGTGTTCTACATGATCTTCTACCCTTTTTGAATAGGCAGTGAGGTCATCTTGGTACACTACCATTATAGCATTAATTAAATCTGCAAATGCCACATCAATGGCCCTTTGGAAGGTTTCTCTTGCATTTGTGAGACCGAATGGAATTCTCACATAAACATATGTCCCCCATGGCACAGTAAAAGTTGCCTTGTATTGCTCATACTCTTTAGCCTTGACCTGATTATACCTAGAAAATCCATCCATCATTGATAACAACTCACATCATGTTACTATGTGTAGTATGACTTCCATATTAGGGAGAGGGTAATTATCTTTAAGGGAAGCAACATTTAAATTTCTAAAGTCTACACACAGTCTAATATCCCCATTTTTTTCTTACTGGGACCAAATTGGAGACCCATGTTGAATGTCTAATGGGCTTGATAATTCCTCCATCTCTAGTTTTTGCCAAGTCCTCTTGCATTTTAGGCTCCAAAGTTGGGTTGATGGGTCTTTGCTTCTACCTGAATGGTTTTTTAGTTAGTTTTAATGGAATCTCATGTTGGAATAAGTCTTCCCTTAAGATCCTTATAAGACCAAGAAAAAACATGCTTGTACTTCCTCAACAATGCAATCAACATTTTTTTTATTGTTGGACTTATTTTCTTTCCAATATATACCTTTTTGGGTGCTAATTCAGTCCCCAGATTGACTTCTTCAACATCTTCTCTCTTTACTGGTGTCTAATTCATGAGAGAATGATCATTCCCATCATATACCCTTTCTAGTTCCACAAGCCGTTTAGGAAGTTTGTTGGTCTTGAGCTGCAAAACTTCTTTTCCAAACACAGTCTGTTTTCCATCTATTTCTTCTACAAAAGCATTAAAGTCAATTTCCTGAGCTTCATACTAGTATATACAATGGAGAAACTTTATGAGATCAGTATCATCATTGAAAAATTTCCATCTATATATATTGTTAGTGATGGAAAGCCTTGTTTTAAATTCAACTTGAGATACTCTAGCCAAGGTGATATCATCTCTTTTCAGGGCTACATTAGCTAGGAAATTTTCCATCAAGTTTTTGGACCTGTCTATCCATTCAATGGAGAAAGCATCGAAAAATTCAATTGTATCCCATACAACATTCATATATTGTTTTAACCTTTTATTTTTTGCAACATATTTTGACCTAAATTGTGAAATAATCAATTTAGAATCTCCCAGAACAGTTAGTAGTTTGATCTTATGTTTGGCGGCCATATTCAAACCAATTAGCAGGGCTTCATACTCTGCTATATTTTTTGTACATTCAAATGTTAGCAGGAATGAATACTTGAATATAGTACCTTCAGGTTAAATAAATACTATCCCTACTCCATTTCCTTCTTGGCTACATGCTCCATCGAAATACATCTTCCACACACCATGCTAATTCTTGGAAACATGTTTGTAAATTGGATCATTATTCACTAGTTCGGGTTGGGAAGGCTCTATTATGAAACTTCCTAGATCTACATCACAAAAGTAGTTTAACTAATCTTGAGGAACATAGTCCACAATTTGATTCATCCTTGGTTCTCTATATAATTTGACCTCTTCACCATTTATTGGTATTGTAGTATATGATAAGTCAAACTATACATTTTCTCCAACTGTTGTAGTCCATTTCCTCGACAAAAGCATTCCAAAATGAGGTGTATCAATCACAGTTATGTCAATATCATAAGTTTCTTGTGGATAAGCAACCAATTTAACCTGTACATCTTTCATGATCCCTATCACTGGGACATTCCTACTATCCATAGCATAGCATTTTCCACCATTAGTGTCTACCTACATGCCAAGTTGTTTCATAACCCCCATTGGCATGATATTGATGGCAACACCTGAATCTATCATATAGTTCCTCACCACCTTGTTATTTATGAGTAATGTAGTAAATAATGGATCCTCTTGTAGAGGATTTATCAATGCATCACCTAGGAAAACCTCTGGATCATTTACCTTCTCCTACTTATTACTAATCTTAATGGTCCCCTTGTTATCAGAGTTTGTGTTCCTATCATTCCCATTGGATATTAACTGCATAGCACTATCCCTATACTCTTTAATCTTCATCATTTCAATTAATGGGATAGACATTTTTACCTAGGATAAAGCTTGTGTGAAGTCAAAAGAGGTACCTTCTATTTTGATCATCTTCTTTTGCTCTAGTGATTCTAATTTTCTCTCTTCCTTTTCTTTCTTGCTTATTTAATCAATCTTTTTCTTGTCCTTATGCAATTCTTTGCTTTCCCCCTTATGAATATGCTTTTGTTCATTCTTATCAGGTTTCTTATTTTCTATCTTTTTTGAAGCTCCCTGTGGTGCTTTCTTATCTTTCATAAATATTCCTCTTGGAACACCTTCACTTTCATTTACTATTATGTTTCTCAACCAATAATTTTTTTTTCCTATTCCACTGCAGTGATGGCTAATTTCTTAATCTCTTCCTCAATTGGTTTTCTTATATTGCATTTTCCTAATTGAGATAGTGCACTAGGAGAACATTGTTCATCATTGCTTTCTTCATGATCAGAAAATACTTGTTATTTTTCCATATGGATATTGTACCTTTGGTTATCAACATCATACTCATAGTTGTATTCTTTTGAAGATGAATAACCCTGCTCAATGGGATGAAGAGTGTGGGAAGTTAAATAAATTGTGTGATCCTCTTCATTATTGTCTACTAGAATTTCCTCTTCTTGTATTGATTGAGCTAGAATACAATGTTCAAGGGAATGTGGCAAGTCACAAACTTGACGCCAAGGATTATTGTTCACCATGTATGCTCCTCTCTTCTTTAAAGGATCAGGGGTCTCCTTACTTTTAGGCCTATCCATCATAGGCTTTCCATCCTTCTAGTTTGTATTATAAGGCATATCATGCAACCCAAGCCTTTCATTTTTGTATGTATTTTCTTGCCTATGTTGAGGATTGTTGAAATGTTTGGGAACCCTAGGATTATCTCTCTTACTTATAATCCCAACAACCTTTCTATTATTTTCAATAGTCAATGCTATTTTTTGAGCTTCAGCTAAATTTTTGGGGCACCTATTTCTAGGCTTATATCTTGTCTTCGGATCAAATTCTTTTAGATAAATACTTAATGTTGTAGGGTCTGCCAATTTGGATCTAGGAGGTATTTTATCATGCAATTTGGAGAATTTCTGGTTAAAGTCATAAATTAACTCTTTCTGATGTTTTTGTATACTTATCAATTCATGCAAGGAAAATTTTGGTGCACACTGGTTCCCATATTGTTTAAGAAATTGATCTTAAAACTCTTGAATGTAATCAATAGAAGTTGTTGGTAAATTGTTAAACCAATCTCTAGCTTCCTCAGTTAATGACATCATGAAGAGCCTCATCTCTACATCTTCATATTGCATATATAGATCTTGAATGAAAGAATTAAAACTCCTTAGGTGTTCCTCAATAGTCATCGTGCTAGTTCCTGTAAATTTTGGGACAAGACCTCTCTAGCTACTATCCATAGGGTAAGGATATATTGGGAATCCTACTAAGTAAAATTGTTTGATCGTAGTTGTGTATTGCTAAGGAGGTGGGTTTTGAGGATGCTGATATTGATATAGAGGATTATTATATTGTACTTGGGTTGGTGGCACATATTGTTGGCCAAGGGGTGGCTAAGCATTTGGGTGTTGTGATGGATTTCTAGGTGGAGGGTTTGATGATTTGTATTGATTCCCAAATGACTTTTGAGGTGGATTTGAGGGTCCTACATTATTATTCCCTTTTCTGTGAGGTGGTACATATTTAGGGAGGTTAGCTATCTGAGCATCAAATTGGGCTTTCTGTAGCTTCAAATCCTAGAGTTCTTTTATCACTTGGAGCCTTTGTTCATATTCTACTTTTGATCTCTCCATTTCTTGTCTTTCATACTCCAATTGTCCATTTAATTCCTCCTTAGTCATAAATTCATAGTTTTCTTCAAGGGCTACATTATCAATAGGCTCATTCTGATTCCTTCCCACTTCCTGATCATATTCATGTTGTCTTCTGATTCTTTCAGTCTCAAGTCCAACCATGAAATCTTCTTCTTTCTGAGGATCTTGCTGATAGAAAGGATTCCTTTTCTCTTCAGGAGTATGAGGTTCTCCTGCTGAGCTATATTCATTTCTGAATGTATTATAATGATTATATGTCTCAAAGTGAGGCTTTGATGTTTTATCCTTATTTTTCATGCACATTTCATCAAAAACCTTCTTACCTTTATCATTCTTATATGTACATTTACTATTGTCACTAGGACGTCCTTTATACAAGGATCTTTTGTCTTTCATAGTTAGACTTCTAAGGCTTTATTTTTCTAATGAGTACTTTACTTTATCAGAGTCACCACTCACCTTCTAGAGAAGTGAGAAAATTATATACTTTCATGTTCCCAGTGGATTCTTATACAAGGTGTTGACTCTATCCTGAAGGCTTGGATTCAGATTTGGTTCCCCAATAGAGTCGCCAAACTGTTAGGTCTCAAAAATGTTGGTTTGAAACAACAAGAGGTTGCCAAGCTCTTGGTACGTTTTTGGCTAATGTACAAGGACAAATGATGAATTTGAACCTTCTTCTCTTCAGGCTCTACCAGACTAGGCAAGTGTACCTGTTCAAATGGAGCAAACTTAGATTGTGTGTTTCCTACTTAAGCAATTTGTCCACAATGGTAATTGGAGGTGGAGAGATGAAGACCTATTTGGTATAAATTGTATAAGCAATATCAATATGGAGTTATGAATATGTTAAGTTAAAAAATGTAAAATTTTCAAAATGAATTGACTAAAACTAAATGATGAGATGGATAAGACTAGTGCCTTGTTGGGTAGATGGAGTCTAATGAAGATTTAGAATATGTGACCTGTATTGGCAATAATTCAAATTATTTCACACACAAATATTGGTTTATAACTTGTATAAACATGCAAGAATAATCACCAAGTTCTTCTTACTGATCTAAATGACATTTTCCAGATTACTGTGATTAATTAAAAGAATTTAAACCTTGTTTGAAGGACTCAATTAACTGAACCACACAAGAACAAAAAATGTGCTTTGATAAATTTAAAATATCCTTGATACATCAATTTAAATAATAAGGAAATGTCAGCCTTGGAGACAACCAAATAATATTTTCATTAAATTTCAACAAATAATTGATACTACTATTAGGCCACAAAATCAAATATCTTACATTGACTTCTTCAAAATTTATACATGCATCATGGTCTTTTGAAATTTAAGCATTTTATCTATCCCTACTTGCCTGTTACTTTCTCCTATATCTAATATAATAATTCCTTTCAGTCTTGGTCTCTCTTATTTATACAAGAGGAAACAAGCTTCAGACCAAAGGAAATGTCTTTTGATAACAAAATATAATTATGAAATTAAGCATAACTGAAAGAAACAAACATGTGTGTTAATATGTTAATCTTCAAGTAAAAGTTCATGGTCATCTAAGACTTGTGCAAAGCTTTCACCATATGAAAATTTCTCTTTGTGATGAAAATGATCAATCTTCATCGTAGCCCAAATACTTCTCTTGCCACTTATTGATTATTAGATCATTCAGCCATTTGAATTCTTGTGCAGATGCAAAATTTGTGAGATGAATTTTCCATCTATTTTCTAGGAGATTTATGACATCCACTTCAAACTTTGTGTATCCACAATCTACCATGATAATCCCATCAAGTAAAGTAATGAATTTGTTAGGATTGATCTCCCCATCATCTTGTATCTCATTAGTTCCCTCTTTTGATAGCCTGGTCTAAGGATCATGAGGCTCCTAATTTTTTTGCTGCTCTATTGCTTCCTTCATTTCAGTCAAAGCTAAAACTGCCTCTTCTTCTTCATCATCACTTGAGCCATAATCAACCAATGACTCAGTCTTTTGTTTCTTGGCCTGGGGTTCATGTGTAGGAGATGGAGGGGATGGATGTGCAAGTGATGGGGGTGGTGTATGTTATGTAGATGCTTCATGTGATGGTTGGTGGGATGTGGGAAGTGGAATTAACCCCTCATCTTGGGCCTTTTTATAAAATTCATGAAATTTTCCAAGGATCATTTGCATCCTTTTGAGAAGATTGGGTTCATCTGCAAAAAACCCTTTAAAACTTTTATTCTTCTCCTTCTTCTAATCTTCCCACCTCATCATAATTATCCATCTCCTTCTAGTTTGAAATATGTTAGCAAAATATACCAAATTCCTTATTACATCCTCCTCAAGGTCAAATACATGAGATATGGCCCTCTTTGTTAGCAAGGTCCTTCTGATCATATTAATATGACCCTCTGGGTCACATACTCTTTCCTTTCTATACTTGAGGAGATAATTAACCCTCATGAACCTCTGTAATTTCTCCAACATATCAGATCTAATAGACAATTCTTGAAATATTTTTAAATTAGGAAAAAACATTCCTTTCCTCTAATTCCTCATTAATTCATGTTCCATCCAAAGAATTTTCCACATGAAATCTAGAAAACATACCCTTGCATGTATAAATTTAGGCAAGATGTGTGGTGCTTGGTCACAACTGTATACTCTAATAATGGTGTGTTGTTGCATGAGGAACCAATCAATATAATTATGAGTACATCCAAATTTTGGCTTGTATTGTACAAGCATCATTACACTCATCAAAGATTCAGGTAACCTTGGTGGTGGGTAACCAAGGGCGAATATCAATCTAGCAAAAAAGTCATCTCTAAATACAACAAAATGACATTTTGTACACTTGTTGTCCCAAATGTAACACCAATTCTATATAGGGAGTCTTACTCCATTCTCTTATGTGCATAGCTTCATTATCCTAGACCATTTCATTTCATTTTGGTACAAGATTAAATGACACAACAAAGAATATTTTCTAAAGGCAATGGGAGCCTTAGCCTCTTTGACCCGCAACAAACCATCATGTATTTGTTCTTCAATTATAGATGTAAAATCAAATTCCACATTTGAATCAGGGTGCTGAATAATCATAGCCATCCTCATCAATCCCACTGACATATTTTCTTCTGCATTTATCCCTAGTACTTGACACAAAGCATGATAGGTGTTTTTGAAGTAAACCTAAAAATTTGAAACTGGGAAAGGCTCCATTTTTTAGGAAGGGATGGGGAGTATTATGTTATTATCACCCCTCTTCATATGGAGGGGGAGCTCATCACTTCTATATGTTCTTCTCAGCCTCTTGTACTCTTGTTCTAGTTTCCCCAAATTTACCTTTGTTACAATTTGCTTATTTAGGTTAAAACACTTGATAATGGCCTCTCCTGAGACATCAACCAAGCACCCACCATCTAGAAGCCTGAAAATTTTGGTTGGGGCATGGTAGCTATGGGATAGGGCTTTAATCAGATCAATATCAATGAAAATATTTGGGACAATTAGTTTGGCTAAATCAAGGGTCCATGGGTTTGATGCCAGAACCTTATCATTTATGTTTCGATAGAAATACCAATACATGTTCCAACCCAATTGAGGCACAATAGGGTCTCTACATCACTAAGCGAAGTCTCTAAAAACCTTTTTGGGTCCTTTATCTATTGAACCAACTAGTAAAGAAAGTAATGGGGATTGCAGAGAGGGTTTACTAGCTTTTACTTCATCTTTTTTAGCTCCTACTTCTGCTTTCTTTGGTGCCATCATTATAAAAGTCAAAAAGTGATGAGCAGAGCTTACCCAGTGAGGTAATTCATCTCAGAGAATTCCCTTTCTTCCCGTACCTTGAGCTCATCTACACTTGGTCTCTATTGTTATGAATGAGAAAGCTCAATCTACTTCGTGTATCTTCACACCAAGATGCATTAACTCTTGACTCATAAATTCACATCATTCAAATCTTTGTATCAAGCTCAATTTCATATTTTGATGTTGATTGATGTGATTGGCATGCTTTAAATGACCCAATGACTGCTTTACCATGATACCTTGTGTCACTTTTCACTCCCCTACAGTACTGCAATATGTTTTGTTATCATTCTTCAGTGTACCACACTACCACACATCACCTTTGGCTCTCTTGTGGTACCGTGGTGTATCCTTAATACATATTTCAATATACTGCTCTACTGTGGGCTATTGTTTATCTTCCTACAGTACCACAGTATCATCCCAATACTCCTCCTTAATATACTGATTTATCGTAGGCTATGTTATGACCCTTTGCAGTATAGTGATGTCTCCTTTTATCATTACTCTTTAGTATACCGCTCTACTGTGGGTTGTGTATTGACTTCCCGAGGTACAATGGTAAAGGGTTATAGATGACAATGTATAATAGTGGCACCTTCTACCATCATATCATGAGCTAGTTTATAATGAACTGTTGTAGAGAGGTATGAAGTGAGGGCTATATGGGGTGACTAATGCAATAGTGGTATAGTGGTAAAAGGAAATTTTGACCTTATGGATGACAATAATGAGATTTTTTATGCAAATGATATTATGAATTTTAAGGATTTTCATTGATAAAATCCTTAAAAATTTCATGAAAATTCTGGTTCCAACACACCTCATATCAAATCCACAATATGAATTTAAAAAATGGTCATTGATCTTCATCGCACCCACTTTACCTCGCGCAACTTCATTTGTGTAGAAAGGTCACAAATCATGATATGAAGGAACCTCACGATGCAATCATATTTTTCCATCTGTCTCAAAGGGCACGTGTCTACCCTATCACTCCATCACACTTATGAAGAGGGGACCCACCAAGACCTCATCGTCATCATTGTCACACATTGCAAATTTCCTAACCTCCTGTTAGCTCTCAAAAACACAGGTAAAAATACCTCAAGAGGTTGCCAATCTCTTGATACATTGCAGGGTAATAGACAAGGCCAAAATGATTTAAACCTTCTACTCTTCAGGTGCTGCCAAACCTAGGTGGGTGTACCTATAACAATGAAGCAGACTTGACCAATGTTTATTTCCTAAAGCAATTTACCAACACTAGAAAATAGGAATGGATAAATAAGTTTTAATTTGGTATAAATTGTATAAGAAATATCAAGGCTAAAATCTAATATGTTCATATGAAAAACTAAATGAAACTGAATAGCCGAATAACATAGACTAGTTCCTTATTGGGTATACGGAGTCAAATGAAAATCTAAAATGAGTAACTTATTTCTAGCAGAAACTCAAATTGTTTGGCATATAGGTTTTAAGTTTATAAGTGGTATAAACATGCAGGAATATGACTACTGAGTTCTTAATGATCCAAATGAGATTTGCTAATTACTATGATTGATTGAAAGGATTTAATCTTTCCTTGAAAGACCAAATTAATTCAACCATACAGATACAACAAGTGTGCACTGATAAACTGAAAAATATCCTTGATATATCAGTTTAAACAATTAGAAAATATCAACCTTGGAGACAACTTCAACAATACTTTTAATTAACACAACAAACAACTAAAACCAAAAAAATTTCTTCAAATCAAATGAATTCAATTGAAATTTCCATCATTTTTTACATGCATCATAGTCTCAAGATATAACATTCTTATCTACTATATTTTCTTCTTCTTGATCTCTTCGTCAAAAATGAGTATTTATACATCGGCCATATGAAAAGTCGCATCCATTCGTATTCAAATCTCAGGAAATTATTTTATTCAGGCATTTTCCAAACATTCGCTAAACACCTGCTGAGACATCTCGTAGTTTCGCCGATGCCTTGAGTCTCTCTGATAGTCAATATTTTACATATTGCTACGAAGTCATGCCGTCTGATCGATATTATGAGTCTCACCAATGCCCTGTGCCTTCAGTCCTGAGTATCGCTATGACTTTAGGGGTCATCGGGACTTTCCTTCAACTACTTGTATCTTGCCGAGAATCTTCCTTCAGAAATTCTAATCACTGAGACATTATGGTTTTTGTGCCAATGATGCTAGTCTCACCAATGAATTTTGTTATCGTGAAGAAAATGAATATCGCCAAGTCCTATTACCGATACAATTCCGCTATAGCGATATGATGGGTCACAAGACTTCCTCGAACTCACCCCGATGGTACTATACTACCGATGGGACCCACTTTTCTAGGAAACTTATTAGGAATATTGCAGATTCCCTTTTGATGCTCCAGAATTGCACCACAATCAAGAAAACACAAATAATCCCATTATGACTTACACCGATGACTTAGGTCTCATCAAAAATCATTTTTGTGCTACATCGGTATAACACACATGTGCTCGTTATGACTTATATCGATGAATATTTTCTCACTGATAGGTTCCTTTGGTCACTGAGACAATGAATTGCATCCTGCCAATATGTATCCACAAATGTAACCTGATTGATAAGACATTCATGCCCTCTTTCCAATAGACATCTCTTGCTGATATGAATTATGCATTGAAATACTCAAGGTTATATGAATTCTATGGGATCACATGACAGAATATAGGAAAAAATGTTATGAAAAGAGGATTCTTGTGCTTATGGTGTGGGAATTTTTGGGAACTAATGAGTATACGCAGCCATGAAATTTTCAAAATTTTATAGTTCTAACAGTGGCTCCATCTGGGGATGAATGACTGTGAGATCATTGCAAGGATCCATATCTCTGGGTTAGCATACCAAACTCAAGGTGATGGACCAGTGAGCAAGATGGAATGAATGGAAATGGAGATGAACATGACCCTATACTACTGTACATGGAAAGATTTATTTAATGAAGGAATGTCAGGATTGTCCATGTACTAGCAATTCTTGTTCCTTTTATTTCCTAAACTACTATGCATGGAATAAATTTTTTTGAGAGGATTGTCAAGAGTTGTCCATGCACTGGCAACCCTTAATCCTTTGTATTCCTTTTTTAAGAGAAGAAATGCTTTAAAAATTTCCCATGTACAGGCAACTCCTGTTCTTCACCAGTCATGTTTTGCAAATAATATGAATCTTCACCTTTCTTGCCAACAAAAACAGAGGGTCCCAACCACAAAGCTTCAAATTTCCCATGTTTTCCCTTCTCCTGACATCTTGCATTCCACATTAACACTAGATCATTTTCTTCAAATTTTCTATCTTTTGCTCTTCTGTCAAATAAATACTTCATTTGTTCCCGCAACTTCACATTTTGGTTTTGAGCTACTCTTCTTACTTCATCAAGCTCTGCCAGTTGTTCCATTCTTTCCTCCATTGGTTCTAGATCTATATCTTCCTGAAGGATAAATTTGTAAACTAGTAACAAATTTTGTAATGGCATCCTAGCTTGTGTTCCATATACCAATTCAAATGGGGATTTTCCAATCGCCTTTTTCACAGTTATCCTATTAGCCCATACTGCCAACCTCAATTTTGAATCCCATGCCTTCTTATTCCCACCTAACATCCTCCTTATGATCTTCAAAAGACTTTTGTTGCTGGATTCTGCTTGACCATTAGATTGTGGATGGTAAGGGGCTGCATAAGAAACATTGATCCCATATATACTGCAAAAATATTTAAACTCATCAGATCTGAAACACATCCCATTATCTGTAACCAATCTTAATGGTGTACCAAATCTAGTAATAATGTTATCCATTAAAAAATTGATCACAACTTTACTTGTTGCTTGCTTGGTTGGGATTTCCTCTACCCATTTAGTGAAATAATTAATAGCTACCAGGATCCACTTATGTCCTCCACTTGATTTCTCTTGTATTTCCCCAATAAAGTCAATTCCCCACTAATGAAAAGGGGCTTCAACCTACAAAGGTATGAGTGGTAAAGCTCCCTGATACTTCATTTTCCTTGAAAACATTTGACATGCTTCACATTTTCTTACATATGAAAAAGAATCATCAAAGACTTTTGGCCAGTAATAACCTACCCTGAGAATCTTGTGTGCAGTTGTCTTTGCAAAATAATGGCCTCCACATACCCCTTCATGCATTTCTCTCAAAACACGCTTGGCCTGTGACTCATCTAGACATAGCAACAACATCTCGTCCCTGTTTTTCCAAAACAAATCACCTTCCATGAACACATATTTGGATGCTTGCAACTTCAAGGTTCTTCTCTGATTATCACTTAATCCTTCAGGACACTTCATGTATCTGAGGTAATACATGATGTTTGTATACCAAGCAGTATGCTCAATACTTGCAATTGCATTTCCTTCATCTTCTACATTACAAAATTGATTTGCTTCAACATTTGTTTCTATCATCAACTTGGCCAAACCCTGACCTCTCACTAATTTAGTGATCTGTATTTCCATATCAAATTCTTGAATTTTATTAATCCACCTGCATCTCTTTCCAGTTACCTCTGACTATGTCAACATATCTTTAACAACTACATGAGGGACATAAGCTATCACTTTAGCTCCAACAAGATACAGTCTGAAAGCTTTTATGGCTTTCACCAATGCATACGCTTGTTTCTCCATTATATCATATTTCAATTCTGACCCCTGCAATGACTTGCTGAAAAAGGAAACAGGCTACTCATGACCTTCCTCATTCTTCTATAACATGACAACAACTATAGTATGCAATGAAGCAAATGAAAATATTTGAAAGGGTTTTGAAAAATCTGGAGATTTAAGGACAGGGGATTCCTTGATGGCCTTTTTGATTGATATAAAAGCTTCTAATGCTTATGCAGTACAATCTACCTTTTGTCCCTTCCTCAGCATCTTTGAGATGGGTTTAACAATTTCAGCAAAATTAGACACAAATCTCCTAACAAAATTGATCTGTCAAAAAAATGATTGGATGGCCTTGATGGTCTTATGAATAGGAACTTTATCTATGGCTTCAACCCTCTCAGGATCTATTCTAATCCCCTCCTTTGACACAATATGTCCTAAGAGTTTACCTTCTGTGACTACAAAATGACACTTTTTAGGGTTCAGACTAATATCATATTCTAAAGCTTTAATAAATACCTTTTCCAAATGTTCTACATGATCTTCAGCCCTTTTTGAATAAGCAGTAAGGTCATCTTGATATATACACCACCATGATAGCATTAATCAAGTCTGCAAATGCTATGTCCATAGCTCTTTGAAAGGTTGCACCTGCATTTGTGAGACTGAATGGCATTCTCACATAAACATATGTTCCCCATGGGGTTGTAAAAGTTGTCTTGTACTGCTCAGATTCTTTGATTTTGACCTGGTTGTAACCAAAGAACCCATCCATCATAGATAACAACTCACACCCTGTTACTTTATGTAGTACAACTTCCATATTAGGTAGAGGATAATTATCCTTGAGAGATACCACATTTAGATTTCTAAATTCCACACATAATCTGATATCCCCGTTCTTCTTCATCATAGGAACCAGGTTCAAAACCCATGTTGAATGCCTGATTGGTTTGATGATACCCCCATCTCTAAGCTTTGCTAATTCCTCTTGCATCTTTGGTTCCAATGTTGGGTTAATAGGTCTTTGCCTTTGCCTAAATGGCTTTGCATCTGGCTTCAACAAAATTTCATGTTGAAACAAATCTTCCCTATATGCTTTGAGATCTTTATAAGACCGTGGAAACACATGTTTATATTTTCTCAATAATGCAATCAGCATTCTTTGAATTGTCAGGATTATTTTCTTCCCAATATATACCCTTTTTGGTGCCAGTTCAGTCCCTAAATTGACCTCTTCAATATCCTCTCTTTTGACTAGTATATGTTTCATGAGGGACCAATCATTTCCATCATATACCCTTTCCAATGCTACTAGCCCTTTGGGAAGCTTATTATTTTTAAGCTGTAAGACCTCTTTCCCAAATACTATTTGCTTTCCATCTACTTCTTCAACAAAGGCATTGAAATCAACTTCTTGAGCTTCATATTGATCTATATAGTGAAGAAATTTCAAGAGGTCAGCATCATCATTAAAAACCTGCCATCTGTATATATTGTCAGGCACAGCGGGTCTTGCTTTGAACTCAATTTGAGACACTCTAGCCAATGCGATGTCATCTCTTCTTAGTGCTACATTGGCTAAAAAGTCAGCCATTATGTTTTTTGACCGATCTATCCATTCAATGGAGAAAGCATCAAGCAGCTCGATTGTGTCCCATACATCATTCCTATATTGCTTCAATCTCTTATGGTTTGCTGCATATTTTGATTTAACTTGAGAAATGACTAGTTCAGAATCCCCTAGAATAGCTAGCAGCTTGATCTTATGTTTTACAGCCATATTCAAACCTGTTAATAAAGCTTTGTACTCTGATATATTGTTCGTGCATTCAAATGCTAGAAAAAATGAATATTTAAAAGTAACTCCTTCAGGGGAAACAAACACTATTCTTGCTTCGTTACCTTCTTGGCTGCAAGCTCCATCAAAGTATATTTTCCATACACCATCACATTTTTTTGCAACATGTTTATCAATTGGATCACCATTGACTAACTCTGGCTGGGTTGGTTCTATCTTAAAACTTCCAAGATCCATATCACAAAAGAAATTGAATTGATCTGGAGGTACACAATCTACAACTAGGTTCATCCTTGGCTCCCTGTACAACTTAACTTCTTGACCATTCACTGGAATTGTTGCATAAGACAAATCAAATTGGACATTTCCCTCAACTGTTGTCATCCATTGTCTTGATAAAAGCATCCCAAACTAAGGAGGAGTATCAATTACAGTTATATCTATATTATAGGCCACCTGAGGATAAGTAGCTAGTTTGACTTCAACATCTTTCATAACACCTACTACTGGAACAAGCCTACTATCCATTGCATAGCACTTCCCTTCATTAGTATCTACCCACATACCAAGTTGTTTCATAACTCCAACTGGCATGATATTGATTGCAGTGCTAGAGTCTATCATGCAATTCCTCAACAGTTTTTTGTTTATAAGCAGTGTGGTGAAAAAAGGTTCAACTTGTGGGGAACTTACCAATACATCATTTAAGCACACTTCAGGGATGATCACTTTCTCTTGCTTGTTAACCATTTTAGTGGCCATCTGATTTTCAGAACTCGTACTTTTCTCATTTCCACTTGATATCAATTAAATTGCACTATCCCTATACTCCTTAATTCTCATCATCTCGAGCAATGGGACAAAAAAATTTAACTGAGATAAAGCCTGAGAAAGTCGAATGAAGAACCCTCTACCTTAACCGTCTTCTTTTGCTCTAATGTTTCCCCTTTGAATTCTTCCTTTTGGACAGGTTTATGCTTTTCTTTGTATAACTCTTTGTTCTCCTCTTTCTCAACAAGCTTTTGTTCGTTCTTGTCATGTTGCTTATTTTCTATTCTCTTCAAAAATCTTGGTGCTACTTCTCTATCTT
Source organism: Sequoia sempervirens (assembly GCA_007258455.2). Classification (NCBI taxonomy): domain Eukaryota; kingdom Viridiplantae; phylum Streptophyta; class Pinopsida; order Cupressales; family Cupressaceae; genus Sequoia; species Sequoia sempervirens. The sequence goes on along the minus strand of VDFB02271358.1, from coordinate 333,821,295 downwards.
TCATGAATGTTTCCTTGGGAGCACCTTCCTTTTCATTCACTGTCCTATTTCTTAACCAATACTTTATCTTTGCTTGTTCAACCGTAGCAAAGGTTAACCTCTTTATTTCTTCATCAGTGGGTCTCCTTATATCACATTGAGTAGGCCCCTCAACAAAGTATTGTTTTGCACAATCTTCTTCAGAATCAGAAAAAACCTGTTGTTCAGCCATGTGGACATTGCACCTTTGATTTGAAACATCATACTCATAGCCTTCATCTTCTGAAGATGAATATTCCTCCTTAGCAGGGTGAAAGGTATTTGAGGTCAAGTACACTGTGTGATCCTCTCCATTGTCACCCGCTAACATTCCTTCTTCCTACATTTCTTGGGCTACAACACAGTGGTCTGGGGAATGTGGCCCATCACAACCTTCACACCAAAGATTATTATTGACCATATACGCCTTTTTCTTCCTTAATGGATCAGGTGTTTCTTTGTTCCTGGGTCTATCCATTTCAATTTTTCCATCCTTCCAATTTGTATTGTAGGGCATGTCATGTAACCAAGGCCTCTCATTTTTTTACATGTTCTCCTGTTTGTATTGATAATTATTAGCATGCTAAGGAACCCTAGGATTGTCTCTCATTGATCATCCCAATAGCATTCCTATTGTTTTCAATGGTTAGTGCTATCTTCTGGGCTTTAGCTAAATCTCTTGGAAACCTGTTTCTTTGTTCATACCCTATTTTTGGATCGAATGCATTCAAATAAATACTCAATGCTGCAGAGTCTGGAAAATTTGATTCAGGTGGTATCTTATTCTACAATTTGCTAAATCTCTGGTTAAAATCATAAATTGACTCATTTTTATTTTTTTGAATCTGTACTAATTCATGTAAAGCAACATCTGGTGCACATGGATTTCCATATTGTTCAAGAAATCAATCTTGAAATTATTGGATAGAATCAACAGAAGCTGTTAGCAGGCCATTGAACCAAACCCTACCTTCTTCAGTGAGTGACATCATGAACAACCTCAGATGTAAATCTTCATATGCTATATCCAAGTCTTGAATAAAAGCATTAAAATTCCTCAAATGATCTTCAACAGTAATTGCACTACTCCCTATAGACTTGGGAACAAAACTCCTCCAACTACTATCCATAGGGTAAGGGTATAATTGAAACCCTATCAAATCAAATTGTTTGATCATTATTGTATATTGCTGAGGGGGAGGGTTATGCACATGTTGATACTGATACATTGGATTACTGTATTGTGTATGAAGATATGACACATATTGTTGACCATGAGGTGGATGTATATTTGTATGTTGTGATGCAATATACGGTGGATGGTTTGGTTGCTTGTATTGATTTCTCATATGATTTTGATGAGCCTTTGATGGGTCTGAAGGCCCTGCATTATTATTTCCCTGCCTACAAGGCAGTATATAATTTGAAAAACCAACTGTCTGAGCATCAATTTGGGCTTTCTGCAATTTCAAGTCTTGGATTGCTTTTATCATTTGGATCTTTTCATGTTTAGCTTTTGCTCTTTCTATTTCTTGTTTATGAAACTCTAACTATGCTTCTACTTCTTCACAGGTTGAGAACTCATAATTTTCTTGAGGAATTACATGATCAATAGGCTCACTTTGATTACCCTCCATTATTTGACCATATTCATGTTGACATCTGATTCATTCAGCTTCGAATTTAGCATCGAACTTTTCCTATTTATAAGGATTATAAAAAGGATTTCTTTTTTCTTCAGGGGTACAAGGTTCTGCACTTGAATTATCTCTCCATGTATCATAACGGTCATATGTCTCACAATGTGGTCTTGATGCTTTGTCTTTGTTCATTATGCACATTTCATCCTCTTTCTTCTTACCCTTGTCATCCTTAACACCCTTGTGTGTCCACTTACTATTACCAGCAGGACCTCCCTTATATTGGGATCTTCTACCATTCATGTTGAATTGATGCAATATTCTTGTCAGAGTCGCCACTCACTTTGTGAAAAGTGAGTAAAATGAAACTATTCTTGATTGTATCCCCCAATGGAATCACCTTTTCTGAAACTTCTCAAATTATGAATCTTTCTTCAATGACTCTATATGATGATCTTCAACCGGATATCCTATAATAACTCCCCAGCAAAGTTGCCAATTTGTTAGCTCTCAAAAATGCAGGTAAAAATACCTCAAGAGGTTGCCAATCTCTTGATACGTTTCAGGGTAACAGATAAGGCCAAAATGATTTATACCTTCTACTCTTTAGGTGTTTCCAGACCTAGGTGGGTGTACCTATAACAATGAAGCAGACTTGACCAATGTTTATTTCCTAAAGCAATTTACCCACACTGGAAAATAGGAATGGATAAATAAGTTTTAATTTGGTATAAATTGTATAAGAAATATCAAGGCTAAAATCTAATATGTTCATATGAAAAAATGAATGAAATTGAATAGCAGAATAACAGAGACTAGTGCCTTATTTGGTATACGGAGTCAAATGAAAATCTAAAATGAGTAACTTCTTTCTGGCAGAAACACAAATTGTTTGGCATATAGGTTTTAATTTTATAATTGGTATAAACGTGTAGGAATATGACTACAGAGTTCTTCTTTATGATCCAAATGAGATTCCCTAATTACTATTATTGATTTAAAGGATTTAATCTTTCCTTGAAAGACCCAATTAATACAACCATACATATACATCAAGTGTGCACTAATAAACTAGAAAATATCCTTGATATATCAGTTTAAACAATTAGAAAATATCAACCTTGGAGACAATTTCAACAATACTTTTAATTAACAGAACAAACAACTGAAACCAAAAAAATGTCACCAAATCAAATGAATTCAATTGAAATCTCCATCATTTTTTACATGCATCATAGTCTCAAGATATAACATTCTGATCTACTGTATTTTCTCCTTCCTGCTCTCTTCGTAAAAAATGAGTATTTATACATCGGCCATATGAAAAGTCACATCCATTCATATTCAAATCTCGAGAAATTATTTTATTCGGGCATTTTCCAAACGTTTGCTAAACACCCACTGAGACATCTCGTAGTTTCACTGACACCTTGAGTCTCTCTGATAGTCAATATTTTACATATTGCTACGAGTTCACACAGTCTGATCGATATTTTGAGTCTCACTGATGCCCTATGCCTTTAGTCCTGAGTATCGCTATGACTTTAGGGGTCATCAGGACTTTCCTTCGACTACTTGTATCTTGCCGAGAATCTTCCTTCAGCAATTCTGATCACCGAGACATTATGGTTTTCATGGCAATGATGCCAGTCTCGCTAATGAATTTTGTTATCAGCAAGACAATCAATATCGCCAAGTCCTATTACCGATACAATTCCACTATAGTGATATGATGGGTCGGCAAGACTTCCTCGAACTCACCCCAATGGTACTATACTACCGATGGGACCCACTTTTCCAGGAAACTTATTAGGAATATTGCAAATTCCCTTTTGATGCTCCAGAATTGCACCACGATCGAGAAAACACAAATAAGCCCATTATGACTTACACCGATGACTTAGGTCTCGCGGACAATCATTTTTGTGCTTCATCGGTATAACACATGTGCTCGTTATGACTTATATCGATGAATATTTTCTTGCCAATAGGATGCTTTGGTCACTAATACAATGAACTATGTCCTGCCGATATGTATCCACAAATGTAACCTGATCGACAAGACATTCCCACCCTCTTGCCAATAGACATCTCTTGCCGATATGAATTATACATTGAAATACTCAAGGTTAGATGAATTATATGGGATCACATGACAGAATATAGGAAAAAATGTTATGAAAAGAGGATTCTTGTGCTTATGGTATGGGCATTTTTGGGAACTAATGAGTATACGTAGCCATGAAATTTTCAAAATTTTACAATTCTAACACCTCCCTTTGCTTCACAATAGAAATGTGAAGCAATGATGCGTTGACCATTGTATTTCCTTTACTTATTCTCAATCGGATATCTATTCTTATTACATGCATATCATCCTTATGCTTTAGCTTCTTTCAATCACATATTGAAGGTTTGATCCATGCTTTATAAGGTGAAAATACAATGCACCTAAGGTTGACAATGAAAAAAAAATCCAGCAAGTTTCCATGGAATATTATTTTGGTATATACTCCCCATCAAACATTGCAGTTTTAATACTAGCTTCATAACATGAAATTGTGATGCACTAGAAGACTGTGATAGCCATTTCATTACCCTCTTCAAATCTAAGTCATTGGAGTCCTCATCACAACATACTCGAATGTTGAATTTTTCCCTAGCATGACATCATTCACAACTACAATGTGAATGACCTATGTAATGTTATCAAAATATGCTGCCTATCCACTTGGACACTTATTAGCACATCACTCCATTGCAAATATGAACTTGGACCTCACCATGCCTTTATATTACATATCACAAAAAGGCTCTTCCCTCCTTGGCATACAAACATGATGCACACAACACTTGTGATGAAAGAAGAGATGGACACCTATCCCATATGATATTCCCCCGACATATACCTTATACCTTATCACTCATCGCACAAAGTAACATGATTATAGGAGTTGAATTTGTGATGTCAAGAAGCATTGTGAAGGAAAAATTCCATCACACATCACAAATTGGAGACTAGTGGCATGGGAAGAAAATGTGATGCATGAAGTGAACATGATGTAACAACTTAAGTGAAGTAATTTTTCATGTGTTCTATAAGTTTTTATTAAAAGGTGGACACCGCCTAGGTAGCACAAGATTTTATAACTTAGAAATATTTCATAGTTAGGGCCAAACATTAGATTTGGGAAAAAAAATGTTTCGTGACCCCCAAACCAAGAAATTTCATCAAATATTTGGGCAAAGTAGTGACTAGGAAGACAAGTATAATGAGGTTGGTCAAAATATGACAACAATGAAGATAAGTTATACCTAATGGATTGGCATCTGACAACAAGAGGTCATCATAGTTTTAAAATAAAAGTGCTTTCCAAGACTAGGGGTTTAGAGTTTAAGCCATGAGTGTTTTAAGAAGCCCTAGATTGTAAGTTCAGAACCCAAATTTGATATAATTAAGGAATTTCAAAACCTCAAAGATCTCATCAACTCAAAATAACCATGGATTTAATAGGATAACTCAGAGGATCTCTTAGATCGGATATTGTTGATGGGAATCCAAGATTGACATGAAATTGGTAACACTAACTACCATTGTTTTCTTGAGTAAAAATGTAGGAGTGACTCAGACACCTCATAAGAGAAGGAGGGGGAGTATCACCTAGGAGAAGGGTGAAGTTGTGAATCCTTTGGAAATTCGATATAAGGTTAGCACCAATCAAGTATTGTTTCCATAAAGCTAATGAGTCTAAGGTTTTCTCTAGCGTGTCTGGAGGTAAGTCAGCCTAACACAGTTGAGTCATGTTCATATCTTTTGTTGGTATGGCTATTTTAGGATTTATAAACCTTCTTGTTTTAAACATATATAAGAGAATATATATGAATATGTATCTATGTGACAATAAGTAGACATATGTATATATAAATGTGTATATGCATACATGAATGCATATGCACATACATAAAGAAAACAATACATTGAAATATGTTCATATACATTTGAATACATATAAACAAATATATGTGTTACCTAATTTTGGTTACAACTCAGTTAGGTAGAGCTGGAGTAAGTTTTTGCAGCTTGAAGGAAAAAAGGAACACACAAGTTTCTGCTAATTTTTTGTCATTGCACAAAAGATGTTTTCAAATGAACTATTATGCAATTTTTTTACAAAAAAATTGATTACACAATTTGCATAAAAGAATTTCTATTTTATTCATTGTACAAAATTTGATGTCCCAAACAAGTTGTGGGAGTAACTAAGAAATACATGATGAAATGAAACATAAAGAGTAAACTATACAACTAAAGAAGTAATGAACATGAAGTTGTTAGTTGTGTCTTGATTTTTAGTTTCTCCAGCTCAACCTCCTTCCATTGGCAATCTAGAAATACATGCAAGGGATGAATGTATTGTGTTAGCACTCAAGACCAAATTTTCCTTCATAAGAATACATCAACAAATATATAATCTACTCCTATATATCATTTGATCATATATGCATATTTCACAAACATTTAGGAGTAGAATAATTAATGCATCATTGGAAGCTTTCAACTTCATTGTTTTGTTGACTTGTTTGTTCACTATGTAGGTATAGGTTCATTTGATTTTCATGTTTTAACATCACAACATGTGGAGAAAATGGGCTCCCACAAGGGTTGAGCCCAACATGCTACCCTCTTGGATTTTGAGAGGGATTTGAAGTATATTTTAAATCTATGGAAGTCATTTAAGTTTTCATGCAGTCACCACAAGCCTTCAAGAAGGCATATCAATCATATCAGCAAGTTACCATGTGCATAATTAACATAGGACTGCTCACTCATGACTGTCAAGTCAGAAAGTGCAATGAAGGTAACCCTTCACTTTGAAGTGACAATCACAAATGAGCCTTATAGCTGTGGTCATATCATTCATTTCCGTCACTTCATTGTCATTGTCACATCATTATTTCTTGTTGTTTATATCATATGAAATACATATATTTAAAGTACTATCCATCCAAAATTTCCTAGGGATAGCTCGAGTATGAAGAGAAAACAATGAGCAAGAAATAAGAGGAATTTCATTTGAATATTGACTTTATTTTCATAATGTATATGGTCATTTTCAGTCTAAAGTTGCATATAAGAAAAGCTTTATAATAAGGAAAAACACAGTGCTAGTGATAGTATAGTCTCCAATACCACTTCTAGGATCATAGTTATCAATATTGCAAATAATGTAATATTACCCAAAAGTACATCAAATGATTGATTTATGAGCATGTGGAATTCAATTGTAGGATGGTGATCATACCTTCTTCATGACTATAGATGCAAAATATGGTTGATGGTTGTCTCAATCAACATGGTCTTGGTGACTCTAGTGTGATGTCAGAGTTAGCATGGGAGATAAAGGATGGGGATCATATTTCCAGGGATTGTCATAAAGAAAGGATGACTATAGCAATTAACATGGAAATTCAATATTAGGAGGGAATGTAAAAGTCTAAAGGGGCTATACTAATAGGTCTAGAACAAATCATAAGTTTTAAAAGCTTCCTCAAGGTCTCAAAGAGTTCACAGGGTGGTAATTAAATAGAGGGAACACTATGAAGTGGAATAGTAATTTCATGGGCATGATGGAACACTCCCATAGTGTGATTTTATGGGGGGAAGTGACCCCATAAAGTAATAATTAAAAGAAATGCAAGAATATGTTGATAATGAAAGAAGTGTGAAAGAAAATTTATGAAGGAAAGTCATTTGTGACTATGTTCCAAAACATCAACATCAATAATCAGGCAAGGCTCATGCAAAAAAATTGAGGATCAAGCTATCCAGTGCCATGAGGAGGAAATTCCAAAATATTAATAAAGATTCTCAAAATAAATCATTTGTAATGATCCCTGCCATTCTAGAATGTAGACATGGTTACAGTCTTATATATATGAAAGATTCATCATACACATGCTCTATCATATGCCAAGTGTCTTATAAAGAAACCATATACCCCTGTGAGTAGTGATCTTCTCCATTCATGATATCTCATAGCAACTAAGGGGTGGTTATGTTGCTGGAAATTGGTCCTATTTTTGTGACAACATGCTTGGAGCCATGATCACTTTCATTAGATAAGTGTTTATCAACAATGGTTTGTTTCTAGGTTTGCATGGAAATAGTAAAATGTTCAACAGTTGGCATGCATTTCTAGAATCAAAATAAAACAAGGGCTTTTTGGAGCCGGTATCTTTGGGGTTCAATAATAACAAAGAAGTAAACACGACTAGGGTTTCAATGAGGTAACCCTCAAGCTTATCTACTTAGAAAAAAGAAAAAAAGCAAAACCTAGTTCAAGGGTTGTGACTATGAGCTTTTCTTCCAAAAAATAATGTATTGCTTTCAGGAAAATGGTGCCTTTTTAGAAAGTAAAGCATGAAGCAAAACAAGAGAGGACAAAAATAAAACTCCAAACATCTTAGAGTACCTACAAAGGAAATGAAACCCTCATGTAGTAAATCAAATCTAGAATGCAAAGGTAGAAGTCAAGTTAGACCCACAGAATGTATGCAAAGAAGAAATCCCTCGAGTTACACAAATGAAATAAAAGACAGGAAATATTTTCTCTTTCCCAGAGGTTGAGCTTGAGAAAAAACACAAAAAAAGGTGTTTTGTCATTTCCTACTCAAATGTAGCTCGACATACCAGGTTATTAACAAATAATGAAGGATAACTTTATTTCTAGTAAGAAAAGGCTTATCCTATTCAGCCTTGACATGTTTTTGCTAAAATTCCACCATAAAGACCTTTAGAAAAAGCTTGTGCAAGCTCCAAATTCTCCAATGAAGCTTCAAAGAAGTGCGAGAACACCAAAGAGAAAGCTCCAGAAACCCTAATGGAAGCTACAGGCATAGAAAAATGCATTTTGCAAAATGAATTATGTGAGAAAGGCCATGGGTTTTCCTTGAGTTTAGGGTTTTCTTTTACCCTAGAATGATCAACCTCAACATAAGGCATTCTTCACCTTATATTTTAAAACTATTGCATGAATTAATGCCTTTGACATTATTGTAAATACTTTTGTATTCTTTTTGCAAAATTATAAGTCGAACTAAACCTAGGTCAACCACCCCTTGATTTTGTATGAGTTGAACTAAAAATAAAAAATGTAGGAAAGTAATAAAGTAATGGTTTATAAATTACTTTATTATTTGTCATAAAAATGAAAAAGTTGAGAAAATCCATAACACCTAGTAAATTAACTCATCATTGATTACTTTATTATTTGTTCAAATTGATTAACTTCATGTCAAAATCATGCAAAATCAAAGGGGAGGAGTTAAATTAGATAGTTTTGTTCTGATTTTTAGTTATCTCATGTGGTTTCAAGGTCAACTTTGGTCAAACTCATTGAGGCAGTGAGTTTGAGCCTATTTTTACTCAATTTACATTAGTTTTGACTCTTTTTGAATTTTTTTTATGTTTGTTTGTGGGGGAGATATAAGGGGAGATATTTTATGTTGAGTTGACTTCAATTAACTCAATCTAACTCATTGGAGTTCTTTTGTATATAGAGGAAAAGACTTAGTATTTTCTCCTCAGTTCTTGCTTTTGACTCTGATGTTCATTGTAGAGAGTCATAATAGTGTTGTAGTTTGGTTTTCTCAGAGTATTGATTCAATAGTTTTTTTGCAAGGGATTCCTTTCACCTTTCAACAAAAGATTGAGTATTTACCTTCCAGTTTTCAGGTGTCACATTTTATGCTTGATTTGATAAGAAATTTATTGTGATTTAATATAAAAACCTATTTTTTTTTTGTCTCATTCATAAGTTTATATACACATTTTTAGTTCAATATCACAGATCATAAATTGTGAAAAGATTAGTTTTTATCTTTCTAGTTGTGAAAACATTATTTTTCTTTCAAAGAGGATAAAATTTTCAAGCCATTGTGTGAACCACTTATGTGTTTTAGTTGTTCAAATTAGGTTGTGCAAAGTAGATATATTGAGGGGTACTTGTGAATCAAATTGCATTTTCATAGTCATCTACATGCATCACCTGTTGCAAGGTGTGACCCTTGGTATTCCTTGCAGTACTAGCACTTGAGTTTTTGACATGGTCTAACCACCTCCTGTGGTTCTTAACCGAAGCTTGTATTGGGCATTGACATGTCGATCTTTTGGTGCAACAACAAGTCCAACAATTGGTATCAGAGCTTGTTCCTCTGAAGAAGTCTAACAACTTGAGGTGATCTAGGATGGCAACATTCAAGGGCAGTCCTAGATTTGATGGCACCAACTACTCACTATGGAAAGTCAGGATGCAGTTTCATCTATAGTACATTAGTGATGCTTATTGGAAGATTACAAGAGATAAATATAATATTCCTCAAAATGGTCCCTCCTCTACTGATGAAATCAAAGATGTTGAGAGTAATACCAGAGCTATGGAAGCATTGGTGAGCACCCTAACAGATTCGAAGATGGCTAATGTGATAGGTTTGCAAACAACTCATTAGATTTGGACAAAGATGGAAAATTTTTATGAAGGAGATACATAGGTGAAGATGGCTAAGCTATAGAGCTTAAAAGGAAAGTATAAGAATCTGAAGATGGGTGAAGATGAAAATATTACTTCTTTTATGTAGAGAGTAAATGAAATAGTGCTAGGTATTAAATGTGTTGGTAGTTTAGTGAGTGAGGATGAAATTGTGGCTAAGATACTCAAATCCTTGCCTCCTTACAAATGAAGGTTCATGCTATTGAGGAATTTATGTCTGTAAACAAGATGATAAGAGATACACTAATAGGGAAGCTTGCAGCTTTTGAAATAAGTGAATTTGGTGAATCTGCATTCAAAGCTACTGTATCCAAAAGTTGCAGGCAAAAATACAGTCTAGGAGAGAGCTCCAGAAAGATATCTAAATACGATGAAGAACTGAAACAACTCAAAGAACAAGAAAGAGAAGTACAAGAACTAGAAGCACTAATTGTAAAGCAAGAAGGAAGAGGAAAAGGTAAGTATGAAGATGTATTTCCTATTAAATGTATTTCATGCAATAAGATAGATCATTTTTCATCAAGATGTCCTGAAATAGTTCCTAGGTCTAAGCCTAGAAAATCTAGATTCCAGAAGAAATGCTACTTTGTTGAAGAAGCAGTAACTGATGATGAGTTCAATAAAGATAATGTAAATGAAGATGAATGGGATTTCATTGCTACTATTGAAAATAAAGCTATTCCTACTAAATCTACTAAAGATAAGAAAGCTCTTGCAACCCGAGTTGAGGAGAAAGATGAGTGGGTCATTGATAGTGGATGCTCACATCATATAACTGGTGATAAAAGCAAGTTTGTGAGTCTAGAGAAGTATGATAGTGGGGTTGTAAGATTTGGAGATAACAATTCCTGTGTGATTCATGGAAGAGGTTCTATTAGCCTTGGTGGTAAGGAAAACATTGATGATGTTATCTATGTTGAAGGCCTAAAGCATAACTTGTTAAGTGTTGGACAAAGGGTTAAGATCTGTAGTTCAAGAATGGAAAATGCAAGATTCGTGGGAGTTCTAGAAACATGATTGCTATTGGTGTGCAAACTAAAGGTAATATTTTTCACTTGAATACTACTAGTGGAAGTTACTTAATTGCTCAGATAGATGAAATTTGGTTGTGGCATAGGAGGTTGTGTCATGTAAACTTTGAAAACATTATCAAGATAAGTTCTACTCAAGCAGTAAGAGATCTTCCTAGGTTAGTGAAGCCTGCTAATGTAATCTGCCAAGAATGTACATGGGTAAACAAACTAGAGTCTCTTTCTGGAGAAAACAATTTCATTCAAATAATTTGTTGAAACTACTACATACTGATCTTTGTGGTCCCTCTAGAGTTAGAAGTATTCATGGAAAAAGGTATTTTATGTTGTTCATTGATGATTACTCTAGAATGATTTGGGTTTCCTTTTTAAGAGAAAAGTGTGAAGCATTGGACAAGTTCAAAATTTTCAAGGCCATGGAAAAAGATGAAAAGGGTTTGAAAATCAAATGCTTGAGATCTGATAGAGGTGGAGAATTCATTTCAAAAGATTTCAACTCTTATTGTGAAGAACATGCAATTAAAAGACAGTTATCTGCTCCTTGAACCCCTCAACCGAATGGAGTTGTAGAAAGAAAGAATAGAACAATTTTGGATGCTGCCAGAACAATGATGATGGAAGGAAATTTGTCTTAGATGTACTACAGTGAAGTGGTAAGCACTGTTGTATATATTTGGAATCGGGTAAATGTGAATGGTAATTCTGGTAAGACCCCTTATGAATTATGTTTCGGTTACAAGTCTATTGTTAAGTATTTCAAGATATTTGGAAGAAAAGAGAGATGATGATATAGGAACGTTTGATGCTAGAAGTGATGAAGGGATCTTCCTAGGTTACTCCACAAAGAGCAAGGCATACTGATGCAATAACAAAATACTGAGAAAGATTGTTGAGAGTGAAAATGTTAGAATTAATGAGGACTCTGTCAAACCATCCAAACAATGCAGCTACTATTCAGATGAAGATAACACAAATCAAGGGAAGAACACTCCAACACCAAATCTACTTCAGATTATTCCATATGTTCTGGTGAAGCAACCACAAGTTGTTTTGGAAAATCAAGTCAATCAGGAAGCACAAACAAGTGCTAGTGTAGAAGAAAGTTCAGAAGACATAGAAGTCTGAGAAAGTCCCAAGACTATGTAAAATTGAATCACTCTAAAAGTCAAATTATAGGAGATAAGAGAAAAGGAGTGCAAACTAGAAGAAAAATTGTAGAAGAATATTGTCTAATTTCCAAGATTGAACCTAAGAGTGTCACTGAAGCCTGTCAAGATGAACACTAGCTGGAAGCCATGAAAGAAGAACTGACACAAATTGAAAAGAATACCACATGGACACTAGTTCCTAGTCCCAAAGACAATAATGTGATTGATACTAAGTGGGTATTCAGAAACAAGTTGAATGAGGAAGGTGAAGTGGTCCAGAATAAGGAAAGACTAGTATGTAAAGGGTACTCTCAAATGGAAGGTATTGATTTCGAAGAAACCTTTTCCCCTGTTGCTAGAATTGAAGCAGTAAGATTATTTCTTGCTTATGTTGCTTATAAGAACTATAAAGTCTATCATATGGATGTAAAGTCTACATTTCTGAATGGCGAACTAGAAGAAGAAGTGTACATTGAACAACTAGATGGATTTCAGCTAATAGATAAGGAAGTTATGGTTTGCAAATTGAAGAAAGCTCTATATGGACTCAAATAAGCCCCTAGAGCTTGGTATGCCAGATTGGAAAAATATCTACTGAAGCTTGGATCCACTAAAGGTACTACTGATAGTAACTTATACTTCAAATTAGATCATGATAAGGAGTTAATCATAGAAATCTTTGTTGATGACATCATTTTTGGTGGAGATGATAATCTATGCATGAAATTTGTTGATGAGATGAGGAGTGAATTTTAGATAAGCATGATTGGTGAAATGAAGTTCTTTCTGGGATTTCAAATTACACAGTTGGACCAAGGGATTTTCATATCTTAGTCCAAATATGTGAGAGAACTGTTGAAGAAGTTTGGAATGGAAGACTCTAAACCTATTGCTATTCCCATGGTAACTAGATGTAAGTTGACTTAGAATGATGAATCTCCTAAGGAAAATCAAACTAGATATAGATCAATGATCGATGGATTGATCTACTTGACTTAGACTAGACAAGATATTATAAATTTTGTGTGTATGGTCACCATATTTCAAGCTAATCCAAAAGAATCACATGTGACTGTTGTCAAAAGAATCTTTAGATATCTGAAAGGAACAATTGACTTTGGAATTTGGTATCCAAAGGATGATGATCTCACTTTGTGTGCATACATTGATGTGAATTGGGCTAGTGATGTAGATGACATGAAAAGTACTAGTGGTGGTTCTTTCTTCTTAGGGAAGAAGTTGGTGTCCTAGTTAAGCAAAAAATAGAATTCCATTTCTCTATCCACTGCTAAAGTAGAACATATTGTTGCTACAAATAATTGTATTCAAGTAATATGGATGAAACAAATGATGAAAGATATCAAGGTAATATATGAAGATCCTATTTCTATATAATGTGAAAATTCAAGTGCAATAAATATATCAAGGAATTTAGTATTGCACTCAAAGACAAAACACATATCAATCAAGTTTCATGTTGTAAGGGAAAAAGTAAATGAAAAAAAAGTCAGACTGGTGTATGTGCCTACCAAAGAATAGATTGTAGATATATTTACTAAGCCATTGCCAAAAGATACTTTTGAGTATCTTAGAGGAATGCTAGGGGTAATTACCCTTCTTGATAAGAACTAAATTATGCATTTTCTTGCATTAATCCATGAGCCTCATTGCTATACTATGATCTGGATTGATGTTTCTGAGGCTGCTACTCAAGGGGAGTAGTCAAATGTGCAGATATGTGGTTCAGAGAATATGGAAAGGTCATGGTTACCTTTTCCATTGATTTCAAAGGAGGAGAAGAGTAATGTGAAAAATATCTTAAGGGGAGAAGAGAAACATGACAAATATTTTTAGAAATGAAGTGCATAAGAAGTCAGCATGTTGGGTTGATGGTGTTTTTCACATCACATGTTGCCATCAATGCCAAAGGGGGAGATTGTTGGGAGATTTTTAGATGTTGTGGATGTGTTTTTGATATGTGGTTTTCATTGATGTCAACACTATTAGCATTTGGTGTATCTATTGTTGTATATGTCAAGGATATTGAGAAAATTATAAGAAAAAGTGTTCCAGGTTCCTAGTGGAACTGTGCAGGTCATGAAGGTGTTTTGTTCTATACGTAAAAGATTAGATGATGTGGATTAAAGGGTTTATTGTTGAGTATGTCTAGATCATCTATCATAATTTTCAGAGGTTCGTGTGAATTTTTGAGTATGTTGTGGTCTGACAGTGTTTCTATGGTCTCTGTTAGTGTTCCTAAATAAAGATTGTGTGATTTTGGTTATCTTAGTTGTTGCAAATGCTCCTCTATTGTTTCTTGGTGTTCTTAGATGTCTCTAGTTCATTCTCTATCTTTGTGGTATTTCCACATTAATTGGTGAGCTCATAGTTGAAGATCTTTGTGTGCATGTTCAGTTTTTCATGTTTCTGGCCAACATGTTGGTGGTAGTATGTTGTGGATCTTCAAGGTGAAATTAATTTAAGTATTTTTGTGTTAGAGATATTAATTTGGGTCTCCACTATGTTGTGGCTAACCTTTGTGGATACACATTAAAAATTTAATTGTAAATCTAGGCCGACATTGCAATTATATTTTATTTTCTTAGATGACTAAGCTGTGATGGAATCTCTTGTAGCGGATATATAAGAGCAATTGTGTGATCAGTGGAAAGTGTGCTTCATGTGCTCCTATTTGCGTATGTGTGAATATCTTTATTGAGAAGAGTGTGAAGAAGATTGTACGAAGTGTGAAGAAGTGTTGAGCTTAATTGGAACTATAATCATGCTTGTGAAGAAGTTATTTTCTCAGTTCATACCCTCTGGATTTTTAATCCAAACCCTATTGTTGGATAGTGAGTCCCCTTTTGTAATTGAGTAGTGAGCTCTAGGTAGTGTGTCTGAATGCATGTGCATTCCCCTTATTGTTTTCATTATACTTTTAGCAAAGTATAATCTTCTGGACTAACATCCACTGTGGGTTTTCCCTTAATAGGGTTTCCAAGTAAAAAAATTTGGTGTTATTTCTCTCTTTGATGTGTTAATTTCTTATGGTTAATTTTTCACTCATCAAATCTATGATTAAGGATAAGTTAAGTTAGACAAAGCTTAAATTTCTATGACAACTGATTCACCCCCCTCTCAGCTGTCAGTCCTTGTTTTTCCAACAATTGGTACCAGAGTTGGTCATAGGTTCAAATCCCATGCTTGTGCTGCGGGGATTGTTGCAAGGTGTGACCCTTTGTCTTCCTTGCAACACTAGCGCTTGGGTTTGTGAAATGGTCTAACCACCTACTATGGTTCTTAACCGAATCTTGTATCGGGCATTAACAGGTCAATATTTTGGTGCAACAACACGTCCAACATCACCATCCTTTCAAGTTCAATGTTTCCATTCATTTTAAAACCCTTCTATCTCTTTTCCTTCATAAACATTAGTTTCTTTAGAAAATCAAAAGGGGAACTAGCCCATAATCTAGAGGTCTATCTTCACTATAGGGTACCCACAACCTGAAGATATTACAATGTTTCAACAAGATTAGTTCAGTCTAGGCTTAGCTAGGGTGCAATCCTAGTTGATAATAGTTTTTGGCACGCCTAGTGGGACTCTGAAGCTCACGTCAGAGAAATAATTCAAATTGCAAGCTACTATTCTAGTATATATAGCAGTATTTCTACCTTCTAGAGGTTATAATTTATACCTGGCGACTCTTATCTTTATCTTTTAAAGTAGATCTAGTGCAGATAGCCTATGAGAAGAGTTCAAACAAGAGGTAGCTCTTCCCTATTTGAATATTTGCTACTATCACCACCAAGGAGGAAAGGGAGGATAGTAAAATGGAAAATTCTTAGCCCACCATTAGCTAGATCAATATCTACACCTCCAAATCATAGCCTTGCAAGTCTGGTACCAAGAGTTCAAGTACCTATAGTGCAAGTTCAAGCACTAGTAATGGAGAGATAGTTTGCATTTGCATCATTTAATGGGGGTAGCCCATTAGATATTGCTCAGCATGATGACATACCTATAGCAACCCTCAAAAAATTTCCATTTTTCATGGGTAGAATCAGACAACACCTATTGAGCACATCAAAGATGTGGATACTTTGTGTTTAGTTCACAATATCACTACATTAAATGTAGAACTTGGGCTTTTGGATGCATTGTTAAAGAGAAAAGCTTTACAATGGTTTCAAACCCTTCTAGTAAATTCAATCAAGACTTGGGATGGATTGGGTGATTCATTATATAAGCAGTTTGAGGATAAATCAGATCATCTATCTTTGATGGAGTAGCTAAGTACTATTAAAAGAGATCCACATGAGCATATGTTAGATTTTAATTATTATTTTCAAAAAACATGGGATAGAATTCTGGTAATGATAAAACTTTTACCTCACCATGTATTTCTATATTTTCTTAAAGCTATTAATAGTGATATTTTAGTAATGATTCAATCTATGGGAAAAAATACACTTCTTGATGCATATGAAATAGCTATTAGAGCAGAGAACAACCTCATTCAAGTTGGTAAAATAGTCCTTGGGCTTCCAATGCCAATTTTTCTTAAGGTACAACCATTTATACCAATAGAATTACCCCCAATAGTTGCTATTCCACCTGTTCCAGCAATAGGTTATCAAGCTATAGCCCAAGAACCTGCTACTCCAGCCTATACTCAAGAGCTTGAAGAGATAAGGAACATACTAAAAATAGTTGGAAATGATTTAGTGAATATTAAGAAATAGGTTTTCCAAGAAACCAAACCATACCAAGCACCATATCAGCCAAATAGGTCACCTTACCAAACTGATTATGAAGGAAAAAGAAGGAATTACAACCCTAGACCATTTCATCCATGCAATCCTAATACTATTAGCTCTTCAAAGGAGCTCATGCATGTACAAAAAATGACACAAGATTTTGAGTGGTGTTTTCATGCAACCAGCCTCACAATTAGAACACTTTTCCTAACTGAGTGTGAAATCAAGCTCTCATGGTGCAAAACAATAAAACTATTATAGAGGATGTGACTAAAGAAAGTTATGAGTAGCAGGGTTCTCAAACTCAGAAGAATGATCCTAATGTTGCCTTAATGAATTGGCAAGGTAATGAGTTCTATGGAGTGAATCAACCACAAGGGAAAAACCAATCATATATGTCCATTGTAACCAATACAAGGTCAAATAAAATAGCTATTGATTTAGGACAACAAGATGATAAGAGCTTACAACAAGCAGATAAAGGGAAACAATAGGTTGGTAAGGATAAAAATCAAACTCCTACAGCTCAACAAGGTCAAGCTAGGCCTTCAACTTCTCATAATTTCCATATTTTTCCAAGGGTTCTAACACTAGTAGGTAAGGAAAAACTAAAGGCTCAAACTCAACCTTTATAATCACAAACTGAGGCTACTGTTTCCGAGGAACAACAAAAGGTTAGTGTTGCAACATTTAATATTGTGGATCATATGAAGAAATCTATAATTAGTTTGTCAATGATTAATGCTTTACATATTCCTGGACAAAAATATTTATTGCAAGATGATTTAGCTAAGATTTCAATTTTTGATGAATCTAGTAGAGAGTAGCCTAAAGTAGTGCTTGCAAATAGCCCTAAAACCAAGAGTGAGCAGTTAGCTCAAGAGGTTAAACCACCTCCATTTTATGTCAGTTTAATCATTGGTGAATATTTAGTGCACAATTACATGATTGACTCAGAAGCAAGCAGCTCAGTTATGCCTAAGCAATTAGTCAATAAGGTAGGATTGACTTATGATCCATTGTCAAAGGGAGTAGTTCAGTTAGATGGTACAACCATTAAATCTATTGGAATTATAAAAAAATTGCCCCTTACTTTACATGCTTTTCCAAACTTTTCAATCCCACAAGATATTTATGTCATTGATTTGCCACCTTTCTTTTCCATATTCCTTTCTAGGGACTTTACTACAAATTTGGGTGAGTATTTGTCATCAGATTGGTCTCATATGCTTTTCAGGACTAGATATGGAACCAGAGTGAACATAAAATCAGAACCACAAGCTAAAGATCATATTGAACCTTATGTTCCTAATCCTATAAATGCAAACCTATCCATCCATGAGCAAGAGAATTAATCCATGACCCTAGATGCCAACATACCTATTGAGGGTATACCTGATATAAATTTAGATGTGTGGGAAGCCAAGAATCACAAAGTTGACCCTTTCAGTCACATGGATGAGGTAGGATTAGGCATTTACATGATTCAAGAACATGATGTAGTTGTTCCAAATCTGGTTAAAGATGAAAAAAAACAAGAACAACAAGGTAATCAACTTTGGAAGCTATATTTTGATGGCTTGAGAAGAAAAGTGGGTGTTGTTGGAGGAGCCATGCTTATTTCTCTTGATGGAGAAAGGTATTATTCAACCTTAAGATTTTCTTTTAGTTGTTCAAATAACGTAGCAGAATATGAGGCACTTATTAATGGCCGAGAATGGGCTAGGAAGAGAGGTATTAAATGTTTGCAAGTTTTTGGTGATTTTGAATTGATAGAAAATCAAGTAAGAAATTTGAATGTTACAAAAAATGATTTTCTCAAGCTATATAAGCATAGAGTTTGGGATTTAATTGAAAATTTTGATGCTTTTAACTTGCTCTCCATTCCTAGAAACTAGAATAAAGAATTTGATAAGCTAGCTTCCATAGGCTCATAGTTTGATATTCCAACTGGTGTTCACAATGTTGAGGTATTGCAGTATGTAAAAGTGGTAGTTAGACCATCTATACCAAATAACAATGTTAGTTGACAATTTTTTGAAAGTGATGAGCATATTATTAATTTTTTGATGGAGGAAGTAGAGTTTGCTGTTAGAAACTAGCAAAAATGGTAGCAATAATATGACAATCAGATCTTGCAATTGAATTCCAATAAGCTACCCAAAGGTTTGGTAACCTTGGAATCAATATTTAATTCTGATGATCAAGTTAGAAGGGATAAAAATAACATGAAAGTGAAGTAGGAGTATAATGAGCCTAATGAGATATTCAGAGACAAGCTCCTTAAGATTGGTAAGGTATGCACCAAAGAGGAACATCAAGATTTTATCTTACTTTTCCAAGAGTTTAGTGATATTTTTGCTTGGAAGTATGAAGATTTAAATGGTTGTAACCCAGAGTTAGCTCAACACACCATTGAGTTGGAGCCCAAATCAAAACCAATAAGGTAGAAGCAAAAACCTCTAAACCCCAAGCTAGAGCATCTCATGAAAACAAAGTTAAGAAAGTTGATTGAAGGTAACATTATATTTTCGATTAAGAATACATCTTGGGTTTCTAACTTGGTACATGTTAGAAAGAAAAATCGTGAGATTAGGCTATGAGTTGATTTTTGTGATTTAAATAAAGCCTCTCTTAAAGACCATTATCCATTGCCCTCAATGGAACAAGTTGTCTTAGATTCTGACAGGTTTTCCTTGTTAGATGGATATTCAAGATATAATCAGGTTTTAGTGAAGGAGGAAGATCAGTTCAAAATTGTCTTTACTACCAAATGGAGTACCATGGGTTACCAAAAGATGCCTTTTGGCTTGTCCAATGCAGGGGAAAACTTTTAGAGAGCAATGGATATGGCTTTCCAAGGCCTCATTAACAAGTGTGTACTTTTTTATTTAGATGGCATCACTTTTTTTTCAAAGAATGCTAATGAACATTTTGATCATCTAAGGTAGATCTTCAAGAGATGTAGGGAATATGGGGTTCCACTTAACCCAAAGAAGAGCATTTTTTAGTCCATGAGGGGAAGCTTCTTAGACATATTATTTCCAAGCATGGTATTTCAATTGATCTAGAAAGGATCACTGCTATTCTAGCATTACCCCTACCAACTCATAAGAAAGGCTTACAAAGCTTTCTAGGTAGGATCAATTTTGTTAGGAGGTTCATACTTAACATTGCAGCATTATTGCAGCCTCTTACAGCTATGCTTAAAAATAATATTCCTTTTAGCTACACTAAGGAGAGTAAAAGAAGTTTTGAAGAGATAAAGGAGGCCCTTGCAACAACTCCAACACTGATTAATCCAAGATTTGATAAATATTTTATTTTATATGCATTTTGGAGTGTTGATACTATTTCAACCATGCTTTGTCAGTAGAATAAAGGACTTGAATAGCCCATTGAATTTTTTAGTCAAGTTTTGCAAGATTACGAGGTAAGATACTCATTTGTTGAAAATCATGTGTTAGTTGTAGTAAGAAGCCTTAATAAATTTAGGCATATGCTCTCTAACAATAAAATCCAGTTGCTAGTTTCCCATCCAACAGTTAAGGATTTCTTGCTTAGTAAAGATATCAATGATAAAAGAGTAGGCTAGATACCCAGGGTAATGGAGTATGATGTCAATATTAAGGTTACTAAGTTGGTTAGAGGAAAATGTCTATGTGAACAACTTGCTGGAAATGAAGAAAACAAGGAAATTGATGAGCAAGTTACAACAATGCTCAATAATGAGGAACAAGATGTTGTTCCAGTTCCTTCTATAAATTGGATTCAACAAATGATCCATTATTTACATACTGGTGACTATCCTGAAGGTTTGGAAAAGTCAAAGAGAAGGTATTACAGGATTCAAGCCATCCCTTATGTTGTAATTGATGAAATTTTGTATAAAAGTGGTTTTCATGGAGTTTTGCTTAGATGTATTGAACTAGAATAGATTGACAAAATTCCAGAAGAGTTTCATGATGGGTCTTCTAGAGGTCATTTTTCACAAAGAACTACAACTCTTAAGATCATGAGAGATGGATATTATTGGAAAATTTTATTTAAGGATAACATGCTTGGGTCAAAAAATGCAATAAATGTTCATTATTTGCAGGAAAGCAGAGACTTGCAACCTTTCCATTACATCTAATTCAGGTAGAACAGCCTTTTGTGAAATGGGGTCTTGACTTCATTGGTCCCATTAACCCACCTTCAAGTGCATGTCATAAATGGATATTAATAGCAATAGATTATTTTACAAAGTGGACAAAAGTTGTTGCATTGAAGGAGGCAAATGAGACTTTTTTTTCTGAATTTCTACCAAGATTAGGTATCACGGTTTGGTACTCCTAATTCTATCATTTCTAATAATGCATTAGCATTTTTTAGCTTAATAATTTCAGACGGGTCTATTAAGAACAACATACTTTTGAATACCTCATTCAATTATTACCCTCAGGGTAATGGACAGGTTGAATCCACCAATAAGAATTTGATCAAGATTATCAAAAAGGCCATTGAGGATAACCAAAGGACCTGGCATGATAAACTGAAGTTAGGCCTTTGCGATGAAAAAATACTCCTAAAAGAGATACAAGTAATTCACCTTATGTTCTTACTTATGGTAAAGAGGCTAAATTTCCAATTTTAGTTGAACTACCTACCTTGAATTTCATTAAGGAGCTTGAGTTGTTAGAAGAACAACCTATGGAAATTGGACTTGTAGAACTAATGGAATTAGAGGAAACAAGAAAGGAAGCATTAAGAAAGCTTGGGATTCACCAAGCTCAGATGAAAAACACCTTTGATAGAAAAGTAGTGCCAAGAATGTTCAATGAACATGATATGATGTTTAAATCAGATGAACTTAAAAGCAGACTAGGTAAGCATACCATGTTCGATGCCATGTGGGTGGCCCATATGTGATCACTAAATGCAAACTACGTAACACTTTTTAGCTTTCAAAGTTAGATGTAGAGGTGTTTCCTATCCCAGTGAATGGGATTCACCTCAAACAGTGTTATTGAAGATCAAATGTTGTTGTTGTACATAGTTAAATACAGGTTTTCAGTTAATAAGTGCTCTAGGCACATTTCTTTTCAGTTCAATTTTGTTTTCCAATAAGTGCAGATGCATTGTTTGTTGACCTTGTCTTAAACAATGCCATTGGAATTGTTTTTTGTTTTTTCCTACTACTGTTCATGTTTCAAATAACTAAGTTACTAAGGTTTTTTTATTCAAGAGGACAAGCAATGAATCCTATTCCCAATGGATATGCAAGGCTACTGATCGTATTTGTTTAGCAGGAAAACACCCCTAAGATGTCACCAAAATGTTACCTATTTTTTTCTTACAGTTCAATTAGGTAGAGTTGGAATAAATTTTTGTAGCTAGAAGGAAAAAAGGTATACACAAATTTTTACTAATGTTTTTTCAATGCACAAAAGATGTTTTCAAATGAAGTATTATGCAAATGTTTTACAACAAAAAAGATTACATAATTTGCATAAAAGAATTGTTGTTTTATTCATTGTACAAAATATGGTGTCCCACATAAGCCATGGGAGTAATTGAGAAATACATGATGAAATGAAACATAAAGAGTAAACTATACAACTAAAGAAGTAATGAAAATGAAAGGAAATTTGATTTTTCATTGCCTGAATGATGAGTCATGAAGTTTTCAGTTGTCTTAAGTTTCAATTGCTCTAGATCTAGCTCCTTCCATTGTTGCTCCAAAAATACCTGCATGGGATGAATGTATTGTGTTAGAGCTTAGGACCAAATTTCTCTTCATATGAATACATCAATAGATATATAATCTACTCCTATAAATCATTTGATTAGATATGCAGATTTCACAAACATTCAGGAAGAGAAGAATTAATGCATCATTGGAAGCTTTCAGCTTCATTTTTTTGCTAACTTATTTGTT
This sequence comes from Sequoia sempervirens, assembly GCA_007258455.2. Taxonomy (NCBI): domain Eukaryota; kingdom Viridiplantae; phylum Streptophyta; class Pinopsida; order Cupressales; family Cupressaceae; genus Sequoia; species Sequoia sempervirens. The sequence goes on along the minus strand of VDFB02271358.1, from coordinate 333,798,228 downwards.
CACAACGCAAGTATAGGTTCATTTGGTTTTCCATATTTTCATGTTTCAACATCACAACATGTGGAGAAAATGGGCTCCCACAAGGGTTGAGCCCAACACGCTTCCCTATTGGATTTTAAAAGGGATTTGAAGTTATTTTAAATCAATGAATGTCATTTCAATTTTTGGGTATGTGCAGGATCATGATGGACCAAAAAGTGGTGATATGATGGGTATGTGTAGGGTATGTGGCTAACGACTTTTTTTTACCCAAAATTGATAAAATGAAAAGGGTTTTTAAAGAAGATTGTTAGCTTTCCACCAATATAAATTATGCTTTACTTTTAATTTAATAAATAATTATTACTCATTTTCTATTTGAATTACGACTAGAGTCTTGATTGATAGGCTAATTGAAAAACATCTATAGCTTTCAAATGGTATCACATTTTTTGAATCTAGAACATGCATCATATTCTATGGTTCGCATACTATAGGATTAAAAAAATAAAAAATGAATTTCATGAAGTTTTGACCAAGTTAAGGTGGTCAGACATACAAGTTTTTTATATTTTTTAAAAGTTCTAATAAAAAACTCATAATTAATTATTTACTTCGAAAAAAATTACAAAAAAATATGCATCACATTCAGACATGAGTCCTCTACTTATATCTAAAATCTTATTAAAAAATATTATCATTTTATTATGGTTAGGGTGGTTACACAAACACCTATTTCTTATTTTTTCCCTAAAATTTAAGTACTATTGCATTGAAATTTCAAATTTTCACCAAATACATTTAAAAAATAAATAAACCTAGTAGTTTAGAAACTACATTCAATTTGCTACAAATTCTATTCTTACATATTTTTGAAATAATATAGATAACTTATTCAAATTTTTACATCAAGTTGCCTATCTTTGATTTTTCTAAATCTTTTGCCACTTAAGGGCCTATTTTTTCCATTATGATCCTGCACATACCCTTTCATGAAGTCACTACAAGCTTTCAAGAAGGCATATCAATCATATCAACAAGTTACCATGTGCATAATTAACATAGGACTTCTCACTCATGATTTTCAAGTCAGAGAGTGCAATGAAGGTAACCCTTCACTTTGAAGTGACAATCACAAATGAGCCTTAGAGTTGTGGTCATATCATTCATTTTTGTCACTTCATTATCATTGTCACATCATTATTTCTTGTTTTTTATATCATATGAAATGTATACATTTGAAGTACTATCCATCTAAAAGTGCCTAGGCACAATCCGAGTATGAAGAGAAAATAATGAGCAAGAAATAAGAGCAATGTCATTTGAATAATGACTTTATTTTCACAATGTATAAGGTCAGTTTTAATCTAAAGTTGCATATAAGAAAAGCTTCATAATAAGGAAAAACAAAGTGTCAGTTCTAGTATAGTCTCCAATACCATTTCTAGGATCATAGTTCTCAATGTTGTAAATGATACAATACTGCCCAAAAGTACATCAAATGATTGATTTATGAGCATGTGGAATTCAATTATAGGATGGTAATCATGCCTTCTTCATGACTGTAGATGAAAAATATGGTTGATGGTTGTCTCAATGAGCATGGTCTTGGTGGCTCTAGTGTGATATCAGAGTTAGCACGAGAGATAAATGGCATGGATCATCTTACCAAGGATTGTCATAAAGAAAGGATGACTATAGCAATTAACATGGAAATTCAATATTAGGAGGGAATGTAACAGTCTCAAGGAGATATACTAATAGGTTTGGAACAAATCATGAGTTTTAAAAGCTTCCTCAAGACCTCAAAGAGCTCACAGGGTGGTGATTAAACAACTGGAACACTATGAAGTGGAATAGGAATTTCATGGGCATCATGGAACACTCCCATAGTTTCATTTTATGGGGGGCAGTGACCCCATAAAGTAATCATTAAAATAAATTTAGGAATATGTTGATAATGAAAGAAGTGTGAAATAAAATTTATGGAGGACAGTCATTTGTGACTATGTTCCAAAACATCAACATCAACAATTAGGAAAGGAAAATTTGAGGATCAAGCTATGTAGTGCCATGAGGAGGAATTACTAAAATATTAATAAAGCTTTTGAAAAGAAATCATTTGTAATGATCGCTAACATTCTAGAATGTAGGCATGGATACAGTCTTATATATATGAAAGGTGTTGCAAGATGGTGTGTCCCTTGGTCTTCCTTGTAGCACGATGCTTGGGTTTGTGACATGGTCTAACCACCTCTTGTGGATCTTAACTGATGCTTGTATCAGGAATTGACAAGTCAACCTTTTGGTGCAATGACAAGGCCAACAATTGGTATCAGAGGTGGTCATAGGTTCAAACTTCTCACTTGTGCTAGGGGGATTGTTGCAAGATGGTGTGTCCCTTGGTCTTCCTTGCAGCATGACGCTTGGGTTTGTGACATGGTCTAACCACCTCTTGTGGATCTTAACTGATGCTTGAATTGGGACAGGTCGACCTTTTCGTGCAATGACAAGGCCAACAAGATTCATCATACACATTATCTATCATATGCCAAGTGTCTTATAAAGAAACCATATACACCTATGAGCAGTGCTCTTCTCCATTCATGATATCTCATAGTAGCTAATGGGTGGTTTTGTTGTTGGAAATTGGTCCCATTTTTGTTACAACATGCTTGGAGGAATGATCACTTTCATTCGACAAGTGTTTATCAACAAGGGTTTGTTTCCAGGTTTGCATGGTCACAGTAAAATGTTCTACAATTGGCATGCATTTCCATAATCAAAATAAAACAAGGGCTTTTTGGAGCTAGTATCTTTGGGGTTCAATAATAACAAAGAAGTAAACACAAATAGGGTTTCAATGAGGAAACCCTCAAGCTCATCTACTTAGAAAAAAGAAAAAAAGAAAAACCCAATTCAAGGGTCATGAGTATGAGCTTTTCTTCCAAAAAACAATGTATTTTTTTAGGAAAATGGTGCCTTTTCAGAAAGTAAAGCATGAAGAAAAACAAGGGAGGATAGAAATAAAACTCCAAACATCTCAGAGTACCTATGGAGGAAATGAAACTCTCATGTAGTAAATCAAATCCAGAATGTGAAGGTAGAAGGCAAGTCAGATCCACAAAATGTATGCAAAGAAAAAATCCCTCGAGTTACACAAATGAAACAAAAGACAAGAAATATTCTCTTTGACAAAGGCTGAGCTTGAGAAAAAACACAAAAAAATAAAAGTGTTTTGTAATTTCCTACTCAAATGGAGCTCGACATAGCAGGTTATTCACAAATAATGAAGGATAACATTATTTCTAGCAAGAAAAGGCTTACCCTATTTATCCTTGACGTGTTTTTGCAAAAAATCCACCATGAAAACCTTTAGAAAAAGCTCTTGCAAGCTCCAAATTCTCAATTGAACCTTCAGAGAAGTGTGAGAACACCAAACAAAATGCTCTAGAAACCCTCATGGTAGCTGCAAGCATAACAAAACACATTTTGCAAAATGAATTATGTGAGAAAGGTTGCAGGTTTTCCTTGAGTTTAGGGTTTCTTTTACCCTAGAATGATTGACCTCAGAATAAGGAATTCTTTGCCTTTAATTTTAAAACTATTTGCATGAATTAATGCCTATGACATTATTGTAAATAATTTTGCATTCTTTTTGCAAAACTATAAGTCAAACTAAACCTAGGTCAACCACCCCTTGATTTTGTATGAGTTGAAATAAAAATAGAAAATGTAAGCAAGTAATAAAGTAACGGTTTATAAATTACTTTATTATTTGTCATAAAAATGCAAAATTTGAGAAAATCCATAACACCTAGTAAAGTAACTCATCATTGATTACTTTATTATTTGTTCAAATTGATTAACTTCATGTCAAAATAATGCAACATTGGAGGGGAGGAGTTAATCTGGAGAGGTTTTTCCTGATTTTCAGTTATCTCATGTGGTTTCAAGGTCAACTTTAGTCAAAATGATTGAGACAATGAGTTTGAGCCTATTTTTACTCAATTTACATCAGTTTTGACTCCTCTTTTTGAGGTTTTTAATGTTTGCTTATGGGAGAGATATAAGGGGAGATATTTTATGTTGAGTTGACTTCAGTAACTCAATCTAACTCGTTGGAGTCATATTTTGTATATATAGGAAAATATTTAGTCTTTTTTCCTCAGTTCTTGCCTTCAACTTTGATGTTCATTATAGAAAATCAAAAAAATCTTGTAGCTCAGTGTTCTTGGAGCATTGATTCAACAGTTTTCAGCATTGTATTTTTCAGCTTTTTTGTAGAGGGATTCCTTTCACCTTTCAATAAAAGATCGAGTATTTTCCTTCCATATTTCAGGTGTCATATTTTATGCTTGATTTGATAAGAAATTTATTGTGTTTTAATCTAAAAACCTATATTTTTTTGTCTCATTCATAAGTTTATACACATTTTCAGTTCAATCTCACATGTCATAAATTGTGCAAAAGATCAGTTTTTATCTTTCTAGTTGTGAAAAAATTATTTTTCTTTGAAAGAGGATAAAGTTATCAATCCTTTTTGTGAACCACTTATGTGTTTTAGCTATTCAAATCAGGTTGTGCAAAGTAGATATATTGAGGAGTACTTGTGAATCAAATTGTATTTTCATAGTCATCTAAGTGTATCACCACCCTTTCAAGTTAACTTTTTCCATTCATTTTAAAACCCTTCTATCTCTTTTCCTACATAATCATTAATTTATTTAGAAAATCTAAAGGGGAACCAACCCATAATCTGGAGGTCTATTTTATAGGGTACCAACAACCTAAAGGTATTCCAATGTTTCAATAGGATTAGCTGAGTCTAGACTTAGCTAGGGTGCAATCCTAGTTGATAACAATATGAATGCATATGCATATTCATATATGTATTTTACATTATACTATAGACATTATTATTGGATAATTATTGCGTGGTGAAGATGCCAAAATAACAACATAACGATTGATGTTGCTAACTATGCAAATGATATTTTTACTATTGAATTATTATTACCTAAATATTTTTTATGATAAATATATTTTCTAATTAGCTACATGTTCGTATATTGCTCAACTCTTATAAAAGAGGAGCATAGTATTTTCTTGTTTGAGCTTGATTAATAAAAGAAGAGATCGATGTGATATATATATCATTGTTATATGTCTTTTGAAACCATAAGTAGCCACAATATAATAGTATATTTATAACATTCAAATGTTTTTGAAACAAAGACTAAGCCACACATATGCAACCTAAGGTGACACATGCCAAAGCAATAATGAATGCAAAGAATTTCCATGATGGACTCATGGAAATCCTCATGGTATGCTTTGTGATAATGAACTCTATAACCATTTCTTGCATATTTGGGGATCAAAGTGTTATTTTGGTTAGTTATGGATCTAGGTAAAGATCAAATAACTACTTCTTGGAGTAGATTTTCTTAGGGACTGAAGTAAATTGTAGTTAGGTAATATTTCGAGGGAGAGTATGTGAGGATTTCTTATAATGAAAATAATTCAGTTTCATTTTTCTATTAGTGCTTGATGGAATGAGGGAAGGATTTTGGGAAAAGAAACACATTGAAGTGGGTGTTAGGAAGAGTATAAGAGACCATATTAGTCATATGTGAGTGTCTGGAGCTATAGTAACTTCACTCTAAAAGTAGAAGATTGAAAATAGATAACAAAAACTTGTCAATATGGGAAAGAGCTTAGTTGTGTAGAGAATTGTGCCAACATAGATTAATATAGCTATTGATTAGAAGAAGAAGGATAATGATTGAGTTTCTCCATAAGGTAGAAAATTATTTTTAAATATACAACCTTTCCAAGCTAGCAAGAAGATAGGTAATCCGACATTAAATATTTCTATTTTCTATTCTTGAAAGCTTAAGAAAAGCATACAATGATCAGTTTGTGAGCTTATTGATTTCCCATCATTCCATGAATGATTTTGTATTCTATTCTCAGAGTTAGCTAAGCTAATTTAATTGTGTTATTGGTGATTTCTTGATTGTTTGAATCTTAAAAAAATAGAGAAGAGTTTGAACATTTAGAATATCCTTTCCTTGTATGGTATATGAATATGACCTTAATGGAAATAAGAGACTTTTCTAGTCGTGATTGAAATAGCTAGATTCCCTTGGAATTTTTTGAGTTGTATAATGTATGCTAAAGATTTATTTCCTTTAATAAATTTTTGAATATGCATGGGAAGATTAGATGAGAAATATTGTTCATGAGGGTTTTGAATTGATATTAAAGATTGTGTGTAGAGAAGAGGTGATATAATAACAAGCACAACTAGGTGCTAGAATTACAAGATTGCCTAAACATTTAGAGGATAAAGTCCTTGCTTGCTTCTTATTAAAGAATTATAAATTGTATTAATTCTTGAAATGTATATTTTCTTTTGTTTTAAGTTTCCAAAATACTTCTAGGGTTTATATTGAGTAAATTACCACCCACTAGAGGATATTATGTATATGATTTTTTCTTATTATTATAATACAAGTGAGGTCAAGTTATTTGTTGAGTCAATAAAGGGAATGCCAAGTAAACCACTATGTGAGGCAAACCCCATTATACTTTATATACCTTGAATTAGTGGAAATTTCCAAGACTTGATAAGTTATGTCAAGTAACATGGGGGTTCAAGGAAAGTCTTAACACTTTACCAACTTAGTTGAGTTATATCTAGAAAGATGGGGTGTGACATGCAAAAGTTCTTGTAATTATCTACAGGGTTGAAAAATCCATTCAATATTACCATAGGTGAGATATGGTACTCCAAGTAGGGTAGGGTGTGTGAAAAAATGAATTCTCTCTTAGTAGTGATTATATTCATAATATAAATACTTTTTTCAAAGTGAGTGTAGTTGTCTCTGCATGCACTTATCGGTTCACCATGACCTTGATACTTAGCTAGTTAGATATGTCATACATACTTGGAAGGTATCATAGTTGTATGGTGATATTAGTTATGTAGAGCACACCATCAAAGCTCAAATGGATGAACTAAGAGAGTTCTTTACTAAACCCTTTGTTGAAGGGTATGGACACTTCAAGTTAGGAAGGTGTGTACAGGATCACAAGTCTATGGTTGGAGATAAAGTACCTAATTGATGCTCCCCCTCTTGCAGATGACATGTTGAGTCTTGGAAGACAAAAAAATTGAGATATGGGATCTCTAACCTTGTTTCTCTATGCTATTTTTTATCTTACTTAAATGAAATCATTGAATTGAAATGTAGAAAGTGAATGATATTATTCTTTTAAGTTTGAAAAGAATGTATATATGTTTTTTTATATTTTAAAGGAAAAAGTTATGCAAAAGCATGTTTCATTTAAAAAGAAAAAAAATGTATCTTTTTTACTTATGATTTTATTTATTAACTATTTGGTGAGTATTTCATGGTAAATATTTTTTAAGAAAGAGATGGTTGTTACACATGGTATCAGAGCTACCAAGTTGAACACTCAGACCTATTACCTCACTATGTAAGTATCCTATCCAACATTAAGAGACTAAATTTTGGAAAACCTTGGGCTAGAAATCGTGAGAACCAAGAAAAATACCAAGAAGTACATCACTAATAATGAATGATACCTTAAAGCTAAGAAGGAGTGGGTAGCTCTATATAAAACTATTAAGGGAACTATTATTGATGGAGAGGCTTGGTTGGATGATATTGAAACCTCTACACATGTAATGAGATGTTTCAAGGACAAAAAGGAGGAACTAAAGTAGGATGCTAAGGTCACTACAAGCCTATAGGTAGACCAAGCTAACAACCCAACTCCTAGGATTTTTCCTAGTGAATGTACCATGGGAAATCCTTCAAATGCACCAAAAGGGTTGGAAGAGCAACCATGAGTGCATCAACCACCTGAAGTTATAATATTTAGTTCCAATGAATCTAAGGGATATACCTCTCTTGTTCGTGATGAATAGTCATTTCATGTTAATATTATGTAAAAATATAAGGATTTTTTAATCCACTTGTGGGTAATAAAATAAAATTTGCATATATGTGTTCAAATATTTCACTCTTTAATTTGAAATGAATTGTTAGAATTGGCTATGGCTGCCAAGATCTTGAGACCAAAATGGAGAAACAAAGAGAATGTAATATGACAAGAATAGAAACATTCTTATCAATTGGTTAATGATATGATGTGTTGGCTGAGGAGGAACTCTTGGTTTCTCAGCCCAAGGTGAGATACAAGATGTCATAGGATTATGATAAGTGTCTTAATCATAAGACATGAGACAACTAATCACACCTAGGTTCACATGTGTTACAAGTCAAAAGATAAGATAGCAACTAATGAAAACTAACACCATATAGAAAGATTCCTTCCTATGACCTAAGTAAACTTAACATGTGTAAATAAGTCCCCTAGTAATGAGTTAACTAGGTACAAGACTTTATTTACACCAACAACCCCCCTTAAGTGCAACTTAGGGAGTAGAAAATTATTATGCAAATGACACAAAGATGAAAAATGGGTCCCAACTATGAGGCCATGTTAGGTACCCATGTACAAACACAATGAAATCTCTCACAACTAGAGAAAGGAAGAAAACCTAGTGGGACAAAACTCCTCCCCAAAAGAGAGAAACAAAACAAGAAACATGCTCTAGGAAGGAAAAAACCTCAAATGAGGAAAAATTCCACCCCCCATAAGAGAATGAAGAAATTCCATGCAACCCCCCTAAAAGGTGAATCCCTGCTCAAATGTCACAATGTCAAGTACCCAATATTAATTGAAGAAGGAGACAAAGAAGAAAAATGTGAAGACTGATGTAGAGTCGACCAAGGATGATGATGAGTCCTCCAAATACTGTTACAAAGAATTCAAAACTATGAAAAGAATAGATAGAAATAATTGGGTACACCTATAGAAGATGCCACATAACTAGTGACAGAGCTAAAACTGTCAACTCATGAGTAACTGTAGAATTTGTTGATGAATCAATACTACAACAAGAATAAGGTTAGAACCAAGGAGAAAAATGTACAAGTGTGAACTGGACACTCTCTTGATAGATGGTATATCCCTATCTCAACTGGAGACAAGTACCAAGTCTCTGGATGTAGAAACAAACTACTGAAGACAGGTAGATCACTTGCAAAATAGGAGTGTTTATATGGTGTTTAGTCCATCTCACTGAAATGCATGGGTAACCATCTGCTGCATTTGTTGAGTATATAGGAACTAACACTGGATACATAGATCAATCCAAATAAGCATACAATATGATAGAGTACACTAAAATAGCAAGATTGTGGCACTTTATTTTAATGTGATTACAACATTAAAAGAGGAGAACTACAACAAGCATGATGCAAATCTAGACAAAATTGCATGAGTAACTCTGAAGAGCTCGAAACAACCTTTCCAATGCTACAAGAATCATGAAAAATGGAGGTTTGGTGTACAATGATGAAGTCAAAGGGTACGCCAATGCAGATAGGGGTATATTTACCCAAAATGTCGAATAAAAAAAATGCCCCAAATTTTTGAATAAGCCATAGAAAATATTTTAATGAAATATTTTTTCCAAAACTATTAATGATACTATACCGCTCAAGGCTTGTCTGGGCAAACAAAATTTGCCTCAGCTTCCAACTAACAATGTCCAAAATCAACAAATTGGTAGTCGATCTTTAGGTTTTTAGGCCTCCTAGATGCAATGGTAGGTTCTATTTTGACCCAAACTGGTCCAAAAATATGGCTACCTCCTAGATCTACCAGCCAACACCCAACTTCAAACCCTTGTAGATTTGGCCTCCAATGTCCAACTGGGATGAAATAAAAGGAAAATATGACTTTCTTGGATACTTTGGATGCAATGGTGAGCTCAAATTTGATGTAATAAGATCCCAAATGTACCTATAATATAAATCCAAAAATGGAACCCCCCAAAATCTAGTATATCTATCAAGAAAATACAAGATTGCACTCAAGATCTCGCAAAAGACTAACCAAAGACACTCAACTTACTCCAATACCATGTTAGAATTGGCTATGGCTACCAAGATCTTGAGACCAAATGGAAAGCACAGAGAGAGAGAATATAATGTGACAAGAATAAACTATATTCTTATTAGTTATGATTCAATGATATGATGTGTTGATGTACAATAAGAGAGACCCCTTGGTTATATATCCAAGGTGAGATACAAGATGTCATAGGATTATGACAAGTGTCTTAATCATATGACATAAGACAGCTAATCACACTTACCTAGGTTCACATGTGTTATAAGTCAAAAGATAAGATAACAACTAATGACAACTAAAACCATCTAGAAAGATTCCTTCCTATGACCTAAGTAAACTTAACATGTGTAAATAAGTCCCCTAGCAATGAATTAACTAGGTACAAGACTTTATTTACACCAAAAGGAATGTATGGTAAATTAGTAAAGTTTTCTGTAAATATGAGTTAAAGGGAAAACTAATAAAAAATTCAAACTAAAAACTTTAAGTATAAGTCTAAATCCATAATGGTGCAAAACAAAAATAACCATGACAAGAGCCAAGAAGTTTTCGCACACTCCAGAATTGTAGAGGACAAGCTAGATCAAATTATTTCCTTGTTGCGGGATACAAGATAACAGGTTCATAACCTAGAGGGTGAGGTCAGAGGTAGGCTAGGTAAGGAACCCATGTTTGAAGGTGAAACTAGAAGCTACCATGTCCATACCAAACAAAGTGAGAAAGGGGAAACCCATTCAGAAACTAAGTTAGATGAAGAGGTGAGTGACTAATTAGTCAAATAATTATTGAGTGATATGAAGAAAGTAACCCCTCCCAAGTGTTGGTTATTTTTTAAGAACCAAATTGATCTTTAGAAATACCTATGGAGTTTTCCAATTCCAATTCTTAGTATTCCAAAGGGATTGGCCAACGAATGAGTAAAAGTTGTAAGAATTCTACTCCTAGACTTCAGGCTCTATTAAACCTAGGAGGGTGATCCCACAATGTATATTTACAAATTTATATGATTACTACTTAGATACATGGTCAACAATAGATAATTCTCATAAAATTACTCAACAACATAACACATCAAATAAGTTGGCAGCTCATTTATTGATATCCTACACTTGGAGCATGAGAAGATAAAACTCAACACAAAACAACTATAGTGGTATTCATTTGAAAGTTTGTAAAATAAAAAAAAATAGCTGATGAATCAACCCATAAACTAAATTATGAATACTTTGCATGAACCAGTGTCTTATTCCAAGCACAGAGTCAATATCAACCTATGCAACTATACAACATCTTAACAATAGAAACCTACAATCTTAAGAAACACTACTTTACAACATTCCCCTATCACACTCATGATCATCACTACTTACAAATATCCTAGCACCTAATTCTTATGAGTTAACAATTTCATCCAAGCATTTACATTAATTCATTGAACTAATAAGTAGGAATGAAATAAAACATCCATTGAAAAACAATATAGACAAACAAAATGAATCCTAGATTACTTTCACTCATAACTCATAAAATGAGTACATGGAGAGACAACAGCCATGAAATTTGTATCAATCTGTATTGTATTTTCTATATTGTTATCAAAATTACATACATAATAACAAAATTTGAACTTAAGACAAAACTCTAGAACATGCTTGATATTCCTTTTACAATTCACCGTGTCAAATGCAAAACAACAAACCTCTACTTTCTGGCCCTGAATTCCTTCTTATAGAAACAAAGGAGAAAAACAAGCCTCAGGCCAGAAAGTACACATGTAAATATCCTATTGGACCGCTTATAATAAAAATTCCCCTATTCAGTTACATTGCATTCCCAAGAGGTGGGAAAATGAAAGTGGTCTTCATTCATCATTGGAGATCCAGTCCAATTTTCAAATGGTATCTTCAAACAATTACCTCAAAATTTGTGCCCACACAAACAAAGTGAAAGAAGGAAAGCATGACCGAAACAGAAAATAAAATAAAATACAAAAGATATGTCCACATTTATAGCCTTGTCATCAATTCAACTTAAAGAAGATGCACTATATTTTCCATTATTTATCAAAATACTAATTTGTACTAAATCCAGGCTATGCAATACAACTCCCACTTATCCGTTATTCATCATGGTTGCAAACTTCAAAATTTCAAATCACCACCCCTCCATTCCATATCAATCTACCACTCCCTCCAAGTATCTACCTTTCCATGCTAAGAATTCATCTTTTGTGGGCCAATCGAAATCCATGACTTCATCAACCCTTTCTCTATAAGGTACATACTTGGTGACAATCTAGTTAGCCTCCTTATCAAATTCCAGCAAGACAGTCTCAGCATGAGCTAACATATCCATATTTATCTTCAATGTGTCCATATCAAATTTCTGACAAATTGAAACTACCCGATCTAAAATAACTTTATTTATTTCATTTTTCCAGTCATGTAGGGTTTTTATGCTATCATCATCCCTTAGAATGGATGGAAGAATGCCATGATGCGATTCATGGAAGGATTTTACCAACTCTTTTATTTTGTTCTCCAATGGTTCAATATTTCCCCTGTATCCTTCCACGTTACCTACAAGAGTAATAGTAGGTTTAAAATTTTTAGGAAAATTGCAATCATGCCTAACTCCAATTGACATCAATATTAATTCCTTCATCCTAAAGATCCAAATTTCCATGAGTGAAATAGCTCTTTCCCTATAATTATCAAAAAAATTGATGGTAGCCACCATGGATGAATAACTATAGTGAATGTTGTTCAATCTATTGTTCACTCTTCTGTTCAAATGTTCCAATACTGTAGTGACAATATTCTTGTTGCTCTTGAAAATATCCTCATCATGATTATCACATTTATCTTTATATTCACTTAGCTACCTAAGCAACTCTTCCCAGTTGATACCTTCTTCAACCTGTGGCCCTCCTAATGTACTAGGTTCTACTATTGAAATGGGCACACTTCCCATGTTGTATGGCACAATTTCCCATGAAGAACTTAATTTAGTAGTAAACTCTGGGGGTACAACTTCTTGTGAAGTGGTGGGGGAGTCAACATCATTCCGCTTGGGTTTTTTAGGTTGCAAACTTTGCAACTTATCTTCCAATAATTCCACCTTTGTCTGCAACTACATATTATATTGGTCAAGCCTTCCATATTTAACTAGCAAATCATTGTAATCCTTCCCAAGCTTATCCTTTTCTAAAATTATAGATTCTACAATGGCCATTGTAAATTGTGCAACATGAACTGACATATTTTCTACCTCTAGAGCCGATGTTTCTGACACTCTCTTTATTATTAGGCCTCCACTATAGTTAGGTGCAAGCTCAAGAATATCAGGCTTTCTTGTGCTTGGGGCTAGAGACCAGATAGCCAAGGAATCCCATTACTCACTAAAATTCGACCCCTATAGTGCAATTGTAGCTTCTTCTTCTGTATCATAAAGAGGCCTATCACATCTCTTTATTGTATCAAAAGCTATGCTAGAGGCTAAATCCCATTCTGCAAGCAACAAAATACCACTATTTCTTACCAATTCTTGACCCTCTTATGTAGTCATCTATTGGAATTTAGATCTCATTTCATTTAAAACCATTTTTTGAATGATGGCATCTAGTAATTCTTGATGAAGGATTCTTTCTATAGCCAGGTTGTTGAGATATTCATCTATTTTAGCTCTGTATGCAAATACCATAAAATCTTAAGACTTTACAAATGAGTCATCATCTAAGAACTTTTCACATGCTTCAACCCACATATCATCTCTTCCATTGAGCCCAGTGAGATCAACTTTACTCAATCTCATACTACTAGTGTAGTGGGCACTCCTTATTGTGTTTCCTTCTTTGATACCCAAATGTCATCATTAGAGCCTTCGTCAACATAGTCCACTAGAGTAGTCAATTCAACCTTTTGATTTTTCAATGGTGGCTCCCTTGGTGGTAATTCACTAGGTCATGGAGAATTAATGTCCACAATTCTAGGCTCTATTGGCCTTGGAGGAGATTTTGGTGGTCCTTGTGGCATAGGAGGAGGCTTATGTTCCTCTTGTTGAGAAGGATCATATGTTGCATCAATTTTATTTTCCCTACTCTTTCTCCTTACAAAGAACTTAATTCTTGGTTCATCAGGAGCTTGAGATGTAGGTTTTCCTTCGATAGCAAGGATTTCTCCTCCACATTGTTCTACAATGGGTGCTTTCCCTTTATATTTACTTATCACCCCTTTAGTTTCAAGGTGGTCCACTATTGAGTCAAAATTCTTGGATACATGTTCCACCTTTTGTATTATATTTTTAGTCTTTGGAAGAACCTTGAAGTCAAGTTCTTCTTCCTTTATCTTTCTTTGCATCTTATTGAAGGAAATCCACCTTTCTCTTCTCATTTCCTACTCCTGAAGGTCGAACACATTTCTTATCACATCCTCTAGATACTAGAAAATGTGCACAAATTTGTAAATCTTGTTTCTTTCATTCACCCAGGCCATAAAACCTTTGAGATCATATATGATCCTCTCAACTAATCTCTACATGTGGTAGGTTTTTAGTATTTCTATAATTTTATTCCAACCTCCCTTGGTCATCACAAAATCAAAAAAGCAAGTGTACAAAGGAAATAATGTTCCTTTTCCTTGATTCAATAGGTGCTCATTTTCTACACTTCTAAATTGCCACATCACCTCAAGGAAACCAATTCTCTTCAGCACAAAATTTGGTAGCCAGTGAGGTGCAACCATGGAACCATATACTCTTAAGATAGTGTAATCAGGATATGGGATAACATCTCCCCAAATATGATCAACTCCTAGCTCGGGCCTTCTTTCCTTGGGTCTCAAAAAATCATGTAGGGCTATGGGAATTCTAGGTATATTCACAATTAAGACTCTCCTCAATTCTGAAGCAAACAAGTTTTGAAATGTCACATAATCATATGTCCTATCATCCTTGTCTAAAAAAATAGTCCAACATTGCACGAGAAACTCCAAGTTATCCCCTCTTCTATCCAAAGTCATATTATGCCCAAAGTAAGGTGCACCCTTGAACAAAAACATATGCATCAATAATGAATACCAGCTAAATCTCACTCCCAATTCACCTTTCTTCAACCCTATCAAACCTCCATGCATTCTTTCTAAAAGAAACCCCGCATCATCATACCCTATGCAATATTGGGGGTGCTAAATATGGGTGGCCATATGCATCCATGTCATTGGAATTCTTGTGAAAAGATCATAACCAATTATTTGGAAAATAGAATAAAAGGTTTTTTGGAAGTAGGGAACAAAAGAGCTAGCAGGGAAAGTCTCTTTATCACATGCCCCTATTATAATCTTTCAACCTACAATTTCTTCTAGATATCTCAATAGGATGTAGACTCTAAATGCAATCTTAGTTTTTTGATACTCCTGCTTAAGAATGTTCTCATTTATCTTATGCATTTCATCACTCCATCTAGTGATTCTAAAAACATGAGCCAATTCCTCCTTGGTAATTTTGACCATCTCCTTCCCATTATATGTTCCTATAGTTCTTGTGACTAGGTCATAATTGGTAGCCACTACCTTAAGCAAGTCAACATCCATCTAGATATTTGGTACAATAAACTTTCCCAAGTCACAGTTCCAACAGTTACCTACTAGGATACCCATGATGTTTCTATTCTTGAACCAGCTATAAAATAGTTCCCATCTAGTATAAGGAAATTTGGCATCCCTAATAGATCTATTCTTGTCAATCAAACTTTCTACTACTTCCAAACCTCTAAGAAGTAGTTCTGGTCGAGGGTGGCAATTGGTTAGTAAGGTCTTTATTCAAATGCCTTTTGGGAGCAGAAGCTTCCCCTCTAGAAGAAGAGACTTTTTATTGTGCTTTAGGAGCCGTGACACAAGAGGTTTTGCAGGGTTTATGGTTTGTTTTGGAACAAAACTTACAACTTTTATAAGGGTTTGACATGAACAATGACAATGCAACACTTAACAAATTCTCTTTTATGAACATCAAACTTTAAAATGTTAAACCAAGAAAACCCTAATAGACTCAATAGTTTGAGAAACCACAACTTATCAATAATTTTGATAGGAGGGAAATAATTCACTTACTAGTTCTCTTCACAAGTTGACAACCCTAGTTCTGATGTTTGGAAATATTGAAAAACCATAGCACAAGCTCCTTGAGTGTGTAGAGTATACTTCACAATGCTGAATTATACGTTCAAGACAAGTATTAATAATTATGCAACTCCCTACTTTGGTAGCTCGATGTCCTTTTAGCTATTAAGGCTTGCTCACACGAACCAGAATGACTCACTTGTCAAATTGAGTTTTGAATGCCAACTATTGATCTTGTGGGAGTGTTAATTTATGGATGACCTAGACTTGGCCATCTTGATTTGCAAGATTTTATTGTACACAACCGCAATACTAACCAAATGACATAAAGCCACATGGAACCATTTGCTAGTGGTATGCAGGCTCCACCATTTCTTTGTCACTATAGCCAGGATCCACGTGTCTTCTTTCCCTTTCCCTCGTGAGTCATAACCCATGTGCAACTTTCATCAACAGGAAGACAAGGAAAGGTTGAGATTAAATCTCTTGGCTTCTACATACATACTTCTTAATTCAAAAACCATTTCCCACAATTTTATCCTTCTTTCAACATCCATGACCCAAATTAAAAGATCTTCAAACACGCGCAATATAGCTGCATTAGTAGCACACATCTTATTTTCCATCCCCCATGCTAAAAATTTAATTAATATTCACCCTTGCTCCAATGCTTCCATGTCCTCTTGATCACTCCATCTGAAAATTCCTACTCCCCCATTGGGAATCTGGAAATAAAGGTGAGACCCATACGAGATAGCGGGGAGCGGTCAAGATTAATCCATGTCACCCATTATCAATCGTTGATTCATTTGAAAACTCTGTGATGCTAAAAACTCAAAACCATTAGGCCCACAGTTTGGGCCAGACACATGGCAACCGCCTATCAACCTGTGTGAATATTTTAATGGAGAAGAAAAACAAATGGGCATGTAGAGAATGGTCCTGATGTAGCCACATCATTCAACACCCACCATTTATTTCCTCTTAAAACTAGTTGCACGCCTTATCAAAGACATCTGACTTGCCATCGTACAAGACACATGGCCTTCGCCTATGAGCTTGTGAGAATAAAATAATAAGTAATGAAATGAAATGGGTGCGACTCATTTGCACCAATCGAATGATAGTCAAGGATCCTTATATATGCACATGCCAAAACATTTAATCTTAAAAGAGGGACTTGACTAGGTCGAAAAGATCATACCCATGGAGATTCATTTGCACCAATTGAACAATAGTCAAGGATCCTTATATCTGCACATGCCAAAACATTTAATCTTAAAAGAGGGACCTGACTAGGTCAACAAGATCACACCCATGGAAAAGATGACATAAATCTCAAAACAAATTTAGTGGGAAATATTAGCCTGATTTAGGAAAAAATAAAGTAATGGCCAAACACATGACAACCAGTAAAACAAGACCAAATGACTAGTTTCTTATTGGGTTTTGATGGCACAAGATGTGACTTAAAAGACTGAGAACTGATAGGAAGGGGTCAACAAAGAATTAAAACCTTGGCAAGGATACAAACTCAAAGGGTTTTTCAAATAAGACTTAAAGTAAACTAAAACCCTTAAACAATGATAAGAGACAAAACCTTAAGCCCTCATATACAACTTCAACCCAAGTTTGAGCAATACTCAGAGATGAAACATGAAAAATTTTAGGGGTTCCATCAGTGGCTCCAACTGGGGATGCAAGTCTCTTGTAGGCATGACGAGATCCTAGAATCTATGGTTGAAGTAGACCAGCCAAAACACAATGAACCAAAACCAGGGAAGTACCTGGACTAGGTATCAAGACCAAACCAAACACAACCAAATAAAACACACCTATACAAAAAATGTACAAAACCTACAGTGTACATGGAATCATAACATACTTAGGAGAAGTATGGCTTGAAGAATTCTCCATGTACTAGTGTATGCAACCTAAAATGGTCACCTAGACTTTGGGCCCCATTTATTTAATTTGTCAACATCAATTTTCTGAATCAATGATTGTCGCATTTTCAAATCAAAATTCTTAATCAATTCATAACTATTTCAAATGTTTCAATTTTCCCTAAGGTTTGAATGCTTCATTAATTTTATTTAATCAAAAGAAATAAATCCTTTTTAATAAATAAAATAATGTTATTTAATTGAAGTTAATATTACTTAAATAAAATGATGCTATTTAATTAAATCTATTTTTAATTAAATTATTTTATTTTATTTTATTAATATTCATTTCTAAATTACATAATCTTATTTTATTTTATTAAAAGAGATA
>VDFB02271358.1:333752803-333779739 GCA_007258455.2 Sequoia sempervirens | reverse complement strand
TTAGCTTTGGTCTCTTGGATATGCTTGTCTTTAGGACACCTCGCAAACAGTGTTTTTCAACACTAACCCAACTGTGTTTTTCATCACAACCCCTGACATCGTGTGTTTTTCAACACTTATCAGTTTGGTCTTATCTAGTTCGGTCATGTGATCTTACCTACTTGCAAGCATTCGATCCTTATCCTTGGAACTCAGTATTAGTTTACACACTTAAAAAAATTTAATTGCAACACTTAATGCTTGAGATATGCCATGATCTTTTCTTTGTGTGCTGACTGATATTGATTTTCGTTGAGTGTCCTTGTCTAATAAGTCTCTCCGTGATGCATAGCTAGAGGACTTGGGGCATGGGGCATGTTTTTATTTGCTTTCTGCTTGTGGGTGTTGTCTTGAACCTCTCTGTCTCTTGTTGTCTCCTCGACACACTTAAGAGATTTTATGGCATCGCCCTGAATGTTTTGCACAACCATTCTCATGGTAACTCGGGCGCTATGTCTTGAGATGTGAGCTGGTTTTGCTACATTAAATTGGGTAAGCTTTCAACACAGTCATCTTGACTCTCATGTCTTTGATGCTCAAGTGTTAGAATCTTTCCACATTCCAAGCTGATATAAATCAAGCATTCATATCTTCATAGCGCGCTTGTGACTAGTGATGATTGTGTGATTGTCCCATGTCCGGTAATAATGGCCCAATGATGAAAATAAGTTCTCTTAGATTCTCTAATGAATGATGAACACACAAAAACCTATGTTACCCTATTGCAAGTACACCTTTGCATTTTCATGTAGCTTGCATTATTTAGACTTCATGTTAATTTGCACTTTTAGGCTATATTATGGGTTTGAGAGGGTTTCCTTCATCTTTCTTGTGGATTTTTCATCAACTGTGGTCACGTTCTTCATTTCCTTATCTTATTTCGTGATCTCAATCAAAATTCCCTATCTTAAACAATTGATTGATTTTGATGCATCCTCTTTATTGAGGCAGATTCTCTTCCTTCTCTCCATTTCTTTCCATTTCTTCCAAACTTCTATCTTCCATTCGATTTCACCCACTTCTTTTCTTCTAATTCAACCTTAGGCATAATTTTCTTGCTGATCTACGAGTTCGTGATTCTTATATTTTTCATCTTACATCAAGAACCTTATCTTTTGTTTGATTTGATCAAATTTTCAATTTATTATTTCTCCTCTATCTCATTTCGATTTCGGGATCAAGAGGGCAATACCTATCAAACTTCAATCCTTGATTCAACTTTATCAATTTATCAATTGCTTTCTTGGGGCAACCTTGCTTGAGATTCTTATCTCTCACTTTGGATGTGATCCTGAATCGACCCTCATGTTAAAGGCCTTTTGTTTATGTTTGTCTAGATGTGATCCCGAGTCGACCTCACATCTAAGTTGTTTTGTGATCCCAAATCGATCTCACATTGCAACTTCATTCTTTGACTGCATGTGATCCCGAGTCGACCTCACATTAGTCAAAGAGGGGCAAATGTATGCAACCTAAAATGGTCACCTAGACTTTGGGCCCCATTTATTTAATTTGTCAACATCAACTTTCTGAATCAATGATTGTCGCATTTTCAAATCAAATTTCTTAATCAATTCATAACTATTTCAAATGTTTCAATTTTCCTAAGGTTTGAATGCTTCATTAATTTTATTTAATCAAAAGAAATAAATCCCTTTTAATAAATAAAATAATGTTATTTAATTGAAGTTAATATTACTTAAATAAAATGATGCTATTTAATTAAATCTATTTTTAATTAAATAATTTTATTTTATTAATATTCATTTCTAAATTACATAATCTTATTTTATTTTATTAAAAGAGATATTATCATCTTAAATAAAATAAAATAAATGAAATATCCTCTCAAGAATATCTTGTGATGAAAAAAATGGAAACAAATCAGTTAAAAGGGAAATAAACTAAAAAAGAATTCCAATCAAGATTTGTTTCTATTTTTCTATTTATCCCACATTGCTTCTGAATTTTCCTTCAATTCCACTTTTGCCTATAAAATGAGCCCTCTCATTCTCATTTCAAAAAATCACGAATTTTTATATCAGACTTATGCTACAAATTTTCTTGAATTTTATCATTTGAGATTACACATTAGTTTGATTTTATAAACATCTTAGTTTTAGAGCATATAGTTTAATATTACATTTTGGCTTAATCTTCATAGTAGATTAATTTGCAAAGTAATTCATTTATGGCATTGCATGTAGATCAATTTTCATTTCAATAAATTAGTTTTGTTTATTGCATTTTACAGTCATTTAGATTAGTTTTCATTGTTGCATTGCAAGAACAGGATTCATGGAGATTGGCATTCTTGCTTCTCCTCTTTGAATCTCTCATTCTGAGACTGTATTTGCAGGGGTAACTGGGTTAATCTGAGGGCCACAATATCAATCCCTGCTCTTCTCGGATAGAGAGCTGTGAATTGATTTGCAAGGACTCATTATTGAGTATCCTCGCATGCAAGGATTCACAGAAGTATAACATATTTTCAGTTATACAACTAGCAGTTCAAAAAGTTCACCTATCAAGCTTTGAAGGAAATAGAAATCCTCACCATGTGTACTAGCTATCAGATAAGGGCCTAACCATAATGCTTCAAACTTTCCATGTTTATGGGTGATCCCACAAAGCTGGTTTACAATTTCTAGGAGATTCTGATTTTTGCCAAAATCTCATATTTTTAGAAAAAATAATGATTTAATCCTTAAAAAATTCCATTTAAAACATTCCAATTAAAGAGGGTTTGATCAAACTACCTTAGATCAAAACCCCTTGGATAGAACCCCACTAGTTTTAAACCATACATATAACAAAGTCTCCTTTACACCTATCAAAATGCTGATAAAAAAACATTTTTTATTTACCTTTTGGGGGATCACATGAATTCATTTAAATTTTACTTTTTGCAAGTATGTAGTCCTTATTATAAGCTTCAAAAAAAGTATAATTTTAAATAAATTTAATTTAATTATTATATTTATTTTTTATTTCTTATGAATGTAGGTTTTTCACTGAAAAACAAGCTCTTTGTTCTGCACATGTGGAAAAATAGAAGATTATCAAAAAAAAATTGAAAAATATGAGTGCACTAGATATTGAATTCCTTGATCCAACAAAAAAAAATTAATTTCGATACATACAAAAAAAAGCATGTGTTATACAATTCGCCTATGTCTGAATTGTAATTGGTTTGACTTCAAAACTTGATTAAGTAAAAAATATTCAATAAAACACTATGAAACAAATTTTAAGCACTAGATATCATAGTTACAAATCTAAATTTGAAAAAATTATAATTTTATTCCTTCATGGAAAAAAAATTATGTGTTATACGGTGAGCGTCACTCCTTAAAAATGGTGTTGATTGAAAAATACTATTTTTTGAAGGAGGTGGAAAAAGAAGTGCAATCTGATTCTAAAATTTTTGAGAAAAATATATTTAGAATCTATAGACAAAATGTCACAAATCACTATTTTTCATCATCTTCAAATTACTCATGGTTTAGCAGCTATAGGTGCCCAAAAGTGAAGATTTAGTTAGAAAAAATTAGTTCGGTGTCCAATTTGGCCAAAAATTATAAACCAGTATTGTGGGATCACCCTTACCCTTATCTTGAGCCCTTGCATTCTAGGCTAACACCATACTATTCACCTCAAAAAATTTAGGAGAAGCTCTCTTGTCATGCAAGTGCTTGACTTGCAACTACAATTTTGTATTTTTAGCATGAGCTTATCTCCCTGTTTCATCCAATTGCATCAGATTATTGATTATGTGTTTCATATCCTCACATATCTCTTCATCATACTCTTACACAAACTTATACATCTTCAGTAGGTTATTCAGTGGCAACCTAGCATCCAAACCATATACCAAGCCAAATGGTGAATAACCAGTAGCTTTTTTCACAGTCACTCTATCTGCCTAGAGTGCCAACTTCAGTTTTGAGTCCCAAGCTTTTTAATTCTTTTCCATCACCCTTTTGATGATTTTCATTAAGCTCTTATTGCTAGACTCATCCTAACCATTTCCTTGAGGATTGTAAAATTAAGAATAAGAAACTTGTATGCTATGGTTATCACAAAAGTTTGTGAATTTCTCAGATCTAAAACATATAGCATTATCTAAGATGATTTTTTTTGGGACTCCAAACCTAATGAGAATATTATTCAATAGGAAATCCACCACCACCTTTCTTGTTGCATTTTTTGTGGGTATTTCTTCTACCCATTTTTTGAAATAATTAGTGGTAACAAGGATCCATGAGTTCCCTCCACTAGACTTTTTTGTTATCTCTCCAATGAAATCAGTTCCCCATTGTTAGAAAGGGGCTTGAACAAAAATTGGCCTAAGTGGTAGATTCCCTGAAAACCTCAGTTTTCCTACAAAATTTGACAAGAATCACAAGTCTTAACAAACTTGTGAGCATCCTTAAAGGGTATGTGTAGGATGATGATGGTCCAAAAAGTGGCGATATGTAAGTGATATGATGGCGCATGTGGCTGATGACTTTTTTTTTTACCCAAAATTGATGAAACGAAAAAGGTTTCTATAAAGGAGATTCTCAACTTTCCACCAATATAAATTATGTTTTACTTTGAATTTAATAAATAATTATTATTCATTTTCTATTTGAATTACGACTAAAGTCCTAATTGATAGGTTGATTGAAAAGCATTTATAGCTTTCAAACAATATCACATTTTTTTAATTTGAAACATGTGTCACATTCTATGTTTTGCATACTATAGGATTAAAAAAAAAAATTGAATTTCATGAAGTTTTGACCAAGTTAAGGTGGTCAGACATACAAGTTATTATATTTTTTAAAATTTGTAATAAAAACTCATAATTAATTATTTACTTCTAAAAAATTACAAAAAAATGCATCACATCGGGACATGAGTCCTCTACTTATATCTAAAATATTATAAAAAAGTATTATCATTTTATTGTGGTTAGGGTGGTCAGACAGACACCTACTTATTTTTTCCCTAAAATTTAAGTACAACTACATTGAAATTTCAAATTTTCACCAAATAATTTTTTTTTAAAAAAGAAACCTAGTAGTTTAGAAACTACATTAAATTTTCTATAGATTCTATTCTTACATATTTTTGAAATAATATAGATAACATATTTAAATTATTACATCAAGTTGCCTAACTCTAATTTTTTTGAATTTTTCGCCACTTAAGGGCCTATTTTGTCCATGATTATCCTGCACATACCCTAAGGATAGTAGGCCACCAGAATCCTACTCTCAAGATCTTATGAGTGGTATTCTTTGCCATATAATGACCACCACACACCCCATTATGCATTTCTTGCAAGATTTTTAATGCCTACTTTCCATCCACACATTTAAGCAGTATACCATCTAGGTTTCTACACCATAGCTCATTGCCAATAATCACATACTTGATGGCATGCAATTTTAATTTCCTCTTGTCATTTTCAGCCATATCTACAGGACACTACAAAGTTTGTGAATATTGGACAATTCTTCTATACCATCTACATGTTTGCATATCACAGATAGGTACAACATCAACCATTTCTGCCTAATTAACCTGATTAGCCTCCAAATTAGTTTCTATCATTAATTTAGCTAGGCCCTACCCTCTTACTAATTTGGTAATTTGGACATCAATGTTGAATTCTTGGATCCTTTTGATCCATCTACACCTTCTTCCTATAGTTTCTTAATGAGTGAAAATATCTTTCACCGCAACACTTGGCACAAAAGCTATGACAGTAGCTCCAACTAGGTAAGTCCTAAAAATTTTCACAACCTTAACTAGAGCATATGCTTGCTTTTCCATCATGTCATATTTGAGCACTATAGCCTATAAGGACTTGCTAAAGAATGAAATGGGTTTTTCAAAGCCATCCTCATTTTTCTATGATAAAATGACAGCAATTGTATGAAAAGAAGGGAAAGAAAAAATGTGCATTGGCTTAGAGAAATTAGGAAGTTGCAATACTAGAGCCTCCTTGATAGCGTGTTTAATTTTTTTGAATTCCTAGCTAGGCTCCTCACTCCAAAGCACCTTTTCTCCCTTCTTCAACATCTTTGAAATAGGTTTTGTGATTTCTACAAAGTTAGTCACAAACCTTCTTTAAAAATTTATTTTTCCAAAAAATGACTGAATACCTTTGACATTTTTTGACTGAGGGATTCTATCTATGGCTACTACCCTTTCAGGGTCAATCCTTACTCCTTTGGACATAATGTGCCCCAATAATTTACCCTCAGTGACCCCAAAAGCACATTTCTTTGGATTTAGAGATATCCCATACTCTAGAGACCTAACAAATACCTTCTCTAAGTGCATACAATGATCTTCCTCCTTTTTGGAGTAATTGGTCAAGTCATCTTGATATATATCCATAAATAAATCAATAAAATTAGAAAAAGCTACATCCATATCCCTTTGAAAAGTGGCACCTACATTTGTTAAACCAAAAGGAATTCTTACATATACATAGGTACCCCATGGAGTAGTGAATGCAGTCTTATACTACTCAGAATCCTTTACCTTTACTTGGTTATATCCTAAAAAACCATCAATCATTGACAATAACTCACAGCCAGTTACCACATATAATATGGATTCCTTGTTTGGTAATGGATAATTCTCCTTTAATGAGTATATATTTAGATTCTTTTAAATCAACACATAACCTTATATCTCTATTCTTTTTTCTTACTAGCACTAAATTGGATACCCATGAAGAATGTGTAATGGGTTTTAAAATCCTAGCATCTCTTAACTTTGCCAACTCCTCTTGCATCTTGGGAGCTATAGTAGGATTAATTGGTCTTTGCTTTGCCTAAAAAGTTTAGCATTCTCCTTCAAAGGAATATCATGCTGAAACAATTCCTCTATGTAAGCTTTTAGGTCATCGTATGACCAAGCAAAGACATGTCTGTATTTTCTAAGCAAGGAAATCAACATTTCCTTCATCTTTGGCTTCATTTTCTTTCCTACATACACTTTCTTAGGGGAATTTTTAGTCCCCAAATTTACTTCCTCTAGGTCCTCTACATGAGCAGTAGTTGTCTTAATCTTGCTTTTATCTTGACTGTCAAAGACCCTTTCAAGTGCTACAAGGCCTTTGGGGATTTTATTTTTCTTTAACTGGATAGCCTCCTTTCCAAATATCATGTCCTTCCCATCAATATTTTCAACAAATCCACCAAATTCAATCTCCCGACCTTCATATTCATCAACACAATTCAAAAATTTGAGAATATCCTCATCATCATTGAAGATCCGCCATTTGTGCACATTGTCAAGAATGGAAGGTCTTGTCTACACCTCAACCTTAGAGATTCCTATAAAAGTTATATCATTTGGTCTCAATACAATGCTAGCAAGTAAGTCAGCTACTTTGTTCTATCATCTTTCCATCCAGTCAATTCCAAAAGAATCAAACTGCTCAATGGAATCCCATACAACGTTTCTATATTGATTTAAGTATGTTATTCTTGCAAGCATATTTAGCTCTTAATTTGGATATCACAAGCTCAGAATCACCAATTACTATTAAAATTTGTATTCCATGCTTCTTAGCCAATCTCAATCCCAATAATAATGCTTCATATTCTACCACATTATTTGTATAGACAAAAGACAATGCAAAAGATAATTTTATATGTACTGCCACTAGGTGATACTAATAATATCCCTGTTCCAGACCCTTCTTTGGAACTTGCACCATCAAAGTAAATTTTCCAAAGTTCATTCTTGTCAGATAATCTTAAAAATTCATTTTCTATAAGCGTAGGGAACCTATCAACTTCTCTTAGTACTTCTTCCATTTTGAAATCACTAATATCAGTTTCTATGAAAATAATTGTGTAATTTTCAAGAGCATGCTCCAACATATGTGGCACCCTTGGTTCTCACACCACTTGAACATCCTTACCATCAATGGGAAATGTGGCATACGACATGTCACATTGCATACTACCTCCCATAGATGCACTCTATTTCTGAGATAGCAGCATTCCATAATTACATGGGATATCCACTACCACCACACTCATTTTAAACTCTTTGTTCGGGTGGGCTGCTAATCTGTAAGGAAGTTCATTTATCACACCAATAATAGGTACCTCTCATGAATCCATGGAATAACACTTACCATGAGTGCTATCAACTTTTAATCCTAGTGCCTCCATGATTTTAGCTAGCATAATGTTATTTGATGCTCCAGAGTCAATAATACATTTTTTTATAAAATTTTCCCCAACAATCAAAGTGAGGAAAAATGAATCTATCTTCCCAAGACAAGCAGTTACTGAACTCCCTAGGAAGATATAGGAAATCTCAATGATGACTCCCTCAACTTCCTTTTCTTTCTTATCTTTTTCACTCAATTGGGGTGGAGTGGGCACCACTAAATCATTACAGGCTATAGTAGCACCATTGATAAGGGCTACTGCCTTTTGCTTATGTTCATCTATTCTCATCATTTCAAGAAAAGTCACAAATACTTTTACTTGGCTAAGCAATTGAAACATATCAACATGAGTATACTTGGGTAGTTCAACTGGAATCATACCTTGTCCATTGTTTCTCTCCTTCTTTTGATTTTTGGTCACCTTAGCCCTATGCTTGGCCTCCTTCCTTGTAACTTTAGGATTTTTCTTCTATGTCTTTATCTTCATAGCAAGAGATTTGAATTCTTTAGTAGCTTTTGGTTTACCTACCCTTTTAGCCCAAATTTTATCTCCCCTACCTTCTTTAGCTTTGACTTCTTCCATCTTTCCATCAGGCTTGTGTTGTTTGCTTTTGGAATTTTTCTCCTTTATGAAAAGACCAATAGGACCGCCTTGTTCACCACTAACGGTTCTATTCCTCAGATGATAGGAAATTCTGGCTTGGGAGGCCAATGTTGTAGTATATTTTTCTATCTCATCTGAGGTCCTTCTTAGTGACACACTATCTTAAATAGCTTACAAATTATATACATCACTATCACTATCAACATCCTCATCAAAGAGGACTTGTTGATGTTATGCACTAGCAATTTTCCTTTGATTATCTACATCCACTTCATAGGAGTCCATATCATAAGAGAACTCACTGTTAGCAACATTAGAATCACCCATAACCATAAGTACATCAATATCCTCCTAATTTTGTTGATCATAGTCTTCAGGCATATCCTCTTCCACCTGAACCATCTGTGCAACTGCAAATTGCTAAGGAGAGTGTGACATTTGGTAAACCATGTACCAAGGGGTCTCTTCAACAAAATTTCCTAAATTCTTCCACAGAGGATCTAAAGGAACATTATTCTAGGTGTTTCTTTTATTATTGAGAACAGGATTCCCATTATACCAATTGCTATTATATGGGTGATCTTGCAACCTAGGGGGTCTTTCATTCCTTTGATATTTTTTTGGTTGAACCTTTTCTTGTTTTACAATTTTGTCATTTATAGTTTTCATAAAATTATCAATCTTATCCTCAAGAGTGCCCCCTTTAGCACCTAAAATATTGTCCTCATTTTTTGAATTTATGAGGAGCTTTGAATCATCTCTTCTTCCAACTTTACGAGTTGCTCTACTAATATTCTCAATATTCTCCACCATCTTGTAGACTTCCCTCAATGTATAAGGATTCTTGTCTAGTAGGCGATAACTCATTTTTGTATCAAAAGCATTGTAGTAATTTACCAAGTGTGTTGGTGTGGAGCTTGATCAATCTCCAAGTGGGAGATTGTTGGTATGTGGAAACTGATCATGCTATACTGTACACCTTACATGTATCCTCACCAAAAAAAAAAATCCCATTTTTTTTCGCGTCATCATCGAAAAAAGAAAAATCACCGAAAAGAAAAAAGAAAATGACTTTGTAAAACCCTAATTCTGGAAGCTTCTAAAAATCTTGTTATAAGGGGTTGGGATGGGGGTTATAGTATGTAGGAAAAGGTAATTATTTGTGAGATTGTAATATGTTTTGCATTAGATAATAAAATCATTGGATGGCTATGGTTTTGTGGACGTAGCCCGGATTGGGTGAACCACGTTAAATTCTTTATATTGTCTTATCTCTACTATAATTTTCTATGTATTTTATTTCTCTATTTTATTGATCAAATATACATTTAAATATTATATATCTGCCTTATAACCCTAACAAGTGGTATTAGAGTGGGTTTTGTTTGATTATTTTCTACAAGAAAGTCTCATGGTTGAGTGAGAGTCTCATGGTTAAGTGGGAGAAATGGCGGATGAGGGTAAATTGAAGGTAGATAAATTCAATGGGTAGAACTATCAGTTATGGAAGATCTAGATGGAGGATTATCTCTATCAAAAGGATTTATGGAGGCCATTGGAAGGAATCTCCAAGAAACCAACAACAATGAGTGATGAGGAATGAAAACTTTTGGATATAAAGGCACTAGGAGCCATTCGTTTATGCCTGGCACAATCGGTGGCATTCAATATTACAACAGAAAAGATAACTCAAGAGTTGATGGAAACCCTGACAAAGTTATATGAAAATTATTCTGCTTCGAATAAGGTATTTCTTATGAAGCATTTATTTAATATGAAAATGGTAGAAGGTGGGTCAATTATTGATCATTTAAATGAGTTTAATATGGTTACCAGTCAATTAACTCCTGTAAATCTAAACTTTGATGAAGAAGTTAGGGATCTTTTGATTCTATGTTCTTTTCCAGAAAGACGGAATAGCTTGGTAATGGCTATTATCAATTATGTTTCTAGTTCGAATACATTAAAATTTGATGATGTTGTTGGTGTTATTTTGAGTGAGGAAATTCATAGGAAAAGCTCAGGTGGAACATCCACATCAAGAAGTGTTTTGAATGCAAAAATCAGGGGTAGAACAAAGGAGAGAGGAAACAATTCTAGAAGTCATGGGAAGTTACGAGGAAAATCAAAGGAAAAAAGGTCCCAATCTAGAGACAAGAGGGATCATGGGTATTGTGGTAAGCCGGGTCATTTAAAGAAAGATTGTAGGTCTCGAAAAAATAAAGGAGAAAAAGTGGAAGGCAATAAAGAGGAAAATGTGGTAAGTAATAAATCTGATGAGGATGCTCTAATTATTTCCCTTGATAGTGTTGATGATTCTTGGGTGTTAGATTTAGGGGCTTCATTTCATGTTACACCCCATAGAAGTTATTTTCTTGATTATGTCCAAGGGGATTTTGTCCTAGTTTATTTGGGAGATAACAAACCCTGTCAGATTGTTGAAAAGGGAAGAATCAATATTAAGTTATAGAATGGGAATCATTGTCTACTACATGAGGTAAGGAATATTTGAAAGTTAAAAAAAAGTTAATTTCATTAGGGCAACTAGATGATGAAGGTTGTGTTGTTACATTTAGTGATAAAAATTGGAAGGTTACAAAAGGTGCCTTAGTGGTAGAAAAAGGTGTGAAAGTAGGCACCTTATATCTTTGTATAGATCACACTGTTCCTTCTACTTTAGCTATTGCAGATAAAAATAAATGTTCAGGAACAGTTGTTGTAGTTCAGTAGGTAGAAAATCATATAGTTGTTGTGGATTTTGAATCAGCACTATGGCATAATATACTTGGGCATATGAGTACAAAAGGTATGAAAGTACTTCATTCAAATAATTTTCTACCAGATTTGAAATGTGTTAATATGGATTTCTGTGAAATTTGTGTGTATGGAAAACAAAAGAGATTTAGTTTTCTCGAGGATGGGAAGCAAAAGAAAGATGAGAAATTGGAGCTTGTGCATATAGATGTATGGGGACCAACTCAAGTATCTTCTCTAGATGGCTCTCAGTAATATATCACTTTTATTGATGATGCAACAAGGAAGGTATGGATTTATTTCCTTAGGAAAAAATCTAATGTATTTGAAACTCTTAATAAATGGAGAAGCTTGGTTGAGAATGAGACAGGTAAGAAGTTAAAATGTCTCAGATCTGATA
Source organism: Sequoia sempervirens (assembly GCA_007258455.2). Lineage (NCBI taxonomy): Eukaryota > Viridiplantae > Streptophyta > Pinopsida > Cupressales > Cupressaceae > Sequoia > Sequoia sempervirens. The sequence goes on along the minus strand of VDFB02271358.1, from coordinate 333,767,748 downwards.
ATGGTGGTGATTATTGCAGCAAAGAGTTTGAAGATTATTGTTCCTCTAATGGTATTCATAGGTAGAAAATGGTTCCAAGGACTCCATAGGAAAATGGAGTGGCTAAGCGCATGAACAAAACAATAATGGAGCATGCACAAACTATGAGATTGCATGTGGGCAGAGGTTGTAAACACTGTTGTTTATTTAATCAATAGGGTCCCCTCTAATCCTTTGGGTTGTGGTATTCCAGAGGAAGCATGGATAGGTAAGAAGGTGAGTTATTCTTTTCTCAAGACCTTCGATTGTGAAGCATTTGCACATGTAGATTCTAAAAATAGAACCAAGATTGATGCAAAATCAAAGAAATGTATATTTTTTGGATATGGCATTGATGAATTTGGTTATAGGATTTGGGATTTTTAAAATAAAAAAATTGTAAGCAGGGATGTCATATTCAATGAGAAAGTGTTGTACAAAGATCAGTTGCATCAACATGAGAAGAAAGAAAATGATTATGTACTGCTAGATGATACACCAAACAATGATGTTCTAGTGGTTCCTCATGCTCTGAAACAACAACAACAATAAATACCACAAACTCCAGTGAATGTTAGACGATCTTCACGGATAAGTAGACCTCCCAAAAAAATTTCTCCCTCTTTGTATTCTATTTTATTAACTAATGCTAGTGAACTATAATATTATGATGAAGCTATGCAGGTGGATACCAAGGTTTAGTGGGAGCATGGGATGGAAGAAGAAATGGACTCCTTGCTAAAAAATCAGACTTGGGAATTATGCAACTTGCATGTAGGTAAAAAGGCTTTACCAAAAAAAATGGGTTTATAGGATGAAAGAGGAGGATGGAGGTAAGAAAATATTTAAAGCTAGATTAGTTGTAAAGGGATTTGGACAGAAAAAGGGTAATGATTTTGATGAGTTTTTTTCTCCTATAGTTAAAATGACTTCTATTCATACTATTTTAAGTATTGTGGCTGCTGAAGATTTACATTTAGAACAACTTGATGTTAAAACAACCTTTCTCCATGGTGATTTGGAAGAGGAAATATATATGGAACAACCAGAAGGGTTTGAGGTCAAAGGTAAGGAGAAACTTGTGTGTAGATTGAGGAAAATTCTATATGGCTTGAAGCAAGCACCTCGACAATTGTATATTAAATTTGATAGTTTTATGGTTGAGCAAGGCTACAGTCAGTGTCATTCAGACCATTATGTTTATTTTAAGAGGTTAGATGATGATAGCTACATTATCTTATGTTTATATGTTGATGATATGCTTGTAGCAGGGTCTAACATGGATCACATAATGGAGTTAAAATAATAGTTATCAAATTCATTTTCTATGAAGGATTTGGGGGAAAAAAAGCAAATCCTTGGTATGAAGATTACAAGAGATAGGAAAAATAGAAAATTATTTTTATCTCAGGCTGATTATGTTGAGAAGGTGTTGCAGAGATTCATATGGAAAATGCAAAAGTTGTTAGCACACCTGTCCCCAGTCATGTTAAGTTGACTAAGGATATGTGTCCAAAGACACAAGAGGAGGAAGAAAAAATGTCCAAGGTACCATATGCTTCAGCTATAGGCAGTTTAATGTATGCCATGGTATGCACAAGACCAGATATTACACATGTTGTAGGAGTTGTTATCAGGTATATGAGTCATCCTGGTGTTGAGCATTGGAATGCGGTAAAATGAATTCTCAGGTACTTGAGAGGTACATCCAATAAATTTTTATGTTTTGGGGGCTCTAATATTGATTTAAAAGGCTATGTTAAGTCAAATTTTGTAGGGGATATAGATACTAGGAAGAGTACCATAAGATATGTATTTACATTTGGTTGGACAATAGTGACTTCAATTTCTCGGTTGCAAAAGGTGGTTGCTTTATCCACCACGGAGGCAAAGTATGTTGTTGCAACAGAGGTGACAAAGGAGATGATATGGTTGCAAATTTTCATGGAAGAGTTGGGAAAACAACAGGCTGAAATTAATTGTTTACAAATAGCCAGAGTGCTATACATCTTGCAAAGAATTTTTCCTTGCACTCTAAAACAAGACACATAGAGTTGAGATATCATTTCATTCGGTCAATGTTGGAGGATGGACAAGTCAAGCTAGACAAGATACATACAAATGCCAATCCAGTGGATATGTTTATGAAGGAGGTGAAAAGGGAGAAGCTGAGCTCCTCTTCATCTTTGGTTGGCCTTCAAGGTTGAATTCAGGTATAACAGAGTAGCAGGGTCCAAGGTACTTATTTCTAGTGGGAGCTGTAAGTGCAATAGTGTCGTCTAGAATTAGTCTCCAAGTGGGAGATTGTGTTGGTATGGAGCCTGATCAGTCTCTAAGTGGGAGATTTTTGGCATGTGATGACTGATCATGCTATACTGTACACCTGACATGTATCCTTGCTGATTTTTTTTTTTCCTATTTTTTTCGCATCATCACCGAAAAAGGAAAAATCACTGAAAAAGTATAAAAAATGACTTTGTAAAACCCTAATTCTGGAAGCTTCTAAAAATATTTTTATAAGGGGTTGGGATGGGGGTTACAGTATGTAGAAAAAGGTAAGTATTCAAAAGATTGTAATATTTTTGCACAGGATAATAAAATCATTGGATGGTTGTAGCCCGGATTGGGTGAACCATGTTAAATTCTCTATGTTGTCTTGTTTCTGCTATAATTTTATGTGTTTCATTTCTCTATTTTATTGATCAAATCTGTATTTAGTTGTTAGATATTTTCCTTCTAACCCTAACACCAAGCACACATTATCATTCAATTGTAGATGAGGAGGAAACATCTTCCTAGCCTTTTGGAATCTTGTATTGAACTAAGCCATGGATTCATTATGACCTTTAGCAATATTATTAAATTGATTCAACAAAAAACTTGAATCGGTCTTGTCACCGTATTATTCTCTAAATATCCTTTTGAATTCCTCCCAAGAGCCAATGCTCTCGGCAAGAAAACTCCTATACCACTCTCGAGCATCTTCAATGAGAGACTTCATAAACAACTTCATCATGACATCCTCTGCCTCTATGTCAAAATCATCCATAACATTAGCAAATGCTTTGAGATGGTCTTCACCACTCAAGGCATTATTACTAGAGAATATGACTAGAGCAGATCTGAAATCTTCAAGATTTCAAGATTTGGAGGTGCAGTAGATGGAGTAGGATCAATTTTGGCATTATGTATAGGGGTTTCAACAAATGAAGTATGGGTAGTAGTACTTGTATTGAAGGTATTTTTCTTTGTTTGATCAATGGGCCTCTTCACATGATCTACAAATGATGTTTTCTTAGCAGTAGTAGAAGGATCTAAGGCTCTGGTAGTTGAAACAGACGTGGTGTAGGTATGAGTAGTAGAGGTTCCTATTGGGGTTGTTACTTCAAGGGTGTCATGAATAATTTTAGTAGCAAATCTAGCAAAATTTTCCCCAAAGGCCTTACGCTTGGCAGCATCTTCTCACATCTTCTCTAATCTTTATTTTCAAGCATCTCTCTTAAGTTGCTTAGCTCTAATCCTATCTTCCCTCTCCTTTAACACCCTCAATATATTCTCTTCTTCTTCTTTAAGCCTTAGTTCTTCCTCTTCTAGAGCTCACATATCTTTATCTATATATTCTTCATTTTCTAGAAGATCTCCAAGCTCACTCGATGCAGGAGTATAGTAGGGTTGGTCAATAGGATCTTCCTCAAGAGAAAGGTACACTTGTACATTAGGAGATTCACCTCTCAGCTTAGAATTATTTCCATTAAAAATGAAGCCAACTCTAGGAGTTAAAGGCTCTGAAAACTTCTTATTCTTACCCCAAAATTCCCACCTATCCTCCTCTCTTGAAATGTTACACTCATTATCGAACACTTGCTCGATAGGAAAAATTCCTTGGTCTATGTTAGAAACTTCAAATTCTTGTGCCTTTTCCTAGATATTACCACTACTTACTTCAAGATTAAAAGTAGGAGATGCATCAATAGGGGAATCAATAGACTTACTTGATTTAGAGCTTTTCTTAACCTAAGTGGGTTGCTTTTCTTTTACAGGTTCATATTTTTCCCTATGCTCAAGATGCTTCTTTGCATAACTTATGATCTTCTTCTTGCATTCCTTTTGAGAATTTATCATTATATTGGTATTAGAGACCTCAGAGTCACAACCCAAAATATTGGGAAATAGAAAGTGATTGCACTTTGACTTTGTACTTGTAACCTCAGTAAATATTTTAAACATAACCCGACACAAGGTGACAGAATGAACTAAGACTTGACGCATAAGACTGGGTATGACATGACTTATTGCAACAACATTTAAACCAATTATTCTTTAGATAGTAAAGAATAATATAATAAAATACTTGACTCTATTTGTACCAGATCTAAACTTAGAGACTTTAGACTTAGCTAATCCCCAATAGAGTCACCAATCTATTGGTTATTTATTAAGAACCAAACTAGTCTTCAGAAATACCTATGGAATTTTCCATTTCCAATTCTTAGTATTCCAAAGGGATTGGCCAATGAATGAGTAAAATATGCAATAGTTCTACTCCTACACTTCGGGCTCTATTAAACCCAGGAGGGTGATCCCACAATGTATATTTATGAATTTATATTACTACTACTCAGATACATGGTCAACAACAAATAATTCTCATAAAATTACTCAACAATATAACACATCAAATAAGTTGGCAACTCATTTATTGATATCCTACACTTGGAGCATGAGAAGATAAAACTCAACATAGAACAACTATAGTGGTATTCATTTGAAAGTTTGTAAAATAAAAGTGATTAGTTGATTAATCAACCCAGAACATGAATTATGACTACTTTGTACAAACCAGTGTCTTATTCCAAGCACATACCCAATATCAACCTATGCAACTAGACACACTACTGAATTTGACACCATTTTCCGATGGACGTTCATCGGTCGTTCAACAAATCTTTGTCAGAAAAGCGACAAAATGACGAAAAAAATTTCATCGTTGTTTTTTTGTCACAAACTCGATGATGAATTAAACGTTGAAATAACGGCATAGATTCGTCAGTCGTCAGCATCATAAAATGACTTAGATGTTCATTGGAATATTGATGAAAATATCGTGTATCCATCAACGAATTACAATGAAAATGCAATTATAATTTATCTTCCGAAGTGTCGAAAGAACACCAGAAGTTCATCGCCATTTCGATGAAATGGGAAAGTATTTACAATGAAGCCTTCGTCACGGTTAAGCAACTTTATTGGACCTTTTATGTGATTCGTTGGTGTCATTCGTCAAAATTACGACGAAATGGGCAAGGAGTTACGACGAAGCCTTCATCGCAGCTAAGCAACTTCGTCAAACCTTTTATGTTATTCGTCGATGGACTTCATCGAAATTATGACTAAATGGACAAGGAGTTACAACGAAGCCTTCATCGCAACTATAGAAACTTCGTCAGACCTTTTCGATGATTCATCGGTTGTCTTCATCAAAATTTTGACAAAACAATGCAATTTTTTTAAAAAAAATATTCGTTGAAATGTACCATCGGTGAGAGATCAATCAAGTCGCATCCCTTCGTATTCAAATCTCGGGAAATTATTTTATTCAGTCATTTTCTATGTGTATTAGACACCCGCTGAGATGTCGTGTAGTTTCACCGATGCCTTGAGTCTCTTCAACAGTCAATATTATATATCGCTTTCGTGTCACACAGTCTCATTGATGTTCTGAGTCTCACCAATAGCCAATAGATCATATGTCACTATGGTGTCATGTAGTTATACCGACGTTCTAAGACTCCCTGAGAATTATTCCTTCGGTCTTAAGAGTATGGCTACGATTCTCACCAATGATAACTTATCACTATGATTTTGGGGGTCGCCGGGACTTTCCTTCGACTACTTGTATCTTGTCGAGAACCTTCCTTCGGAAATTCTGATCGCCGAAACAAAATGTTTCTCCTACCAATAAAGCTATATTCGGTTTGACTTCCACATCTCTCTCCAATGATACCAATCTCGCCGATGAATCTTGTTATCAGGAAGACAATGACTATCGCCAAGTCCTATTACCGATATAATTCCACTATAGTGATATGATGGGTCAACAAGACTTCCTCGAACTCACCCCAATGGTACTATACTGCCAACGGGACCCACTTTTCTAGGAAACTTATTGAGAATATTGCAAATTCCTTTTTGATGCTCTAGAATTGCACCACAATCGGTTTGACACATATAAGCCCATTATGACTTACACCGATGACTTAGGTCTCACTGACAATCATTTTGTGCTTCATCGGTATAACACACATGTGCTCGTTATGAATTATATTGATGAATGTCTCGCCGATAGGATCCTTTGGTCGCTGAGACAATGAACTATGTCCTGCCGATATGTGTTTTCAGATGAAATCATATCAGTATGATATTCCTGCACTCTTGCCGATAGACTGCAAAAAATATACGTTATTATAAAACGCTTTATGGATCAGGGAGACCCTCACCATCTCTTGCCGATATGAATTCTATGGGATCACATGACAGAATATAGGAAAAAATGTTATGAAGAGAGGATTCTTGTGCTTATGGTATGGGAATTTTTGGGAACTAATGAGTATGTGCAGCCATTAAATTTTCAAAATTTTATAGTTCTAACAGTGGCTCCGTCTGAGGATGAATGATTGTGAGATCATTGCAAGGATCTAGATTTATGGGTGAGTAGACCAAACTCAAGGTGATGGGCCAACGAGCAAGATGGAATGGATGGAAATGGAGATGAACATGACCCTATACTACTGTACATGGAAAGATTTATTTTAAAAGAAGGAATATCAAGATTGTCCATGTACTAGCAATTCCTGTTCCTTTTATTTCCTAAACCATTGTGCATGGAATAGAAATTTTTGAGAGGATTTTCAAGAGTCGTCCATGCACTGGAAACCCTTAATCCTCTATATTCCTTTGGCAACAAAATCAAAATTCATTTCGGTAAACGATGACTCAAGGCCACCCAAAAGAAAGGCCCATACTTTCCTCTATCAAACACCCGGGTTTTCTTTGAATTCATCAGATTCTTCTTGAAGACATTCATGCAATCTTCCCTGTCACTATTATTGAAACTTTTGCATACCTACAGATGGTAAAAAATTTCATGGTTAAGTCAAAGCCTCCCATCAACAACAAGATCCAAATATCCATGTATCTATCTCAATCGAGCCTCTAAACCCTTCAGAGATGTAATTTTTCTACTAACCTGTTATGCACAAAAGTCAAATTTTAGAGTTATGTACCCACTAAAAATAGAAGAAACAGAGCTTTGAAACCAAATCCACACACAACACAATGTGGTATTCATACAAATCCATACAAACAAACTAAACTCAGAACATTGGAATGGAAACAACTTCAAATTATGATGCAGAGCATGGATTCGTGGTATAAAGAATCATTTTTTGCCACCATAGTGAAAGTTAGCACTTTCTTTCATTTTGCATATTGGTTTGATGCTTCAAATGATGCATTTCTTATATTGAAAAGTGCATTACCTTATTGAGCTTCTCTTTGTTTCGAGAATAGTTTAATATTCTCTACTTAATAGGGCCAACCACGTGACGATGGAAGCTCATTTGGTCCCTCCCTCCTCCCTCACATCACTCTCAATTCCCCATACCCAATCATATAATGTTAATCATTCATTCATCCATTAATAACATATAACATTCATTCATTCATACATTAATAACATATAAAATTCATTTATTAACATATAGCATTCATTAATTAACATATTCACATTCATTCATTAACATATTCACATTCATTCATTAACATATAGTATTCATTCTTTCAGTTTTTCAATATTATCAAAAATATGGTTGTCATGATATGATTACAATCACTTTTTTTTGTTTCTTTTTTAAAGCTACAAAAATCTGAAGTGGAGTATCATTTTCTAAATCAATATTGTCCCCCCTTATGTTGTTATGCCCTTTGCTCGTGATCTTAATGTACGCCTAGTCGTCTGCTCATGACGTGGACGCTGCTGCAAGGGGGGTCTGCTGCAATAAGAAAGAAATGTTAAACTGATATGTTTTATTATTATTGTTACAAGTATTTTATTAATTAAAAGAACATTAGAGTGGTTCTCTTTACCTAATGGGTCCACATCATGTTCCTGAACTTTTTTTATAGACTCATGCTCAACATGTTGAACACCCTCTAAATCCTTCTAGTTGAAACACGAAAGGTTACATTAATTAATACACCAATTGAAATTAAATATGTTTAAGAGAACATGAGAGTGGTCCTCTTTACCTGATGGGGCCACATCATGTTCCTGATCTTCTCTAGCCTGATCATGCTCAACACGTTGATCACGCTCTACATGCTCTAAAGTTGAAACATGAAAGGTTACATTAATTAATACACCAATTGCAATTAAATATGTTTAAAAGAACTTTAGAGTGGTCCTCTTTACCTGATGGGGCCACATCATGTTCCTGATCTTCTCTAGCCTGATCATGCTCAACATGTTGATCACGCTCTACATGCTCTAAAGTATTGGGATGCACACCATGACCTTCATCTGCAGTTGTGCTCCACCCTCACTAGGCTGCATTCCAATGTCATGTGCAGTATTATCATTGCTTGAATGTTTAAAACAAATAGGAATGTAATTACTTTATGGTGGAAATTAATATTGAATAGATTGCACAAGTATTCAATTTTAAATAAACTTTATTGAGTTTATTTACTTGTGTGTCGATGTAGTGGAAGGTTGTGTTTGCCCACCAAGACTCTTAGGTGCTCACCACTCCATAGCCTTGTTGGAAGGCAATCTTCAGTCATCCGGGAACTTTGTTGAATTCAGAGCCCTACATTTTTGCATAAGATCATGAATTTTCTTCTATGGTGTGATAAAACCAAAACAAAATCAATTCTATTATTTGGATACTATATTTCATTTATTGATACTCTACAATTCATGTGCTAATTTCATATAACCACTAGAGCCAAGTTTGTGCTACCCATGTTTTTCTAGTCTTGCCTTTGTTTCCTTTGATGTGTCAAACCTATGAAAAGTTTGAAATACGTTAGATTATGTAAAAAGAAAGAGTAATCAGTATATAATTACATTGTTGATAGTATCACATACCTTCCTTGGCCTAGTGGTGTCTTTTCCTTTTTTATTTTCAGCCTTCTCCTTTCCATCCGACACTAGGTCCTTCCACTCCCTCTCTAGAATCATGGGGGGATGCTCGTACTTTTTGTTCTTCTCTAAATGTGACATATATTGGTCCCTTGCATAATTTAGATAGGTACCAGCTTTCTTAAGGACCTTGGTTTGGTTGAATGTTTTATCACCGAATAACACAACTAAATGGTTAATGATCTCATCTTTTAAATCTTGATTTTGGGCATTCCACCGTGTACGTATGGTGGGCCCGAAGAGCTCCAATATAATATCACTTAGATGTTTATAAAAAACATCATTTCTTGCAAAATGATCATGGGATCAATAGTCTGAAAAGAGCGATCAATAAGTAAATTTCAATTGGATTATATATAATAATAATTAAAACATTTTAAAGTACCTGGGACCTTCACTATCTTTATGGGAACGAAATCCTCGGTCACCACAAGTGTGACCGGAAATGATCCCGTACTAGTAATACGGGAATATCCAGGAAATGCTGCTAAAACATCACCCGTACTAGTGGCCTCTGCATCCCTAGGTACATGTCCTGACGCATGTTGTGGCATGTGTTCGCTGCCAGAAGGTGCATTAACGGATGCCTACATGGTATTTGTTGCTAACATTTCAGATGATAATATAGGCATGGATGATGGGGTCAGATGATGTGATGTATGCGCAGGAAGATCAGGATGGGCACTTGTACCAACCCCTACTCCTCGGGCAACACTTGTAGTACCCTGATCATGGCCAGGACCATCATGAGGAGGAAAATAACCCTATAAAAACAACACATATTTTAGTTCATGACATAAAAGAGTACAAAATATAAAACCATGAATGAACTTATGTTATAATTAAAGACCTCATGACAGCTTACTTGCAAGTTTTGTAATCTCTGAGACAATATTTTAACCCTCTCTCTTATCTCATCTATTTGAGGCACTATGAATATCAACTTAATGATTTCTTCATTGTATTTTTTTTGGATCTTCCTTATCATATCGAGAGGGTTTGATGAATAATCGATGTCATCATCACAAAATATTGACTGCACCTCAACATGGATGCTCTCATCTATTGTTGGTGCCTTTCCCCGATAGTCGACTGCAACAAGAATATTAAAAACATTATCAAAATTAACCCAATAAACTTATGAAAAAAACATAATAATAAAATATTTTGCTTGTATCTAATTTGTATAATTACAATGAGGTAAACCTGTCAGGTAGAAGCACCTGAAGATACATCATGGTCTGTGCTTTGGGCTAGAGCCTTCTTCGTACGATCAATGTCTTGCTGTGACAAAAATTAAATATATAAAAACATTACCGAAATGAAACCAATAGACTTACAAAAAAAAACATAAGAATAAAATTGCATATTGGAGTCATTAATTGGAGGTTGGGTAAAATGGTAGATAGTGCGTACCACCCCCATAGTAACTGTGTTTGTAACTAAGCGATTCAATTTGTAATCGATTAGCAACTCTTCCCCTACAGTTATTGATTTTATCGCACATACAAATACATGGTTTCCCTCGCGCACCTCCAATATGCAATTGGGTTGCTTATTTGTTGACCTAGGTCGTGTACTATTTATAAACCCTACAATATTCCTTGATGCTTTTGGCCTTCCATCAATGTACATAGCCAATCCTTTATTTTGATCATTATCTTTTAGTTGTATATAATTTGCTGACAGTGCATACCTACGCATACTTCATGTATATCGAACCAATTGCATCCAATCTTTGTAACTATAACAGGGTCTGACATACTCCATCAATTCAGTAACTTGGTCGTAACAACCTTTATGTCATCCATGCAAAATAGGTCCAAACCATGTAATGATGATGGTGCTATGCGATATATCCTCTCGTTGACACAAAAATAAGTGTTTATTGGAGGAAGTTCCTTGGGTACCCATTGTTTCTGTAGATGTTTGTACCTCAAGGGCACCTCAATGTCGCCTATGCTCTCATCATCATAAGAATATGACCCCCTTCAACAAGAAAAAATTCCATGCATTTACGAAATTTTCTCCTAATCTTTTGGCCTCTAGTTGATCTCCCTCTTTTAGACATATTGCATGTCTCGCTTTCCTCTTCTCTTCCTGAATTTCCCTCACTCGAGGAAGACAGATTTGAAAAATATCTATTTGGTGGTACCTACACTCATAAGGATGTTGGATGAAGTTATTTCATGGTGATGTGATCCCAAGGTGACATTATGATTAATCTATCATTTCATTGCTAGAAATTCACAGGTTATAAGGTAATCAAGTCTTGATAGATTGCAAGTTATTGTCACTACCGTCCAAATGTGTCCATCACAAATCAAATCTACTTAACATTTTAACTCCCAAACTTTGTAACAAGTGTTAAATGTGACTATGGTCCACCAGTTACACAACCAAGGCCTCAAATGCATTCTCTAATTGTAATCAAAGGACTTTTTCTCTTCATTCAAGTAAATAAACTTGAAGGGAAACACCACCAAGTGGTTTATTGGACACCTACATGACTAAAAATAACAACAAATTTAAATTTAATTTCCATATGTCTAAGTGGTTAACGGGGAGGGAGTGTGTACTAGGCCTGGTTAAGTCATTATAAGTTTACGCTTTGGCAATAAAAAAAATTTAAGTCATCTTAAATCTTCCTATGTCTAATTGCTAGAAGACTTTTGGTATGTTTTAAGGTAGGATGATTGATGAAAGAGCCCAAAGAGAATTTCTCCATGGTATCCAATTACACATAGCAGCGGTCTTCTCTTATACAATTGGACATGATTTAAAGAACTTAGCTAGGAACTATTCATTTAACCTAAGGTTTTCTCATAATTCCATCATTGGAAAAGTATGATCAAATTCTTCTATTATGAAGAATTGGTCTATGTGCCTCTAGTAATCACTATAAATGTTTGTAAGGATAAAATGACTAATTGCATCAGGTAGGAGAGAATCAACTTTGAGTTCTTCAAAGATTATATTCCTCTATTCATAATTTTCAAGGGTTGTGTGTGGAGGAGGTTATCACTACCAAGAGGGGAGGAGACCTTTCCTTGTATTCTTTTATAATTTGCATTATTCTTATTTATTTTACACTTACATTTACAAATACACATACATATGCATTTATTGTTTTCATTTATTTCTCATGTAGTTTAATAGTTCGATTGATTTCATATTATATGTGTTGAAGACTTTAGAATTTCAATTACATTAATTTATGGATATGTTGTATCTATAACACTGCAAAACCATATGCTCTTTGCATTTACACTTGCATTTAGAAATACACATTTATATACATAGATATAGATTTATTTAATGATATGTTGCATTTATTGTTCTAGGAGAGCATCCAGTAATTGCATTTACATTTACATTCAAAAATACATATACATACATACATACATACATATATATATATATATGTGTGTGTGTGTGTGTGTGTGTGTATATCATTTATATTCAGTATTCAGAAACAACCCATTAAGTCTGCACATGGATAAAAATTCATAAAATCATATCTCCCATACATGTTTTGTTGAGACCTAGGCTTGAACCTCTCATTTCACATGCTTTTCTTCACAAACTATTGAGGACAACAGCTATGTCTTCTTTATTTCTCATCCTACGCCCTATTCATGCATCCTACAATTACAATAGTATCCATGGGGCTTCTTACACAAGCTACAGTAATCACAAAAAGTGTAAGAGCCCCTTTATATCGTGTTTCAACTACAAAACCCTCAAAAATAGGGTAACTTAGATTTTGTTTTGTTGGTGAGCTGTATGGACAAAATCATTAGCACCATCTCATTCTTGGAGTCTTTTGAAAGAGAAGCGAAATAGGTGGCAGTTAAGTACAAACCTTATAGTGTCAAGGTGAATGAGGTGATCAATTTTGATTGGCCAACTGATGAAGAGTACTAGAAATGGGTAAATGTATATTTAACTGAGGAAGAGTGAAAAGGAGTAGGCTGCTAATGGTTGAAAAATCAGTTGTTGTAGTTACAACAGATTCCAATTTTTTTTTTGGTGACAATCTAGGTGTAGAATTCTTGAAGTTTTTTGTTATTGCATCAACCATTCTCAATGGGCACAATGAACAAGAATATTCTCTAGGGAGATTGTTGTCGTAACAATTTTTTGGAATATCACAAGGCATTCCAATTGGCTGGTGACACATGTGCTTTCTAGCTCGATGCTTATTTGCTCCTTCTTTTTCTATAAGAAGGATTTCAAGGCTAGAAGAACGGGTTAGCAAGTTAGATATTTTTGGTCGAGTCTAGACGAAGTTGCAGAGAAAATTGTAAATTCTGATGGTTTTAGGGAAAATGCAATTTAGGTTTTGAGTCATTTTGTAGTAGGTTTTGAATTCATGGGGATTTGATGTTTTATGAAAATACTGGCATTTGAATTGATATGATTAATTCAAACGCATGTCTCTCCATTGTACAAGCATATCTGAATTTTTAATAAAATGATCAAGGGTTGTTTCATTCATCTCACTGTTGTGGTGTGTATGATTCTTGTTTTAGGTTTAATTCAAGGAATTAATTAAAATGCTTGAATGGGATTGTAGGTGGATATGTTCTGTATAAGGATTTCATAAGTAGTATTGGGTTAGAATACATATTGATGAGATTGTAAAGCAATGTTATCAAGGATCTTATATGTTATGTGTTAAATATGTCATAAACCTTTAGATGCTTATAAATTTGACTCCTCCAATGGATATATGGCACTGATCTAAGTTTTACTTATTCATATGGTTTAGTATTTGTTTTCCTTTACCTAGAGCTTGCTACAAATTGCAAATCGATGACTATCTTATACTATGAAATGTTGTAGTTATCTCATGCTCCAAATAGTTGATATTATTTATAAACAACCAATTATATTCAGTATTATCCTATTATGTTGAGCTATTAAATGAGATTATTTGTTGTTGTTAATATTGTTTATGATGATGGTGAAGAGGTTGTAAATGCATTAAGGTATCACCCTCCTGGGTCTTGCAGAGCCCAAAGTGTAGGTCTTTCAAATCCTCGTCAGTTGGTCCAGGTCCTTCGAGCTGCCCTTTATTGGAATTGGAAATTCCATAGGTAGATTAAAAGATCAACCTGCTTACCATAAAAACAACCAACACCTTGCATATGTTTGTGGTGGAGGTATTAAAGAACAATTGTATTCCTCTATTTCCATTCATTAGATCTACCTTAGCCTACAATATACTTGGGCTAAGTCTACAATTGCTTCAGACTCATGCGATGAAGGCTATGTGTGATGAAATCCTAGACCTCAACCAAGATGTGGGTAGATTATGGGAGTTTTTCCAAGACCTGAGGCTGGTGGATAAAAATGTGAAAGACTAAGCTATTTTATTTTTTGTCTTATATTATACCATTTTATGAGAATGGGGGTGCCAATGTACGAGAAGATCTTTGGAAACTAGGCATGAAAATTGAAGGTTAAAGAGAATGAGGGTGCCAAACATATAGTACTCATTACCCCTTTGTCGTCGATTTTCCCTGAGTGCCCTCAACCTTGTCCTCGGCGCTGGTATTGACCTTGTTTTCACTCCTCCAAACTCTTCCTCGGTGTTGATATTGACCTTTTTTTCACTCCTCCAAACTCTTCGTCGGCACTAGTATTGACCTTTTTTTAACTCTAAACTCTTCCTCAGCACTGGTATTGACCTTTCTTTCACTCCTCCAAACTATTCCTC
>VDFB02271358.1:333696389-333752703 GCA_007258455.2 Sequoia sempervirens | reverse complement strand
CTTCATCTTCATGTAAAACCCTAGTGTTCATCTTACACCTTGGATGGATCTATATGGTCATTACTTTTTGGGAAGGCTTTAAAATGACTTAAGCCCCATCGCTTTGTCTAGGTTGGGCCCCCTTTTGTTTTATTATTTTATTTCCTTCACCTGTCTTTATTTTTCCTAAGTCTTTTGTTGGTCCCGTGCTCCCTCGTTAAAACAACTTATGTCATTGTTTGTCATTGACCTAGTGATGTCCCCTTATTCCTTTAGGGGAGAGAGCCCAGTAGTCGTGCAGGCTAACTTTCTCAGCATGTAGCAATTGATTGGAATATCGTAGAACCTTCATTTTTTTATTGAAATGTAGACTAGTCTCTTATTTATCTATAACTAAAGTTTGGAGGCGCGACTCATCATGCAACTCGCCACATCGACAAATCTTTTGAGAAGTGTCTAAAATTTGACTTTTTAAAGGTTCGACCAAAACTTAATCATGGAACCCCCAATAGTTGAACCAAAAAAATATCATTTGTTGCTTGTAGTATATGATATTTTTATTTAAATTAAAATTAATAGACAACCTAAGTGGACCAAATACTTATTGATAACCATAAATCTTTGATATCTCTACCTTTTATATTCAACACATATGGACTAATAGTTGAACACAAAAAATCTATTTTTTGTTATAAAAACAACACATAATGATTTAAAATACAACTTATATTGAACAAAAATGGACCAATAGTTGAACACTAAAACTTTTTGAAAATCCTTCACATTTAATGGGAAAATACATGTTATTTATTGTGCTCACCTTTTATATTTGTGATAGGACAAACTATTAATATAAAATTATCCAATGCTTGTACATTGCTACCCCAATTATTGTACATATAAGAACAATATTTTTTCACTATGATAACAATACTTGTTTAAATGAGTGTCTTATTTTATTAAATGAGCATTTTATTTTTTAAATGATATAATTATAGTGGAGAGTTGTGATATTTTATTTGAAACAAAAAAATACTTATTTCACTTCTTCATGAATGTATTTATGTTTTTTTTCATATAACATTTAGAGGTTCTCATGTGTTCAAGTATGGGTCCATTTTTTATCAACATTTGGTTTTTTCTTTATTTACATTTGGACTGTTTATTTACAATATATAGTATAAATATGTGGTAAGACTGGGTATTATCATCACGATTGAGTGCACCCTCTCCCCTAATAAAAATTTTTATTTTGCACCCCGCATGACTACTGGACCATCTCCCCTAATAAATTCTTTTATTTTGCAGAGGGACAAGTTCGCATGGCCATAGATCAATCGTCGTGTGATCTCAGCCATTCCCCGCCATCCCGCGATGACCCCACCACACTGTCTTTGTTGATCGCGATATCACGAGCGAGCGCCATGTGTCTCATCCGGTGAAGCCGAAGGAATGATAAATACTTTGATGCATCTTTAATACATGATTTCGCGGGTTACTAAAGCAGTTATAATATGCACATGTTTTAAATCAACAAAGAAGTTATAATCCTAATAGAAAGGTGCTCAATGGTTAATAACAAGGCTGGTGACTGTGTTGAACGAACAAGATTTTCTGATGGTTGAGATCCACGGTTTCCTGCCATCGCGTGATCAAAATTTGCGAGGTCTTTATTGATTGCGATATCACGGGCGAGTGCCACGTGTCTCATCCAGTGAAGCTAAAGGAATGATAAATACTTTGATGTTTCTTTAATACATTATGTCGCGAGTTACTAAAGAAGTTATAAGATGCACGTGTTTTAAATCAATGGAGATGTTATAATCTCAATAGAAAGGTGCTTGATGGTTAATAACAAGGTTGGCGACTGTGTTGAATGAACAGGATTGTCGATGGTTGATATCCACGGTTGCCAGCCATCGCGTGATCAAAAGTTGCGAGGTCTTTATTGATTGAGATAGCATGGGCGAGAGCCACGTGTCTCATCCGGTGAAGCCGAAGGAATGATAAATACTTTGATGCGTCTTTAATACATTATGTTGCGGGTTACTAAAGCAGTTATAAGATGCACATGTTTTAAATCAACAGAGATGTTATAATCTCGGTAGAAAGGTGCTCGATGGTTAATAACAAGGCTGGCAACTATGTTGAACGAACAGGATTGCCGATGGTTGAGATCCACGGTTATCCGCCATCACGTGATCAAAAGTTGTGAGTTCTTTATTGATTGTGATATCACGGGCGAGCGCCACGTGGATCTCCTTGGCAACGAGTAGTATGGTGGGGCAATGGCTACCCAGCCTAAAAAAAGGCATGGGCATTCGCATGGCTTATGCCTACCGAACTTTTGTTAACGGTTGTCAGTGTCAATTAATGTACATTTCATTAATTAGTTGTTCTGTACCTCCTTAGTATGTTCAATATAAATTTTTTTCTTTAAAAAATTATTCTCTACTTTTAAAAACTTTTTAAAAATGTTGTATATTTAAATTCTTAAAAATATAGAAGTCAAGAAAGATTCTAAGGTATGGACAAATATCCACCTTGACCCTCTAAATGCGCCCATCCTTCTACATGTCTCAAATGCACCCATATGAGCATAGAAAAGGACAAAAGATTCTAAGACCTCCACCCCCTAAATGCACCCATCCTCCTGCATAGGCTAAATGCGCCCTCACTTCAACTAGGAAAAGACAAATTTTAAATCCTCTTGCACATGCAAAATGCGCTCAAGCTTAAAGGGAAGTCAAAGGGTGGAAGGCATTGAAGGTTAAATCCACCTCACTATGCCAAATGCGCCCATCCTCCTCAAGGTATAAAATGTGCCCAAGGTGACATGAGTGGAAGGTGTTGAAATAAAATGTCCACCTCAACATATGAAATGCGCCAAGATACAAGATGAGAAATAAAATAAAAATGGCTAAGGCATGGCTAATGTCCTCCTCAATGTGCTAAATGTGCCAAGGTGAAGGTAAAATTTAATGAGGAAATATGCCAGGCATTGAAAATGTGTTAATAAAATTCCTCACCACAGGCAAGATGCGCCATGACTGAGGATGAGTGAAAATTTTCTAAGTCAAAATTCATATTCCTCCTTGACACTAAAATGCACCTATAATAGTGATTTTATTTAAAAAAATTCTAAGGCACAAAATTTCACCTTCTAGGAAAATACGCCCAAGTTGAAGGAGTGATGAAATTTTTCTGGGACATGAATGAATTGGAAATGGATGAGTCAGAGGATGCCAACTTCACGAGGATGATGAAATTTTTCAAGTCAGAGCAAGAAAGTATGCCCAGAGATGAAGAAATGGATTAAATTTGATGAAAAATATTTTTCTAAGGTTCAAAATTCAAAAATTAAATGAACCCCTTCGTTTGTAGACCCATGAATTCAACACATTCTGAAGGGAATTTTCTTTTGGGTATTGAGGATCTTTGATAAGGAATGGATTTTAAAGTCTTCTGCACTTCGCCAAGGCTTTCGAGATGGAAATTTTGATTGGCACTTGAAATAATGAATTTTCCTAAGGAAAATTTAAAAAATTTCTAAGGCAAAGTGGATAAAATGTGTTTTCGAAGGTAAAATTCCTTAGACAATGAATTTGAAATGGATTTTCTAGATGAATTTGATCGAATTCTTCATGAGATGAATCTTCCAAAGCCAGGGATGAGTAAAACTAAATTTCAGAACTTCAGCTAGTGAATTAAACTTTTTAAAGAGTGAATTTGAAGTGAATGTTTTCAAAATGAATTTAAATGCTAAGTACGCCAGTCAAGATGAATCTTTTGAAATTCTAGAAGGTCAAGATTCCAGATGCCAAGTGACAAGTGTTGAAATTTCCAGAGGGAGGGAAATTTGAATTCCTGCTATGAAGTAGTGGAGATTAAATGAATTAGCTAAGCTTGGCTTCCTTCTAGAATTCGACTTGCCTATATGAGCTGAAAGTTGATTCTTTTTTCTCCATCAGTTGAAGAGTACAACTTGAGCTCTAAAATAGAAAATTGTAGTACAGGCTGAGATTCTTTGAAGTAGAGAAGACTTATAAGGCTGCAATTTGAAAAGTCTAAGTGTTGGCAAGTTTGATTTTAGCTTTGAAGTTGAAGTTGCAATGCAAGTGAGTAGCTAAGTTGGTGAAGAAGTTTGACTTGAAGAAGAAGAAGAATTGTTGTGTGCTAAAGCTCAAAGATAATTCACACTTGAAGTCTAAAGTTGCTGAAAGCAGAGTTGGCTGATTTTATTTAAGTTGTGAAGTTGCTGAAGCTTGCAGAGAACTTTCTAAGTGTTGAAAGTTTGAAATTGTTAGAGGAGAAGTTGAGGTTTGCAAATGAAATATGATGTTGTAGCTTCTCAATTTTAAAAGTCGACTGGTAGCCCCATGTTATTTTATTATTTTTCTAAGTTAATTGCTAATGGCTATTTATTATTTTGCATGATGGCTAAAGTAAGAGCAACTGGTAGAGATAGCAATGTTGCATCCAGGCAGGCTATTATCAAGAAGTTGAGCAATCCTTTCCTACCAAAGTCAAAATTCACTTCAAAGTTGAGCAAGCTGGTTGATACAAATTTGGGTTCTTTCAACTTGGAAGCCTTTAAAATTCTAATGATGGGAGTTGGCAGTCATTGTCCTTTAGTCACTTCGCACAACATTGTTCGAAGTGGACTATATGCATCTGCTAGTTTCCCGCCGGCTATTCAATGTCCAGAGCTGATGATGGAGTGTGCTAATTGCTATGATCCTGATCACAGGTCTATTGTCTCACTAGATGGTCAAGTATTCACCAACCTCACTCTTGCAGCTATCAGCAAAGCATTTGGAATCCCAGCACACGAGAGGATGATTTACAAGACAAGAGAGCATGCTGAGTGAATGTATGCTTCAACATTTGAGAGATGTGCTGACATGATCAACGCTCACTAGATGAACAAGCCCAAGCCCTCTCGTACAAAGTTGCCAAAGTAGATTATATCAGATGATTTGAAACAGGAGTATTGTGACCTGATCATGATGCTTAGTAGAGTTGGAGGCTACCCTCAAGAATTTATTTTTGAGCCATGGGTGTTCTATTACATAAACCTCATGTTGGAAGCAAAAGAGCACATCAACTGGGCTGTGATGATTAGTGACAACTTGAATGAGCAGCTCCTGAGTCTAAGGAGGACAAAGACATTCTACATGGGCTCCTACATTATTTACATGTTGGCTCGTATGACAAAGTATAGGGGAATTTCATACAAGGATCCAATTGGTTGCAGCTCTCATCAGTTCAGAATTCATGAAGCTTGTCCACAGCTGCACCTGACAAGTACCTCCCATTACAAGTGGTTCAATGATGCCTTTACCATGCATATAATGAGATCACTTTAGTAGAGGACTCATCATAGGATCTCGAGGGAAGATCAAGAGTTGATAGGAAGGTATGGGTGCTGGTTTGTTCAGTTTTTGAAGTTTTCTTACATCAGGTTGCAAGGTTTTTCTTCGTACCCATATAGATTGCCTAAGTACCCAACCAATAGAATCTTGATGTTAGAGATATCTAGGAAACTTGTTGCCTATTATAAGATTCAGAAAAGAAAGAAGAAGGGAGGAATTGACTTCCTGATTGTCCTTCACTTCAGGCAGCCAGAGAAGCTGAAAATGACCTTTAGTTCTTTCATTTTTCTTATCACACCAGCAGACAGCATTATGACCCACACACCAATATCAGATGGATATTGTCAGAAGAGTTCAAGCATAAGGCAAATATTGAGGATTACTGGGCCGGTGCATCAGATGAGGCTGAAGTCAGAAAAATAATGTTCTCGAGGCTACCATTGAGTATGATCAGGGAGTGTGAAATCATTCCAGTACCAGACTAGGTGGATGAGGACATGAATGTTCTCCATCCAGATTATGAGATAGTGAGAGACACACCACTTCCACTCCCAGATTGGTTGGAGCCAGAGATAGCTAATTTGGACACGCTTTGTATTCCAGTCATGAATTTCACCAAAGCATGGGTTGAAAGGCATACAAGCATATTGAAGAGTAGGTCAATTCCTTTGACTTACAACTTGATGGGAGATCAGAGGACACCCACTACCAGTAGGAAGAAATAGATTACTCGAGGTCCAGAATCTCGAAGGAAGGAGCCAGTTTGGTCGGAGCCAGTTCAACCAGAGCCTTCGAGGGTTGTAGTTGAGTCACCTAGGCCATTGGAGACATGTTCTCCAAGTATACAGGGGGTTTCTCTATTTGTTGATCAGAGAAATGCATTGAATCAGGAGCAGAAGGTACATGAAGAAAATCAGCCACCACGGAGGGAATTAGTTGGCCAAAGTGTTAATGTGCCCACTAGAGATGATCAGCCGGAGGAAGATGAGGAAATTGCTACTAACACACACTTCCAACATGAGTTAGAGATGACTCTAGAGGATGATGCAGTTTCAGGAGATACTCAGCCATTAGAGGCCGATGAGCCTTGCCAGAATGAAATTGAAGTAGAAAAAGTCTGTGAGGAGGAGGCTAGAGAGGAGTAGCCGTTTGTTATTCAGCAAGTTGTACCTGATTGGCTCAGGGATAGAATGAGAAGGAGCCCCAGTGAAGAGGATGATCCAGTGGTTGAGATGGAGAATTTTTTGAGTAGGATCAGCGCATCTCCACCCAAGAAGAGAGCTAGAAATTTTTTGAAGATCTCAACAGATGAGGATGGCTCTCGCACCCTTCATGTAGCTGTGTCGAGGGTTGATTGTGATTGAGATGAAGCAGTGCCAGAAAATTATGTGATCACAACCATGGAGTTAGATCATCCCACCGGTGCACAAATTATTGAGGAGTGTGATAACTCCTATCAGACGCTTAAGGACAGATTGCTCAGAACTAAAGGAAAGTCTAAGAAATTGAAGAAGGAGCATAAGACGTTGATAGGATACATGCAACATTTGTCTCATCCTTGTGGGCAGGAGATTCTGACACTTGAGCTCCCAACAGAGTTATCTAGAGAATCTGTTAATGGCCTAGAAGATTTGAGGAAGATGGCAGAGGAGGCAGGCAAATGGGTTACAGGTGTTCATGCCGAGACAGAGAAATTTATGGAGGATCTTGCTCATGCTTACCAGCAAGCCTCCAACATTATGGCATGAGTGGAGTTAGTTGGTTAGGCCTGGGGTGATGCTTTTGTCTATCAGAGCAAAGTTATTCAGCGTTTGGAGGCGTTAATGCATACCCCCTTGCAGATATTGATTGATGGAGGAGTTATTCAGGAGGGTGATAGGTACAATTTTGTTGGATGGTACTCTTCAGTAGTCATAGGGCATGGATTCTTTGATGCAGCCTAGGCGGATTCAGCTAGAGTCAGGAAGGCTATAACAAACATTATTGATGGAGTCCTAAACACCTTGGAGGAAATCTTTGCTAGACGGCTAAATCCTGATGAGGTGACTATTGATGGATTGAGGAGTCGGTCGTTGCCTTTCTTTTTGGAGGTGAAGTATTTTGTGCAGGATGACTTTGAAAATATTTTGACTTTCTCCAGCCTGATTCAGAATACACAGGATGCCTTGACTACTTGGAGAAAATCTTGCACACGGCATGGGCAGTCAGTTACGGTGTTGGAATTTCAGCTTGATCATATTCCGTCGATCTAGGTTCAGGAGGTTGAGGCTGTACTTCCCAGGTTCATTGATTTTGTAGCCAAGGAAAAGGAGAATGGAAACGCACTTTTGGATGATGACCTTCTGGAAGATTGATTGTGGGCATTAATTACCTTTACTATTTTGGGAGTGAGTGGGAATCTTTGATTCATTTATTGTACCACTCCCCATTCTGACAGTTTTTGGGGTTAGGGCTGAGGTGGCTTAATCTTAGCCATTTATTTGATTGTAATCTGATCCATCCATAGGACTAGGCTATCTATAAAAGGGGCATCCCCCCTCATTTGTACTCATTAGATTAGATTAGACATCATACTAGAGACTAGAGTAGAGAGATTGATAGTATAATTGTGTAGATTAGCATAGCATAGTTTGAAGAAGGAAAGATTTCCTTTTGAAAACTTTGTAAGAGATTGTTGTGAAAAACTTTCATAATAAAAGATCTTTCATTGATGGTGAAATTCATCTTTGTTATGGATAGCTAGAGAGGTTTCTTCATCCCTTCTACTTCAAGTAGCGTGAAGTAGCTTTAAGTAGCATAGTTTTTATGTCATTCAAGTAGATGTTAGCTGTAGATTTGTGGTGTTGATCAAGGCAACTTTGTTCTAGTCCATACCACTAGCAGCTTGCTGATGGAAAGTTCGCCTTGTGTGGTCAACTGGAGCATTTTATAAGCCTAACTTCAGTTATAATTCACATCTTGGTATGCGTTATCTTGACGGTGTCTTGATGCTGGATTGTGACTTGAAAATTCCTTGTCATCCCCTTGAAGATTGCACCAACTTTGTGTAAGCTATCCAACATGAGGCGGAGTAGAGCTTGGTTGAATTTTTCCAAAAATGATCCCGCGTCCCGTCTTTAGATAGAACATATATTTTCTAATCCCTGCAGCCATTCAATTCCGTATTTTTCTGGTTAGTTTTAGGAAACGTACCTTATTGCTAAATCATTCGCATTGCATAAATTCCCTTCTAATTATATGTCTGTTGTCAACTGCAAGCCTTATGAACAATTGTGTAAGTCCCCTCGTGTAAACAACATATCACAATGAACCTACTAAGGGTATTCCAAAGCATTTCAGAACCTTGGAGTTGAACGTGTGATCTTTCTTGCAATCTTAGTGCACGAAATTCTTTGATCAAGAGAGAATGGAGTAGCCTTCAGATTACTTTGTTTTCTTGATTGGTACGGTCACAAAAATCACATTAACAAGTGTCAATGCCAAATGTATCATTCAGCAAATCATCTGTCAAAATCCATCACCTTTGCAACTAATGTAGGTTGTGTAGCTACATCTCGAGCACTCTAATAATCGTACATGCAAATTTCACCACAAGCGCCACAATGGTGGGGTGGAGCTCGGGGCCTACATGTCTCCTCCACATCAGGCTCTACTAGAGGCCTCACACACTGTAAAATGGTCTAGGTGAGTGATCCAATCAACTCCAACATGTCCACCTCTACACTATCCTTAACAATGGAAGGAATGACGACATGCTCCACTATGGGTTTGGCCAAGGGTTTTGGTGCCAACTGTGGATTACGTCGTGCAACAATTCTATCATGTGTGGAGCCCCCACCTCTACTCTAAAAGTCTAAGATGTCAAAATAATTTGACATCTTATTGAGGATAAACTAACAATAGAGTTTCCTTAAAAAGTATTGTGGTACATCATGGTTATTGCATGGAGGTTGGTCAAATACCATCCACCACTACTCCCAAAATTTATTTTTAATTAACTCATGGTGGCACCAATGGATGGGGAACCTCCTACATGTATGAGACAAAGGTGCGTTGGTTTTCAGGTCTGTAAATAGGGCACACAAGTCAGCTTTGCTAATTTTTTGTTTTTTAACATCTGCATATGACAAACCTCTAGCATAATATTGTCTCATCTCATGCCTCTTATTTGACCAAAAAATTATTTTCTTGCTCATTTTTCCTACATGAGATACAATTGACTTCAATGATTCAACAATCCCTCTCCTATAAGGCTGGGTTTCAACATGCTCAGTTAATCTTCCAATTAATTGTTCAATGTCTCTTTTATTTTTTTCAATTTGATTTACAATATTTTCTTGTGTTCCTTGAGGATTCCTATGAGTTGATGGAGGGATTTCAGGTTGTTCTTGAATAGGAGGCTCTTCTTGAGGGGGTGACTGTGAATTCTCAATGTTTGGAGGTGGAGATTCATTCCTTGAGAATTAGAAAAAAAAATTATTATAAAAACCTATTTCAATTTGCATTCTAAATCAAATTTGAAATAAATAGAATAAAAATACATACCTCTTCACAATCTTTGACGTCTTTGATGTGTTGGCAGAATCCTTGTGAAAAATTGCAAGCTAAGGATGCAAATAATGGATGACATTTGGCGAGCACGAGTTGTAGACCTCAAATCCTCCAAGCCAAGTCGTGCATTGAAGTGAAATGAGGTTTCAAATGGCCAATTTTGGCCATTTTTTGCAAATTTTTACAATTTGACACCTAAATTGTGTCACAAATTGGTGCACTTACCCAGGAGTACGGATCCCTATCTACACATATTTCCTCATTGGCAACACTTAGTAGGCCATTGATAATGACAACACATTTACTGCATGTACATGCGAGAATTGAATGTGCCCGAAAAAGTAAAAAATTTCACTAAGGAATTGATATTCTAAAGCAACTACTGCTCTGAAAGAGTTTTCTGCAAATCCTTCTAAGAACGCAACAATGACAAAAGCATCATCTTCTGGTCAAGATGTTGGCATTTTGTTCCAAAGGATGGGCTAAACCAACATCTTTGGGGAGATCTCATATGCTAATGTCCCAACCCCAAAGGACTAAAGCTTTGTGCATACCAAGACCATACAACCAGGAAACCTCATCAAGGATGAGACGATCAAGGATTTTGCGGACATCTTCGACCCAAAGCTACATATAAACCCTAAGAGCCTTAGAGAGGGAGTTTTGTAAAGAATTCTCATCCATGGGTCAACTGAAGGTTTTACAACTCGTCTCTGGCATTGTGGCTTGCCACAATGTGTACTGCCCTACACGCATCCATGCCCAGAGCTGGTTAATGCATGCATAGAAAAATTGAATAAAGAAATAGGGGTTATTAGTGGTGCCAATAGATTAAGGGTTACCATCAGTGTGACAACCATCTAGGATATGTTGTGCATCCCTACAAATTGGGAAGTCGAGAGATTCCAAAGTAGAAAAATGGGAGATTTCTAGAGAACCAGATACAAAAAATTAAGATTCTATAAGGATGAAACAACTAAAGGGTCAAGTAAAAATCATCTCGTCTTCCCTTTGGCACATAGAGAGTTCAGGTCAGATGCATAGGATGTCTTCTCAATGCTGGATTTTGTTTGTGGCCATGGAAGTGATGATGAGGTCCACGAGTTCCAAATGGGTTTGGCCTTCATGCTTAAGAAAGAAAGGAGCCAAAAGTGTTTCAATTTTATCGAAGTAATCATCGAGGGAATGCTGAAGTAATTAATAGATTATAAAACCACCTTTAAGTTTAGGTATTTCCCTTTTTTGGTACACTTGATTTTACATTAGAACCCTAAAATCTTTAAGGGTTATTTGCCGCTCAATAAGTTCGATGTAGCGGGGTTATTCAAGCCAGTTTTAGCCTAGACCCATGTGATTTCCAAAACATGGGATTACTATTCATGCAACCGATGCTCTTGGATCTGTCTCCATGCCCTTTAGGTAGGTTTTCTCCTAAATATTTGGAATGGATGAAAAACCACGAGAACCCGGTGGATTATTTTTTTAGAGAAAAATTTTCTTTCATCAAATTACACGATTTTAATGAGGAACCTTTTAGGCTTCCTAAATTTGTAATAGACAGGACCCTTGCCTTAGAGGTATGTCATCAGACATCCATTGCTGATAAAATTTATAGCAGTGGGAGACACAAGAAATCACTCTACACACTTCCCCTTGCCATCACCAAAATTTAGATAACGCATGTAAAGCGGGAGGATCAGGAGGTGCTGACTAGTAAGTTGGTTTTCCTAGGCCTGGTCCTTATTTGTGATACATGGAAATATAATCCTTTTGGGTGTCTTCTGACTATCAAACACGAAGCGTGGGAGTACTTTGAGTCAAGGAAGAAACTAACCAAGGAGAGGGTAGAGGTCTACATTGACCTAGCCTTTATATCATTTAAATAACCTCCATGGCTCGAATTCTATCCTAGGGTGGCTAAGTTTTGATAGAGAACCCAAATGGGCTAGTCCCTCAAAACACGACTCAATAATTTTTGATGGATGGAAAGGAAGAAGGTAGATTTCTGGAGGTACAGACAGGAAATCAAGAACCTCAATGCTCTATATGGAGAGGTTAAGTTGAATGATGAAATGCTCGATAAGATCTATGAAGCTGAGGCTGGGTCTGATAATAGCAATCCTAAATCAAATCAAGAGATTGAATAGGAGCAAGCACTATTTTTTGCCCCCTTGACCCAGGCATCCGATGTAGGAAAAGAGAAAGGAAAAGGATTGAAGCACAAAGAATCGAAAGTCACATCCTCTGCCAACACCCTAACAAAGGGTAAGAGGACCCGACGGTCTCTAAAGAGATCTGCCATAGCTCCAAGTATCCAAGGTTCAACGGGATTGATTACCAGAGAGTCTAAATTGACTAGTGTAGCCCCTATAAATAGGAGATGAGTCCAAGATTTAGGCAGACTAGGCATATCAAATAGAGGAGAAGAAGAAGTGGACTCCGCTCTCCCAAGATTTTTAGCTTTGACAATCCAGGTAAATCTTGTGCTCGCCCTCCTTCCTTCTACTGCATATTTGGTTGCTATTGCCCTCCCATCTATAGAAAGAATTCCTCCATCTATGGGTTTTGATGTCCTTGTCCTTATTACGCCCCCAACCATATTTGACAATGAACCCCATGAAGAAACCCTGCATGTCGAACAAGCATCTTCCACCTCAGTCGCAATTAACTTTTTAATTTCCTTTTCAAGGGAACCTATTGTAAACACTGATACAACTACGCTAAAAGTTTCATCATCCCCATCTGCTTCCTGAAAAATGCCTCTTTTTCCACCTACTTCTCCTTTCACTCCGACAGGTGTCTCTCTTTCTCAATCCATGCATGACATTTTTCCCTTTTCAATGACAACGCTTCCAGTTTCCTCTCTGCAACCTCAGATGGCCGAGGCCTCTCCTTCTGTCACCCTCTTTAGTTTCCCCACTAGTGTTTCACTTGCTGCATATAGTATTGATTCTCCACAGAGTCTTTAGACTCATATTGAAGTAACAAGGAAAGCTTGACAAGAATGAAAGAAAAAGTTGTGGGGAAAGCTCGCAGCAAATCCAACTACCTAGAAGTTGGAAACTTGTTTTGATGAAGAGTAAAACGTTGTGTTGATCACAACTATGAGGCCACATACATCTAAACTAGAAGGAGAAATGAAGCTCAAGGATTACGATATCCAAGCTATGGAATTGAATTTAAGTGAAACTCTCTTGCGTGACAAAGTCATCTTGGAAAAAGAAACTCAAAAGGTGGTCTACACTGACTACGAAAAGCTACAAAATAAGTTAAAGAAGTGGGAGGAAAATTTGGTAAATGTAAAGGCCATAGTGGACCGACTGCAGGAAAAAATAAAAGAAAAGATTTGGAGATGGATTGCTCGAGGAAGTTATAGGGTCAACAAGGTGAAGCAACTAAGTTGCTTGAAGGAGTCCAGAGTGAGAAGGATCGGCTTCATGTTGAGGTAGAAAAATTCAAATGTGAGATCACGATCGAACGTGAAACAACCACAAAGAATTGACAAAGGAAAAAGAAGTTGCAAGGTGAAATAATTAGAATGGATGCTATATATAATGAGCTGCAAAAGGTTCTACAGGAGATGGATTAGGAAAAGGAGGATATGTAGAAGGAATTGGCTAGCATTTGATCTCAAGCCTCCTATGATCTTCAAAAGGCCCAGGAAGAAACATAAAAGGAGAAAGGAGAAAAGTAATACATTGAGTCTATTTTGTAGACTCACAATGAGAAGATTGGGAAGCTACGCTCCGAGCTTACAAATACTCTCCAAGAGAAGAATCAATTACAGGGAGACATGAGAGCGAGGGAATCCCAATTCTAGCAGGAATTGATCATAGCATAGGGATCCAAAATCCTCCCATTACTTAAAAAATTAATATCTACTCATTGGGAGAGTATCATAGTTGCGGTAGCAGCCCTGAAGACAGTTTTGTGGTTTTTAACAGATGGTCAAGAGTTAAACACAAAGGTCAGCCCAATAGTTGACCAAATTTTTCACACAATCACTCCTTGAGTAGAGGAATCAGGAGTGTTGATCTCAAAACTATATAAGGTAACCGAGGAAGCTCTAAAGAGTGTCGAGATTCCCAACTGAAGAGCGGCTGCAAGAAAGGCAAACAAATTTATCATTTCCAACTAGGTTGTAGTGAGATTGCAAATTTTAAGAATAAGACAAATAAATGCATTATCATCTAGGGTATTAACTATCAAGATCATGAATGACTTCTTACTCCCAAGCGAAATAGATCTTCACCTCATTCCTCTTCCTAACCTTGTGGGATGGTAGATTTACTGTGCCAAGGGCACGTGCACCATCTCGAGTTGGACACCCTCAAGGATTGGTTACCTGTCTTGGGCTCTATCCAACATTTGGTGGATTTACCTACCTTTCCCTTCCACACACTCCCTATCCTCATCAAGTTTTATGAAGGAGATTGGGGTCCGAAGACTATTCTTCAAGGTAATAAGTCATAGTAGCTTATGATATGCAATAATTGTTGTAAGCATCATTATTGGGTCATTGATAAATAATATCCATTTATTGTTGTATGTGGTATTTTTCAATTACTTATACTATACATATATGAAGTTCATTATATTGACATATACATCTATCAAACAGTCATGTCATTAAATCGCTCTAATCCTTCATTCATCATTAGATATATTAAATTGTATTCACAAGTTATAACATAATGAAATATTTATGAATCCAACTGGTATATAATCTAATGATATTTAGGTTAGTCATCATACCATAAATCCTTCACTGTATGTAGCAATTCGAATTTCCAGAATACATAACCTTCAATGTTATCCAGACGACTGATGACACTTACCTCAGATTTCCACTCTAAAACGCATTCCCTGTGAGTGTATTCACTATGAGTCTCCTTCTTGGTATGACCCCTTTCCAATGGGAGCACTTAAACCCGAATATGTCATTCAAAATGCTTCTCAACGGGACACTAGACATGTTAGAGATCAATAAATTTCCATAATAACATCTAATAAGGTCAAAGATGAAATAAATATTACATTCTTGTCAAAGGATTATTCATTTCCTCCCCATCTCTCACTATGAATAACTCTTCTATAATATATTTCATAAGTACATTAGACATTAAACATCTTCAAGATCTCGTAGAGGGAATTCTATTATATCAAGAGGAACAAATAGAATCATTATTACTCATAGGACTAAATAATTGTTGCAAGCATTATTATTAGATAACCGTACATAAGCCTATTTTATATATATATATACTTATCAATTATTAAAATATATTTATCAACATATGACTTATATATATAGTGTATATATTATATTTAACTTATATTTATCTTAGGTATATATATATATTACACCTATATCTCACATACTAACCTTTACTGCCTTCTTAAGCCATTCAATTATTATCATTTATTCATTATAAAATTTATCCATATTTATGCATATATATACCTGTATGCCTATTAAATAATATACGCATACTAAATGGCCTTACGTTCTAATGCACTTCAATCATAGATTACATCACTCTGCTACATATCATATTCAATGCTTTCCCATATTATTTTCTATGTTTCTTTATCGATGCCCTTTAGGACTTGTAACCCTGTCATCTTATAGCTAGTCAAAGGTCTTTTTGTTCAAAATATATTCTTATAATATTTCATGATTACCATTCCATTCGATGCCTTTGTCTTGAAAATTCCCTCCCTTAAATATTGCTACGGTTGAGAAGACATACCCTCTCCTAAGTGCGTTTCTTTCCCTGATCGCAGCCTTTGAGAGAGTTGAATGAAACCTTGCCGCCTTTAATCGATTCAATAGTCACTATTTTTTAGTTATTTGAGAATCGTTGCTTGCTTCTTAAAATTCATTCATTTATTTAGTAATCAGAAATAATTGTTAATAATATTTTTAATTATAATGTTACAATGATAATTTTTAGGTTATATTTATTTTATTATTTTATTTTGGATGTCTAATTTAATATTTCACATTCTATCATTTTCAATTACATATTTCATATTATTATAATGATTATAATATTTAGATTTTCCTATGAACATTGTATATTATCCATTATATTTATAATCGTAATTATTTTATGTTTATTTTTTTATATATTTTAATATATATTATATCATAATAATATTTATGATGTTATTATAATATTCATAATTGTAATATTGTCTTGGACACTTATAATTATGTAATATCAAATGGTTAACTATTTCAATTATGCTTCTAAATGACACGATTTCGGGGACATGGCATACTGGTTGCGGCAGTGGCTCTTTCTTCTACCTATAAAGGGGGTTTATAGTGGAGGTTTTAAAAGAGTTTTTTTTAGAGATTTTTTTTAAAATTTAGATTGTTACAGAGTATTGTTCACGCTCTATGGCATGTACTATTTGTTAATACTATTAATCGGATTGGCATTTGACCTTTGTTTTTTCAGTTGGTTTATTGCAGAACAGATATTAATAAGGAGAAGCTTTTGAAATTGTGCATCTTTTATGGCCTTTATCATGAATTTCCTTTTCATATATCATTTATACTGAAAGCTCTGTGTCAAGTTTTACATAGATAGTCTAGATAATTATTCTACATGTTGTTAGCTTCTATGTTTAAAATTTATCTTTCAAAAAGCGAATCATGTTATTATACTCTTTCCTTTTCTATAAAAGATTATGTTGAAAGACATTATGTTGTAAGAGCAAGGGTGGTCCTGGGGTATCTAAGTTTTCTTATTAATATTTGGGGTTTCTTGCTTCTGTCAGACCTTAATGGATGCTAACTATGGGGAGATTTGAATGACCACACTATGCTTTCCTTAGCCTTTGTCTTTCATTCTTTTTCCAACAATGAAGGGTCTATAGCATTCTGTGTCCATTTCATCAGAAGTGGGAGATTGTTAATCTTTGAAATGTTGTAAAAGCATTGGCACATCGCCATCTTTTCATTTTCTTTGTATTTTTCTTCCCCTTTCCCTAAAAACACAAAGAAGAGTCGACTTTCTTTAAAAATCTCGGAGGTCATTCAGTGAGGTGCAATTTGGTCCCCCACTCATTGAATTTTCCATAAGGCTATTCATAGAGGTGCAAGCTTTTATGATCAAACATCATCCAATGAAAATATTTTATGCCTAATGTTAGGAAAAGGTGTGTTGTCCACCTTGCATAATGTTATAATGTAATATTTTATTATTATGTGGTGCATCTAGGGGATCTTGGGATGTGTGCATCACATGGGTTAACATTCTTGGGGCCACTTTATGTGTTGTATGTAATATTGTGATAAATATTTAATGTGGGGTTGAATATTGGGGAAATATTTAATATTGAGAAAAATTAGTACGAAAAAGTAAATGTTGGGGTTTATGGTTTTATAGGCTTATGGTATTAGTCACATGGTTTTATGCAATACCACTTGGTAGTTTTGTGTGAGCTTATGTCTATAAAAAAAAACACATAGGTAGTTGTCTAAGGTTGGTAGGTTGGCTAATTTTCCTAAGTGGTTGAGAGCATCTCTTGTTACAATTTGTGAGGTTTGAAGCATGACATGGGATGTGCGGTTACATGCTTGTTCACAGGGAGTGTGAGGGCTTGTGTTTCAAGGGTATTCATGGAGAAATTTGAAGATGTATTGTAAACTTTATTGTTGAATAATAGATGAGTGATGGATGATTTTGGAGGCTGAGTTTTTCCATCTTGAGGGTTTTCCTAAGGTATATCTTGTGTCATCTTTGATGGTATGTCATCTATTATTTTTCATATGGATTTTGAATAATTGTTGCATATATTTCTCTATTTGGATTATGTTGAAATTATCTTGCGTGAACACATATTTTATTTTATTTAGTATAAGAGCCATGATTATGGTTTGTGTAAGCCTTGTTGGAGTTGGTTTGGTGCATAGTTGAATCCAAGGCTTGTAGAGAAAGAATGAAGACATTACAAGATATGAGGGTTTTGTATAGGTTATTTTTGTAGATTTGGAGTTTTGAGGTTGCAAATCTGTGGTTATTTTTGTATATCTAGGTTTATGAATCTTTGTTGGAAAAAAGGTTTTTCCTTGGTGTTCACCATGAGGGTTTTGTAGGGTAAATATTTTAGATGACCCCTTGGGACAAAATAGACCTTATCATTAGATCCAAGAGGCCTGAGAGATGAAGATATTGGTTATTTGGTGTTTGAATCATTGTATAATCACATGTACATCTCTGATTACTCCCATTTTACATGGTTATCTATATATTATTGATTTTGTATGTTGTATTTTTGGATCTACAGGTTATGTAGTGTTGTAGGTTGTCTACACTTACAACTTTCATATATGACTTGGATGTGGGTTGTCTATGATGACAGATGCTTCAATGTTTTTGTAGATTCATATTTGTGGCTTGGTTTAGTCACTTTTTTTTTCTGGTTTGGTTGTCATGTTGAGGTAGAGAGATGGTATTACTAGATACACTCATTATGTGGGACCTATACTTGTTAACTATGTGATGCAAGCATGTGTGAAATGATTGGAGTTTATTGTTGGTATATTTGGTGGTGATCATAGTGTCATGGATGTTCCTTGTGCTTTTATGAATTTGACATGTCATGATTGTTTATGCAGGTGCATTTTTGGTGGTGTTGGATTGATTCGTGTTTGGTTTGTGGTGATGTATCTTCAGTTTGAGTATCATTGTTTTAATTTTCATTTTGAGATCTCTTGGTGTTGTAGTTGAGTTCTTTGATTGTGTGAGGGCCTTTGGTTGATCTTCATTGAGGAGATTATTATCACGATGTCATAGATATCTTGATTACATATTGTAGACACCTAAAAATTATCATTAAGCCTGTGAATTTATTAACACCCTCTTTTCACTTTTGATAATTAAATAATCTTAATTATTTAATTATTACATAAGGTCATTAATTATTCCATTGATTAAATAATCTAAATTATTTAATTAATTCACTTTTAGCTTTTCTAACACAAATAAATTAAAATTCTATTTAATTAAATAACTCATTTTTTCTCACTTCTGAATTAAATTTCTATTTAATCAAAAAGTGAACTCACTTTTTTCCTCTTGAAGGGAGATAATGTTTCCATTATTTCAAAATTCACTTTCCTCTTTGAACTAATTGATTTTGTCAAAAAATAAGTTAGTTTCCTCTTTCTCTTTCACTTTCAATCTTATCTCATCTCGTCTTGTCTAATTTTAGCCATTGATCAAATTAATGTCTTTTCAATCTCCATCATCCATTTTCCATCCATCTCTCTATAAATACCACCATCATTTATCATTTTGATCATCTAGAGGATCTTAGACATCTTAGAAATCTTGGAGAGCTTAGAAACCTTAGAATCTCTTGCTATCTTTCTTTCAAGCTTAGTACATCCATAGTCATTTAGAATCTTCAATATTTTGCTTTATCAATTTGCATACTCAAGAAAAATCTGAGGGAAACTATTATATTACAGAAAAATGGAGAAGTGCAATGAAGGTGATTCATGGAATGCATGAAAGTTTTGGTGAGATATTTCATTTGTTTATGCTTTTATGTTCCATTGTGCTTCATTATTAGCTAGGGTTTAGTTTGTTTATACTTTATATTGCTAACCTGGATTTTTCCCTTGCTACATTTGGTGAACCTAACGTGAAGGGAAAAATTTCTACAAATTTTGTATAGATTTTTTATTTTGTAGGTTTTAGGTATGGTTCAACTAAATCGCAAAACCCAAAATGACGCAATCGCCAGCCGAATGACACAACTACTTTGCATTAGGACATATTTAGATTTCATTTGATTTCTATTTATTTTTATTTTATTAGTTTAACCCTAGGGTTAAGTTGTATGCATCATTAGATCACTTGTGTTTGGTAGATTTTTAGATATTTTTTAGGTTCAGGTTTGTGTGACATAATTGGTTTTCGTTCGTTGTAATCACCTTTCTAGTTTGTTGCAACTGTCAGAAATCTGAGCCACATCTGTTTTGGTGAACCACAATCGACATCTCGTGAGTCATAATCATTGTTTCTGAGATGCATTTTACCACTACCATGAGCCACAATTTCCTATTTAGGGTTTATTTTAAATTAAATATGCAATTATTTCTAGTTTTTGAACTTTTTGGTTCAATAGACTAAGGTTTTCTGGTTACTGATATTCTGTTGGCAGTGTGTGACAAGTTGGAGGAGGATACTAACCTTGTTTTGTTGTTCATTTTAAAAATAACCTTCACTTTTAAGTAATAAACAAACAACCACAACTTGCAATCATGGTTAAAATGAACTACATGTACATTCATGGGATTTAAAAAGAACACAATTTGTATCTACACTCATCAAGGTTAAAACATACTTACATTTTCATAGCATTGGGTTAAAAAGAACCTTGTTTTTGAGGAACAAACAAACAACAACTACAACTTGCATTTCACAATCATGGCTTAAAACAAATTGCATATACATTCATCAGACTTAAAAATAATACAATTTACATCTACACTCATCAAGGTTAAAATGTACCTGCATTCTCATGGCATTGGGCTAAAAAGAACCTTGATTGTTT
Organism: Sequoia sempervirens; assembly: GCA_007258455.2. Taxonomy (NCBI): domain Eukaryota; kingdom Viridiplantae; phylum Streptophyta; class Pinopsida; order Cupressales; family Cupressaceae; genus Sequoia; species Sequoia sempervirens. The sequence goes on along the minus strand of VDFB02271358.1, from coordinate 333,732,217 downwards.
TTGATAGAGGAAAAAATAGGTTTTGAAGGGACCTGAAACCCTTTACAGTAAAAAATAGGGTTGCAGAAAGAACAACTGACAGCCAACCAAACACTAGCCCCCAACAAAGACCCGTCAAGATTTACATTTAGAACTACTCTTGTGGGAACGAAGAGTCATTTCAAAAGAAGACCTAGAGAAATTTTCTTTCTTGCCCTTAACAGTAGTCCAACCTTCCTCCACTTGTGTTGCCTTACTCTACCAAGCTAGCACACTATTTTCTTGAAGATGAATGCTTGCAGTCACCGTCTCGGGGATTTCATCATTAATGTTTAGTGTAGGCAAAGGTGAAATAGAGGAACCACCAGAAATGATAGCCGGAGCAAAGTCACCAGGAGTGGCATTCATAGACCCAATCTCATGATCTTTAGGGGTTTCAACATGATGTTCAACTTTAGCAACCCCACCAATTGAAACATCCAAAGGGGAAACCTCGTGAGCTTGTGACTTCAAAGCAACCACCTCTGAAAAACTCTTGTGTTGCTCAACATTCTTCTCAACTGTATAATGTTGTTGAGAGGCACCTTTCCACCATGAGGTCGATGCATTTTTCTCAAATCCACATTGTGTAGCAGTGTGACCTATTTTAAAACATCTTCTACAATGGAAGGGAATCCCTTCATAGTCCAAGGATTGGACCCAAGAACCCTTAGAAGTTTTAATTAAAATCTCAGTAGGCAACCCTTTTGAAACATCCATTTCAACCAAAATTCGGGCAAAGGTGGAATGAAGTATGTCAGAAGTAGCATAATCTACCAACAAAAAATCACCTAGGACATCACCCACTTCTTCCAAAAGGGGATAAATCCATATGTGGAGGGGAAGGTGAGGCAACTGAACCCAAATCAGGATCTTGCTAAAAGTTTCAGAAGTAGGGTTGAAATCAGCATGCCAAGGCTTGATCGTCAACAAAAATTTACTCTCCTAGCTAAAAAAATTGTCACATAAGATAATGTTTTTGTCTTAAGCATTGTCAAACTTAACCACAAAAAACCCCTTAGCCATGGGGAAAATAAGAACTTTACTAGAGATTAGGGGCTGCCATTCCTTGGAAATCCAAGAGTGCAGCTGAGGAAAGTTAGGCCAAAAGCCTTTAAATCAAAAAATCACTCTAGTTGCAGAAAGCTCAGAAACGTTCTCCTCTATTTCTTCTTTTGTCTCCTCCTTCAGAGCCACTTAAACTACATTGGAGATAGGGATGAAGCCTCCTATCATCGACCTCCCAGTCTGGAGTTGCACATCAGACCTGGCCTTAGCCACATGGTCACAACCCCTGCTACAACCTCTGCCAGACCTCGTTCTAGAATCTTTCACCGTGGATGAACCGCCACAGTCTTTCTGGGAACTGTCCTTGCCTCCAACGCAAGTGCCTTTAGCACCCAGCGCCAGAGAAGGGATTCCATGAGACGCCTCCTGACTAGGGTTTCCACGAATCATCACCATGTTTTTATCTTGTTTATTTTCTCTAGATTTGTTGATGGAGAGGATAAATGTAATTACAGAGAAGTTTTAGCACCATAAGCTTATTTTACAACTATTTGGCATGTTTTGTGGTATGGTAGTGATTTCTTAGTGCATATACACTTCTCTTGTGCCTCACAATGATCTAGAAAATTAAAGGCACTTAGGGATTATCGCTTCACCACCCACACATTTTGGATTTGGGCATTAAAATGAACAATCTTGTGAGTGTGAATTGAAAGCTTTGTGTATGCACTCTCCTTGCGCCTTAGTGTGATCTTGGATGACCAAAAAAAAAAATTCAATTCACTTTTGTTTACCTAGTAGAGGGCCTACCTTGGTGGAAAAAAGTACTCACCCCAAGGAAACGACCCAAGCGGTAACGGGCTAAAGCCAATTCCTTTCGAACTGCTATAAAAGTTTGTGATTGCAAGGAAATTTTGCAATCAATGAGAAGTGGTATGTGATAGCCCTCCCCCAGTATCTTTATGATACAAAAATCCCTTGTTCTAAGGTTAGGAGGCCTCTTGAGGGAGTTTATCATAGTACCCCTTGAATCGTAAGCCCTTACTAGACACCTCTTGTTTGTAGAAGCCTAGCCTTTCAATCATTGCTTGGTATAGTGCAGGGTATAGTATCATGCCCGAAGATACTCACTAATGACTCCATTGAGTAGAGATAGAAAATTCCTCTTTGGAGAATTCAAAGTTGGTGCATCCATAGAAGTGAGTGTCGTGGAGGGGAGCCAGTGCCACCAAACTTCTAAGCTATTTTCTCTCAAAAGAGAGAAGTGTTTCACATTTATCTCGAGGAATTTTAGTGGGCTATACCAAGTACACACACCTTCCCAACTAGGATTTGTGCTCATTTTCAAAGTGCTTGTATCAAACAACCCAAGACAAGACAAAGTGTTTGCTGAATAAATGAACAAATAAACACCTCTGAAATCTGGAAAAACTCAATCAAACTGGAACAAATTTACAACCTTGTCAAAATTTGCAAAAAGACCTTGTAAAAATTACAAAAAACTAGACTTTATTCACTGTGAACCACAACTAAGACTCTATAAAACACAACAGACTGTTAAACACCACATCTATCAAACCTGAAACAAAATTACTGATAAATAACACATTTGTTAAAACTACAACATAATTACTGTCTGAAACACCGCATTTGTATTCTGCAATGCAATTGTGACCTTAAACATTGCAGTTGTTTGTCACTCAGAAAAACAAAATTCACTGTCACAATCTGAGGTCAAACATTCAAGATCTATCTTCAACTACCTTTTTACTGTGACCTTTGTACAAAAACCAGAAAGATTTGCTTGAACTTCCCACCATTGCACCTTGTAGTTGTCACTTAGTCATAACAATAGGCATACCATTTGCAAAATTTAGTTGCATTTTAGGATTCCTCATCACCTTCTCTTAGGTCATTACCTTTGCAGATTTTAGAATAGGCCAACTCTCCATACTTTGTACAAACCTTTACTTCAAAGAAAATTGTCATTGGACCAAGTCACTTGTCACACTTGTTGTCTTTTTCATTTTGGGTGAGTCTTTTCTAGCCCATAAGTCTAGTTTGGAAACTCACTTTGTCTCTTGGTCATTTCACTTGGTCTCACAAAAGGTCCTTTGACAATTCAAATTGAAGCATTGGCTAAACTTTGGATGGTTAGTAACCTCTTCTAAAATCTCCCAAATTTGATTACCTTTTAGAGCTTTCTGACACCTTGCATTTAGAATACCTCATAGAATACTTAGACTTTGCCATAACATACCAAAACTCTCTCATCTTAAGACATCATAATTTATCACTTTGCATTATACATTCCTCTTAGACATTATTATCACTTTGCATCATTGCCACTTTACATTAGACATCCAACAAACCCTTTAGACATTATTGGCACATTGCATTTAGACATTCCTCATTCTCCAAAAATACCAAAAACATAGTTGCATTAGCATTCATTCTTCATAAAAATCCAAAAAATATAGATTAAGATCATATCATTTCCATCCATAAACAGTTCCATATCATTTGTATTTTTCCCTTTGAGGAAATCTTATATGGTTGAAACCAAGTCGAAAAGGAAACAAAGAGACAATATGGCTGACCCACAAGACTTTATCAATCCGTTTGCAAACCCCTCACAAGGGACATCAAGACCTCACAAAACCTTATTGGACAAGTTTGTCACTAGAGACCAAAAAGGATGAGTTTTAGTTGAAGACTTAGAGGCTGTTGCTCACGACCTAGAATTTGCCTCTTTTGTAGATGAATACTTGGCACAAGATCCCCAATGATATTTGGAAAAATTATTAACAGAAGGTCCTACATTACCTCCTGGATTTGATATCCATACATTTCAAGCTTCGTCTACCCAAGGAAACAACACAATGGTCATGGTATATAATCTTCATCTTTCTCTCTACCTTACCATGCATTCGCTAACACTTACACTCACTAAAGTGGGGGAAAAATTTAGTGGCATGAATTTGCAACCCTAGGAAAATTCCTTGGTTACGATACCTCCTACGTTAGAGAATTAAATCCGGTAATGCAATTAGAAACTATTTTACATGTTGGTGGGGGATATTTTGTTGGGGAAGCTAGCACAACATGTGAACATCTACACGACACGTTGTCGTCCTAATAGGATTCCTACCTCTGGAATCTGCAGAGGTGTTACACTCCTCCATTGGACGTGAAGTGTAATGTCTCTTGTCCTATAGACCGACTTCGAATGGTTCCTTTACCTCCATTTTTCTTTCAAATTTCTATCTCCTCCATTCAACTCATCCTCTTCACATTCTTCTTGATCATTCTCAGCATCTACACACTTCTATACTCACTTTCAACTCCTTCAAGCTCCACCACCACCATTGAAGCTACAAGTTAGTGCTTTGTTGGTTTAGTCTCTTCATTTTTGTGGCAATGTTGGTCTTTGAAGGCTTGCATGCTCACTCCTTCCTTCATTTTCCTTGAGAGCTCTTGGTTGAGAAGATGATATTCTTTTGTTTCCTACTCATTTTGTATTATCCTATTTGACATCATAGCATATTGTGTTTTCTTATTGCTTGGTATCTCTATTTCTATGTACTCTTCTTTATCATATTTCTTCAATCGTTGCTATCTCGCTATCTGTGGAGGTCAAAACACCAAAGTGAGGGACTGATTGAGGCAGTCCTCTAAACACAACCCCAACATTTTTCTGTTTTTTGTGTGCAGGTTCTCCTTGAGGTGAATATCTTGAAGATATCAACTCGTGGGTATGAAGGTGCACTTTCCTCACCCTTCTTTGTCATTTTATAATTAGATTTAGTCTTAGTTCTCTTCTTAATATTTTACTATTTAACTATTCTTTGTTCCTTTCATTACATCAAACTTTTCTAGTTAGGTCATCAGTTAGTTTCTTGTAGCTTTTGATTGTATCTTACACTTTTTGTCCATGGAGATGCCAGTGCCCATTGAGACACCAGTGTGCCGCGTTGACCTTTGTATCTCATGATGTAGTTCCCTAGTAACTAGCTATCTGAGTTACAATTCAGACTTTGAAAAATTTCTCACCTGACTTTCTAAAACATTTGGGTTTGTAAAAGGACAACAACCTGGTTGCTCTTCCTTTCAACCTTTAAATTTTGAACTCTCTTGAAACATTCCATTAGCTTGAGATAGATCAGGGCAGCCTATTATTCTATACCCTCTCGTGACCTAGGGTCCTGAGCAGTCAATCCCCCTCCTCTATAGTGAGGTTGCTTGATTTTTTGAGCTATGAGATTTGCATGTTGTTGAATGTTGGTGCATGTTGGTTCATGTAGTTACATGTTTGACAGGTTGCTAATTGGGCTACTTGGGACTCGTGGATATTGTCATTTTTCAATTTACATGCATGTAGAGACTGGGAGATTGACACATGGAAAAAATCAACACCCATGTATGTGAAGTATTTATTAAGCCTTAGTGAATTTATTTATAGATCTTGATTGTAATTTTTTGAGACACCACTATACTGTCATATTCACTCTATAATTTGTATCACAGCTGCAAGAGTGTAGACTTTGAATATTGTAATATAATTTATTTTCATTGGAAATACAATAGATTTATGCTTTGATGTGTTATTTTTTTCCCAAAAGGGATTTCCCACGTAAATTATGTGTTGTGTGGTTTTATTATTTGAATTAAAATTAATTAATTGCATGTGCACTCTTAAGAGAAACTATGAATGTTAAATATTTGAAACAAAGTTTTGCAACCCCTCTCCTAATTTATTTTCATTAGGGAAGCATTTCCACACTTTTATTTCCTTTCAATGATGATGGTAAGGAAAGAGCAATCTACTACATTAGTTGCATTCTAGTTGATTATGAGACTTGATATTCTTCCATGGAGAAACAATGTCTTAGTCTCATTTTTACAATTTAGAAGTTACGACATTATCTTCTCCATGCCAAAAACCACATAATTGTAAAATGTGTTCTTCTTAAACATTTGTTTTCTAGAACCGATCTCTCAAGAAGATTGATGGAATGGGTAATGTTTTTCTCTGAGTTCAATATCAAGTTTGTAACTCAGAAAGCAATCAAAGCTCAAGATGTTGCTAATCAATTGGTGGAAGCTCCCTCATCTCACTCCTTCACTAATCTAGATTTATTTCTAGATGAAAATTTATTTTCATTAGACCATAAATCTATGTGTGAAATGTTTTTGATGGATTGAGATGTCAAATCGGCTCCAAGGCATGTGTAGTTTTAATCTCACCTGAAGGAAAGTTGGTTCCTCTATCCATTCAATTAGATTTTCATTATACTAATAACATCACTAAGTATGAAGCCCTTATTGTTGGTTTATGTGCCATGATGACATTGAACATCTTTGCATTCATGGTGATTATGAACTTATTGTACACCAAATCACAAGAACATATCAAGCTAGGAAAAATAAGCTATCTCAATATCAAGATTTGGCTTGATCCTTGCTTGATCATTTTTCTTCTTTCACGATAGACAGTTTCCCTAAGAGATAAAACCACAAAGAAAATGCAATGGCGAGCACAACCTCCCTTGTACCTCAGATGATGATATAGAAGAGTACCACTTTGTGGTTCTTATTCTCTTCTCTCCTTCTATCTCAAGTCAACCTAAACCTGATTGTCTTGTGTGTGCTCACGTAGACTTGGGGTAATGGTATTCTGACATTTATAATTATCTAAAGACTGGAAATTTCACCAAATATGTGACTAAAAGTGTTTGTACTTAGATATGAAAGCTTTCATCTCGATATATTATCTTATCTGATGTTCTTTATCAAAATAACCATAATGGTATTCTTCTTCAGTGTCCACTAAGGCTGAAATAATCCTTTCCCTTTTAAAGAATCCCATTTGGGCTTTGGGGTGGAAATTTTGGTGGTAAATCCTTAGTGTGTAAACCTATTCATATGGGATGTTATTGGAAAAAAATAAAGAAAGAATCCTTTGCCTTTATCAAGAAGTATCCTCAGTTTCAAAAACACAATAATCTCATCCGAGCTCCTGCATAAGAGCTTCAAAACTAGATCTCTTCTTGGCCATTCATGAAATAGTGGTACATATAATGAGAAAAATATCACCTCCTTCTAAAGTACATACCTTCATTATTACCACTACCGATTACTTTACGAAGTGGGTCGAAGCTATTGCACTTCGATCGACTAACACTAGAGCGATCTGTAGCTTTCTTCTAAACAATATCATTGCTCATTTTGGATTGCCTTCCACCCTTATTTCTGATAATGATACTTAATTTAAGAAAAAAGAGGTGAAGCAATTCTTGGAAAAAATTCATATTCAAGATCTATTTTCTACACCTTATTATCCTCAATCTAATGGCCAAACAAAATCATCTAATGAAAATCTTGAGTTAATTCTTTAAAATAGTAAAAAAACATGGTAAATACTGGCATACTCAATTGATGTACACTTTATGGGTCTAATGCATGAGCATTCATACGGTTTTTGGTACAACCCCATATAGCCTCATGTATGGTGTTGAGGCCATCATGCCTTTACAGTTGGAATTCCATGTCTACAAGTTTCCCTTAAAGGGTTGATTGATGATGACACTTATCATGTTGAATGTCTAAACCAACTTGATTTGTTCAATGCACACCAATTACATGCCTTTGAACATCTCCAATATTATCAAAGGTCTATCTCAAAACATTACAATCAAGGTGTTCTTTATCATAATTTCAAGGTAGGTGACCTCATTTTCTATGAGAATTAAAGAAATGTAAATACACCACCTGATCAAAAGGGGAAGTTCAACCCTAATTGGTTAGGTCCTTACATAATCATCTCTGTGTATGGTTCTGGTGAATATGGACTATCATCTATGGATGGTACACCTCTAAAAGAACCAACCAATGCAATATATCTTTGGTGATACTATGCATAAGGTCTATGTGGCATGCACATGATAGGTTCATTCCTCTCCAAGGATTGTAGTCCATTATGGTATGATATTTCTTCATTATCACATTATTTTCTTTCTTTTTGTTATTATGTAAATAGGTGCATGTAATTAATTTCTTTAATTAGGAATTATAGACACATGTGTTTTATTGTTATGCTATGTATTTGTGCATGGTATTTTATTAACATCTTTTGGTTAGGAATTAAATACCATTATATTTACTTAACATACATCCAATGTGTTTATTAAATCATGATAACATCTAATATAATCAGATATCCATAAACAAAAATCTATCACATAATCAAACATGAAATAGAAGTACACATAAATAACACTATGATGTCGATCAAAAATATCATAAATATATATCAAAAATGTCATGTACATGTATCAAACAACTATGTCAAAATGTGGTGTTTGTATATCTGTATATGAATTTGTACATCAAAAATCTAACATAAAAATGATATGGTATTCAAAATCTGGCTCTTAGCCCCGAGTGCATGGCTCCCCAAACCCTCTAGCACTGGTGGTGGTAGAGGAGGGTATTGGATCGATGCATGGGAGTGCGATCAATATGGTTGTGACACATAAATGTTCTACATTCATAGTCCTCTGATCTCTCCTAAAAGCTCGTCTGCATCCTCCTGCAACTATCCAACCACTCTTGCAACAAAGCCTCCCACTCTTGGGTTTGTTGTAGGTCCTCTTAGAGCTGCTACACATGAGGATTGATGAACACCACATTTTATTGCCTCTACCTACCTACCGAGGTCATCGACCTGGATCTATAGGGAATCACATGCTTCCATGGCAATATTATCCTACGTCATGACTTTATCTCACTCGAATAAGGCAGTAAGGAGCTCTACCACCTATTGATCCCACTTCCCGATCATCACGGTCAACTCAGTGGTCCACTGGACTACCTCCACCTGTGTCTCCTCATACAATGTCATCAGATGCACTATAGGCTTGAATAAATGGGAATGGTGCCCTAATGAGGGAGGCCTGTAGGTGTTGAGGATCAACCCCTATATTTGGATAGTTGGGGTTGCCTTTGAAGTGCATCACCCAGTAAAAACAAGCCACTCCTATGTGAGCACTACAACCATAGAGATAGTAGCCGATATTAGTACCATATCAAACATGTATATACATGAGAAGAAAAATAGAATGAAAGTAACTAAAATGATATCATGTATCATACTCATTCTTGGGTCCCCAACTTTCCAGTGTGGATTAGGGGGTGGATCCAAACTTGACCCTATTGCTACCACAAAAAGAGGTGTGACCACCTGGGTGGTAGGTGGTAATGTAGAGATTTGTGCTATGCATGTTGGTCATGCCACCTATCTTCGCTACCTCGATCTCTCCCATGCTCCACCCATATCTACCTAGTCACCCTCATCACCACCACTAGGACCCTCACCTCTTGACCCCTAAGCACCATCATTACCCATGGGGGCTTTTGATGGGAAAATCAGGGTAGGAATTACTCTCGACCATCATTCAAAAAATTCAAATGCAATATTGATGTCATGAATTCAAAGGTCCTCATGTTGGTCATTGTCATCTGATCTGTCATCATCATTGAGTGTGACATTGGTGATCATCAAAAAAGGTTGGTCTCCTGGTTGTTTTACGCTCCTGTGCAACTGTATGTACATGGGAGGCACTTGGGGGGTGGTATGTACCTACCTGAAGTGCCAAGTAACCTGATGCCAATATACAAGACTATAATATAATTTGATCATCCAAACATAAGTTAATTGTGCTAAATTCTATGTAGTTGTGTCCTATTAGATGACTAGGTCCTCATCTACCTATAAGGGTACCATCTAATGTCCTATGCCCATAATGTGTCCACCTATAACTACCAAAATTGTACATCATCGTATCACCAAGCATGTACTAGGGGGTACATGTGCGCTTGTGATGTACCATGATGTAGGCCCAAGGGATAACCAATCAACACCATGCAATGGATATGCTCAAATGCCCACACTTGAAGTAGTGTGCAAGTGGTGAGGTTGTGGTACTCATAGTAGAAATAATGCCCGAGGTCATGGTAGAGGTGCTTGAGCATGCTTTGACCCTAAAAATATATTATCCCTCTCTCTTCTATTGCTCAGATGTAATGGATGAGGCCCCTGTGAAGTTGTGAGCCCCATCCATCCATCATGACACGCAACATGACATTCACAATCATAACTCGTCGAATAAGTGGCTTTACCATTTAACCCTACTCTAATGAGCACATGTAGATGTGCCACGCCACATCTTCCAAGATTATTTGATCGAGGTAATATTGCTATGTGGCCTAGGTGTCTTGGGTTGTCCTACCCTCCTCATAGGTCACCTGCTCCCCATTGATGGGAAGTCCCATGATGTAGTAGATGTCCTCTACGATCACCATCATCTCCCACGTTGGGAGATGGAAAGTGGATGTATCAACATCCCACCTCCCCATTGAAGCCATGAGCATGGGTGTATGAAATCGGATCTCTTGCATGGTATACACCTACTAGAGCCCGACATGCCATAGTAAGTCCATGTCATCGGGGGAAAAATCATTGTTGTTGTTGCACAACAATGTTAGAATCTAGACGTTGACATGCTCATGTGTCTCAGACCACTCTTGCAAAATCATAAAGTCTCATGTCAACACATACTACATCATGACAAATATTCAACTCTACATCATTATAAAATTAATTTTTTTCTAAGTTTTCCTCTGAGATTACAACATGCTACAAAAATGTATGCGCGACACGCTGGTGTCCAAGGTCGAACAACATTCGACAATAGTGCATCGACTAGATGCCAGAATGACCGAAGGATGTTGACACACCGTCAAGATGACAATGAGTCAGCTAGATGCCTATGCTGCTCAAGAAAATTAAAAAAGCTAAAAAATCCACATTAATGACAAGTTGGGTCAAAAAATTTGTGTAACTTGTTAGGTGGGTCACCCCTCGCCACAACAATGTGAAGCTAGTCAATCCAAGGAACTTCGTAGTCTCATCTGTGAGGCATTTTGTTGACAAATCTCTTGAAAAGTCAACAAAGTCCTCGTTGTTAATAGTGAGAGTGACCCTTCCACGGGTCCACTTGGGACATATATAGGCCATTTTTCCCATTTTTTGTGATGAAAATGTTTCTTCCATCCTTCCTATTTTCACCCCACCTAGCTGGGGGCAAGAAAAGGAGGGGGCATATATTCACCTCTTCATCATATTTTTCTTTCAATTCACTAAATTTTTCTTAAGAATTCTCACCATGGTGGCTTCTTCCGATTTTTGAAACTGGCCTAATTTTGTGTTTTGCATAATGAAACTTCATGCCAGGTGTTGTAGTTTCTCACTGAGCTTGAACACTGGGGGCATTTCCAGTATCTACCTGCTTGACCTCTGCAACCTCTATAATATCCTTTTTTGTGCAAATCTATAAATGTTTTAAAATTTCATATTTACATTTATGTCTTCTTAACTACTTTAGTGCAACTAAATTTTCTTCAAAAATACAACTCACTATAGTGGGGGAAAATGTTGTCATAAAATTGCAACCATGGAAATTTCACACTTACGCATCTAGCCTACTGCATTTATGACAACCCACCCTATTAATGAAAAAATCCTACATGTCAGTTTTTCATGATTTTAACTTCATAGGGGACAACGATGAAGCATTAATAGTCTAGATGTGTCATTTTTGGGAAATTTTGAGTAGGACGATTGCATGATGCATGGATTTCCATAGGATGTGCTAGCATCCTTGAAATTTTTGAGATTCAAATGAGAGAATCTCATGTCCTTTGCTTATGAAATGTGTCATTGTAGAAAGAACATGAACTTGTAATGGGTCTTCCCACCCATGCAACCTCACAAAACTCCTCTTTTCACTCGCATTCTCATTCATTCTTACCTTCTTGCATTCATTCTCACTATCTTCTCTTCTACATATTTTTACATTCTCTCTTACTCTTCGTAACCAAGCTCTACTAGATTTTTGACTCAAACAATAATCAAGGCTCTCTTGCAAGCAAGCACATCATGTCTATCAAGCCAAGAGGGGAGACATGGACTGTTGGTAATGCTCTATTGTCTATTTTTCTTGTTTATTTACTATCATCTATTTGTCTTATCTATTACATTTGTGATAGGGGCTCTCCTCCATAACAAGGTTTGTTTCTATCACACGTCTTTTTCATTTCATGTCATTATGTCTATCTTTATCTACCTGGTTTTCCTTGGAGGTGGAAACACCAAAATAGGGCTTTGACTGAGACAAGCCCCAAAACAACCCCAAAATTTTCCCTATCTTTCTTGTTTGTAGATGTACAAATTCGAGGAGATGGACAATGCAAATTTAAGGTTTTTACTCTTTACTTTGACAGGGACGACAATATGGAGCACAAACGTCCCCCTGACATACTATTGTTTGTGGCTAAGGCTTTTCCCTTCTGGGGCTAAAATCTATGAGTCCTCTAGTTTTTTATTCTATAATCTATAGCTTGCAACTTTATCATCATTTTATGTTTCTTAGCAGTTTACTATTCTTGTTCTTGATAGCTTAGCAATTCATTTGATCTAGTTATTCAAATATTCTTTATTTTCTACCTTGTCACCTAAGCTTTGTACTTCACAGTAAAGAAGGGATATTTTCTCCTTGTAGACTCTGTTTGTCTTGAGTCTCGAGAATAGTGAATCCCCTCCTTTACAACTCTATTTTTTTATAAGAAACCCATTAGCTTGAGAGTTTATGAGGCACTCAAACTTGAGAGAGCATGAAAAGAAAGTATTGGTTGGGGATGTTGTGAGTCCTCATTTTATTCCTTTTCACCCTCTAATATTGGTTACTCCTCTTCTTTCTCGCTTATTCGTTTGATGTAGAATAATTTCTTTTCAATGCATTTATGTCATCAACTATATTTTCTATCATAGTTGAAACATAACTCTTTTCTCTCTTCTCCTCATTTTTTGTGGAGTCAATATAGTAGGCTAAGGAAGTGATTGTGTTGACAATCCTCTCTCTTATTGACACTTTCTTTCTAGGAATTATATTTTTTCCTCTAAATTACATGCTAAGATAAAAAAAAAAATATAGAATTATTTCTAAACATGCATATCTTATGTTGGATATGATCCTTGAGACCACTCAAAATAATTAATTTAAATTTTCTTCTAGAAATGTATCTAACCTCAATTATAGGCTATAGACTTTCTAAATGTGATCCTCGACTAATCCTATTTGTTGATGTTTTTCTAGCTGGCTAAAGTACGTACCAACCGTGCAATATTGATATATTGTGATTGTAGCTCCTTTGTAAAAATTGACCATGAGATAATGAGACCATTTTTTCTTTGTTGAGGACATAGTCTTCGATACTAAATAAAAAATTTACTAGTTCTAGATATAATGAATCCATTGTAACCTTTTCGTCACTTAGGATTGGATGCACATAAAAAAAATCCAACTTATTTATTTAGATTAGTAGATCCTTTCCACCAAATTTGTGCATGTACACCTTTGTTATCAAGTTCCTAGATCCCATATGAGTATTAGCAAATTTGGATCTATATTAGCTATCTTAGATGACCCACCTTGGTTGTTTGAAGAATTAATTTGTGAGACTAATTGATTTTGTATATAAGAACTTATATTATCTAATAGACTTTACATGCTTGATATGTTTCCTATCATGTGATGTATATCCTTAATCTCCTTCAATCATCTCCTTTTGTATTGATCAATTTTTCCCCTTAACTAGATATCCATTTCATGACTACGAGTAATATAGTCAATTTATATATCATCCTTATATATATATTTTCCAAGTGTGAATTTGTTTTCCTCTTGTTGCAAGCCCTATCTTGATGGAAAAAATAATTTGGCAATAAACCACAAAAATAAAATCCAAATAATCTAAATTTTTAGTTTAACTTAGTAGAGTGAAGATACCTCTTCTTATAAAAATATTTCAAAAATTAGTTGATTTGTAGCTTTAAGGGTGGATTTGGTGGAAACCCTAGTTTCCCAATAAATTCTTTATTTCTACTCAAAATGACCTCATTTTTAATGTAGTCTAAGAAAAATATTATTTATGGACCCTCTAAATATCATAAATAAACTCAATTATTGTCTTCTTTGGGAGAAATCAAGGTGAAAACCCTAATGCAAAGCTAATTTTGCAACAAATCCTTTAATTTTGATCTATTTTTCTTCAAATTTATGTCATAGAATTTAATCAATGTGACTTTCAAAGTCCATTTAAAAATTAGGAAATTTTCTTCCAAAATCATAAATACATTTTCTTACCAAAATAGCCTCCAATTTTTTAAAAAAATTCCTTACCTTTAGAGTGCCCAGATCATGCTTTGATACCACTTGTAATGGAATAACTTTCACAAGATAGAATGTAATATAATATATGGTGCAATTACTTGATAATAATAGAGAATAAAAAGCCACTTTGAGGGGGAAAACCTCCAAATATCTAAAATGAGAACAAAATTCACAATATATGATGATAATAAACTTACCACTAGCTCCTATACATACCTAATTATGTCATGAATTCTACCCAAGATTACCTATACACTTAATTATAACCCCTGGGATGAACTACCTACCTATATAAGAGTATAATAATGATTATAATTAAATTAGGAGTTAAGGTATCCAAAAACCAATTACTCATAACCTTAAGCACATATAGGATTAGGGGTGTAGCAATGTATTCAATTTTATTTTTATTTTTTTTAAAATCTATTGCAAAAAATATGTCATAAAAAACATTTTTGGAGGAGCACACCTAATGCTATCATATTTTTTTAACAAAAATAAGACCACTCTATGTGCTCCCCATATTTGACTCGCTTAATATCCACCATTAAAAAAATAGTTTATAAACTAGTATTGATAATATTATTTTTAATACGACTTAAATTTTAAACATGAATTTCTTTAGTTACTTGTTGAGGGTCAATTTTTTATGATCTCAAGAAAAAAGTGGCCACTTTTGTCCCCACTTTTCCCCCCTTATTTTTTATGCACTTACCTTAGAGTGAGGATTATGCAAAGACAAATGACTTTGGTTCATGTTGACACAAGTAAATTTGAACATGCATTATGTAATTCATGTAACTTATTTCTTATGTTTTATATGTATTTTATTTTTTGTTCTACTTATAGATATGGGATATGATGTAAAAGATGGACTTATTGACAACTATTTTCATCATATTGACTAAAACATAACTTTTTTCTTTGTATTTATCACTTTATCCTTTTTGATTAAATCATGTGTTTCTATGTTATGACCCTCCATCACATCTTTAATTTTGTTATGTGATTATTGATCTCATGTTTTGATATGTTTTCTTTTTTATTTCACATAGTTAATTTAATTGTGCCTTTTGACTACTTGTATGCTATTCATATGTTGATTTTTCCATGATACATATTATTTTTTCCCACATGGGGGCATCTCTTCTACCTTATCTTATCCTCTTTGATGATCACATCATGCTTACACACTTATCTTATGCTTATACATGATTATATTATGAGTACATGTTTACACTTTATATTTCATATTATTTTTTCTTAAACATGAGGACATTAAGTTATGTCGCACATACTTATGCCCACAAGTTCTCTATAATTCTTAGCTATTATCATTTTTTTTATGCACGCTTTTGACTGGAGCTATGAACCAATGAGGCCATAAATGGGGTACCTCCTCCCTGACATGAATGCAAGAATGCATTGTTTTCAAAGCCACATAATGGAATGGCAGCCCCCTCCCACAAGCACGGTATCCAAGTGAGGGAACAATGCTCACGAGCACACCAACCCAGCAAGGGAAGAGTCAAAAACAATGGGTTCAATTCCAGAGACATGAATCTAGGTGGCCAAGGGTACAACACCACCACTTAACCATCGCACTGTGAGATCAACCCCTCATGCTAATTCTTAGCTATATCATTATGCTCAAATGCTATTCTCTATAATTATTAGACATCTTTGTTTCCCTTGTTATGTGTTCTTTCACGCTTAAATATTGATTAACTATCTTAAATGACTATCACATGATGTTTTTTTTATGAAAATTATCCCATGATTATTGAGATTTTATGAAATATAGCTTGAAAAGTGAATTAATCAGGTATGATTTCCAAACCAACAAACTATAATAACTAGACTAGCAATAATTGCACATACCAAATGATTATACCTCCCTCAATACAACGCCAAAATTCTCCAAATAACAAGAACAACTCTTCCAAAACTAGGCGACTAGGAATCAAGGTTTCATCAACACAAAACACTCACTAATAAATCAACTCGAATCCCAATGCGAGGAAGAAGAAGGTACGACCCTAGCAAGAGGTACGACCTTCTCTGGAAAAAATCAAGACTTCAAAATAAATTCCCATATTTTGCAAGAAGGGTCGCCCATACCATAGAATTTCATTGCTTCAATACCCAAAATGCATAAAAAATCATACAAAGAGTTGTATTTGAAAATCTCCTTCAACCATGATATAACCAGCAAACACAAACTGGAATTTATTAACAAAATCTTCAACCTTGATGCACAATATGCACTTTTTAATGAAGCACACTCCCATCTGACCATCTAGGGAACCATAGTTTCAGGCCCGAAGAATGGTGTAAAAATGCTAAGCTTCCCCTTAGCCAGGTTCTGAAATCAATTCAGTAGCATTTCGATACAATTAACCAATGATGATGAATGAGTAAGAAAAGGCTTGCTTTTATAGAACTTGTGGTGAATATTTGCTTTCCATCTTTCCTCCAAAACGGATGCCCATTTTAATTTTGCAATATTTTAATTTTTAAAAGATTAAATTCACCTTTCCTCTCTAGGCATCCACATCTCCTTGGAAAATATTAAACATTTAAATGTTTAATTTGTTTAATTCCTTCATGAGGGCGTCCCACTCATAAATAACCAACCTTAGAGATATTAAATAAATCTCTTGATAAGGAGTCCACCCTCAAGGTTCCCCTTTCTAAAATAACATAAATTTATTGTGCTAGGTCAAGGGGTCATAAAAACATTAAAACAATTAAATGATTTAAATAAATCATTTCTTTTAAAAATGCACCTCAGAAAAGCCAAATTTAGAAAAACTCAACTATCATGCCTGAAGAAGAAAGCTCACTCAACTGCTGCCAGTCTGAGTACTTCCAAAAATAGAACTTACTAAAAATAGTAAATTCTAAAAAGTTGCTCGATTCTCTTTGCATGTCATACCACTGTGAAGCTCTCTAAAAACCAAGAAAGAATCCATAATCCAAATTTTGAAACTCCAATGTACTGGCTAAAAATAACAAGTTCCAAATAAGATTGTCCAATGGAGATGCATGTCACACCATTCTGAAGCTCTCCAAAAACCCAGAAAACTCCACCAGACATGCATCATAAACTCATACATGCAAACCTTCAAAAATGCTTTAGAACCCTTATAAAATATGAAACCCTAATTTTACCTCTGATGAGCCTACGAGCTTCCATAAATAGGCTATTCGTCATCAAAGAGAGTATAACTAAGATGGGGACATTACAGTCTTCCCTTCCCAAAATTTTTTGTCCTCAAGCAATTCTAATGCCATCCCAAAATCACCATGCTGAACCAAACTGAAACTGAATATGATGCCAAGGTCCCAAATCAACCTAGGAGATCGATAGCACCAACTGATGTAAGCATTGCACTGCTGGATGCCAACACAAGAAACCTCTTTATTAAAACTAAACTGAAACACCATGGGAGTAAACTCTACAAGGCCAACATTGGCTTCATCATCTTTAACTGTTGAATTACAAACCCAAGTGATTGGACATGATTCCAAATTATCCTCAAGAACACTATTCCTCTAATCCGTTACGCTACTCTGATTAAAACAGTTTCATACCCAAGGTGGAGCAATAAATCTTGGTCCACAAAAGATAATGCACCAGACATGTCCATGCACGGGTCCCATATCAATTTGTAGAACCTGCGACCCTCGCTGTCATAATTCTAATCAACAACATACATGTTTTCAAACATGTTACCAAACCAATGCCAATCATAGAACAACACTCCACACTCCATCTGTGTACAATGCTTCCTTTGAAGCAAAATGATAGCACTGAAAAAATTCCAAGAATTCTTCACATATTTTACTTCAAGAGTTTCAAATTGATGAATCAAATCAGCTAATAGCTTGCTGCCCCAAACAATAATGTATGCGATGTTACCAAGAATTCCACTGTTTATCATCGAAGGACAACCCATACCTGAATTTTGACCATACTATATCATTCCCTTGCTCATTTGAGGCAGAAATTCAGTCCATATAGGAGACATAAAGACCTAAAAATGAATAAATCAACTACCTGATAAGTCTGAAATAATCATCTTAGGATCTGATTTCCACAAAATCAACATCCAAGAAGGTAAGCAGCAGCTACAACATAATGATTTCTCATCAAAATTAGCATAATTGATCATGAACAAGGCTGGTGGCACCTTCAACAAGCGTCCCCATGCCACCAAAGACCAACTTCTAATTATATTTCCTCCCCAGAACATCGATTTGTGATCAAAAATAAAGAACTAGTGACAAGAAAAGAAGGTAGCAACAATCATAGAACTAAAATTTTGGCACTTATCACCCCATCCAACCTTCTTTTTATGCATACTATTCTTCATAAAAATATACTTGGAATCCCAAAAACTAATTTTCAACTAGAGACATTTCCCAACACAAGAGAAAATGATCACAACTACATTCTAAAAATAATGTGTTGGTCTATCCCCTTTAGAATTACCTTCTTTCCAAGTAATTCTAGGATCCCATACCAACAACAATGAAGAACCACTTCTTAGACAAAGTACTGCTCTCACATGAATCCTCTAGTTTGTTCGTTCCATCTGAATTGAGACTTCTTGAAACTCCAAGAAATAATCAACCAACCTACATTCGTTGAAGAAATTGAATCCAAAATCTTGTGTCGTGATTTGTCGGAAAGATTCCATGAATCCTTCATCAAAGAAAATTATGAAATCAATCACTCTAAGAGAAGATGGTGATGTACTAAAGTCTGACAAGAACCTCACAAGCAACCTCATCAAACAATGAATAAAATCCTCATCAATATGCCAATCAAATCTTTGTTGTTGACCAAAAATAATGTCTTCATTTCCTTGTGATCCTCGAGTTACCATTCCTTGTTGAATGGAAGCACTAGAAGCAGCTCAGTAGATTCATCTTCATGTGACTCATGCACCACCTCTCCACTGCTGGAAGACAAACTGATACTTCCTCCTTCTTCAGTGATTCCTAAAGAAATTCCCTCATCATTTTCAAAAAGAGGATTTGCATAAACCTTACTAGCACCTTCCTCATACAAGAGATTATCAAAAATCTGAAAAACTTGTTGATGAAAATTTGAATGCTCCAGTTTCTTAGGACAATGCTCCAAATCATATGTTTCTTGTATGAGATCAAGCTCATCAAGAATTTCTTGAAGCTCCTATGCTCTTCCTTTGTTTTCTTACTCCCATGAATATTGAACAACATAAATCTGATTCTCTGCTTCAATTAGAGTCTCATGCACTTCTTGCAACTTGGCTTTGGTAAGCTCATTCCACTGCAATGCCTTGTCAACAATTTTTGCTACTTTTTTTTTTGTCACGAATGATGTCCAAAAGAATAGATTTAATTTCCTCCAAGGAAAACTTAGTGGGCTTCATATCATCAATGGAAATAAAACATACACTTCTCCCCTTGGCACATCATAAATCAAATGTTCTACATGCCTATGAATTCTATCAAGTTTTGACAAAACTTGAATTCCATTTTCAGCAGTTTGTGAACTTGAACTTCAATCTTCATATACTGGTTGAAATGATGTAGTACAACTTTGATGGATAAATATCTCAAAAATCATTTGAGTTGTACTCTTCAATTTGACATGCATGTGATGGAAAGTCTTCATCATCCCATCCATAGTGTCGTCCAATTCCTTAGCTCTCTGCCTTAGCTTGACTTCAGGTGAAGAGAAATTTTCCTTATAACTACTAGAAACTTCTCCTTCCATGTTGTCTTCTACACATGATTCTAGGGAGTCAATCAAATTAACTTTGTAGTGGGAAGAGACTTCAGCTTCCTCTTTCTCTTTCTCCTCCTTAGCTTGACTTTCAAACTAGCTTTCTCCAGAATTGTGAAGAATCAACTCACTAGTTGAACACATATCTTCTACTAACTAAACTTCTCCTTCATTTGGATCTGCACTTATGACCTCTTCATGCATATTCATGTCAACTCTTGTTTCCAAAAGTTTTTCACTTGAATCTTCAACTTGAGACTCTTTAACACAAGTCAACTCATTGTTCTCCTCTATAGAAAACATGAGTGCCTCACTAGACTTCAAGGCTTCTTCTCTCACATTACATTCTTCTTCATGTGTTTCAGGAACTACTATGGACATATGGCTTTCTTCCATAGAATGCATGGACGAATGCAAATCCGTAGATAACCCATTTACTATGAATTCAAAGGGATTCCAACTTTCATCATCCTCTTCAGTTTTAGAAATCTCCCGTTTCTTTTCAACATTCTTCTTCATAAGTGGTTTCAAATTTTCTTCACATTGTCTGAAAATTTCATTGACTAACAAATCAACAGTGGGAGAAATTTGCTCTTCACATTGACACTTTCTGGAAGATTATTAACTTCTTTGATGGTAGAAATTAGAACATTCATGACAGCTGCAAGCACCCCTTCTTCTTGCTCACTCTAGGTCGAGGTGAAGAGATAATAGAACAAGTGATAAATATGATTTTCCATCCCCAATTCTATCAATAGGATGCAAGCTCTAACTTCAGAAAATGCCTCTAAAACAACTCTTCTTGAAAAAAAACTGCTTCCAGTTTCATCCAAATCTTGAAAACTCTCCACTATCATATTTAATATGATCTTCATGGTTTCAAAAACATAGGGCATCTAGGGAATCACAATTCTTATCATCTCCATGAAGCAAGAAGAAATCAACAGCTTGTTTTCTTCATTTGGATGCCCCAACCAATAGGGTTGATTCAAAAGAGTCACCACAGGTTCTAACACCAATTGTATTTCCTTAGAAGGTGATTGTTTCACTTGTCTCAAACATTGTTCTAAGAAATGAAGAATGTTCTCTTCGTTCTCCCTTGAATGAAATTATTTTTCAAGACTCTTTCCAGCCATATAAAGTGTCTCTGCCAACTTAATCTCTTCTCCATTAGCCATGCCTTAATCTAAAAAAATTCTAAACTGAACTCAATTATGCTCAAACAATGAAACACTAATCAATAGTATGGCAGGATCTTCTGCTCTCATACCATTGAAATATGCCCCTTAATTTTTTCTTTGAATTTTCACCAACAACAAGCACCCATTAAGGATTAGCCCAAAATCATAAACAACTGAAAGTAACCTTCGCCAAGAATGTTCACCAAGATCCTTTGGAAGGCGAGGTGATAGCATATGGGAAGGGGTTGTTAGCAACCAAACTGGAATGAAGAACAATACTGAAATGAAGCAAGCGAAGAACTAACCATCAAGAATTCCACGCGACCACTTGTTCAATGGGGGAAAAGATTATTACAATGAAATATAATTCATCTTCTATTAGTAGGAATCCACTCAACAGTGGGGATTCACCACTTAAATAGTGGGTGCAATATGAAAGATAAAAAATATTTATTTTCCTTCTCTGGTAGTAAACTGACCAAAGATTCTTAGTGTTTGCTTAAGAAATCACAAGTAATTGCAGAAATATAATTGACTGGATTAGTACTACTAATTCACAACCTTACAATGTAAAATATATGCAAGAACAAATGACAGTTACAATGATTTCTCAAACTAAACTTGCTCCAAACAGCTGCAATAAATACACTATATCTTTGGTTACGAATGTGAGTTCAAAGAGGTCATGAAATATAGCCTGAAAAGTGAATTAATCGAGTCTGATTTCCAAACCAACGAACTGGAATAACTAGACCAACAAGCATTGCACATGCCAAATGATTACACCTCCCTCAATACAATGCCAAAATACTCCAAATAAAAAGAACAACTCTTCCAAAACTAGGCGACTAGGAATCAAGGTTTTATCAACACAAAACACTAACCAATAAATCAAATCGAATCCTAATGCAAGGAAGAAGAAGGTACGGACCTAGCAAGAGGTACAACCTTCTTTGGAAAAACTCAAGACTTCAAAATAAATTCCCATCTTTTGCAAGAAGGGTCGCCCATACCATAGAAGTTCATTGCTTCAATACCCAAAATGCATAAAAAATCATACAAAGAGCTATATTTGAAAATCACCTTCAGCCATGATATAACCAACAAACACAAACTATAATTTATTAACAAAATCTTCAACGTTGATGCATAATATGCACTTCTGAATGAAGCACACTCCCATCTAACCATCTAGGGAACCATAGTTCCAAGCTCAAAGAATGGTGTAAAAATGCTAAGCTTCCCCTTAGCCAAATTTAGAAAAACTCAACGATCTTGCCTGAAGAAGAAAGCTCACTCAACTACTACCAATCTGAGTACTGCCAAAAATAGAACTTACTAAAAATAGTAAATTCTGAAAAGTTGCTCAATTCTCTTTGCATGTCATACCACTACGAAGCTCTCTGAAAACCCATAAAGAATCCGCAATCTAAATTTTGAAACTCCAATGTACTAGCTAAAAATAGAAAGTTCTGGAAAAGGTTGTTCGATGGAGATGCATATCACACCATTCTGAAACTCTCCAAAAACCCAAAAAACCCCACCAGACATGCATCAGAAACTCATACATGCAAACCTTCAAAAATGCTTCAAAACCCTTATAAAATAGGAAACCTTAATTTTACCTTTGACAAGCCTACGGGCTTCCGAAAATAGGCTATCCATCACTGAAGAGCATATGACTAAGATGGAGACATTACAAAATGTGAATACCTTATGCACTTTCCCTTATGCTTTGGAAGTTATAAGTGACACATTTCTTTGTAACACTTGGTAACTAATTGAATCCTTGATTGAAATTGATTTAATGCATCCTAATGATCTAGATTTTGGTTTGTGAATTCTTCATTTCATAACCTAGGTCAAATCCATTATTAATGAATTGAATCTATTTCATACCTGTAATTGTGTATTTGACCACTAGATTTTCAAAATTCAAATCTTATTATGGGCTTTGGTTGACCCCTTTTCTATTGGCCATTACTTGTTGACTTGAACACAAAATATGTGGTTTGCACACTAGGGTGTTGTATAAAAAGACAAACCCTCATTCACTTTTACCCATCAAGAAAGAAGATTTTTCCATCTACCATGTGGTCATTGCATTATCACTTAAAGAGCATTGTATCATCAAAACATCAAATAGTATCAATATTTGCATGGCATATTGATTGTCTTTGCATCCATTTAAATCATCAAATCAATTCAAGGAGTTAGGTAAAAATCCTTGAATAATAAATTCCAATAGAATATGTAGATATCACCATCTTAACATTTTAAAGGTTAACATGTTTTAATAGATCACAGTTGTACAAGAATCAATATAATAGCTACGAAAATACACTAAATTAAATAACAAATCATCTTGTAATCTATTAAAAATTAACAATTTTGAATCTTATCATAAAATATAAAATTGATTTACTGTTCGTAATTTACAATAACACACTCCATTACCACATCCAAAACTAAGTATTTAAACTTACTTACCAGTTTAATAAAAACATATTTATAATTTCAGTGTCTCAACTTTTATACAAAAGTAATTTAGTTGTTAGTACTTAGATTATTTTATTCATTTTCACTGAGGTAGAATTCCTAGACGATTTTCAACGTTGATGATCATACAATAGTGAATGTCCATACCTGGAACAGATGTATATGGAACTTCCATTGCATTATTCTTTCGTATATGGAACAGATGTATATGGAGTTTCCATTGCATTATTTTGATGCACAGTGAAATCAAAATGGAGAATAGGGAACGGCACAACAAAATCCAATGCCCAAAGCCAAGTTGGGTCCGTATTTTAATGGCGGCGACAACCCACAATATGGGAAGTGGTGTGGGATTTTATGGTGCAGGTGAAAGAGAAGAAAACTAGAAATACAGATGCTTTCTCGGACACGTTAATTCAACAGACTAGCTGACAAATGTCTCTCACGCGGAAAAAAGAAATACTCTTTAACGAAATAAGTAGTTAGTTGTTGGTGAATTTATCGTTCATAAGTTAAATTGTACCTAAATGGTGATGGAAGCACAATATAGCATGGGAAAGCGTGAAGCCTACACATGTGATAGGGTGACATAGCAATGGAAGCTCAATTTCGTAATATAAGATGTATCAAATGAGTGCAAGCGTTAGCTATGCTTATGATACGAGTATGAGATAATGTAAGAAAGCAAAAATATGTGAGCAAAAGTAATGATGATTATAAGATATAGAAGATAAGAGCATAGATGAATAATCATGGGGAGTAAAAGCAAACAAAGATTATGGGAAGGATAAATATCAGGATGCATATTAGAATAGAAAGGAATGAGAGAAAATGAGAAATTGTTATGTAGGTATGCAAGGACATAGAAATATAAAAGTAGATACGTGAAGTAAGAAGGAACGAAAAATGTCTTTTAAGTAGAGGGAGATAAATTATGAAATAAGATATGTGATGTTACAAAGAAATAAGACATAAGCAAGAGG
Source organism: Sequoia sempervirens (assembly GCA_007258455.2). Classification (NCBI taxonomy): domain Eukaryota; kingdom Viridiplantae; phylum Streptophyta; class Pinopsida; order Cupressales; family Cupressaceae; genus Sequoia; species Sequoia sempervirens. The sequence continues at coordinate 333,707,457 of VDFB02271358.1, read as the reverse complement.
CTAAAGTATATAACAAGAAACATGGGTATATGGGTATATAGGTATATAGGTATATAGTCTATAGCGAAGCTTGTAAATCAGCAAACAAATTTGACATCATCATCAAATTTTCTTTCTCATTTGAAAATATATTATCATAATGTTCATTGATTCTTACATTTCTTCTTCATGATTTGCTTCTTGTATCACATGTGTCTCTTGTTGATAATCCTTTATAAACACATTAGTAATTAGTTGCACATTAGATAGTTTCTCTTTAGTTCACATGTAACCTCAACATGGGATGTGTTATGGCAAGTGTGATCAATCCTTTGATGTATATCATTTGCTTTGATATGATTAATATCATCAATAGTTATCTTTCCTTTATCTATAAGATTTTGAATTTTATGTTGGAATGCAATGCGTCTATCGATAGAATGTCCATGTATGCGATGATAAGAACAAAAGTACTTAATTTGGGGTACATTCATGGAGATATGTGATGGCATAAGAAATACGACATAAGCAAGAGGCCAAAGTTCAAAACAATAAATATGGGTGTATAGGAATATGGTTTATAAGGAAGCTTGTAAATCAACAAATAAATCTGGCATCATCATCATCATCCCAAAAGTATCATCATAATGTTCATTTATTCTTGCATTTCTTCTTGTATCACATGTGTCTCTTGTTGATAATCTTTTATAAACACATTGGTAATTAGTTGCATATTAAGTGGTAGTTTCTCTTTAGTTCATATGTAACCTCAGCACGTGATGTGTTATGGTTAGTCTAATCAATCCTTTGATGTATATCATTTTCTTTGATATGATTGATCTCATCAATTTAGTAATCTTTCTTTTATCTATATAGTTTTGAATTTTATGTTGGAATGCAATGCATCTATTTGTAGAATGTCCATGTATCTAATGAAAAAAAAAATACTTAGTTTTGGGTATATGCATGGAAAGAGGGGATCAAAAGAGGGTCAAAAGTGGCCTTTTTTTTTTAATCACTAAAAATTGATATTAGATGAGAAATTAAAGATAGCCACACTCAAGATTTGAAGATGGGACAAGACTAAGAATTGTAGTGCTCAGAATCTACTTTTTAAACTGCTAATTTTAAAAAAATAGTGGATATTAAGATATTCAAATAAGAGGCGCACACAAAATGCTCTTGTTTTTATTAGAAAAATATATTATAGTGTCCAGTGTGCTCTACCTATTTAAATGTTGAATTTTTTTAAGTATTTCAAAAATTGTTTCAATGAAATACTATCTAATATCATGTAGTTTATCCTTCATTTTCTTACTATGTTTTAAATCAATATATGATTTTTCAATTAATTTTCAAAGTGGACACATCTTAAAAAATGAAAAGTTGGGTGTGCTTCTCTCTATTTGTTTAGAAAAAAACCTATTTTGAATGTGTATAGAATATAATGTAGAACGTAAAAATATAATTTGTTTCAAATTTGGATAAATTGATAAAAAATGACACTAAAAATTCAAGATAAAATATTTAACATATTAGAAATGCAAAAGAATTATATGGTTAAAAAGGAAAGAGAGAGTTTGATGCTATTGTAATATTTTTTCATATCAATATTGAAAGATGCATAAACCTGCTATAGAGGACACTCAATATTTAAATGAACTTCTACATTTTGCAGAAACCATGCATTTGGGAATTGACAATGAAGTCCAACTCTTTGGATTGAATGCCCAAGAAAAAACCAACCCTAAGGGTCAAAAATACCTAAGACAAGACATAGTGTGAACGTATTTTCTTAAGGTAAAAAACATGAAATGATAAAAAGCCATGTGCATCCCAATTAAATCATTCAAATCAATTGAAGGAGAAAAATAAAACTCCTTGAATAATAAAATTCAATAATATACGTAGATACCACCATCTTAACATTTCAAAGGTGAACAAGTTTCAATAGATCACAGTTGTACAAATCAAATCCATAAATTTGGATTGAATCTGTGAATGAAAGAATCGATACCAAGTATACTAAGTTAAATAACAGATCATCCTTCAGTCTATTAGAAATTGACAATTCCAAATCTTGACAATTCCAAATCTTATCATAAAATATAAAATTAAATCAGTGATCACAAATTACAACAACATACTCCATTATCGTATTCAAAACTAAATATTTAAACCTTCTTACCAATTTAAAAAAAACATATTTATAATCTTAGTGTCTCAACTTTTATTCAAAAGTAATTTAATTGCTAGAACATAGATTATTTTACTCCTTTTCATTGACATAGAATTCCTAGATGACTTTCAACTTTGATATCATGCAAGAGTGAAGGTCCATACCTGTAACCGTTGTATATGGACCTTCCATTGCCTTATTCTTTCCAAAATCCGATGCCCAAAGTTAACCGACAGTATGGGAAGGAACGTGGGATTTATGGTGCTAAGTAACATCCTCCCTCAAGGATAAACTAGACATACAGATGCTTCCACGGACACATTAATTCAAGAGATAAGAGTTTAATGAAATGAGTAGTTAGTTACTGGTGAACAAACCCTTCAAATTTTCTTGTGCTTTTCAGCGTAGAGCCCATAGTTATAATGTTTATGGTTGGTTGCAGGCATCTCACCAGCTGGTTGGTTCCAAGGTTTTATTATAAATGATGCAATATATGTAAACTATATAGGAAAATGCATAGGAACGGATGGGATAAGGTCAAATGTATGAGAATGTGTGTAAATGGTGATAAGTGAAAGAATGGGGAATTATCTCAACTTTATATAAGATTGCATCATTTGTCAATATGCAATTGTATTAAGTTATTGTCTCAAACTAGGCACAAAACTAAATGGGAATGAACACAAATGTACAAATTTCACTATTACATCTCATTCCACTTTGAGTTGCATGTGAACATTAGAATGATCATGTATCTATAATACATATCACTCACAAGAAAAGATGCAAAGTAAATATTTAGACATAAAATGACATCCAAGTCTATATAAATTAATAGACCTTAGTGAATATCATCAAGTGTGTTCATCCTCTAGCATGCATGCTCAACATGGAACTTATAAATAGAGAGAAAATATGTGATGAGTAGATTCTTTCGTGCAAATAAAAATGAATATAATTATAATATAAATTTTACTTTCATTAATCATGAAAGATATAGGGAGAGAGAAGGGTTAAATAAATTCCATCTATATAAAAATTGGTAATGCTCTTCTAGTCTTGATAGTCATGTGGGATGACAAAGTGTATTGAACAAGTTCATGGCATTGATTCTCTATGTAGGCACTTGTAACTATCCACAATATCAACATAAGAGTGTTAGTGAAAAATATGTCAACCTTCAATTAGTTGCATGGACATTGGATGCAAGGAATTGGAGGAAAGGGAATATATTACATGAAATGTACTATAATAAAATACATCATGTAATAAAGAAATAAATCATCTTGAATAATAAGCATGCTAAACACTTGTACTAGGTATTATTATCAAGGTGTGTAACTTTGCCTCTAGTATAAGAAAAGGGGGAATGGTGAAATGGACTTTAATGACTAGAGACATCTATGGAAACACATAAGACCCTAGAAAACACATATGCATCCATCATGGAATCTAAGAGAATAGATAAATAATGGTTGAGGTAAGGCAATAGGCCCCTAGTGATAACCAAGATCTATAATATGATAAAAACACAATAACCACCAATATAAAAGGATAAGCAATGATAAAACAATATAGAATGGGGAAGGCAATATATAATAATGGAATAATTATATGGCATGGGGAAAGCATGGTACTCACTAATTTAATAAGGTGATATGGTAATGAAAGTATTATATAACAAGATAAGATGTGAGCAATAAGTATAAGAGATAGCTAGGCATAAGATAAGGGCACGAGAAGGAACATATAAGAGATATAGAATAAATATGCAAGAAAATTTGAGTATTAAAATTATGTCACAATGTTCACGTTATAAAATTTATTCAAGGATAAATGATAATCATGGAGAGTAAAATAAAATTAAGATCATGGTAAAAGAAACATAAAGATACATATAATAGTAATGAATCATGGAAAATTATGAATCAACATGGTAAGAATGAGAAAACATAAGAATAAGTAAGGAATGCAAGGTTATAACAATAAGTAAATAGGAATAAAAGAAAGCATGTCAAGTACAAAGGAAGGTGTGATGTGGGAAAAAGGGATCTAGGGTATAAATCACACCTTCTCCTATATCACAATGGAAGGAACCAAAATTGATCACAACACCCGTTTGGCTACTAACCTCAATGGAAGAGCCAAAATGGTGGATCAAGGTTTTGGTTCTTTCTTGGGGGATGAATTTGATATTGATTGATTCAACTTAGTTTGATAATGTAAATATACACCTAGTTCAACTATGAAAATGCCACAAACTATTATGATTTCAAGAAAACACAGAATAAAATACTAGAAATAGAGTAGAAAGTAGTAGAGTGCAAACATAGAGGAACCTAGCATGTAAATTTGAGCTTTATCTAGTTGGATAGGGGCGTTGGTGCCCTAAACCTGCAAGTGTAGACACTCAATCAAAATTCAAATATTAATTGGTTCCTATATATAGACTCTTATTCTTCAGACTCAATGTCAAAACTTCATCTGTTGTTGATGAATTCTACTTTCCCTAATTTGTTGACTTGTAAGGCTTAAGTGTTTGAATGAGCAATTAGGTCTTCAATATTTTCCCAATTCATTTTAGATTTGTAACCTACACATAAGAAAGAGGAGAAAGGGTTATGTCGTATAGGGGCTTACCTAAGTCAAACCCCACTTTGGTATTTCTACCTCCACAATGGCTATGATGATGTAAAAGAGTGTTTACCCTCAGTCAGGTAGAGGCAAATAGATGAACAAGTGATAAATTGACAAGTATTGCAACTTACCACATAGATTTTTATTCCTTGATGGATTGAATTCATTGTACTCATCACCTACAAGGAGAATTATCCATGCTTGATTTAAAGTCCTACAAGTTTTACTGCTCACAAAACAAATGGACATAAAAACATGAATGAAATACACATGAAAAATTGATGCATTTTTAGAACATGTTGCTTGAATGAAATAATGCTACAATATTGCAAATTCTTCTCTTGACTACTTTTTAGGAATCTCAATTAAGTTCAAATAATTCACTAGCATTTCTTAGGGTTTGAAATAGTAAAAATACTTGTATTTATATGCAATTTTTTAATTTCCCACAAATTAATTACCAACGATTGACAAATGATTTTGGATTTCTAAATATTAAAATTTTGATATCGACATATTTGAATTGGGGCCAAAATAGGCTAGACAGAGGCACTAGCACCCTAGTCTAGACCTATTTTAGGGCTTTGAGTATCGATAAATAAATATTAATTCATTTTTCCCAATTCAACTCTGATTTTTCAAATGAGACCATAAAATGGGTAAATTAAAAACACAGTTAGATCTAGACACATAAGGGGGAGCTAAATCTAGTGTGAAATTTTCAAGGTTACAATTTACGATGCTACAAAAGGAAAAGTGCCTCCTAGTGGGGAAAGATAGTATGAAAAAGGATAGGTGAAGGCACAAGAAAAAATATATAAGCAAAAAGAAAAAATACAAATAATAAACTTGGCTATGAAGTATATAGTTTATAAGTAATCTCATGAATCAAGAAACAAATATAGGAAGATCATCATCATCCTCGTCCCAAAATGTATCAAGATAATGCTTTAATTAGTTCTTGCACTTTCTTTTTTCATATTTTTTTGCTTTCATCACATGTGTGTCTTCTTGATAATCTTTTATAAATACATTAGTAATTGGTTGTATTATATGATTTCTCTCTTATTGCATGCATGACCTCAACATGGGATGTGTCATGGCCAATATATTTGTGCACACTATTTTCTTTCATATGATGTAGTGCCTCATGTTTCCTTCATTAGACTAATACTCATTATGTTAGGATAACTATGATACCTTGTTGAGGCTAGTTTTATTGTTTTGGATTGGTTTTGGATGATAGTTGATCATACCTTGATGTTCATTATACTATTGACTTATGCATATGTTATGATGGTTATATGGATTTATTTTTTGTTTAGATTAATTTAGTTATGAGTATCATGTGGTAAGCCAACTGGGTAAGCCAACTTGCACAGACTAGCAAAGCCACATAAGTATGCACATAAAACAAGGCCTGAACCACCTCACACAAGATCTCCATAATAAAAACTATTTCCACAATCCAAGGCTCAAACACATAAACACAATCAAAATAACAAAATCATGAAACCACCCACTTCCAGGTGAAACAATACAAAACTCTTTTAAACACTTTAGGCTTGATATGGGTTACCCAATGCAGATCCTCCTAGGTTCTCGGGCCCCATCCCAGGTTACCTAGGCAGCCCCACCGGATCCCTGACCCCCATACCAACTCTTGCAAGTAAAAACCATACTCCCCTCTAACCTCTGGAAGACTAACAAATTATTAACACAAAATTTCCCCCATCAAAATGGCAGCAATAACATGATCTCAAGACTATGTTCAATCCACAATTATCAATAACAACTTAAACTCCAAAATCAACTCAAAATCAAAAGCAACCAACTGGACATCCAAGGGAGACCTCAATTTTCTCCTCACAAGATACCCTTACAATTTTGCTAAAAAAAACAACCTTTATTAAAGTCAACAATCATGACAATGATAGCAATCAACCGATGCACAACTTAGTTCGAAAATCAACCCAATAATCAATATGAACAAACAATTCAAATCAATCATGCAATAACTCATGAAAAGGCATTGTCTCCACAACTCGAAATACTCAAAACTACATCCATGAAGAAAATTAAGCTAACTCACAACTTCCCTCACACATGACAATCCACGCTGAAATAAAACAATAACCAAAGTATCACATGCCATAGCAAAACATTGAATATGCGATAAAAAGCACACATTACTTTTATCAATTCTAAGAATTCCTTCGTGCAATTAAACCAATATCTTTTCCTTCCTTCAATTTAATTAACATACTTTAACTAATGACCCTAATATAAACAAATGCAACTTGTAATATAGCATATTACCAACATAAATATTGTCTCACAAATAAAATACCTTTCTTTAATAATTACATAATTAATTCTCCAAATCATTTATCTATAAAAACACAATTATTCTTTCACCGTAACTATAGTGTACATGCATATATATAAATAAACAATGATTAACTAACCACAAATATATTACATTACGTAATCACAACATGCTCAAATATTTAAAACAACCACTCAAGCAACCAATATAATCATGAAATCAATATATAATAACAAATCATCCATTACATGATTATGAACGACATCCACATATAAAAAGGATCATCCTATTTAATCATTTTAAATAAGTCCTAATCAATCTAGGCTAGGGAATCTTTTCCAACGTTTTCTTCATCTTCAAGAATTAGCCATACACTAGACTCATGATTTACTATGTCTAACTCTAGTTCCCAGACCATAAATTTACTAACCAACATCCAAAAATATAAGCATTCCTAATAGTCATTTTGAGGTTCGATTTTCTCACTTTACCCCCTAAATAAAATATTTTCTTAAAATAATACTTTATTAAATATAATATTTAATCACTTTTTAATTGAAATATAATTTCTTACATGATTAATTATTTTTATTTAAAAGTAATTACCTAAACACTAACTACTATATGAGAATAAGATTTTCTTTTAATAAAGGGGCTATCCTTCCACGTATAAATTTAATCTATAAGGGCTTACCAAAAACAAAGAAGAAATAATTTTAAGAAAAGTTTATCTTAAGGGGAAAAAGTAACTAGCCCCACTTTTCATTTTTAACTTATCATGACTTTTTGTTTAAGAAGGAGATTCGAAGGAACATTGATTTATTTCCAAGCATTACGGTAAGTCTATAACATCAAATAAAATACACCACAGATTGAATTTTTTGTTTGGAAGAATTTACTAATGGCATGAGAAGACAAAAGACCAGCGACAAAGAAGTGGGAAAGGAGTTATTTAAATTCTAGAAAGAGAATGCCAAGCATGGAGAAGGGAAGGCGCGCAAGAGAGAGGATACCAATCTTCATAAATTACTGACAACACAAAGATAAAGGGGTTGCGCCCAAGTTAGAAACACATTTAGAACTTGATAACAACAGAGCGATTGATGTGGGTTGAGTGGAAGAGGGAGAATAGGCCGTTGAAATGAAATGCTTACCTAAGTAAGTTTAGTGAAAGCAACCAACAAACAAAGATGAATGCAAATTAAAAGGTGTATGGGTGCACAACAGAGCAAGTATGCAAGGTGGTAAACAAATAAGGCAAGCAAGGTATCAAATGTCTTTGCATTTTATTGAATGCCACAACCATAAACTCAAGCAACACCCAAAGCATATTACGCATTCTGACCCTGTAGGTTGGCTGCAAAAGCATCAACATCAAAGAGGGAGAGAGGGAATTATCATAAACTAAAGGCTCGAGATTTTTTGCAATGTTGATATGCATACGATATATATACTCAACCCAACAAGCAGATTAAAGAGAAATAAAGCGACAACAACTATTTAAAGAATGCCTCAAAGAAATGTCATCTCAAAGAGTGATGGAAACTATGCTTGCAGGATACGCCAAACAAACTCGCTACCGAAGGCACAATTAGAAACTCAAGTTTCAAACTCAACCCATCGAATCTAGAGAAGAATATAGACAACGACGCTTACAACAAGGAATCGGTTTCTACAAAGAGATAAAACAACAATCCAAGATAAACTAAATTATTGACTACGCAAATGCAAATGGCAGATATAAGACATCATCCGTAGGTCTAGCCAAAATCCCTACTACCCGCGTCTGAATGAGAGCTTGGAACAGGGCGCGATAGGCATACATGCAAAATACTGAAGCGAATACAAGTTATGTGAACTTTATGATAGTACGCCTCAAGGAAAGGTGATCATGTGGATGCCACGACGACAGATTACAAAGCTAAGTGTGGAAGAATAGACAAGGCATGGTTGCGAGTTAAGGACTCAAGATCTCCCTAAAGTACCTAGATTAAATCCTGAGCTAAAACCTTCTCATCATAAAGGAAGTCAATCCTTTTTTAAACAAGATTATTACCCAATCCTTTTAACATATAATCTCATACCTGTAAGTTCTTCTTTTGCTCCCTCTTGCTACTAATGCTTCATCCTCTCATACGCAGCTTCTGAAGGTTTACTCTGATTTAGGAAGATAGACGTCCTTTCACTTGCGATCTACCAAAAAATCCATGTCTCTTCAATCTACAAGATCCCCCTGTTATTTTGCATGTCATGAAGGCATTGATCAAGTCAGTTGGGTGATTACCATGAGGGAGGTAAAATGCATTCGGAAGATGAAGTATGGCAGTGAAATGGAGCTAATTGGAAAATTCCATTTAACCGATTTAGAGAAAAACACAGAAATTGTGCAAGGAAGCATGTTAAAGTGCGGTGCTATCCTAATCTCTCATGCGTGCCAGAAGATATTTCACCAAATATACCACAAGCTAAATGAAGGCGAAGAAAATTATTGCAACAACTACCATTTCATCCAGTTTTTCCCATTGCATAATCCCCAAAATTGATCAATATTAAAACAATTAAGAGAGATTTTTTTTAATTTTCGAAGGTGAGATCAGGCAATAATCTCATAATAAAACAAGTTTCCCATTTGACAAATCATTTAAATTCGTGCATGTACAGGCATGGTCTTTTCCCATCTTTTTCTATTTTCTCTTGCTTTAACATCAGTTCAGAAATCTTATCTTCAAGATTTATTTTAAATAATTAATATCACCTTTTTATAAACATACTTCTTTTTAATTATTATTTTAATTTAATGATTAATAATCAATAATATCATTTCATAAACATAGTTTATTTAATTAATATTTACTTCCAAATTAATTTGAGTTACCTTGTAAATCAATTTAAATCAATTACTCAAGGCTAATCATAAGATTAACTTTATCGCATAATTCTGAAACCAGATTAAATAATATAATCACGAAGTCCACAAGACATCTCAAATAAACAACTTACTCACATGTCACGAAGAGCCAAAAGCTGAGGGGTACTACAGTGTGTTTGATTGTTTGATATATATATGTTGTTTAACAGTTTGTCTGATGTAGATTGCAGGTACCAGGCATCGACTCCACCTGAACTGTCAAGTCTAAGCGTGCCTTAAAACCCAATGGAAATTTTGTTAAAAACGGAGATGACAAAAGGTCCCCTACCCTTGCCATCATCTTCAATGAGGATGAGTACCCGTTTAGTCACCTCATGAGTCTGGGTTGCACCTTTGGTCAGTTGTCTCATTTTGACTTTTTGATTGTTGGGAGATTTGTGATGATACTTAGTTAATTGTTGAATGAAAACTTGTCATTTTGAGTGGATATTGCTTGATTTTTACTTTTGAAAGCTAATGACTTTCCAGATTTTTAATAATGTGGAGTAGAGGGATTATTATGATGATTGATTTTTGGGTTTGAATAGAGAACCTTGTCTGTAAAAAAAAAAAATCTGAAGAATAATTACATTCGATTGTTTGTTCTCAAAAGAGATCCTTAATTGGGGGTAAATTGTTGAAGGTTTGATTAAGGCTTGGGAAAAGCAAATTATTGCAGACGTAGAAGTTGACTTCGGCACCGAACTTCGTTGCAACCACGTAAGAATCCAGGTTGGCTTCTTTATTGTACTTTGTTTTGTTTATTCGATCAATGCAAAAGGAGTTGTTCTCTCTCTCTCTCTGTTGTTGCAACGATTGATTGTTCATTCTACTGTATGATGTTCAATGCTGAAATTGTACGCCATTCTAGTGTTCGATACCTTAGTCTTATTGCGATTTGTAATTGCTAAAAATTTCTTTGGGCCTATATTTGTTTGGAAGTTTTATATGGTCTATCTAATGAATCCATTTTGGGCGCTTCACTTTTACTGCCTATTGCATTTGCTTGAAAGCTACTTAAGCCCTTTTGCAATCC
>VDFB02271358.1:333668579-333696289 GCA_007258455.2 Sequoia sempervirens | reverse complement strand
TCATAAAACGCGCTAAGGCACCAACATATAAATAGAGCTCAACATGAAAAGGTAGGCTCCCATGGTTTCCAAAACCAACTTCAAAGCCCAAGAGGTAAGTTGTGTCAAAAACAATAACTTGCTAATCCATGAAGCGTTGCACATAGCAACTTCCAAAAGCAACAACACCTATCTCATTTATAACAGTCATCTTGCCAAATACAATATAAGTTTAACATAGAAACTGCAATAACTAAGAATAGGTGCTTTCCTTACCTCACAAAACTTAACAAACGTGATTTCCACCATAAATGCCAACTGCTAAAATACAACTCAAATCCATAATAGAATTTGCAAACCAAGACTCTTTAGTCAACAAAGGAAATTGCCAAATCAATTTCCACTCCAAAATGGAAATATATGACATCTCCCCAAAAATATAGTATCTTCCAAGTGAGTTCCAACCTCCTAAAAAATAGGGATTATGCCATCTCATCACCTGCCATGTAGGATGCCACCTCACAAAGAGGTCCCACAAAGATGAATGACAACTTAGGAAGTTAGTAACTTAGGATAAAAATAATTATGCAACAATTAATTAAAAATAATTCACCATGTTGAGACTCTAAGGTTGAGACACTTTAATCCCAACATTCTCCCACTTGTCAAAGACCTATCAAGAGTCTAAAACATCAACAACTCAAGGCCCCAAGGCCCATGGAACTGGCACACTATCTGAGTTTCTCAGTGCTAATTGGCTTCATCAATGCATCTGTGACATTCACCAAAGTATCAACCTTTTCCAACATCACCTTTCCATCTTCTACCATATCATGAACAAAATGAAACTGTACATCAATGTTCTTTGTTTTGGCATGGAAAGTAGGATTCTTAGCTAAGCTAATGGCACTTTCACTATCACAATAGATCATAATCTATCCAACATCAAAACCAATATCAGAACACAACTGTTTAATCCAAATGGCTTCCTTACAAGCACGAGTGGCTACCATATACTATGCTTCTATCATGGACAAAGCGACTACAACTTGTCACTTACTCATCCAATTGATAGCACAACCAAACATCGTGAAAACATATCCATTGATGGATCTTCTGCTGTCAACGTCAGCTGCCCAATCTGAATCTAGAAACCCACGAATACAAACTGAATGCTGAGGTCCAGTAGGATAACCATGAAAACATAAGGAATACTTGAAAGTACCTCACAAATACCTGAACACTCTCTTCATCGCATCCCAATGCACTCATCTAGGATTAACCACAAACTGACTTAGGAGTCCCACTACTTGGGCAATGTCTAGCCTCATACATACCATATCATACATCAAGCTGCCTACAACACTCGCATACGGTACTCTAGTCATGTCCTCAATCTCAATAGGAGATTTTGGACAATCCTCAACTGATAACTTCGTCCCTTGCAAAACATGAACTACCAAGAATCTACAAGATGACATGCTAAATCTCTCCAACACCGAGTTCACATACTTGGCTTTGGCTTAACCAAAGCTTTTTGCTAGATCTATCTCTTTTGATCTCCATCCCTAGAAAATACCTTGCTGCGCCTAGATCTTTCATATCAAATTGTGTTGACAATTGGAACTTCAAATCTGAAATTATACTACCATTCCCAAAAATCAATATATCATCTACATACAATGCAAAAATGAGAATGTGACCATTTTCAATTTTGAAATACACACAATGGTCAAATTTAGATATCTAAAATCTCGACCCAAGACATAGGTGTCAAATTTTTTGGTACCACATCCCTAAAGATATTTGTTTTAAAACCATATAAAGATATCTTCAACTTAAACTATAGATGTTCTTTACCTTCAACCACGAAGTGCTTTGGCTATGACATGTAAATCTCTTCCTCCAAGTCACCATGAAGGAACGTTGTCTTCACATCCATCTACTCAATCTCTAAATCATACGTTGTAGCAAGTGATAATAGAAAACGAATGGATGTCAGCTTCACTACAGGAGAGAAAATCTCACCAAAGTCAATTCCCTCCTTCTAAGAATACCCCTTTGCGACCAACCGTGCCTTATGCTTCTCAACACTACAATTAGGACCCAATTTCTTCTTGAACACCCATTTACAACCAACAGGTTTACGTCCTTCAGGCAAAGGTACTAGATCCCAAGTATTGTTTTTCTTTAATGCAGCCATTTCTTCGTCCATGGCTTTCAACCAGGAATCTGCATCATCCATACCCATAGCCTCTCTAACAGTCCTAGGCTCATCAGTGTTAGCAATCAAAGCAAAAACACAATTTGAATCCAACAATGAATATCCAAACCTCTCTCGTGAATATCCAAATCTATCTGGTTGTCGCTTCTCACGTGTAGACCTCCTCACTAGCTGAGGTTGAGGTTCTTCATCATCTTCAAAACTTTCCAAGCTTCTAAAGTTCTCCTCATCATCAGGTCCATTCTGGGCTTCAAGTTCGAATCTCTTAGAGTTAAGAGGAAGTTGAACCACATCTTCTTTCTTTTGTTCTTTTGTAGGCTGCAAAACGGTGGAAGAAGGTTTCTTCTCTCTAAAGATTACACTTCGACTATAGAGAACCTTTTCGGCCACTGGATCCCAAAGCTTGTACCCTTTCACACCAATACCATATCCGATGAAGATACACTTGACAACCTTGTTTTCCATCTTCGATCTTTTCTCCCTTGGCACATGAGCAAATGCCTCACAACCAAACACACGAAGATGTCTCAATGAGGGCTTCTTGCCTAACCACGCCTCCATAGGTGTCTTATCAACAAGAGCTGATGTAGGAGATCTGTTTACCAGATAACATGCAGTGCCAACAGCTTCAGCCCAGAATTTTTGTTCAAGGCCAGCTGCACTTAGCATACTCCTAGCCCTCTCTATCAACGTCCTGTTCATCCTCTTCGCAACTCCATTCTGCTGAGGGGTATATGGAGTTGTCTTATGCCTTTCAATCCCATGTTTTTTACAAAACTTATTGAATTCTGCGGAACAAAACTCACCACCGTTGTCAATCCTCAAAACACTTTATCTTTCTACCAGTCTGATTTTCTACCAAGGCCTTAAACTCCTTAAACCGACTGAAGACTTCATATTTACTTCTGAGAAAATAAATAAATGTCCTACTATAATCATCTATGTAAGAAACAAAATATACAGATTTTGATAACGAAGGAACATTCACAAGACCAAAAACATTAGAATGCACATAGTCCAAAACCCCAGAAGACTTATGAGAACTTTTATAAAATTGCACACGGTTTTGTTTACCAAAGATACAATGTTCACAGAAGTCGAACTCGAGATTGCAATCTTCAAGGCCTTCTACAAGGCTCTTAGATTTCAAGGTTCTGAGACCCTTCTCACCAATATGGCCAAGTCTTTGGTGCCATAACATCATCTTCTCTACCGGTAGCTTCATCTCCAAAGAGTTAGCACCCTTTGTACCCAGAAAGCACGACCATCGGAAGTAGATGCAACAGATTTCTTCACTGCTTTATTCGACAATGAGGATGAAGAATCTGAATTTTTCTCCTTCAACTTGTCAGAAGAACTATTGCACTCTACCGCGCATGCATCTAGCTTGTACAAGGTTCCTATCCAAACTCCTCTAGCCAAAACCATAGCTCCTCTAGTCATCTTACATCCTCCACTCAAGAAGACAACTAGCACACCCGCATCATTCAATTTACTCACTAAAAGTAAGTTTCATGCCAAACCCGGGATATGCAACACACCATCAATTCCCTTCACTCTACCATCCAAGAATTGTATCCTAACTCTTCCACAGCCAACTATCTTCAGATGAGAATCATCACCGAGATACACCTTTCCACCATCATATTCTTCATATTTTGAGAACCAATCTCTATGTGATGTCATGTGAAAAAATGCCCCAAAATCAATTAACCACACATCTTCCAATGCCTGCATTGCCAAAGCTGCAACCAATGCTTCACCGAAATAATCATTCTCCATCTCAATCCTTCCAGATGTGCTTGCCATCTTTTTCTGCAACGCGATATCAAGAAAATCAATTCTTCGCAAAACTCCCAGAAACCCGTAGATCAATACCAAATATACATGGGAATACCCTTTAGGAAAATCCCCAACCAGCTCAATTGTATTAATCAGCAACAAGCAACAGTTACAATACAATCTCAGAGCTATGCTCTTTAGGAGTTTTCACACTATTACAATATTCTGGAATAATTTCGGCAGCATAACGTCTCTTAAAAATCTTCAACTTGTCTCATAAAACATGCTAAGGCACCAACATATAAATAGAGCTCAACATGAAAAGGAAGGCTCCCATGGTTTCCAAAACCAACTTCAAAGCCCAAGAGGTAAGTTGTGTCAAAAAACAATAACTTTCTAATCCATGAAATGTTGCACATAGCAACTTCCAAAAGCAACAACACCTATCTCATCTATAACGGTCATCTTGCCAAATACAATGTAAGTTCAACATAGAAACTGCAATAACCAAGAATAGGTGCTTTCTTTACCTCACACCACTTAACAAACATGAACTCCACCATAAATGTCAACTGCTAAAATACAACTCCAATCCATAATAGAATTTGCAAACAAAAACTCTTTAGTCAACAAAGGAAATTTCCAAATCAATATCCACTTCAAAATGGAAATATAAGTCAACATCTCCCCCAAAAAATAGTATCTTCCAAGTGAGATCCAACTTCCTAAAAAATAGGGATTATGCCATCTCATTACCTTCCATGTAGGATGCCACCTCACAAAGAGGTCCCACAAAGATGAATGACAACTTAGGAAGTTAATAATTTAGGATAAAAATAATTATGCAATAATTAATTAAAAATAATTCACCATGTTGAGACTCTACGGTTGAAACACATTAATCCCAACACGTGTCTCAACTTTTATTAAAAAATAATTTAATTGTTAGTACTTAGATTATTTTATTCACTGAGCTATAATTCCTGGATGATTTTCAACGTTGATGATCATGCAAGAGTAAAGGTCCATACCTGGAACAGATGCATATGGAACTTCCATTGCATTATTCTTTCGTACAGTTTCCAATGTAATCTTCATGGACAGAGAGGAATTATTTTAGTCAAAGGATTTGTAGAACCAATCTATTTGGCGCAATGAAATGAAAGTTGGAGAAAGGGAATGGCGCAACAAAATCCAATGTCCAAAGTCAACTTAGGTCCGTATTTTAATGGCAGCGACAACCAACAATATGGGAAGGGGTGTGAGATTTATAGTGCAGGTGAACGAGAAGAAACTAGAAATACAGATGCTTTCTCGGACACGTTAATTCAACAGACTAGCTGACAAATGTCTCTCACGCGGAAAAAAGAGATACTCTTTAATGAAATGAGTAGTTAGTTGTTGGTGAACTTATCGTTCATAAGTTAAATTGTACCTAAATGGTGATGGAAGCACAATATAGCATGGGAAAGCATGGAGCCTACACATGTGATAGGGTGACATAGCAATGGAAGCTCAATTTCGTAATACAAGATATAAGAAATGAGTGCAAGCGTTAGCTATGCTTATGATACGAGTATGAGATAATGTAAGAAAGCAAAAATATGTGAGCAAAAGTAATAATGATTATAAGATAGAGAAGATAAAAGCATAGATGAATAATCATGGGGAGTAAAAGCAAACAAAGATTATGGGAAGGATAAATATCAGGATGCATATTAGAATAGAAAGGAATGAGAGAAAATGAGAAATTGTTATGTAGGTATGCAAGGACATAGAAATATAAAAGTAGATACGTGAAGTAAGAAGGAACGAAAAATGTCTTTTAAGTAGAGGGAGATAAATTATGAAATAAGATATGTGATGTTACAAAGAAATAAGACATAAGCAAGAGGCTAAAGTATATAACAAGAAACATGGGTATATGGGTATATAGGTATATAGGTATATAGTCTATAGCGAAGCTTGTAAATCAGCAAACAAATTTGACATCATCATCAAATTTTCTTTCTCATTTGAAAATATATTATCATAATGTTCATTGATTCTTACATTTCTTCTTCATGATTTGCTTCTTGTATCACATGTGTCTCTTGTTGATAATCCTTTATAAACACATTAGTAATTAGTTGCACATTAGATAGTTTCTCTTTAGTTCACATGTAACCTCAACATGGGATGTGTTATGGCAAGTGTGATCAATCCTTTGATGTATATCATTTGCTTTGATATGATTAATATCATCAATAGTTATCTTTCCTTTATCTATAAGATTTTGAATTTTATGTTGGAATGCAATGCGTCTATCGATAGAATGTCCATGTATGCGATGATAAGAACAAAAGTACTTAATTTGGGGTACATTCATGGAGATATGTGATGGCATAAGAAATACGACATAAGCAAGAGGCCAAAGTTCAAAACAATAAATATGGGTGTATAGGAATATGGTTTATAAGGAAGCTTGTAAATCAACAAATAAATTTGACATCATCATCATCCCAAAAGTATCATCATAATGTTCATTTATTCTTGCATTTCTTCTTGTATGATATGTGTCTCTTGTTGATAATCCTTTATAAACACATTGGTAATTAGTTGCATATTTGGTAGTTTCTCTTTAGTTCATATGTAACCTCAACATGTGATGTGTTATGGTGAGTCTAATCAATCCTTTAATGTCTTTCATATGATTAATCTCATCAATTTAGTAATCTTTCTTTTAATCTATATGATTTTGAATTTTATGTTGGAATGCAATGCATCTATTTATAGAATGACCATGTATGCAATGGTAAAAACAAAAATACTTAGTTTTGGGTATATGCATGGAAATAGGGGATCAAAAGAGGGTAAAAAGTGACCATTTGTTTTTGAAATCAATAAAAAATGATATTGGATGAGAAATTAAAGATAGCCACACTCAAAATTTGAAGATGACACAAGATGAAGAATTGTAGTGCTCTAAATCTACTTTTTAAGCCACTAATTTAAAAAATAGTGGATATTAAGATATTCAAATAAGAGGTGCACACAAAATGCTCTTGTTTTTATTAGAAAAATATAATACAGTGTCTAGTGTGCTCTACCTAAAATGTTGATTTTTTTAAAGTATTTCAAAAATTATTTCAATAAAATCTATCTAATATCATGTAGTCTATCCTTCATTTTTTTACTAAGTTTTAAATCAATATAAGATTTTTTAATTAACTTTCAAAGTGGACACATCTTAAAAAATGAAAAGTTGGGTGTGCTTCTCTCTATTTTGAAAAAAAACTAATCAATTTTTTTGAATGTGTATAGAATAGAATGTAGAATGTAAAAATACAATTTATTTGAAATTTGGATAAATGAATAAAAAATGACACTAAAAATTCTAGATAAAAGATTTAATGTATTAGATATGTAAAAGAATTATATGGTTAAAAAGGCAAGAGAGAGCTTGATGCTATTGTAACAGTTTTTCATATCAAATATTGAAAGATGTATAAACCTAATGGAGAGCACACTCAACATTTAAATGAATTTCTACATTTTGCAGAAACCATGCATTTGGACATTGACAATGAAGTCCAACCCTTTGAATTGGATGCCCCAAAGAAAATCCAATCTAAGGAGGCAAAAATATCCGAGGCAAGACATAGTGCGAACATATTTTCTTAAGGTTAAAAACATGAAAAGATAAAAAGTCATGTGCACCCCAATTAAATCATTCAAATCAATTGAAGGAGTTAAATAAAACTCCATGAATAATAAATTCCAATAATACATATAGATACCACCATCTTAACATTTCAAAGATGAACAAGTTTCAATAGATCTCAGTTGTACAAGTCAAATCCATAAATTTAATTGCTAGAACTTAGATATCATGCAAGACTGACGGTCCATACCTGTAACAGATGTATATGATGGACCTTCCATTGCCTTATTCTTTCCAAAATCCGATGCCCAAAGTTAACCCACAGTATGGGAAGGAACGTGGGATTTATGAAGCAGGTGAGTAAAGAGAAACTAGACATACAGATGCTTCCTCGGACACATTAATTCAAGAGATAGAGTTTAATGAAATGAGTAGTTAGTTACTTGTGAAGAAACCCTTCAAATTTTCTTGTGCTTGTCAGCGTAGAGCTCATAGTTATAATGCTTATGGTTGGTTGCAGACATCTCATCAGCATTCAACTCCTCTTTAGTATTGTATTAGAGGAGCTTTTGGATGCTCAGTGAGTGACAAAATCTTTCCTTTGATCTTTGATTATTTGTCTTATGAAAGTTGTTATTTAATCTTTTGAGGAAATGTAAGTTAACATGGATTAGAATATTCATTATGGTACCTTCACTAGTTCAGAGCTTGTTTTTAATTATCAAGATAACTGGGCTGTGTGGAACGTAGACGACTGTAACCTATCTATTTTTATTGGCGTTTTAGCAGTTTTGTTTTTCTCTTTGGATGAGATGTTTAAGACTATGTGACTATCTCTACCTCCCTACTTTATTTATTTATTTAATGATATAAGTATATTTTAAAATATTTTTATAGTTAATACAAATATTTATTAATCAAAAGGAAAATTGTAAAGGAAAACAAACTTTTTTTAAAGTGTCATCTAAATTAA
This sequence comes from Sequoia sempervirens, assembly GCA_007258455.2. NCBI lineage: Eukaryota > Viridiplantae > Streptophyta > Pinopsida > Cupressales > Cupressaceae > Sequoia > Sequoia sempervirens. The sequence goes on along the minus strand of VDFB02271358.1, from coordinate 333,687,688 downwards.
TTAATGTAAGTAATAAATATATAAATTAATTTAGAAAATAGAATTGTAGGTATAGTAATTGAAATAGTAAATGCAAATAGATAGATGTACTTAGATCTTGTTTTATGGTTGTGTGAATTCAATCAAGGATAACAATCTTCAAACAATTAGATACTTCTAGGATGATGTGATGTAGAATTAGATTTATATTAGGTGCTTCAATTGAAGTGTTCTAGCACGCTCTTTTTACAAATGTAAATGATATTTCAATGATTATCTAATAATCAAATGAATGCAATCAAATGCTATTAAAGATAAATTCTGAAAATATGTGTTTATTTGGATTAAACAACAAGTGAATTGGGTAGGAGTAAGCCAAATTTGAAGCTGCATTTTGAAATATAAGAGGTCAAATCTATGAGCACAAGATCAACTATGCATGTGTGTTGGACCAATTTTCCAAATTTTGAGTAACCCAATTTATATTTCATAATTATTCTTCCAACATATATATAATCTTGTGATTGTAGGTTGTGATTCGCTATCAAAATTATCTAAGTGCATTTATTTTTGTCATTTTCGAATTCCAAGGTTTTATTACATGAGGGATGTAATACACAAACTATATGGGAAAATTTGTAGGAATGGATGGGATAAGGTTAAATGTATGAGAATGTGTGTAAATGGTGAAAGTGAAAGAATGAGGAATTATCCCAATTTTGTACAAGATTGAATCATTTGTCAATATGTAATTATATTAAGTTATTGTCTCCAGCTAGGCACAAAACTAAATGGGAATGAGGGTAAGTGCAAGAAGTTGAGTCCACTTCTAGTGGAAGTGTCATTTTTCAACTTTAAAATAGGTAGTCATTCATTTTTTAGAATAGGTACCCAATATAAAGTGGGTACTCATTCCAAAAGGTTTGAAAATCACAATCTATGTTTCTCATTTGGATTTAGGCTTAGAAAATGCATGGTAACCCAACCCTTAGCCTTAGACCTACAAGTACAAGGTCATGACAATATCAAGAGAAAAAATTGACTGTGCCAATGTGGTTGACAAGTTTTTTTTTAGAATTATTTTATGAAATTAAAACCCATTTTAGATGAGATTGTGTAGATTCTAAATATGTATTTTTTTTCCAATTGGATTTTTTTTTTTTCAATTAATTTTTTATGAAATAGGTTCATAAACTTGAATTATTAGGGTTTTTTTGGTATTTTAATAACTTTTTATTAATTAAAATAATTTTTTAGAATTTTTTTTATGAAAACATACTTCAGACAATTCTTTTCAATTTGAAAAAATAAATAAAAAAATGATAAGTTTAGGTCATCTTATGCGTGACGTACACGACAATTTTTCAAAACACCAAATATGGCCAATAAAAAATTAACAAAAAGATAAATATTCAATAAAAAAAAGGGAAAACGTGATTAATTGAGTTAAAAATCTTTTCCCAAAAGGATTTATAAAAATATGATTATTTAGGTCAAAATATGGATGACATACACGTGCATGGTACTGTAAAAGAAAAGTGACTTTTAAACAGTGGTTTTTAGAAACGCCTATTGAAAATCAATTTGTATCATCTGGGTATTAAAATAAATTACATATTTGGAAACTAGACTCCGAGTACTACATTTTATGATCAATGACCTTTTTCAAGATTCCATCTCTAAGTGCTTCAAATTTTAAGGTCAAATGTGACAAATTCTGAAAATCAGGGAAAACACTTCCACTTTTTGGCCAAAAAGTGGACTCAACTTCTTGCCAACAACCATGAACACACATGTACAAATTTCACCATTACATTTCACCCCACTTTGAGTTGCATGTGAATACTAGAATGGTCATGTATCTATAATGCATAACACTCACAACCATGGATGTAAAGTGAATATTTAGACATAAAATGACATCCAGTTCTATATAAAGTAATAGACCTTAGTGAATATCATCAAGTGTGTTCATCCTCTAGCATGCATGCTCAATAGGGAACTTATAAATAGAGAGAAAATATGTGATGAGCAGATTCTATCATGCAAATAAAAATGAAGATAATTATAATATAAATTTTACTTTCATTAATCACGAAAGATATAGGGAGAGAGAAGGGTTAAATAAACTCCATCTATATTAAAATTGGTAATGCTCTTCTAGTCTTGGTAGTCGTGGGATGAAAAAGTGCATTGAACAAATTGGTGTGTCATTTGGTAATAATTTGTTTGTTCATGTCATTGATTCTCTATGTAGGAACTTGTAACTATCCACAATCTCAATATAAGAGTGTTAATGAAAAATATGCCACCCTTCAATTAGTTGCAGGGACATTGGATGCAAGGAATTGGAGGAAAGGGAATCTATTATATGAAATGTATTTAGGTAAGATAAGCATGTAAGCACATACAACATGTAAAGTGATAACTATAATAAATAAAGCATCTTGAATAATAAACATGCTAAACACATGGACTAGATATTATTATCAAGGTGTGCAACTTTGCCTCTAGTATAAGAAAAGGGGGAATGGTGACATAGAATTTAATGACTAGAGATAGCTATGAAAACACATAAGACCCTAGAAAACACATATGAATCCATCATGGAATCTAAGATAATAGATAAATAATGGTTGAAGTAAGGCAATATGCCCCTAGTGATATAACCATGATTTATAATATGAGAAAAACACAATAACCACCAATATAAAAGGATAAGCAATGATATAACACTAGAGAATGGGGAAGGAAAGATATAGTAATGGAATGATGATATGGCATGGGGAAAGCATGGTACTCCCTAATTTAATAAGGTGATATGGTAATGAAATTATTATATAACAAAATAAGATACATGAATAACTAGGCATAAGATAAGGGCATGCGAAGGAATGTAAGAGATATATAAAATTATAAACATGTGAGAAAATTTGAGTATTGAAATCATGACCAGAATGTTCACAAAGTATAAAATATAATCTAGGATAAATGATAATCATGGGGAATAAAAGAAAATTAAGATCATGGTAAAGAAAAACATAAGGATACATATAATAGTAATGAATAATGGAAAATTATGAATCAACAAGGTAAGAATGAGAAAACATATAAGAATAAGTAAGGAATGAAAGGGCATAGCAGTAAGTAAATAGGAATAAAAGAAAACATGTAAAGTACAAAGGAAGGTGTGATGTGGGAAAAAGGGATCTAGGGTATAAATCACACCTTCTATATCACAATGAAAGGAACCAAAAATGATCACAAAACCCACTTGGCTACTAACTTCAATGGAAGAGCCATTATGGTGGATCAAGGTTTTGGTTCTTTCTTGGGGGATGTATTTGATATTGGCTGATTGATTTTTGATTGACTTAGTTTGATAATGTAAATATGTACCTAGGTTGAAACTATGAAAATGTAACAAATTGTTATGATTTTAGGAAAACACTGAATAAAAAACAAGAAACAGAGTACAAAGTAGTAGAGTGCAAACATAGAGGAACCTACCATGTAAATTTGAGCCTGATCTAGCTAGATAAGGGAGCTAGCATCCTAAACCTGCAAGTGCAAACACTCAAAATAAAAATTCAAATCTCAATTGGTCCCTGTCTATAGACTCTTATTCTTCAGACTCAATGTCGAAACTTCATCTATTGTTGATAAATTCTACTTTCTCTAATTTGTTGACTTGTAAGGCTTGAGTACTTGAATGAGAAATTAGGTCTTCAATAATTTCCCAATTCGTTTCAAATCTATAACCTACACACAAGAAAGAGGGGAAAGGTTTATGTTGTATAGGGGCTTGCCTAATTCAAACCTCACTTTGGTATTTCTACCTCCACAATGGCTATGATGATGTAAAAGAGTGTTTACCCTTAGTCGGGCAGAGGAAAATGGATAAACAAGTGATAAATTGACAAGTATTGCAACTTACCACTCAGATCTACATTCCTTGATGGACATAAGTTATTGTACTCATCACCTTCGAGGAGAATTGGATGCTTGATTTGAAGTCCTGCAAGTGTTAGTGCTCACAAAATAAGTGGACATAAAAAATGAATGAAATTCACATGAAAAATTGATACATTTCTAACATGGTGCTGGAATAAAATAATGCTACAATAATTCTGCTCTTGACTTCTTTCTAGGATGCTTAATTTCTCAAATAATTCACTAGGATTTCTTAGGATTTGAAAAAGTAAAAACTACTTGTATTTATATGCAATTTTTTAATTTCCCAAAGATTAATTACTGACAACGCGGACAAATGATTTTGGATTTCTAAATATTAAAATGTCGACACCGAAATATTTGAATTGGGACCAAAATAGGTTGGACAAGGGCACTAGCGCCCTAGTCTAGACCTATTTTAGGGCTTTGAGTATTGATAAATAAATATTAGTTCATTATTTTCCCAATTCAACTGATTTTTCAAATGAGATCATAGAACAGGTAAATTAAAAGAACAATTATTTCTAGGCACATATGGGGGAGATAAACCTAGTGTGAAATTGTCAAGATGAAAATTTATGATGCTATAGAAGGAAAAGTGCCTCCTAGTGGGGAAAGATAGTATGAAAAAGGATTGGTGAAGGCACAAGAAAAATAATATAAGCAATAGGCCAAAATAAAAATAATAAACATGGGTATGAAGTATATAGTCTATAAAGAATCTCATGAATCAAGAAACAAATATAGGAAGACCATCACTATCCTCATCCCAAAATGTATCAAGATAATGCTAATTGGTTCATGCACTTTCTTTTTTCATTTTTTTTTTATTTCATCACATGTGTCTCTTCTTGATAATCCTTTATAAATACATTAGTAATTGGTTGTATATTATATGATTTCTCTTTTACTTCATGCATGACCTCAATATGGGCTATGTCATGACCAATATATTTATGCACATAATTTTCTTTCATATGATTAACCTCATAAATGCTTATATTTCTTTCAATTACAAGATTTTAAGCTTTATGTTGGAATGCAATGTATTTCTATCTATAAGATATCAATGTATGCAATGATGGGGATAAAAGTACAAGTATTATTCTATAGTGCAAGATTAGAGTTATCCATTAGTTTGAAAAGAGTTAAGGTGATGAAATTGTGTCATTAAAGTTGTTCTAATACCATATGTGGATACTCTTTTAGTGTAGAAAATTCTCTAAATTTATTTGGTTTAATTTTTTTTATTGTGATTGTCATAAATATAATCAATTATATCATCATTTCCCTCATTTTTGGATGGGAAAATAATGTTGAATCATGAAAAAAGAGGGAGGTACTATACAAAATAAGATGATATACAAGTGGATTGTTTGATAAAGCATGCTCACATTTACACTTGATGACACATAAAACTAAAAATGAATGATGACGCATGAAAATCACTTGGATTTCAAAGATTGAAAGTAAACCAATCTATAATTGTACATTTAAGCTCATCATTCCATAATAGATATCTTGTATTAGTACCCTATGATTGAAATATAAAATTCCAATCCTTAATTGGTGCTTGTTTCTTTTATTTGAATTACATGAGTTGAGTGATGGATGCATAAGGATCAATATAATAATAAAAATGTTTCTTGAAGAATTATCCAATTCCTTGAAGGAATTTATAGAAGCATGGGGTGATAAATAAATCCATGTAAGTGTATGACCATTCAGGCTTGATGGGAATTATTTAGGAAACAAATGATATTCATAAAAATAAGGGAGGAACATTAATTGAAAATATTGTAAATGTCATAATAGATCACCTCAACCATCATTTTTATAAAATTTGGTTCTACAAACCTAAATTGGTGAAGGATAAATTAAAACATCATATGCCAAAGGATTGTAGATAATTCTATACTTTCATATTGTGATTGAACTCAAGTTATACATAAGTATGACAATATTATTATAAATTATAAATCCTAGTGATGAGGTACTTTACATTAGGTAAAATATCATGCTCAAAATCTACCATATTCTATGTTTATGCATCCTATCATTTTTAATAGTGGAGGAGGATACAAAAGATGCATCATCTACTAATGACACCTTATCCTCATATATACTAAATAAAAAATGTTAAATATCCTCATGTTGTTCTTCATCCTTAGGTACATCTATATCATGTGCAAGATGAGATGTAAGAGGCACCATGAGAGTACTCAAACATATTTGTTTTTGATAATAAAAGTTGCATTTACAAGGTGCAGTACCCTTAACACAAGGAGCCCATAGGGCCAAAGTTTAGATCAAAAAATAAAAACCGGGTACAACTTTAAAACTAAACATAGTGACAACAGGGCAACAACAAAAAGACAACCCACGAGAACTAGACCAAAAACCCCCCATCACCTAGCAATACCCTCCCACTCCTCAATAAGGATTTTTAGCACATCATCCCCAACCCAAATATTGTTGGGTCCATCCTCACCAGTCTTCTTTTTTACCTCATCTTTCAACACTTCTGATAGAGTGACAACAAAACAATGGATGACTTTGATTGTGAACCAGGTTAGCCTCATAAACTTTCTTTCTAGCTTTGCAACACGAGCAACGAAGTTGTTGGGGTCTTCATCCTTTTTAGCATCAAACCTGTTGGTCTCTTCCACCTGAGCTTTATGATTGGATGAATCCGGTGTGGATTCCTCCTGAATCATATGATTCATCTTAGGGAAGAGACTAGGTCCTTCCACGTACTCTTTTGTCTCCTCAACCGTGCTATGTTTGATCACCTCCCGACCTTGTTCCTATTCCAATATGTTGGATATATCATCTACCATGACCTCCTTTTCATGTTTCTCTAGCCTATTCGATCTTCAGACACTTGTTTGTTCCACCCCCATCTTAGCACTAGCATCCACCGTTGTATCCCCTTGAGAGTCTTTAGCATTAGATTCATCTTCATCATTGTCCATGGGAGGTTACCCAACATAAAAAGTGATGTCCTTTTTCCTTTCTTTGGTTTAGGCTTAGCTTTGGTAGACAAATTTCCTTTTTTCTTTGTGGGTATATTCTTTAGCCCACAAAGACCAACGACGGCCTTGGATTGGGCTAGAACCGCACCGGTCTTCTTCTTTTTGGTAGGGGGCTTAGGTTTGGGTTCCTTATGAGGTTGGATGGTCATGGGAGGGTTCTTTCTTTTAGGGCCAATAGAGGCATCCAAAGAGGGTTTAGCAGGGGACTTATCAGAGGGTTCAGGTTCCTTGACTCTAACAGAAAAAATGGGTTTTGATGGGCATAGGGAAAGGTGGAAATGATAAAGATAGATGATAAGCCCTTGATGCAAGGGTAGAGGGATCAGTTTATTAGGATTTTTCACCACAAGCTCCATGGTTTTTTTAACCAAAATTTCAAGGGATGCAAGTAAGAAGAAGGGGAAATTGATAAGCATTCTATGACATAGGTGATTCAACAAAGTAAAATGGTAAAATTAATAAACTTTAAACCAATATTCAAGAGTGATATACTTCATTAAAACCAAACACACATAATCCCATGGAGCAGGGAGCTTGCTCCGAACAAAACCCGCATGCAACTTTGTAGGCCATTCATTTTTCCTTCATACAAAATTTTTAAATGTGAAAGAATAGATGGATAACATGAGATTATATATTAAAAACATTATTTGGTATTATCATAATGATGCATACACAAATAAATAGAATCCACCAAGAAAGTGTCACTAGAAGGAAAATAATGATTTTGATGAGTAAAAAATGGTTGAGGAGAAAGAAGAATACTATTGAAAGAAACTAAAATATTAACCTTCTTAAATGGTGAAATGTAGGTTCTCTTTTTTTTATGTGTGATTTTGTGTGAAAATTAATGTTTCCTAAGGCTATCTTCAAATAGCCTAACATTGATTAAAAATCACAAGAGTTGAGACTAACACCATGAAAAAAACTCAATAGAAAAATGTAATAAAATAGAAATAAAATCTCACAAACTAGACTAGGGAAAATCATGGAAACATGACTAAGAATATAAATAGCTATTTCCAAGTGTTATCATTATATTTTAAATCAAGACATATAAGGGAGCCACAAAACCAAATTTTTTTTAATTATGAGTTGATGACCTCTATGTAAGTGATTGAATCCAACTTGTTAGTGTGAAAAGAGTTATTATAAAACTAGTTAGATTGTATCCAATATAGGAGGGTCCTATTCACACTACACTTAAGCTTGCTTGGGAGACATCTCATCTTTTGTCTCACCTCATGTGGACTCACCAAGTGTCCCAAGAATTTTCCATAGATTCCTACACTTGTTTCATTATTGGAGGGGTATTTAGAGTTTCAATCCTACCTTCTAACCTCCTCATCTTTGAATTTATAAGCAATGCTCTTATGTATAATTTTACATCCCATGCTTATGATATTTTATCATATTGCATATTCTTGTTTGTGAATTTTTGTGAGTTTCTGAGAATATATTGGTTGCTCCAACATAGGTTGTTTGTGGAATATTATGTCATATGTGGAGAAAAATTTTCCTCCAATGTTTTGGTTTTTGGCCCTTACTTCCTTTCCGCTTTATGATGGCACTGTGCCCGAAGGACAAAGGTTACTCTTGCATAAAAGCACAATGCACCATGTGGTGGCTGCATGACTTTTCTATATCATTTTTCTTTTGAGCCCAAACCGGGACATGTGTTTGCCTGGCAGAGATTTTCCCAAAACTATTCTTACAAATTCTGAGATCGCCTGCCAACTTGCCACATCAGCTATTTCGTTAGGCGAGTTATGTCTTCCATGGATGTATACCTTTTTGGGCAGAGTTTGTCAGAAAGAACGAAAAAGTCCCTACTTTCGGGGTTGGGTGTTTGAGGTGGCCTCATCATTCTCATACCTGATTGGATCGTGTTTTAGAAAACCAATTTAAGATTTGACCACTTTCTGGCGGCATATCTTCAAGGAACTTCTACAAAATCTAAGAATCATTAATGAAGTAGCTCAGGACTTTATGAGAAAATATTTCCATGATCTAATTATGCCCTAGATTGGATTACGATCAATTAGATGCTGACATCTGACAGTTGTTCATCCCTACTGGTTGTGGCGGTGGCTCTTTCTTCTGGCTATAAAGGGGGTTTGAAGTGGAGGTTTTAAAAGAGTTTTTTTAGATGTTTTAAAAAGTTAGATTTTTACAAAGCAATGTTCACACTCTATGGCATGTATTATTTGTCAAGAATATTAATCAGATTGGCATTCAACCTTTGTCTTTTAGTTGGTTTATTGCAGAACATATATTATTAAGGAGAAGCTTTTGAAATTATGCATCTTTTATGGCGTTTATCATGAATTTCCTTTTCATATATAATTTATGTTGAAAGCTCCGTGTCAATTTTTGCGTAGATAGTCTCGATAATTATTCTACATGTTATTAGCTTCTATGTTTAAAAGTTATCTTTCAAAAAGAAAATCATGTTATTATACTCTTTCCTTTTCTGTGAAAGATTATGCTAAAAGACATATTATGTTGTAAGAGCAAGGGTGGTCCTATAGTTATCTAAGTTTTCTATATAATCATTGGGGTTTCTTGCTTTTGCTAGACCTTAATGGATGCTTCCCACGAGGAGATTTGAACGATCACACTGTTCTTTCCTTAGCCTTTTCCATTCATTATATCCAAGAATAAAGGGTCTGTAGCATTCTGTGTCCATTTCATTAGAAGTAAGAGATTGTTCATCTTTGAAATGTTGTAAAAGAATTGGTGCATCGACATCTTTTCATTTTCTTTGTATTTCTCTTCCCCTTTTCTTGAAAAAAAAAATGAAGAGTTGGCTTTCTTTAAAAATCTGAAAGGTCATTTAGTGATCCACAATTTGGTTCCCCACTCATTGAATTTCCCATAAGGCTATTCGGAGAGGTGCAAGCTTTTATGATCAATAGTTATTTTCCTGGCACACCCGGTGAGAAACAAAGTTTTTCAAACGTCTGATTATAAGTTAGAAATTTCTCATAAATCATACTAAGAAGAGAGGCTGGAAATATCATGCCTAGAGTTCAAACAAGAGCATCTTTCAGAGGAAATTTTCAGTACTCCCAACTACTAGTTTCGGCCCCTAGGTGAAGACGAGTTACAGGTTTCGTATCACCTGTCAGGAGAAATAGAGTAAGAAGTGTTATCCCACAATCTAGAGCTTTATCCACTCCCCTAGAAGGCCAAACTTTCCAAATCAGAATACTTGTCTACCCCATTCATAGGAATCTATTTTCAATGGCCCACATAGGTGCTCTTGCTCCTAGAAATTTTGTAACCTAGGATAGTGGTAGCCCGCTACTTCCACCTACACCCCTAGATGTATGGCCTGCAATAGCTACCAACGATCTCAAAGCTATTTTGAGGTTCACTAGGGAGGATTTTAAAGCCTCTTTCGAATACCTCTAGGATATAGCAGAGGTATGCAGGGTATATAACATTGCAGAAAAAATGTGGCCCTAAGATTACTGGTTGCATCCTTTAAAGGGAAGGCTCAAGATTGGTATAGATCTCTGACTTTTGGTTCCATCCGCTCTTGGGATCAACTCGAAGAGAAACTGTTTGAATGCTTCTCAAAGAAAGGAGGTCACTCCTCCTTTCTACAATAATTGATTACTATCAAGAGGGTCCCACAGGAGGCCATGATTGATTTTAATACTAGGTTTCACAAGACCTAGCAAAGGATTCTTGTGATAGCCAGGCCTCTGGCGGTTATGGCATTCATGTTCTACCTAAAGGCTTTCAATTCAGACATCACATTCATGGTGAAATTAATGGGAGGAGATACCTTGCCTGACACATATGATTTGGCTATGCATGCAGAGAACAACATAATCGATGCAGGGAAACTTCCACCATGACCACTGATGCCCATGTTCGCAAAGATCTCTGGTGGACCCCGAGAAGAAGAAACTCCTAGTACTTTTGCTCCGCAACCTAGTATGTCGACTGCACCATCGCCATCCATGTATGTGTACCCAGGCACACAACCTAGCACGTCGGGCTCCTCTTCACTAGTAGTAGACATCAATGATATGAAGAGCCTCATGCGGTCCTTTGCAAATGAGCTAGTCCTTATCAAGTGTTAGTAGGCAGCACCTCTGAAGCCTTCCATGCAAACCTATCAAGGAGGAAGGACACCCTATCAATAGAACACCTACCAAGGAGCTCTAAAAGGAGGTAATTAGCAATAGGCGCCTATGAACAAAATAGTCCTAGTCACCATGTCACTTTAGATTGTCAAAAACATCCCAAACAAGGATTTGGTCCCAAGACATAACAGCCTAGTGGAAGATGAGAACATGTGGTGTTTCCTATGTAACGATGGCCATATGCCCCGAAATTTTCTGAGGGGAAATCTTCAGCAGAAGATAGTTGAATAGAGAAGCCAAGGTGTGTTCTCGAGCATGGAAGAGTATCAATCTCCCAGAATGGAGAATTCCTGCTTCAAAGCAAAGACACAAGGGATGTCCTTAGAACAAGACTTGAATATCTCACCAGACCAAACACTGTTTTCTTAGATGGAATAAGAAGATGTAGTATTTACAAATGATGTTTCGACAACTAGTGCTTTGCAGGTACAATTGGACTACAACACACAGTCAAAGAGAAGATTCATTAGAGAATATGTGCAATGAGCTCCACAACGTCCACAACCACAACAACCACAACCACAAGTAGAGCAAGCCTCATAGATATGACCTACTCAGTAGTAGCGAGCTCCGCCATTACCAGGGAAGGATATGGAAAAAGCATGAAGCCCATCCACATTGGACTAGCCTAAGCCTAAGGTAAAGGAAATACCAATGTTCAAGCCTAAGGTTCCACCGGTTAGAACGCTTAACATGGTGGAGCAACTGAAGAATGCACCGCTAACGTATCTCAATGGGATGTTATATCAATTCCAGAGCAGAAGACGTTTCTCCAGGAAGCATTAAAAAAAGAACAGTCACCGCTGGCGAATACAGTCCCACTATGGAATCAAGATAGAGGAAAAGAGCCCGTGTCAGATCCCTAACCTTTGAGAACTATGAAATATGTAAATGCTACAAATGATACAAAAAAGGAAAGAAAACTGAAGCCCACTCCTTTCTTTTTTAACGCTTATTATGAGAGACAAGCTTTTACATAATAATATGATTGATTCGGGAGCTAGTACCACGGTTTTGCCCAAACAAGTGGTCGAAGCCTCAAATCTTAAGTATGAGCCTCTTGAGAAAGGAATCATGTAATTAGATAGAAAGAAAGTCCCGAGTGTTGGACACATCAAGGATCTTTATTTTTCCTTATTCTCATGTCTGAGCCAAACCATCACACAAGAAGTGGTCATAATCGACATTCCCTTGTTTTCAGAATGTGTCTTTCAAGAGATTTCATGGTCAAGCTTGGCAGATACTTGGCACTTGATTGGTCTCATCTGATACTACAAACAAAACACAGGGAAAATATTAAAATCTTGTTGGAGCCACTTTGAACATATACCGGAAGACGTGGTGTTGAGTTTTGAAGCAACGCAAACTTCCTTCTCAAAAAAATAAATGTATTGCATAGAAATGTTAGAAGATGAGGAGGACATAAGTGATCAGACCCCTGAAGAGGAGGTCCTGTTCAATCAGTTCATTGATTCTGACCCATTCAAAAAATTTCATGCTACTAGGTTAGGCACCTATGTGATCTTCGATGATGACCAAGTCCTCCCAAAATTGGTAAAAGAATAGGAGAGATCTAGCGGACTGGGTGAGTACAGTTTATGGACACTATATTTTGATGGTGCCAAATGCAAAATCGGTTCTAGAGCCAATGTTTGACTGGATCAGAGACCCTCAAGGCTTTCCAGTTCTAGTTCTCATGTTCAAATAATGATGCAAAGTATGACGCTTTGGTCCATGGCTTGGTTCTCCCAGAGTGGCTGTGTGTGGAAAGAATACTTGTATTTGAAAATTCAAAGTTGGTTGTAAGCCAGGTCCACGAACAAGCGGTTGCTAAAAATGTGGGGATGAGATCTTATAGACATAGAATATGGGATCTGATTGAGGGTTTTGAAGCCTTTAACATACATGTTATCCTATAGACTTAGAAGTCAGACATAGATCAGATGGCTTTGATCAGTTCACAGTTTGAGCCAACCCCCAAATCAGCTTGAAATCAACATGCAGTGCAAACCGTCGTCCAACCATCAATACCCAACAATGATCAGAATTGGAAAGTTTTCAAAGATGATGCTTAGATCACCACCTTTCTACAAAAGTAAGGGAAATCTTCTGATCATTCATAGTCTGAAGCTGGAAGGATTGCCGAAGAATAGGAAATTTAATTAAAAAGCAAAAAACTCCCAAGAGGCTCGATTTCTCTCAAGAATCTCTTTGACTGCAAGGATGCAAGAAATATTAAACAAAGATTCATCACCGAAAAAGAATATTATGAAGACCTCATTTTCAGAGGAGGAAGAAAGCTAAAAGTTGTAAGGAATGTCCCACAGGTGGACAAGGAAAGGCTAAAATGCCTATGTGCTAAGTACGACAGGATCGTAGCTTGGACCTATGAGGATCTCAAAGGATACGATCTGGGCATCGTCCAACATACAATTGACTTATCCATAGGTTCAAAACTTGTCTGATTGAAACAAAGGCTAATTAATCTGAAGGTGGAGGTGTTGATGGTACAAGAACTTACCAAGTTGATCAAATAAAAAATTATCTACCCAATCAAGAATTCCACATGGGTATCCAATTTGGTCCCAGTCCAAAAGAAAAATGGGGACATATAGCCGTGCGTAGACTTTCAGGATTTGAACAAGGCCTTGTTGAAAGATCACTACCCTTTTCCCTCAATGGAGAAAATCCCGTAGATCGTTGTTGGGTGAAAGATGTTCTCAATGCTTGATGGTTTTTCAAGGTATAAACAATTTTATGTAAAGGAAGAGGACTAGCACAAAATGACGTTCACCACTAAGTGGGGAACACTTGCATATGCAAATATTCCCTTCGAACTCTCCAATGTAGGTGCCACCTTTCAATGAGAAATGGATATTTCCTTCAAAGGATTGATCAATAAGATCATCCTAATATATTTGGATGGCCTAATCATTTTTTCAAAATCAAAAGATGATCATTTTAATCATCTGGAAATGGTCTTCCAGAAGTGTTGACAGTTCAGGATTTCACTGAATCCCAAGAAATGTGTTTTTGGCATACCACAAGGCAAACTTCTTGGCTTTGTGGTATTGAAAGAAGGGATAGCCATAGACCCTGAAAGGGTGAAGGATATAATGGGGTTATCAATACTAGTCAACCAGAAGGGGCTACAATCCTTTCTAGGAAAGATCAACTTCGTCAGCTGGTTTATTTCGGATTTCGCGGGCATCACAAGACCTATCATGCTAATGTTAAAGAAGGGCTTAGTGTTTAAATGGAATCCCTAAGGTAAGCTTTATTTTGATAAAATTAAGGCAACCATCTCCACAGATTCGATGTTATCCAACCCAGACTTCTCCAAAGACTTCCTGCTCTATATCTATAGCGGCTAGCACAACATAGTTTTGGTGCTCACTCAGAAAGACAAGGAGGGAAGCAAAGAACATCCCATCGCTTTTCATTCTAGGACTCTCAAAGGATATGAAACCAGGTATAATTTTTTTTAAAACAAAGCCTTTTCTATCATCAAAAGCTTGAAGAAATCCCGACACCTGGTATTGGCCAACAGAATCACCATCCTTGTCGCTCATCCCAACGTTAGGGAATATATCACTAAAGGTGACATAACCGAGAAGAGGGCTAACTAGATCACCAATATCCTAGAATACGATGTGGAAATTTTCCCGACCAAGTTGGTTTGAGGAAGAGGTCTTTGTGAATACCTTGCGCAAGAATCGGGATCCCAAACAGAAAAAGAGACCAACCAGGTCTATGCAAACTAGTTCGAGTCCGACAAGTCATGGATAGCTGATCGGACACAATTTATGCAAACTAGGAAATACCCAACCAACATCCACCTCACAAAAGATGCTATTACCAACTGTAAGGCACCATGTATGTACTAATTGAGGATATTTTATTTAAAATAAATTATGGAGTCCTCTGTTGCATGGAAAAGCCGCAGGCAGAAAGAATTCTAGGTGAATTCCACAGCAGCCCCGTGGGTAGACACTTTTTCATGAAGACCATTGCTTTAAATATAATGTAGATAGGCTATTACTATCCTTCAATTTTCTCTGAGGCCCATCATCTGGTGCAAAAGTGTACTTAGTGACAATATTTCATTGGCAAGCAAAAGAACTCCACCATGCCATTGGGCCTAATTGTGACTAAGGAACCTTTTACACAATGGGGTTTGGATTTTTTTGGGATGATCAATCCCATCTCTAGTGTAGGCCATAGTGGATACTCACGATGAATGACTATTTCACAAAATGAATGGAGTTCATTTCCTCGAAGAATGCTACAAAAGCATAAATTGTCAATTTTCTCGAGGAGTTAGTAGCAAGGTTCGGTTTTACCAAAACCATCATTTCTAACAAAGCACAAGCCTTTGTAGGCTCTAGGATGTTAGACTTTGCTCTTAAGCATGGGGTCTACCTCAATAATTCATCCAATTACTACCCACATGGGAATAGGTTAGCAGAGTCAACTAACAAGAACCTGATCAGATTAATAAAGTGCATCGGGTCAGAACACCAAAAGGAATGGCACAAGCATCTTTGGGCAGCCTAATGGGCCAACATAATTATGCCTAAATAGATCTTGAAAAACCTCCCCTTACAAATTAGTGTATGGAAATGAGGTGTTCCTACCCATTTCCATAGAAATTATGACACTACAATTGTTGCAAGCTTTGGAAGTTGAGGACAGTGGAATGGAGGTAAGATTGGTAGAGCTCTTAAGCCTCAAAGAAAAGAGAGAGAAGGAATTTGAAGCCATGATTGGACACCAATAGGAAGTCAAACGTTGGTTTGATAAAGAGGCCTCCAACCCAAATTTTAGGGAGGGGAGTCCTGTGCTGAAGTACGACGAACGAGATGCAAGACCAGGGCAACATACAAAGTTTGATTCACTATGGAAGGGTCCCTTCCACATCCATACATGCAAGGAAAATAATGCGTACGAGCTAGAAGATATGGACATAAATGTTTTGGAAATACTGGTAAACGGTATTCATCTAAAAATGTTCAATTAAAATACACACAGTTCAAAAAAAATTATAGTTATGTACCATATGTAATTTTTTTGTAAAATACAGTTTTTTGTGAATAAAGCCATGAGAGTAAACATGAAGTAATAAAAAAATTTATAATATTTATATTCATCAAGAAATATTTACAAAATTTTATGCACTTTCGAGCCTGAGGCTCCAAGAGAAGCTTAAAAGCCTTCTCATCTAAAACCCAAAATTACATTTTAAAGCAAAAAGTGGAGGCAACATGAAAAATGGTAGAAAGAAAGTCCAACCTACATTGGTTGCAACAGTCAAAATGTTGTTTCTTCTAGGTTTCATCAGCAGGGCGATAAAGGGTTGTCAGCATATGGGCATGTGGGCATCGCATAGACTTCAATCCTCAACACCACGGCTATAAAAGTGCTTCTTCCAATAAATCCCAGGAACATGCTCCATGTTATATGCCCTCAGGAGAAAGGATGTCACGGGTCGAGATAGCAGCCGATGGCACTCCGGGTTTGTGGTCTGAAAGTCTGTAAGGAAGGGCAGCCATGGCATCGCTTCCGCATAATCAATGTGCCTTCGGATATTCATGGCACAAGAAATGCCAACACCAAGGATAGCCAATTGGAAGATTTCACCCAACTTGTCCAAGTACATCGAATCAAGCATAGCATGGCACAACTCTATAATCTAGGGCTTGGGAATGTCCATGTCTAGCAATAAGGCCACAAACCAAGAAACAACATTTAATTTGCAGTGTGGTTGATTCTGGTCTTTCATGTAGTCCTTCACGAGCACCCACTTAAACACAAAAACCACAAGGAAATCCTTCGTTCCTACTAGGTGTTTAATTTTTTCATTGTTCACCTCTTGTACAAAAGAGTTTTGCAACTTCCAGCTCAAGAGCTGAATTGGGGTTCCTAGACTAGTCATAATGGCGACAGGGAAGCTTATAGACTAGCAAAGGAGAAAACACACTGGAAAGAGATCACCAACTGAATGCTAATCAAGTATTTTTACAAAGTGGATATCACTATTTATAGAAAAATGTGCATCGGGGAGGCCAACGAATGGAAAATCGATCTCCCGATCGACGACAATGGAAAACATATTAAGACGATGAGAAGTGAGGGGTAAATCATATGAAAGATCCCCAACCAAGCCTGGAGGAATTAATTTGGGCGTTTGGAGTAAATAATCATGTGTACAATATACCACCATGTGTCTGTCATCATCACCAACGCCAGCCTACTCGCTTATGCGAAAAGAAGTTTCTTAAAGAGCTAAATCCCTGCTAAATTAAATGCAAATGTCTTTTGAAAGTACACCTCCATCGCTCAAAGCACGCTTCCCATCACTTAAAGCTTATTTATCAAAAGGGCGACGTAAGGAATGTCCTTAATACATTCTCACAACAGAGTTGACATTCCTAAGGAGGGTAAGTGCATGGATCTGTGACACAATTTTGGCTCTTAAGATGCCACTTTTTTTTTTTTTTGAAATCAGCAAAATCTGATTTGCACGAGAAAATGAAGATAGTTACGCTCAAAATTTCAAGATGCAGCAAGAACAAAAGTTGAAGTGCTCTGAGTCTAGTTTCTAAGCTACTAATTTTTTTTGAAATTAATGAATATTAAGGGTCTCAAAAAGGGGGGGGGCAAAACAGGTCCATTTTTTATAAAAAAAAAACAGCATAGTGCCTGAGGGCTCTCCCCTTTTTGATTAATTTTTTTTTAGAATTTCAAAAATCCCAATGGTGAGAAATTAGCTAACACCATGTATTTAATCCTCATTCTTCCGGATAATTTTTTTAATGAATATATAATATTTTATGAATATTCAAAGTGGACACATCCTGAAAAGTTGAAATTTGAGCGTCCTCCCCCGTAAATTTTTTGAAAACTAATCAAAAATTGATTTATTTTTCATCATGTGTATAATGGAGTGTAGTTTCAAAAAATGTAATTTGTTTCACGTTTTGATGAACGAGTAAAAATCTATCCTAAAACTAGCACATGTTGGTTTTTGACCAAAAATGAAGGCATTTACAATAGAAGCCATGGATCAAAACCTTAACTAACTCAAAATGAATAAAGAATTATATATTTAGATAGCTAAGAGAGAGGTTAATGCTATCACAATTTTTTTATAAACTTGCATTGAAATATTTGCAAATGAGATGGGGAGCACGAATGAAAATATGAGGAAATTTGGAAAATCCTGTCAATTAACACATCCAAAGCAGGTCATTTGGCAAGCGCCAAATTTGGTGTGCGCCAAATGTGATGTGTCATTTGGCGAGCACCAAATTTGGTGCTCGCCAAATGACCTTCTTTGAACAAAACCTGAATTTCCCCTCTCTTTGGTCGACAACTTTGATAATGCTTAGAGTGCACAATTTATGATTGTAGATGGATAGTTGAGGTTTTACCTTTCATACGCTCTCTAACTCATTACCCTAACTGGATAAATCTTTATCCCTCTGAAGTATCTCTCTCTCTCAGGTCTCACTCCCTCCCACACAACCTAGACTACTCTCTCTCATTCCAATCTCCTCTCTCAGGTCTCTTTCCCTCCCACCTAGGTACCTAAATAAATATATCTCACTCCAACCCCCTTTCTCACTCTCCCTCTCTCTCTCCCCTTTGGTATTTTGTCTCTCTCTCACTCCATCTCCTCTCTTAGGTCCATTATCTTTCTCTCTGTCTCTCTCTCTCTCAGTCTCCTCCTCTCTTGGGTCTCCTCCCTCCCTCTATCTCTCCCATTCCCTCTCACTGCTCTATCTCTCCTCTCTCTCTCTCTCTCAGGTATCTCCATCCCCCTCTCTCTCTCTCTCTCACACACACACTCCCTCTCTCTCTCCCACTCCCTATCTCTCACTCCCTCTATCTCTCTCCCACTCTCTCTCCCTCTCTCATGTCTCTCCCTCCCACCCCTTTCCCCCCCTCTCTCTCTCCCTCCCTCTATCTCTCTACCACT